>CP125976.1:7291305-7944778 GCA_030063025.1 Avena longiglumis
ATATTTGAGGCCACCCTTGGAGTAGATCCATAGCAGTAAGCAAGCTCCGAGACAGACTCAAGGTTGCGCCAATGGCTGTAACCGACAGATCCCCAATCGGGGACTGTCGATACCGCGTAATCACTCCGCTTACCTAAACAGTACAGTGTGCTATCTGTCTCACAATTTAAATACAGAAAGTAGCATGGCATAAGTACAGGATAGTAAAAACACCTCAAACTAGTTGTGGCCCCAAGAAATAAGACGGAATCAAGCTCTGGCTCAGGGGGATCCCATACTCCCCGAATGTGGATAGCGCGATAATCAAGGAACAGGTATCAAGTACTCGGGGTCTTACAGGACACAAGTGGGCGTTCGGAAACCAAATATTTTCTATCACCCACCGATGCCTCTGCTTATTTCAATTTTAGTTGTTAAACAGAAATTAAAGTGAACAATAAGTAAAACTAAGATCATCTCCAACATCAACATGCGGCAATACATCAGCAACTGTGGCACTGGACGAAACGCAAACGCACTTGAGCAAGCGACTACGACGCGCAAGTCCAGCTATCTACCAAACAACAGGTAATAGGAGGTGGCCATGGCAATATAAGGCTGCAAGGGATATCACGGGTACGAAAACTAGAGCATCGCAACACCGATAGCAATAGATCAACAGGAGGGAATAAATACTATAAAAGTAAGATAGGTAGAAAGGGGGAGATGCTCGCCTGAAAACATTGTCGAAGGTTCAACCGAAGATCGGGACGAAGCTCACATCAACTCAACGGCCTTATCCGCGAAGAAGCAAAACACTAGAAGAAAACACCGGATGCAATATTTAATACTAAGGCAGAAGAACGACATGATGCATGTATGATGCATGGCATGGCAAAGAGGCGATGCAATTAGGTCATATTAAGTGGAACCGGGGTCCCGACAATTAATTAGATGGTGCAAGTTATTTAGATTCCCGCAATTTAAATGTTGTTTTAGCATGGCAAAAGATAGTATTGGTTCGCTACACAAATTTAAATGAGGCCAATATAAGGCTAGATTTGCCCGCATATGGGCCCCATATTTAATTATTAGGTGAATCGGCATAAGGCCCCCAAACCACATGACAAGATGCATGCAAGAATGACAAGTTTAAGATGCGACAAGTTGTTATTATGTTATGAAATAGGGTTTCGGGAAAGGGTTCACACATCTAGGGTCTCGACGATCTTGGGGGTTCCGGGGTTCGGGGTCCGGGATCGGTCTCGGGGTCCAGGGTTCGACGGATTGGTCTCGGCGGAAACGTTCTCGGACTCGGGGTAGGTCTTGTTGCGTCCGGGTTCTCGGCGAGATCGGCGTCCGGAAAGGAGTACTTGTCGCATCTACCGTCTTCGGGTCGGTGGTCTCGACGTCTTTGGGTCCGGGAACCGCTCCGGAAACCGTGAGGCGACCTTGGCGCTCGATGTCCGAGAGGCAGATCTTGAGTCCAGGACGGAGATCTTGGTAGCAGGCATCGTTGCGTCGAGGGCCTCAGGGTTCGGTCTTTAACTTGGGTGGTGGCGAAGATCTTGCCGAGATTAACTTGGGTCTGCGACTGTTCTCTGGCGATCTCGTGTTGTTCTTCACGTCAGCAGACGATCTTGGGGTTCATGAAGGGGCCGCCACTAACACGTGCACACACGGGGCGGAGGTCAACGCGTACGGTGCTCGGGGCGATGCGGTACAGAGCAGAGGGCTTGGCCCGCGGCGACGGAGACGTTGGCGGTGGCGTTCGGCTCGAGGACGGACGGTGGACGGGACGCCGGTGAGGAGGGCCGAGGAAGGCGGTAGGCGGAAGCGCGGGGCGCCGGCGGGACGGAGCTCCGAGGGCCACGGCGAGGGTCGACGGCGGGGTGGCTGACGAGGCAGGACCGGCGGCGGTGGAAGGCGAGGCTCGCGGGCGCAGCGGATGCCGCCGGGCGCAGGCAGCCGAGGGCGCGCGGGCGCTGAGGGCGGAGGAAGCTCGGACTGAGGCGGCGGAGCCGAGGCGAGGCGCGGGGCCTCGGCGGAGGGCGGTGATGGCGAGCGGGCGGCGAGGATGGCGGGCAGGCTCGCCCGTGGCGCGGAAGCAGGGAGGGCGGAGGAAGAGCGGGGTCGGTGGTGGGTGGAGGAGCGGGCGCCAGTGTGTGTTGTCTGTGTGGGAGGGGGTGAGAGAGAGGGGTGGGCTGGGACAAGTGTCAGCCCACGGTTGGTGGGGGTGAGGGGTGTAGTGAGGTGGCAACGTGTGAGTGGCCAAGGTGAGGTGGAGGGTTGGGTTGGGTAGATTAGTTGGTAGGAAAAGGTTTCTGGGGTGGGCCTAGGCTGGACCGTTTGTATTTTCTTTGGGGTGGTCGATCGGGTCAATCGGCCCGTTCGACTGCCCCTATTAAATAATTTAAAATTTTGTTTAGTTTAATTGGGCCGTTTGCAACCCGATTGCAACAAAACAAAATAATCCGGAGACCCGGGGTTTGGCGTTTGAATAAAAGATGGGGCGTTTAGAAAACAAACGGCTTTGCGAAAAATTAGTTTTGGCAAACAATGCATGAAGATGACGATGCAATGCACAAATTCAACGCGATTTTCTAGTAGTGGTTTTGCGGGATGCCACAATTCGACACCACTAACAAAGGATCTCGCCCTCGAGATCCGCCTCATGGTACCGGAAGGAAGGTCGGCGTCCTGCGTCTTCTCGCTTCGTGTAGACCCTCGCGACACCACTAACGAGGGTTCTTCCTTTATCTGGAAATCAGCGACATCACCAACAAAGGGCCGTTGTTTCTGATCGTCGAGAGAACACTCCGGAGAACAAAGGACGAAGATAGAGGTATCAAACGGTAAGGCCACCCCTAACTTCCATTAGAAGAGGGAAAAGTTACATTGATCCACCAGTTCGATGTACAGAGCGAACAGTAAGAGTCGGTTAGGGTGATCAGTCCATCCCGTACCCAAACTATCAACTCTATACATGGGTAGAAGAATCAGGCAACTCAACTCTCTAGATTTAGACTGAAGATCTTCATAGGCGGTATCCGAAACAAAGGGATGATGCCCGCAGAAATCGTATGAAAGACACAACGATTAGGTTCCGCGATGGTTTCATTGGCATGAACAACACATGCTCAAGGTTAACCCCAACTCCACCAATGCTCGTCCTTCTCATATGTTTTTCAACGACACAGATATCCGGCAAGGAACACATAGGGATAAAGAGCTCAAGATCAAAAGATCGGATGAAGGCACAACAGACAAGTTGCCGATTGATGATCGTAGCACCTCCGTTACAAAGGGGAGAAAGAGAAAACCCTGAAGGTACGACGGAAAACCAACCACGAGAAATCCTGGACTCGAAGAAAAAGAAGAGAGCGGATTCAAAACACGTAGAGGTAAGAGGAGAACAGCAGAGGGGTAAGGAGTAAAATTAGACCTATCCAGAACTATCCAACCGATTTTGCAAAATAATTTTGGACACTCTACTTCGGCCGTTAGCTAGGTTATCCTACAGGCTAGACTTGTGGGGTATCGAATCGCTGAGCTCGATACCACTCAGAACACCCTCGAATCGGACCTATGCAAGTTTGAGCAAAATTCGCCAAACCCGCATAGAAACGATTCAAAGGTGCCCATCAGGCACTTTCGTGCGGGTGGAAAACGAAGCAATAACATTACACAACAGTCCTCGATGGGACCCACGTAGAGAGATATATATATAATGACTCGGTGAGTCAAGAATACGATATATAATACAAAGATCCAAATCACCTTGAAAATGATAGGCGTCCGACTACGGACAAGATGCAAATGGGGCTAAGAGCCCGAAGAATAACCAATGGCGTCCATAACCCTGCCAAGCCGGAAGGGTAACCCTGCTAACGGCGTCGATCTCAAAACCTGCTTAAACAAAAGGGGTGCCGACAAAGGGCAAAGGAAAAAGAGGAGCGTCAGTACTGAGGCCAGTACACGGCGAGGCTAGAATTCGGCGGTCCTCGCCTACATAGGTATGGTGTACTGAGCGGCAGCGGCAGCATGCACTAAACAACCTATAGAGACTCGATACAACTGGCGGTTATCAGAGAGGGGTAAGAATGACCTATCCGGATCCAACCTGAAGCTAACACCAGACAAACCCATCCTGGTGTTTCCCCCTCGAGACCAAACGAGGAAGTCAACCGAGGAACTCACACCGTTGGCAGTTTTACTTATTCAGTTATAGTTGCGGCACTTTACTAGTCAGGTTTAGTGAATCGTCCTGATAAAGTAAACAGTGGGTACTTTTAGTTAACCATTCCGTTATAGTTGCAACAATTACTAATCAGATACAGATAGCATGAGATAGACCCATAACCCAGCAGTTGTTGGTACTTTTATTCAGCCATTTCGTTGTAGTTGCAATACTTACTAGTCAGGTACAATTGTCGCAAGCGACAACCAAACAAGCAATTGTGGGCAGTATTAAATAGCCATTCCATTATAGTGAAGCTGATTACTAGTCATTATAAAGTCAAATTTATAGCAGTAAACTTTAGTTATGCTTGTCTATGATCGAGATACTGTGCTCCAAGTCGTCCATATCCGCAGACACGGCTTTGAAAGTTTTACCCGCCGGGTGCACCAATAGCAACACACGCTCGATCAACCTCGAAAACCAAATCAAAACCCAACGAGGCTTTCACGATCGAACAATCACAGGATTCGAAATATTTCAGGGGCCACCCTTGAGTAGATCCCGAACGGAGTAAGCAAGCTCGAGACGGACTCAAGGTTGCGCCAATGGTCAGAAGTTTAAGCAGATCCCCAATCGGGGACTGTCGATACCGCGTAATCACTCCGCTTACCTAAACAGTACAGTGTGCTATCTGTCGCACAATTTAAATACAGAAAGTAGCATGGCATAAGTACAGGATAGTAAAAACACCTCAAACTAGTTGTGGCCCCAAGAAATAAGACGGAATCAAGCTCTGGCTCAGGGGGATCCCATACTCCCCGAATGTGGATAGCGCGATAATCAAGGAACAGGTATCAAGTACTCGGGGTCTTACGGGACACAAGTGGGCGTTCGGAAACCAAATATTTTCTATCACCCACCGATGCCTCTGCTTATTTCAATTTTAGTTGTTAAACAGAAATTAAAGTGAACAATAAGTAAAACTAAGATCATCTCCAACATCAACATGCGGCAATACATCGAATCGTGGTAATCGATTTAAACGCAAACGCACTTGAGCAAGCGACTACGACGCGCAAGTCCAGCTATCTACCAAACAACAGGTAATAGGAGGTGGCCATGGCAATATAAGGCTGCAAGGGATATCACGGGTACGAAAACTAGAGCATCGCAACACCGATAGCAATAGATCAACAGGAGGGAATAAATACTATAAAAGTAAGATAGGTAGAAAGGGGGAGATGCTCGCCTGAAAACATTGTCGAAGGTTCAACCGAAGATCGGGACGAAGCTCACATCAACTCAACGGCCTTATCCGCGAAGAAGCAAAACACTAGAAGAAAACACCGGATGCAATATTTAATACTAAGGCAGAAGAACGGCATGATGCATGTATGATGCATGCCATGGCAAAGAGGCGATGCAATTAGGTCATATTAAGTGGAACCGGGGTCCCGACAATTAATTAGATGGTGCAAGTTATTTAGATTCCCGCAATTTAAATGTTGTTTTAGCATGGCAAAAGATAGTATTGGTTCGCTACACAAATTTAAATGAGGCCAATATAAGGCTAGATTTGCCCGCATATGGGCCCCATATTTAATTATTAGGTGAATCGGCATAAGGCCCCCAAACCACATGACAAGATGCATGCAAGAATGACAAGTTTAAGATGCGACAAGTTGTTATTATGTTATGAAATAGGGTTTCGGGAAAGGGTTCACACATCTAGGGTCTCGACGATCTTGGGGGTTCCGGGGTTCGGGGTCCGGGATCGGTCTCGGGGTCCAGGGTTCGACGGATTGGTCTCGGCGGAAACGTTCTCGGACTCGGGGTAGGTCTTGTTGCGTCCGGGTTCTCGGCGAGATCGGCGTCCGGAAAGGAGTACTTGTCGCATCTACCGTCTTCGGGTCGGTGGTCTCGACGTCTTTGGGTCCGGGAACCGCTCCGGAAACCGTGAGGCGACCTTGGCGCTCGATGTCCGGGAGGCAGATCTTGAGTCCAGGACGGAGATCTAGGTAGCAGGCATCGTCGCGTCGAGGGCCTCAGGGTTCGGTCTTTAACTTGGGTGGTGGCGAAGATCTTGCCGAGATTAACTTGGGTCTGCGACTGTTCTCTGGCGATCTCGTGTTGTTCTTCACGTCAGCAGACGATCTTGGGGTTCCTGAAGGGGCCGCCACTAACACGTGCACACACGGGGCGGGGTCAACGCGTACGGTACTCGGGGCGATGCGGTACAGAGCAGAGAGCTTGGCCCGCGGCGATGGAGACGTTGGCAGTGGCGTTCGGCTCGAGGACGGACGGTGGACGGGACGCCGGTGAGGAGGGCCGAGGACGGCGGTAGGCAGAAGCGCGGGGCGCCGGCGGGACGGAGCTCCGAGGCCCACAGCGAGGTCGACGGCGGGGTGGCTGACGAGCAGGCCGGGCGGCGGGAAGGCGAGGCTCGCGGGCGCGGCGCGGACGCTGCCGGCGCAGGCAGCCAGCTGGAGCGGCCGGGCGCTGAGGGCGGAGGAAGCTGGCGGGCGGCGGAGCCGAGGCAGGCGGGCCTCGGCTCAGGGGAGGGCGTGATGGCGAGCGAGGCTGGCGGCGAGGATGGCGGGCAGGCTCGCGGCTCCGGCGGCGCGGCGCGGAAGCAGGGAGGGCGGAGGAAGGAAGAGCGGCGGCGGGGTCGCGGTGGTGGGTGGAGGCGCGGCGGTCGCGGTGTGTGTTGTCCAGGTGGAGAGGGAGGGGGTGAGAGAGAGGGGTGGGCTGGGACAAGTGTCAGCCCACGGTTGGTGGGGGTGAGGGGTGTAGTGAGGTGGCAACGTGTGAGTGGCCAGGGTGAGGTGGAGGGTTGGGTTGGGTAGATTAATTGGTAGGAAAAGGTTTCTGGGGTGGGCCTAGGCTGGACCGTTTGTATTTTCTTTGGGGTGGTCGATCGGGTCAATCCCGCTCGATCGCCCTATTAAATAATTTAAAATTTTGTTTAGTTTAATTGGGCCGTTTGCAACCCGATTGCAACAAAACAAAATAATCCGGAGACCCGGGGTTTGGCGTTTGAATAAAAGATGGGGCGTTTAGAAAACAAACGGCTTTGCGAAAAATTAGTTTTGGCAAACAATGCATGAAGATGACGATGCAATGCACAAATTCAACGCGATTTTCTAGTAGTGGTTTTGCGGGATGCCACAGGCGGCTACAGATTGTTTCGTGGATATTTGATTGGGTGCTTAGGGTTTCTGCATAGGGGGCTTCTTATAGGCGAAGGGGGAGGCCAAGGAGGCGGCCAGGGGCCCCACACCCCTCCCAGGCGCAGGGCAGGGACCACCCACGCCTAGGGTGGGTCTGGCCGCCCTGGCTTGCCTCTCCGGCTCCCCTCTGGACTTCTTGTTCCCCACGGAAGTTAATTGACTTTGACGTTTGTCCCATCCAATTCCGAGAATATTTCTTTACTAACTTTTCTAAAACCAAAAACAACAGAAAATAGGCAACTGACACTGTGGAAACTTATTAATAGGTTAGTATCATAAAACATGTAAAAATCACCTCAAAGTGTAGACAAGTAAAGCAAAGTAGATACTAAATAAGCATGGAGCATCAAATATTATAGATACGTTTCGACATATCAACATCCCCAAGCTTAAATCCTGCTCGTCCTCGACTAGGTAAGTGATAAAAGAATAATTTTTGAGGTGACATGCACCCTCACAATAAAGATCCAACCATTTGCAAGCATTGAAAGCTGGGATCAAAGAACTCTAAACATGTGCATGAAAGATGTAGTTCTAACAATAGGACAAAGTAACTATGCATGCAACATGACAAGCTACAAACAAAGATCATGAATAACATGCATTGAAAAACATTTGTTTGTTTCACATACAGAAAACATAGCATAGTGGCATTCAGCTTGTCCCTCATAGAGTAGCAATATAGATGCATAGGACACCTTCAAAGTTCACAAGGGTGACTAGAAACAAATAGCACAAGAACAAGTAATATCACAATATGCATCAATCAATAAGCTTTGGAACAATGCACACAGAATGTGTAAGGTTCCCAACCTTTAATAAGGTAGAGATCCCTGTGTTTACAATGCTAGTCCCTGGATCGATAGCTATCATCCACAGTTAAGATGTAATATCAAGAAACAAAGGTCATAAGCTTTATAACCAGGAATAAAATAATTTTTTACATCTTACATAGCTCATTTGGCTATCACATTACATTGCAGCAGAATATCTATAAGCATGGGGTCCTTCATCTTCAAAGTGCCACATGCAAACATGTTGGTTGTAGACTTGTAATCCTATTCAACACACTTCACTAACATCAAACAAACCTGCAACATAATAAGTTGCAGCCACAAGGGTCAATACATTTGAATTGTATTGGCAAGTTTCACTACTATGTAGATATAAGTGGATCCTATCATTACATGCATATTTGGCTAAGTAGGGTTTAGGATCTTTTGCAGAAAGCAATATAGTTTTGTCTTATCTTTTCAAAATAGTTTTAATCTTTTGTCAAAAACTTTCTGAACTTCTTGGAAAACTCCAAGTGCTTCAAAATCCCTTGTTGTCACCATCAAGTTTTACTTTGAGAAATTGGAATGTCGAGATCTTTCATAGCTTCAGGCCTTAGTTGCTCAGAGTTGTCCATAACCGAGGACACGGCTAAGTACTTAGAATTTGATCTTCTGCAGAAGTTGTACACTTTACCCACATGACACAATCTCATCTTGATGCCACCAGTGGTCGCTGGATAAGTACTCACCAAGATGGAGTACTGGCAGATTGAGAATTTGACAAAGTCTTTCCATAGGAGTCCTCCCATTACACAATGCTAGCTTGTCATCCAGGCACCAATATAGGGTTTCAAGTTCCCTTACACAATTCTAGTTAACCTGAAGATGCCAATGCATGGGTCTTCCACTATGTAGTTGACTAAGCTAGAGCCCATTTAGCATGTGGCTGTACACGGAAGCCACTGTACGAGAAACATGTTCAATCTCTAAGTCCCTGGGTGGTTTTCTTCTAGTGCACAACAAAAAGAGATTGCCATATAAACATGGTTCCTTTTGTTGCCACCTTGTCCAACCTTGAGTATCCTTGTCCACCCAGGTGGTTCATTGAGTACTTGTTTTATTATATAAAACATATGTCTTTTCAATTCTTCATATATTCATAACATGTATCCCATCCCAATATATAGCAGGGCTAAGAATACTACAACTAAAATGTTTCCACTAAGGAATATATAGGGGTATCCTATTAGGATTTAGCATAGCATAAAATATAGTAATCATTATCATGCATGTTTCAAAAATCCACTAAGTGTAATGAAAATAATAGGACTTGGATGATAGTGTCACTTGCCTTTTTAGTAGAGAATGTTGGTTCACTTCTTGATCTTGCAAATATCACACTCTTATAACTTCACTACAATTCAATCAAGCAAACACATATTCAACACAACATTCAAACAACTTGTCACACATAAAATAATAGAAACAAGGTCATGCATGCAAGCATGCAAAGGATAGTTTTATTTGCAAATGTGGTTTCTACTAAGCTCTAAACATTATAAAGTTCAAAGTGGTCATTTTCTAAAGTGTTAAAACCATTTGCAAAAGGTTTTATCTATAGACCATTTCTAAATCTAATCAATATTTTATGTGGTTGAAAATGCTTTTATCAAAGCAATAAGTTTATTTTGTTCATCAAATAAGTTGTTAATTCACAAAACTTGGTGTTTAGGGTCAGAAGGTTTGAATCAAATCATTTCCCAAAGGTTTTACTCAAAAATCATTTCTAAATCATTATCAATATTTTTATTGGACTAGAAATGAGCTAATTCAAATATCTATTCCTAAACTTCACAAAATACATTTTTAAATCCATAAGTTGGTTCCTAGGGTCAGTAGGTTCACAACAATCCATTTTGCAAAGATTTCACATTAAAATTTTATCTAGAATAATTTTTATATTCAAAATAAGCCTACACATGTTTCTGCAATTTCAACCAATTTTCCAGAAGCAAATCATTAAAAAAATTGCATGGTTGAAAAGTACTTGTTCTAATGATTCCATTGATATAAAATTTGCAAAATTTGGACATGTAGATTTAAAGTTATGAATTTTACAAGTTTGCATATTAATCAGATTCAAAATTCTGTTTTAAACAAACCCAGTGCCACGCGGCGCAATTCTATTGGCCGGTACTGTTTCGTGCAGATCGGCCTCTGCGAACCGTAGGATTTAAGTTAGATCTAGTGGCTCAGACTGGCTCATACCCCTTCGTCTAAGTTCTAATCTTAACCGCAGGATTAATATCTAACGGTGTAAAACTACTTGACCAAACTCGAGCGGCGCTGACGGCGGCGCTCTGGCGGCAGCGCTCAGACGTGGTCGTCGCCGGTGAACCAGGAAGCAAGAGGGGGAACGGAGGTGTTCACCGTGCTCGCACGGTTGTGGTGAAGCTCAACATAGCGGTTGTTCGTCAAGGGGCGCACGGATTCCAGAGGGATTGCTCGCCGGAGTTGGGTTCACCGTCGGGTCCATCTGGTCGTTGTCGGAGGCGAGGTTATAGGCCATGCCAAAGCAAAAGAATGACACGGTTAGGTGCGCGTGAAGATGCTGAACATGCGGCTTACAAGCAGAGAGAAAGGGGCGATCTGTTCTTACGGGGAGGGGTCGCCGGAGAGGTGGCAGGCGTCGGCGGCGTTCAGAGTTCGTCCTTGCCGACGCTCTGGGGCAAGCGCGGCTAAGATGGAACCACCGGTAGATGCGCACTGGTCTGGGGAGTAGTCTCGTGTGCACAAGGGGGCAGGGTACGGTCAGGCGTCGCCGGAATCGACGGAGGAGCTCGTCGGAGCAGTGGTTGCTTGGGCGTGCAATTCGTGCAGCCTGGTGGCCGAGAGGGAGCGTGGCTTGGGGGGAAAGAGAGAGGGGAGAGGGGCGAGTAAGTACGCGTGGTCACAACGAGGAATTATTCGGCCATTTATGGGTATTGATGCCGGCAGTAACTCGGCGGCAACGGCAGGAGGAATGGCTGGCGCGAGGTTGATGATGCTGAGGTGGCGTGGGACCTGTCTGTCAGCGAGGTGGAGGGGGAAAGAGTGGGGCCTGCCTGTCCGCGTCTGTGTTGGTGCGTGTGTGGGTGAAAAACGTTTCACACGTGGTGAGAGCTGGTGAGCTGGACTGGACCTTGATGGGCTTGCTTAGTTGGGCTGTGTTGTTTCACTTTTTTTATTCTGTAAGATTTTTCTTTTTCTATTTGATTTTCTGTTTTGATTTTATTCAAACAATTCAAACACTCAAATGAATTCAAACCTTTGCTAAACTTTGTGTAAGTTTTAATTCTGTTTAACAACACAAAGCAAAGTCAAACAAAATAATTTTTATTCTTTTTACGATCCATTTAATAATTAAATAAATAGTCCTTAGTTATTAATTCAAATAGGATTTGATTTATTTAAAACTTTATTTGAAATCTAAAATAATACTAAAAACATTTCAGTAGGTTCTATTTGAAAATATAAAACACTTGGAAATCTAATTTAAAATAAATTAACAACTTTTAGTGTTTATTTAAAATGGAAAAGCCTTTACTTTAATAAAATTGGATATTAATAAAACCTCATTATTTTATTTAAATAGACTTTTATTCTTTTTATCAAATAGAAATATTTTATTTCAAAAGCTTGGCCAAGATTTAATTTGGATCATTAAAATAATCTTTATTTATAATTCTACCTTTTCTTTTGAAAACCAAATCTTTTTATTAAATGATCCAAAATAGTGATTCCAAATATTTTAACTTTATTGTTTATTTATCTTTTTAAATACCTTTAGGATTTTATTTGATCAAAATAGGTTTTGATACTTCCAATTGGAATCAAAAAGTTTCTTCTTACCCTGAATTTCAACAAAGTTTTATTTTGTTTATTTATTTTTCACGTTTCAAAATTTGGAAAATTTTTGGATGTGATAGAATGACAACTATGCTCTCTTAATGGTGCCTAAAGGTGGAAGGTGGAGACTCAATAATGGTGAAAGAAAGGCCTTTTTGTAAAGGAAGCAAGGATTACAAGTTTCAAAAAGAGCTTCTAAAAATTATGGTACTTGTTAGCTTTCAGCCCTCATTGCCCCTATCATAAGTATCTTGAAGTGATTAAGGTTAAAGTGGCAAATATGGAGTATATGCTTGACAAAGTATAACTTGGCAATCTCAAGTCCCTTGAATACGAGGGCCACACCACATGCATACTCAACTTTGGGCCCAGGTAAGTTCTTGTCATTGTAAGTATTTGCATATCATTGAGAACCGCCAACGGGGTACCCCTTGCACATGGTACAGGAGCTTTCCCATAACCAAAATGACAAGGCAAGCCGACAATGAGCATCTCAACAATCTTTTTATTTACCATATGCATAGCTTTTTATTGAGGATGCTTCATAGATAGCTCATTATGGTGATGCTGCAAGTTTCCACCATGATTAGGCATGGCTTAGGCTAGCGGCCTAGGCATTTCTCTAACACAGGATACAAACTCCATGGACTTACAAGTTCCCTCTTTATTTCACACCGGTGACATCCATAGACAAAAGAACATGATATCAACTGAGTACAAAGTACAAGTGCAATGTTGAAAACGTTCCTTGTGACAGCACGGTTCTGCTAATTCCAAATTTTAAGTGCAATCATATACAACAAAGTTGTCACAATGGTTCAAGTTTATTAGGGGCAAAGAATAAAGTGTGTCATCAAGTTTGTGAGGGCTTTAATCACTAAGTTTTCACATAACAAAATAGTTTTTAATTGGAAGATAGTTGAAAACAAGAATATACTTGGAATGGTGTAACACACCATGCATAGGAGTTTATAGTGGACACTTTGGAATAACTTGGTTTCTTGGGAGTTGGAAGCATGAGTAGAACTTACTCATACAAGTGGAGGCTAGCAAAAGACTGGGAGCAACCAACTGTGGCATCCCGCAAAACCACTACTAGAAAATCGCGTTGAATTTGTGCATTGCATCATCATCATCATGCATTGTTTGCCAAAACTATTTCGCAAAGCCCGCTTTTGTTTTCTAAAACGCCCCGACAATTATTCAAACGCCAAACCCCAGATCTGTCCGGATATTTTATTTGTCTAAAAACTTTTTACAAATGTTTTGTTTTAAAATAAATAAAAATAATAAATATTAAATATATTTTGTTGGGGGAGGCAGTCCAGCCAGCCCAAAGGCCAGCTAGCTGACCACCTACAACCCCAAAAACCTACCCCAAACCCTAGACCGAATCCTAGCCCCACATCTAACCAAAACCTAAACCTAAACCAACCCCATTTGTTTTTCCCCAGTGCGCCGCCACCCTCCCTGGAGTACACACACACATCACCTAAACCCTAACCAACCCGACGCACCCAGCGGCTACACCACACGCACATAACCCGTACCCCAATCCCACTCGCCCGACCGATCCCCAGGAACCGCCTACCTCACTCGCGCGACAACCTCAGCCACGCAGCCTCGGATCCCCACCCACCTACCGACAACCCCGACTGGACCATCATCCCGCTCCGGGCCCCACCTCCCACGTTCTCCGCTCGATCCTCTCTCTCCCCCACTCCCCGCGATCGAGCCCGTCTCCTCCCCTCGTTCTTCCTTGCTTCGCCCAAGCACGCCACCGCCCCGCGTCCTTCCTCCTCCTTCCGCCCTCTCTCAACGCCGGCCCCTCTCGAGCCTCCCGCCGCGCGTCCACCGCCGCTCGTTGCTTCCCCCTCCCCTCGACTCGCCGCTGCCACCTTCTCCCTTCTCCGCGTGCACCCGCCGCCAGCGCCTCTCCTCTCTCCTCCCTCTCTCGGCGCTCCCGGTCCGCGCCCGCCGGAGGACGCCTACCCTCTCCTCTGCGTCGCCGCCGCCCTCCGTCCCGTCGCAAGCCACCGCCTCGCCGCGCCGTCCCCCTCGCTGCTCCTCCCGCCTCTCAGGGCCGCTGGTTCCCCTCCCGTCGCCGCTCCTCGTCGTCTGCAGCACCTCCGGCCGCCTCGCTCGGGTCGCTTCAACCGACGCGCCTCCGCCTCGAACCTCCGCCGCCGTCCGAAGCTCCTCCGTGGCTGCCTCCGATCGACCGCCCGCGACCGCCTCGCCCGGGCCGCCCTCAGCCTCGGCCCCCTCCTCCTGCCCGAGCGTCGCCGCTCGAGCAGCCCCGCGCTCGTCCCTCGCCTCGCCCGCCAGCGCCTCCTCCGCGATCCGCCCGCTGAGCCTCCCGACCCGAGCGCCTCCTCTGCTCCCCGTCGAGCCTCGCTGCCTCTTGTGCCGACACCTCGCCCTCTCTGCGGCCTTGCTGCTTGCTTGCGTGGCCGACCTTGTTGCGTTAACAGAGATGTTTTAGCCCGTTGTATTTCTTTAAACCGATGTATGTTCCGCCAGCGATCTGCGAGCCTCAACTGTGTTTGGTTTCAGAGTTATGTCAACTCGGAGTCCGAGACGCACCGAGTAACAAGATCTTCTTCATGGACATGGACCCGTACCCTACTCTCCTCGAGCAAGACGCCAACCAGACCACCGAGCACCTCTTCCCGGCTTCGAGCGAAGTTCGCCATCGGCAGACAAGTTGGCGCCCAGGACGACACCGACAAGAACTCCCCAAAACCGTATCCAAGATCTACACCAGGGGCACCTGTTGGGTGTATGGTCGCGAGATGAACGTCAAGAGCTTCTACCGGGAACCGGACCCTGGACCCTGTCGAACCCCGAACCCCGGAACCCAAGATCGCCGAACCTTAATGTGTGACCCTTTTCCTCGCTACCCTATTTTATAACATAATAACAACTTGTCGCATACTAAATTGTCATCTTGCATGCATATCATTGGTTTGGGGGCCTTATGCCGAATCACCTAACAATTAAAAATGGGGCCCATATGCGGGCAAATCTAGCCTTATATTGGCCTCATTTAAAATTGATGTAGCGAACCGGTGCTATATTTTGACCATGTTAAACAACATTTAATTTGCGGGGGTTTCTAAACAACTTGAACCTACTAATTAATTGTCGGGACCCCGGTTCCGCTTAATATGACCTAATTGCATCGCACCTTGCCCTGTCATCCATCATGCATGCATCATGCCGATCTTCTGCCGTTGTATTAAATGTTGCATTCGGTGTTTCTTCTAGTGTTTTGCTTCTTCGCGGATAAGACCGTTGAGTTGATGTGAGCTTCGCCCCGATCTTCGGATGAACCTTTTCGACAATGTTTTCAGGCGAGCATCTCCCTCTTTCTACCTATCTTACTTTTATAGTCTTTATTCCCTCCTGTTGAACTATTGCTATCTGTGTTGCGATGCTCTAGTTTCCATTCGATATATCCCTGCAGCCTTATATTGCCTTGGACACACCCTATTACCTGTTGTTTGGTAGATAGTTGGACTTGCGTCGTAGTTGCTTGCTCAAGTCTGATGTGTGTCGCCATATGCCACGATTCTTGCTGATGTATTGCCGCATCTTGATGTTGGAGATGAATTCTAGTTTTACTTATTGTTCACTTTACTTTCATCGCTTAACAACTAAAATTGAATAAGCGAGGCATCGGTGGGTGATAGATAATATTTGGTTTCGAACGCCACTTGTGTCCGTAAGACCCCGAGTACTTGATACTGTTCCTTGATTTTGCGCTATCCACATCCGGGAGGTATATGGGACCCCCTGAGCGAGCTTGATTCCGTCTTATTTCTTGGGGCCACAAACTAGTTTGAGGTTTTATTTACGATCCTGTACTTATGCCATGTTTCTTTGCTTTATTTACGATTGTGCGGTCTCGCACACTGTCTTTGTTAGGTAAACGGGATGTTTTCGCGGTATCGACAGTCCCCGATTGGGGACCTGCTGTCGTTTACAGCCATCGACGTAAACCTTGAGTCCGTCTCGGAGCTTGCTTACTCCGTTGCGGGTATACTCCAAGGGGTGGCCCCCTGAAATATTTCTGAATCCTGTGATTGTTCAGTCGTGAAAGCCTCGTTGGGTTTTGATTTGGTTTTTCCGAGGTTGATCGAGCGTGTGTTGCTATTGGTGCACCCCGGCCGGGTAAAAACTTTCTGAAAGCCGTGTCCGCGGATATGGACGACTTGGAGCACAGTATCTCGATCATAGACAAGCATAACTAAAGTTTATTGTTATAAATTTGACTTACAATGACTAGTAATCAGCCTCACTATAACGGAATGGCTAATAATACTGCCCACAATTGCTTGTTTGGTTGTCGCTTGCGACAATTGTATATGACTAGTAAGTATTGCAACTACAACGAATTGGCTGAATAAAAGTACCAACAACTGCTGGGTTTTGGGTTTATCTCATGCTATCTGCACCTGATTAGTAAGAGTTACAACTATAACGGAATGGTTAACTAAAAGTGCCCACTGCTTACCTTATCAGGACGATTATTTAAACCTGACTAGTAAAGTGCCGCAACTATAACTGAACAAGTAAAACGCCAACCGTGTGAGTTCCTCGGTTGACTTCCTCGTTCGGTCTCGAGGGGGAAACGCCAGGTTGGGTTTTGTTTGGTGTTAGCTTTAGGTTGGATCCGAATAGGTCTTTCTTACCCCCTCTGATAACCGCCAGTTGTATCGAGTCTCTATAGGTTGTTTAGTGTATCTTTGCCGGCCATCCACCATACCTTTGTAGGCGAGGACCGTGAATTCTAGCTCGCCGTGTCTTGGCCTCGATCGACGCTCCTTCTTTGTTTTCTTTGCCCTTTCGGCACCCCTTTTGTTAAGCAGGTTTTGAGATCGACGCCGTTAGCAGGGTTACCCTTCCCGGCTTGGCCTGGGCAGGGTTATGGACGCCATTGGTTATTCTTCAGGGCTCTTAGCCCCATTTGCTTCTTGTCCGTAGTCGGACGCTCTACCGTTTTCAAGGTGATTTGGATCTTGTATATTATATCTGTATTCTTGACTCTTTGAGTCATTATATATACCTGTGCTCAGGTCCCATCGAGGACTGTTGTGTAATGTTATTACCGTTTTCCACCGCGAAAGTGCTGGTGGCACCTTTGAATCGTTTCTATGCGGGTTTGGTGAATTTTGCCCAAACTTGCATAGGTCCGATCGAGGGTGTTACAGTGGTATCGAGCTCGGCGTTGCGATACCCACAAGTCCAAATGTAGGATAACCTAGCTAACGGTCAAGTAGAGTGTCAAAACTATTTTGCAAATCGGTTGGATAGTTCGACTAGGTGATTTTACTCCTTACCCCTCGCTATTCTCCTCTTATCTCGGCGTGTTTTGAACCCGCTCTCTTCTCTCTCTTCAAGTCCAGGATTTCGTGGTTGGGTATCCGTACCTTTAGGGTTTCGCTTCTTCCTTTTGTAACGGAGGTGCTACGATCAATCTGCAACTTGTGCATTGTATCTTCCTCCGATCTTTGTTCGGAGCTCTTTATCCATATGTGTTCCTTCTTTGGATATCGGTGACGTTGAAAACATCCGAAGGACGAGCTTTGGTGAAGTTGGAGTCGACCCTGAGCATGTGTTGTTCATGCCAATGGAACCATCGCGGAACCTAATCGGTGTGTCTTTCATACGATTTCTGCTGGCATCATATCTTTGTTCCGGATACCGCCTATGAAGATCTTCAGTCTAATTCCGAGAGTTGGATGCTTAATCCGCCTATTCGTGTGCAGAGTAATGGTTTGAGTGCGGGATGGATTAGCTACCCTACCACTTCTCTTATCATTCGCTCTTGTACGTCGAATCAGGGGATCCGGCAGTTTTACTCCGTCCATGGAAGTTAGAGGTGGCTCTATCGTTTGATGCCTCTATCTTCGTCCTTTGTTTATCCGGAGTGTTCTCTCGACGATCAGGAACAACGACCCTTTGTTGGTGGTGTCGCCGATTCCCAGATGAAGAAGGAACCCTCGTTAGTGGTGTCGCGAAGATCTACACGAAGCGAGAAGACGCAGATCGCCGACCTTCTTTCCGGTACCATGAGGCGGATCTCGAGGGCGAGATCCATCGTTAGTGGTGTCGAATTGTGGCATCCCGCAAAACCACTACTAGAAAATCGCGTTGAATTTGTGCATTGCATCATCATCATCATGCATTGTTTGCCAAAACTATTTCGCAAAGCCCGCTTTTGTTTTCTAAAACGCCCCGACAATTATTCAAACGCCAAACCCCAGATCTGTCCGGATATTTTATTTGTCTAAAAACCTTTTACAAATGTTTTGTTTTAAAATAAATAAAAATAATAAATATTAAATATATTTTGTTGGGGGAGGCAGTCCAGCCCGCCAGGCCCAAAGGCCCGGCTAGCCAGACCACCTACAACCCCAAAAACCTACCCCAAACCCTAGACCGAATCCTAGCCCCACATCTAACCAAAACCTAAACCTAAACCAACCCCATTTGTTTTTCCCCAGTGCGCCGCCACCCTCCCTGGAGTACACACACACATCACCTAAACCCTAACCAACCCGACGCACCCAGCGGCTACACCACACGCACACAACCCGTACCCCAATCCCACTCGCCCGACCGATCCCCAGGAACCGCCTACCTCACTCGCGCGACAACCTCAGCCACGCAGCCTCGGATCCCCACCCACCTACCGACAACCCCGACTGGACCATCATCCCGCTCCGGGCCCCACCTCCCACGTTCTCCGCTCGATCCTCTCTCTCCCCCACGTTTCTCGCCCACTCCCCGCGATCGAGCCCGTCTCCTCCCCTCGTTCTTCCTTGCTTCGCCCAAGCACGCCACCGCCCCGCGTCCTTCCTCCTCCTTCCGCCCTCTCTCAACGCCGGCCCCTCTCGAGCCTCCCGCCGCGCGTCCACCGCCGCTCGTTGCTTCCCCCTCCCCTCGGCTCGCCGCTGCCACCTTCTCCCTTCTCCGCGTGCACCCCCCCGCTTCGCCGAGCGCCCTCTCTCCTCTCCGCCTCTCCCTCCCTCTCTCCGGCGCTCCCCGCTCCGGTCCGCGCCGCCGCCGGAGGACGCCTACCTCTCCTCTCTGCGTCGCGCCCGGCCGCGCCCTCCGTCCCCGTCGCAAGCCACCGCCTCGCCGCCGCCGTCCCCACCTCGTCTGCTCCTCCCCGCCTCTCTAGGGCCCGCTGGTTCCCGCCCTCCGCCGCTCCTCGCCAGGCGTCAGCACCTCGGCCGCCCTCGCTCGTCGCCCTTCAACCGCCTCCGCCTCGAACCTCCGCGCCCGTCCTGAGCTCCTCGGCGCTGCCTCCGATCGACCGCGCCGCCTGCGGCCGCCCTCGCCGGGCCGCGCCTCGGCCCGCCCTCTCCTCTGCCGCCCGAGCGTCGCCCCGCCGGCCCCGCTGTCCCGCCTCGCCTCCGGCCAGCGCCTCCTCCGGCGATCCGCGCCTGAGCCTCCCGACCGGCGCCTCCTCGCTCCCGTCGAGCCTCGCGGCCCTCGCCCAGGCGTCGCCGACACCCCCTCTGGCCCTCTCTGCTCTGGCCTTGGCTGCTGCTTGCGCGTGGCCGACCTTGTTGCGTTTAACAGAGATGTTTTTAGCCCCGTTTGTATTTCTTTAGGCACGTCGATGTATGTTCCGCCTGCAGCGATCTGCGAGCCTCAGCTGTGTTTGGTTTCAGAGTTATGTCAACTCGGAGTCCGAGACGCACCGAGTAACAAGATCTTCTTCATGGACATGGACCCGTACCCTACTCTCCTCGAGCAAGACGCCAACCAGACCACCGAGCACCTCTTCCCGGCTTCGAGCGAAGTTCGCCATCGGCAGACAAGTTGGCGCCCAGGACGACACCGACAAGAACTCCCCAAAACCGTATCCAAGATCTACACCAGGGGCACCTGTTGGGTGTATGGTCGCGAGATGAACGTCAAGAGCTTCTACCGGGAACCGGACCCTGGACCCTGTCGAACCCCGAACCCCGGAACCCAAGATCGCCGAACCTTAATGTGTGACCCTTTTCCTCGCTACCCTATTTTATAACATAATAACAACTTGTCGCATACTAAATTGTCATCTTGCATGCATATCATTGGTTTGGGGGCCTTATGCCGAATCACCTAACAATTAAAAATGGGGCCCATATGCGGGCAAATCTAGCCTTATATTGGCCTCATTTAAAATTGATGTAGCGAACCGGTGCTATATTTTGACCATGTTAAACAACATTTAATTTGCGGGGTTTCTAAACAACTTGAACCTACTAATTAATTGTCGGGACCCGGTTCCGCTTAATATGACCTAATTGCATCGCTGACTTGCCATCATCCATCATGCATGCATCATGCCGATCTTCGCGTTGTATTAAATGTTGCATTCGGTTGTTTCTTCTAGTGTTTTGCTTCTTCGCGGATAAGACCGTTGAGTTGATGTGAGCTTCGCCCCGATCTTCGGATGAACCTTTTCGACAATGTTTTCAGGCGAGCATCTCCCTCTTTCTACCTATCTTACTTTTATAGTCTTTATTCCCTCCTGTTGATCTATTGCTATCTGTGTTGCGATGCTCTAGTTTCCGTACCCGATATATCCCCTGCAGCCTTATATTGCCTTGGACACACCCTATTACCTGTTGTTTGGTAGATAGTTGGACTTGCGCGTCGTAGTTGCTTGCTCAAGTGCTGATGTGTGTCGTCATATGCCACAGTTGTTGATGTATTGCCGCATGTTGATGTTGGAGATGAATTCTAGTTTTACTTATTGTTCACTTTACTTTCTGTTTAACAACTAAAATTGAATAAGCAGAGGCATCGGTGGGTGATAGACAATATTTGGTTTCGAGCACTTGTGTCCCGTAAGACCCCGAGTACTTGATACTGTTCCTTGATTTTGCGCTATCCACATCCGGGAGGTATATGGGACCCCTGAGCGAGCTTGATTCCGTCTTATTTCTTGGGGCCACAAACTAGTTTGAGGTTTTATTTACGATCTGTACTTATGCCATGTTTCTTTGCTTTATTTACGATTGTGCGTATTGCACTGTCTTAGGTAAACGGGATGTTTCGCGGTATCGGTCCCGATTGGGGACTCTGTCGTTCTGACCATCGACGTAAACCTTGAGTCCGTCTCGGAGCTTGCTTACTCCGTTGCGGGTATACTCCAAGGGGTGGCCCCCTGAAATATTTCTGAATCCTGTGATTGTTCAGTCGTGAAAGCCTCGTTGGGTTTTGATTTGGTTTTTCCGAGGTTGATCGAGCGTGTGTTGCTATTGGTGCACCCCGGCCGGGTAAAAACTTTCTGAAAGCCGTGTCCGCGGATATGGACGACTTGGAGCACAGTATCTCGATCATAGACAAGCATAACTAAAGTTTATTGTTATAAATTTGACTTACAATGACTAGTAATCAGCCTCACTATAACGGAATGGCTAATAATACTGCCCACAATTGCTTGTTTGGTTGTCGCTTGCGACAATTGTATATGACTAGTAAGTATTGCAACTACAACGAATTGGCTGAATAAAAGTACCAACAACTGCTGGGTTTTGGGTTTATCTCATGCTATCTGCACCTGATTAGTAAGAGTTACAACTATAACGGAATGGTTAACTAAAAGTGCCCACTGCTTACCTTATCAGGACGATTATTTAAACCTGACTAGTAAAGTGCCGCAACTATAACTGAACAAGTAAAACTGCCAACTGTGTGAGTTCCTCGGTTGACTTCCTCGTTCGGTCTCGAGGGGGAAACGCCAGGTTGGGTTTTGTTTGGTGTTAGCTTCAGGTTGGATCCGAATAGGTCTTTCTTACCCCCTCTGATAACCGCCAGTTGTATCGAGTCTCTATAGGTTGTTTAGTGTATGCTGCCGCTGCCGCTCAGTCCACCATACCTTTGTAGGCGAGGACCGCCGAATTCTAGCCTCGCCGTGTACTGGCCTCAGTACTGACGCTCCTTCTTTGTTTTCTGCTTTGCCCTTTGTCGGCACCCCTTTGTTAAGCAGGTTTTGAGATCGACGCCGTTAGCAGGGTTACCCTTCCGGCTTGGCCTGGGCAGGGTTATGGACGCCATTGGTTATTCTTCAGGGCTCTTAGCCCCATTTGCTTCTTGTCCGTAGTCGGACGCTCTACCGTTTTCAAGGTGATTTGGATCTTGTATATTATATCTGTATTCTTGACTCTTTGAGTCGCTGTTATATATACCTGTTCTGTGGGTCCCATCGAGGACTGTTGTGTAATGTTATTACTTCGTTTTCCACCCGCACGAAAGTGCCTGGTGGGCACCTTTGAATCGTTTCTATGCGGGTTTGGTGAATTTTGCCCAAACTTGCATAGGTCCGATTCTGAGGGTGTTACACCAACTAAGAGAGCAATAATGGCCATAATCATGCAGTGCAACAAAGCATACTAATCAAAGCAAAGAGTGGTACTACAAGTCAAGGACTAAATGATCATAGAGTCTAATGGTGACTTGTCATAGTCATAACATGGTGTGAGCATGTGCCAAGTCAACCCAAGCAAAACATCAAAGGAGAATACCACAATACTATGCTTTTGCATGCTAAAACAACACATAATTTCTTCAAGGCACACTAAGAAATCCCAATTGTTTGGAACAAGACATGCTACAGCAATAATCACTAAACATAAAGTCAAAACAACACCTAGCATGTCATGCTAAAGTCTAAGTCACAGTCAATGCAAGCTCCTCTTGCACTTCTAGCAAGAACTTACTACTAATTTACAAACACCAAGCAAACTTATTTGCAAAACAACACAGCGAGAACGGGTGTCCAAACTACTCAAGAAAACTAAACAAACTAAGCAAAGCAAACGAAAACTAAGACGCTCCAAGAACAACACAACTGTGCATGAAACAATAAAAACGAAGTGTCTAGATGCACTGAGCTTTTATTGATTTAAGAAGGATGCCTTGGGCATCCCCAAGCTTTGACGCTTGTACATCTTGAATATTTCTTGGTGTGACACCATGGTGGCATCCCCACGCTTGAGCTTTTGTCCATTCTTCATCTCATTGCATCATTCTCTCTTTACACGTGAGATTTTTCCTTCACACAATCTTCATTAGCAACATTAGTTTATTCAAAAGATATTAGACCCCTAGAAAAGCTTTGGAACAACAAGGCTTTTTACTAAAAACACAAGCTAATGTAGTAACTCCTTCAAAAATCTCAATTCACCTAAAGAGAACTCAAAAAGGAATCAATAAGAAGCAAATGCAAATAATGACAGAAATCTGTCAAAACAGACCAGCAGGAAGAAAACGATTTTTTCGAACATCTTCTGTTGCTCAAATCAAAACGTGTTGAACTAACAAAAGTTAGATAACATACTGGGGGATTTATTCGTAAATTTTCATCTCAATCCGAGTTACAGATCCTCCTCACGAATTTTTTTGGTGGAGGACATAAATCTGTTTTGGGACAGCAACTCCCGAAATCTTACTTTCCTCTCATTAGAGGTCATTCTTGGCACAAAAAGCAAACAAAAAGGATAAGGAGAGGTCATTACAGAAATAATAACTTCCAAGACTCAA
Organism: Avena longiglumis; assembly: GCA_030063025.1. Lineage (NCBI taxonomy): Eukaryota > Viridiplantae > Streptophyta > Magnoliopsida > Poales > Poaceae > Avena > Avena longiglumis. The sequence continues at coordinate 7,314,915 of CP125976.1, forward strand.
GGAAACTCTTGGGTTATCTGCCACAAGTACTTTTCTTTAACGCCTTTAAGTTAGGCACAAGAAGCAAGAAGAATCAAGTATTTTCAAATGAAGAAGCATTAACATTCATACTTGCAAAATCTTCAACTATGAAAGGTATCTCATCCAAATGGGTTTTGGAGGATCCTTTCTCTTATCTCTTTGGTCTACTACCTTCATCAAAAATATTTTCAGGGGCAATCCAATCAAAATTCTTTTCAAAGGCTTCATGCATTCCAACAAGCTTAAAGGGTATGGGTATATTGAATTCCTCTCTAGGCTTAGTTTTATCAGAAATACCCACAACATATACACTTGAACCTAGCATATTGAAACGTTCAAAAATCTTTTTGGCCTCCCTAGCAACATCATGAAATTATTTTGATCAAGTTTCAAGGATGAACTCTCTCTTTTCAGCATTCTTTTCTTCTTTTAGTTTTAGGAACAAGAATTGCATGAAGGGGTTAAGGCTAACAAACCTAGCCTCCAACATATGAACTAAAGAAGCTGCAGCAATCTTATAATTAGGAGCAAGCTCTACTATAGATTTATCCTCATGCTTGCTAGCATAGTTAAAGAATTTTTGAATATTATCTTTCCCAATTATGGAGCCACTACCTATTGCAAGATCTTTCAGGGCGAACTTTGGGAGCAACATGTGAGCTAGAGCAAAGTGGCAACTAGAGTAGGAACTAATTTTTTTGTGTTATTTGGAAATAGAAAAACAAAACCAAGCAAGAGAAACAAGCAAACTTAAAACAAAGTAAAGAGAAAGGAAGTGAAGGACTCCCCTTGTGAAGACGTCCTTAGCCTCCCCGGCAACGGCGCTAGAAAAGCCTTGATGATGCTCGACCTGGCACTTCGTTGGTAACCCCAAGCGTAGGATGTGAAGAGCAAGCAACAAGTTTTACCTGAGTTGAGACCAAGGTTATCGAACCAAAAGGAGGAAGGAAACATCACACAAGTGTTGCAAGCAACACGGAGACCTGCACAACACAAACTCAAGACTTTGTCCCAACGAACAGTGAGGTTGTCAACCTCACCGGTTTGCTGTAACAAAGGATTAAACGTATGGTGTGGAAGGTAATGGTTAGCAGCAAGTAAACAAGTAACAGTGGAAGATGTATCAATGGTAAAGATTGGACAGGGGTCCATAGTTCACTAGATGTATTCTCCTTAGATAAACAACATGGCATGAAGGGTAAACAAATTACAACGGGGCAATTGACAGGAACTGAGCAAGGCATAACAATGCAATTACTAGTTAGAAAGATCCTATGAGATTCGATTGGGCAATACAACAAGATACATAGACCGCCGTCCAACTGCATCTATGACTAGAAGTCCACCTCCAGGTTATCATCCGAACCCCCTCCAGTATTAAGTTGCAAGTAACAGACAACTGGTTTAAGTAAGGTGTGTAAGGTAAACAGTCCACATGTTCCATGAACAAGAGACCGCTGTTTTCTCCCTAGTAGCAACAACACATCTACAACTATAGAGATTAATTATTCTCACTTCCCTTGGAAACTAGAGGCATGAACCCACTATCGAGCATAAATACCCCCTCTTGGAGTCACTAGCAACTACTTGGCCAACATAACTACTAACAACGGAGAGCATGCAAGATCATAAACAACACAGACATGATAGAACCACAAAGACAAAACCATTAATCAAACCAACATAATAATCTCAATATCCATCGGATCCCTGCAAACACAACATGCATGATTACAAATATATTAGATCTTGATCATGAACGGAGCTCACAAGATCTATACATGAAAGCACAAAGGAGGAGATACAACCATCTAGCTACTACATGGACCCATAGTCCAAGGTGGAACTACTCACGCATCATACCGGAGAGAAGGCCTCCGGGATGATCTCCCCTCTGGCAGGGTGCCGGGAAGAACTTTAGATCCCCCGATCTAGGGACGATGGTGGCAGCGGATACAGACAGTTTCGTGGATATTTGATCGGGTGCTTAGGGTTTCTGCATCGGGGGCTTCTTATAGGAAAAGGGGTCGGACGAGGAGGCGGCCAGGGGGCTCCACACCCCTCCCAGGCGCGGGGCAGGGCCCACCCGCTCCTAGGGTGGGTCTGGCCATCCTGGCTTGCCTCTCCGTCTGCCCTCTGGACTTCTTGTTCCCCATGGAAAGTAATTGACTTTGACGTTTGTCCCGTCCAATTCCGAGAATATTTCTTTACTAACTTTTCTGAAACAAAAAACAGCAGAAAACAGGCAACTATCACTGTGGCAACTGGTTACTTGGTTAGTACGAGAAAACATGTAAAAAGCACCTCAAAGTGTATACAAGTAAAGCAAAGTAGATACTAAACAAGCATGGAGCATCAAAAATTACAGATACGTTTCCGATGTATCAGTAGCGTGCCGACCGCGATCACATCAACCTTTGATCCATTTCCAATGCGCATCGTCACCTCGTTATTTGCTAGTTTCTGTCTATTCTGCATCACCTGTTTCGAGTTACAAATATGAGCAACCGAACCAGTATCAAATACCCAGGCACTACTACGACTACTAGTGAGATACACATCAATAACGTGTATATCAGATATACCTTTCTTCTTGATGTTGCCGTTTTTAAATCCGCCAAGTACTTAGGGCAATTCCTCTTCCAATGACCTTCTCCCTTGCAGTAAAAACACTCAGTATCAGGCTTAGGCCCAGCCTTGGTCTTCTTCGCCGGTGCGGTAACTTTATTACCACCCTTCTTTAAGTTTCCCTTTTTCTTAGACTTGCCTTGCTTCTTGAAGTTGGTGGTTTTATTGACCATCAACACTTGGTGCTCTTTCTTGATCTCCACTTGTGAAAACTTCAACATGGAGAAGAGTTCGGGCAACGACTTATCCATGTTTTGCATATTGTAGTTCATCACAAAGTTCTTGTAACTTGGTGGTAGTGATTGGAGGACACAGTGAATCCCCAAAGCATTAGGAAGCACTATACCCAAGCTTTGGAGTTTACTTGCGTGCCCAGACATCTTAAGCACATGCTCACTGACGAAGCTGCCCTCTTCCATCTTGCAGTTAAAGAACTTTTCAGAAGCCTCATAACTCTCAACTGCCGCGTGAGCCTCAAATATCAATTTGAGTTCACGGAGAATATCATGTGGTTCAAAGTTCTCAAACCTTTTCTGAAGCTCCGATTCCAAACCATACAAGATAGCACACAGAACTATGGAGTACTGATTCTTCCGAGCGAGGAAAACATTCTTCACCTCATGTGGCATCCCGCAAAACCACTACTAGAAAATCGCGTTGAATTTGTGCATTGCATCGTCATCATCGTGCATTGTTTGCCAAAACCATGTTTGCAAAACCCGTCTTTGTTTCTAAACGCCCATCTTTTTCAAACACCGAAAACCGGGTCCCCGGAATATTTTGTTGTGCCCGAAATCGGTTTGCAAAAACCTTGTTTGTATTAAATAAAAATTATAATTATTTTAGTAGGGGCAGTCGAACGGTCCAACCCGACCCGAACGACCGCCCCAGATTTTAAAACGGTCCACCTATCTGCCCCAGCTAAATCCTAAGCCCACCTAAAGTCCTACCCACCCCAGCCTCCACCTCACTCTCCCCAATCACATCACGCCACCTCAGCTGAACCACCCCCACCCCCCAATCACTCCCTGACACGTGGCCTAGCCTCCCTCCCCACTCTCCATCTCTCTTTCTCTCCCCACCACACAAACCCTGCCCACACCTGGCCCCGTCCCCACCCGCGGGACCCACCACCCCCACCTAACGCGCCCTGTTCATCTCCTTCCTCCACCATCCCGCTGACCGCCTCCCCATGTCCCTGCCCAGCGCCTCCTGCCGCCCTCTCCTCCTTGCCGCCGGCGCTGCCACGCTGAAGCTCGCCAGCTGCCCACCCAGCCGCTGGGCGCCGCCGGCCGCCCAGCAGCAGCCTCGCCTCCACGCCCGTGCCGCCTCTCCCGAGCCACGACTCCGCGCCCGTCTGCGTCGCTGACAAGCGCGCGCTGCCACTGCAAATCCTTCCTCCCGGCTCGCCCCGCTCCTCTCCGCCGCTCCACCGCCCTCCCCGTCTCCGACCAAGCTCGCTGCGCCGCCAGGCACCATCCTCGTCGCCGCCCCTCCTCGCGTCCTCTCCGGCCCGCCTTCCCAGCGCCGGCCGCCTCCCTCGCCCGCCTCAAGACCTCCCGCCTCCGTCGGAGCTCCTCCGGCCTCTTCCCCTCGAGCTCGCAGAGCTCCGCCGCGTCCGCCTCGAGCTGCTCCCCGCCGCCACCGGTGTCCCTGCCTCGTCCCAACCGCCGGCTCGCGGGCCCCCGCTCGTCTTCCCAGTGCGTCACGCGCGTCCTCGACGACGTCCCTCCTCCCGCGCGATAGCCGCCTCCGACCAAGCGCCGGCGAGCCCTCCGTTCCGCTGCCCACCGCTGCGCCGCTGCGGCTGAGCGCCTGCGCAGCCGAGCCTCCGTCGCGCGCTGGCACCGCCCACCTCTGCCATCAATCGCTCGCGTGCGCCTGTTCGAGAGACCCGCCCTGTTCCTCGCTCACAGCGCGTGTTTCGTGTCTAACACTGGGCGTGCAACCGCTCAAGCCAAGTTCGTCGGCCAAGACCACCACAGGCGTCGAGATCCCGAGCATCCAAGACCGATCCTCGAAGACCGAATTCTAGGCACGCCAAGACCCGAACCCCGGAATCCGAGTCCGACACCGACAACTAGAACCGTGGAACCGACAAGATCGACCTCACCGACGCCATGATCTCTCACGGAGGTCAAGCACCAAGACCTACTACGGACGCCGATCCCGGACCCGAGGACCACATGTGCGCCAAGATCTTCGCCGGATCCTCAAGACCTTCTTCCGTATGCGACCTGAGTCCGTTGAAGTCGAACCAAGATCCCCATCGCACAAGTTCGTCACCAAGACCGCCGAGATCCAAGACCGAACAAGCGCCAAGGTCTCCGCCATGGAATCAACAAGATCTTCACGGAACGCCGAGTACTTCTTTCAGAACGCCATGATCTTCTACATGACCCTAAGACCCCAGATGCGACAAGAACGGCACCGACCCAGAAGCACCCGATGCGCCCCCGACGCCAACCAAGCCCTGCTTCCCGGTCACGACAAGAACTACCCCGTTACCGAGAACGACCCCCGGAGTTCGAGAACGACCCCGTCGAACCCTGGACCCTGTCGAACCCCGAACCCCCAGAACCCCAAGATCGTCGAGCCCCCTCTAATGTGTGACCCCTTTTCCTCGAACCCTATTTTATCACATATCAATATGTTGCACATTAAATTGTCATTCCCGCATGCATAGCATTGGTTTGGGGGCCTTATGCCGATTCACCTAATAATTAAATATGGGGCCCATATGCGGGCAAATCTAGCCTTATATTGGCCTCATTTAAACTTGTGTAGCGAACCGTTATCTTATCTTGCCTTGTTGAAACAACATTTAAATTGCGGGGTAACTAAACAACTTGAACCATCTGATTAATTGTCGGGACCCCGGTTCCGCTTAATACTGACCTAATTGCATCGCACCTTGCCTTGCCATCCATCATGCATGCAACATGCCGATCTTCTGCCGTTGTATTAAATATTGCATCCGGTGTTCCTTCTAGTGATTTGCTTCTTCGCGGATAAGGCCGTTGAGTTGATGTGAGCTTCGCCCGATCTTCGGATAAAACCTTCGACAATGTTTTCAGGCGAGCATCTCTCCCTTTCTACCTATCTTACTTTTATAGTCTTTATTCCCTCCTGTTGATCTTTTGCTATCTGTGTTGCGATGCTTTAGTTTCCGTACCCGTGATATACCGTGCAGCCCTATATTGCCTTGGACACACCCTATGACCTGTTGTTTGGTAGATAGTTGGACTTGCGTCGTAGTTGCTTGCTCAAGTCTTGATGTGTCGCCATATGCCACAGTTGCTGATGTATTGCCGCATGTTGATGTGGAGATGATTCTAGTTTTACTTATTGTTCACTTTAATTTCTGTTTAACAACTAAAATTGAATAAGCAGAGGCATCGGTGGGTGATAGATAATATTTGGTTTCGACGCCCACTTGTGTCCCGTAAGACCCCGAGTACTTGATACTGTTCCTTGATTTTTGCGCTATCCACATCCGGAGGTATATGGGACCCCGAGCGAGCTTGATTCATCTTATTTCTTGGGGCCACAAACTAGTTTGAGGTTTTATTTACGATCTGCACTTATGCCATGTTTTTTGCTTTATTTACGATTGTGCGAGTCTTGCCTGCATCTTGTTAGGAAGCGGAGTGTTTACGCGGTGTCGACAAGCCCGTTTGGGGTTCCCGATCGCTCCAGCCATTGTCGCAGACCTTGAGGCCGTCTCGGAGCTTGCCTACTCGCTATGGATTCTACTTAAGGGGTGGCCCCCTGAAATATTTCTGAATCCTGCAATTGTTCAGTCGTGAAAGCCTCGTTGGGTTTTGATTTGGTTTTTCCGAGGTTGATCGAGCGTGTGTTGCTATTGGTGCACCCCGGCCGGGTAAAACTTTCTGAAAGCCGTGTCCACGGATATGGACGACTTGGAGCACAGTATCTCGATCATAGACAAGCATAACTAAAGTTTATTGTTATAAATTTGACTTATAATGACTAGTAATCAGCTTCACTATAATGGAATGGCTAATTAATACTGCCCACAATTGCTTGTTTGGTTGTCGCTTGCGACAATTGTATCTGACTAGTAAGTGTTGCAACTACAACGGAATGGCTGAATAAAATTACCAACAACTGCTGGGTTTTGGGTTCATCTCATGCTATCTGTATCTGATTAGTAATTGTTGCAACTATAACGGAATGGTTAATTAAAAGTGCCCACTGCTTAATTTATCAGGACGATTATCTAAACCTGACTAGTAAAGTGCCGCAACTATAACTGAATAAGTAAAACTGCCAACTGTGTGAGTTCCTCGGTTGACTTCCTCGTTTGGTCTCGAGGGGGAAACGCCAGGATGGGTTTGCTTGGTAATAGCTTCAGGTTGGATCCGGTTAGGTCATTCTCATCCCTCTCTGATATCCGCCAGTTGTATCGAGTCTCTATAGGTTGTTTAGTGCATGCTGCCGCTGCCGCTCAGTCCACCATACCTATGTAGGCGAGGACCGCCGAATTCTAGCCTCGCAGTGTCTTGGCCTCGATCGACGCTCCTCTTTTCCTTTGCCCTTTGTCGGCACCTTTTGTTTAAGCAGGTTTTGAGATCGGCGTTAGCAGGGTTACCCTTCCGGCTTGGCCTGGGCAGGGTTATGGACGCCATTGGTTATTCTTCAGGGCTCTTAGCCCCATTTGCATCTTGTCCGTAGCTGGACGCTATATCGTTTCAAGGTGATTTGGATCTTTGTATTTTATATCTGTATTCTTGACTCATGGAGTCGCTGTTATATATATCTGTTCTGTGGGTCCCATCGAGGACTGTTGTGTAATGTTATTACTTCGTTTTCCACCCGCACGAAAGTGCCTGGTGGGCACCTTTGAATCGTTTCTATGCGGGTTTGGCGAATTTTGCTCAAACTTGCATAGGCCCGATTCTGAGGGTGTTACAGAGTGGTATCAGAGCTCAGCAGTTGCGATACCCCACGAGTCCAGCCTGTAGGATAACCTAGCTAACGGTCGAAGTAGAGTGTCAAAACTATTTTCGAAAATCGGTTGGATAGTTCTGATTAGGTCTGATTTTACTCCTTACCCCTCTGCTATTCTCCTCTTATCTTTACGCGTTTTGAATCCGCTCTCTTCTCTTTCTTCGAGTCCAGGAATTTTCGTGGTTGGTTTTCCGTCGTACCTTTAGGTTTTCGCTTCCTCCTTTGGTAACGGTGTTCTACCATCCGGTCTTCATGCTATCCGAGGAATCCGTCTACCGTGTTACCCTTCTTTTGTTCCTTCTTGTGCCTTCCGGTGTTTCCGACGCGACGACGTCATCTATGCCAGATCCGATGCAGAGTTTGCATCACCCCTTTGTTTCCGAACCTCGCTTGTCGAGATCTTCAGTCTGACTCCGAGAGTTGGTTGCATAATCCGCCTATTCATGTGTAGAGTAATGGTTTGGGTGCGCGATGGACTGATCACCATCCGACTACTCTTATCATTCGCTCTTGTACATCGAATCAGTGGGTCCAGCAGTTTTACTCCGTCCCTCGGAGATAGAGGTGGCTTTATTTGTTGATGCCTCTACCTTCGATCTCTTGTTCCGGAGAGTCCTCTCGACGATCACGGACAACGAACTCTTGTTAGTGGTGTCGCGAGGATCTACACAAAGCGCGAAGGATCAGACGCCGACCCTCCTTCCGGTACCATGAGGCGGATCTCGAGGGCGAGATCCCTTGTTAGTGGTGTCGAATTGTGGCATCCCGCAAAACCACTACTAGAAAATCGCGTTGAATTTGTGCATTGCATCGTCATCATCGTGCATTGTTTACCAAAACCATGTTTGCAAAACCCGTCTTTGTTTCTAAACGCCCATCTTTTTCAAACACCGAAAACCGGGTCCCCGGAATATTTTGTTGTGCCCGAAATCGGTTTGCAAAAACCTTGTTTGTATTAAATAAAAATTATAATTATTTTAGTAGGGGCAGTCGAACGGGCCAACCCGACCCGAACGACCGCCCCAGATTTTAAAACGGTCCACCTATCTGCCCCAGCTAAATCCTAAGCCCACCTAAAGTCCTACCCACCCCAGCCTCCACATCACTCTCCCCAATCACATCACGCCACCTCAGCTGAACCACCCCCACCCCCCAATCACTCCCTGACACGTGGCCTAGCCTCCCTCCCCACTCTCCATCTCTCTTTCTCTCCCCACCACACAAACCCTGCCCACACCTGGCCCCGTCCCCACCCGCGGGACCCACCACCCCCACCTAACGCGCCCTGTTCATCTCCTTCCTCCACCATCCCCGCGACCGCCTCCCCCGCATGCGTCCCTGCGCCTCAACGCCTGCTCCTCCTCTCCGGCCTGCCTTGCTGAAGCTTCGCCGCTCACAGCTGCCACCGGCGCCCCCAGCCGCCCAGCTGCTTCGCCTCCACGCCTCGCGAGCTTCCACGACTCCACGCCCGTCCAGCTGCGCGCGGCCTCGCAGCCAGCGCTGGCATCCTTCCTCCTGCTTGCCTCTGGCCTTCGCCGCTTCCACCGCCTCCCTGCTCCGACCAAGCTCGCTCCGCCGCCAGCACCATCCTCGCCGCCCTCCTCGCGTCCTCCGCCCGCCTTCCCAGCGCCCGCCTCGCCCCTACGCCTGCCGCCAAGACTCCCGCCTCCGTCGGAGCTCCTCCGCCTCTTCCCTCGAGCTCCGCGCCCGCTCGAAGCTGCTCCCGCCGCCACCGGTGTCCTGCCTCGTCCCAACCGCTGCTCGGCCCCGCTCGTCTTCCCAAAGGCCACGCTGCCTCGACGCGTCCTCCTCCTCCTGCGATAGCCGCCTCACAAGCGCCGGCGAGCCTCCGTCCTTCCGCTTGCCCACCGCTGCTGCGTCGCCATTGAGCGCCTGCAGCGAGCCTCCGGCCGCGCCAAGTACCGGCCCACCTCTGCCATCAATCGCCTGCAGGCGCCTGTTGAGAGACCCGCCTGTTCTCGCCTGCTCGCGGCGCGTGTTTGTGTTCAACACTGGGCCGTAAACCGCTCAAGCCAAGTTCGTCCGCGGCCAAGACCACCACGGGCGTCGAGATCCCGAGCATCCGAAGACCGATCCTCGAAGACCGAAATCTAGGCACGCCAAGACCCGAACCCCGGAATCCGAGTCCGACACCGACAACTAGAACCGTGGAACCGACAAGATCGACCTCACCGACGCCATGATCTCCCTCACGGAGGCCGAAGCACCAAGACCTACTACGGACGCCGGGATCCCCGGACCCGAGGACCACATGTGCGCCAAGATCTTCGCCGGATCCTCAAGACCTTCTTCCCGTATGCGACCTCGGAGTCCGCGTTGAAGTCGAACCAAGATCCCCATCGCACAAGTTCGTCACCAAGACCGGCCGAGATCCGAAGACCGAACCGAAGCGCCAAGGTCTCCGCCATGGAATCAACAAGATCTTCACGGAACGCCGAGTACTTCTTTCAGAACGCCATGATCTTCTACATGACCCTAAGACCCCAGATGCGACAAGAACGGCACCGACCCGATGCGCCCCCGACGCCAACCAAGCCCCGCTTCCCGGTCACGACAAGAACTACCCCGTTACCGAGAACGACCCCCGGAGTTCGAGAACGACCCCGTCGAACCCTGGACCCTGTCGAACCCCGAACCCCCAGAACCCCAAGATCGTCGAGCCCCCTCTAATGTGTGACCCCTTTTCCTCGAAACCTATTTTATCACATATCAATATGTTGCACATTAAATTGTCATTCCCGCATGCATAGCATTGGTTTGGGGGCCTTATGCCGATTCACCTAATAATTAAATATGGGGCCCATATGCGGGCAAATCTAGCCTTATATTGGCCTCATTTAAACTTGTGTAGCGAACCGTTATCTTATCTTGCCTTGTTGAAACAACATTTAAATTGCGGGGTAACTAAACAACTTGAACCATCTGATTAATTGTCGGGACCCCGGTTCCGCTTAATACTGACCTAATTGCATCGCACCTTGCCTTGCCATCCATCATGCATGCAACATGCCGATCTTCTGCCGTTGTATTAAATATTGCATCCGGTGTTCCTTCTAGTGATTTGCTTCTTCGCGGATAAGGCCGTTGAGTTGATGTGAGCTTCGCCCGATCTTCGGATAAAACCTTCGACAATGTTTTCAGGCGAGCATCTCTCCCTTTCTACCTATCTTACTTTTATAGTCTTTATTCCCTCCTGTTGATCTTTTGCTATCTGTGTTGCGATGCTTTAGTTTCCGTACCCGTGATATACCGTGCAGCCCTATATTGCCTTGGACACACCCTATGACCTGTTGTTTGGTAGATAGTTGGACTTGCGCGTCGTAGTTGCTTGCTCAAGTGCTGATGTGTGTCGCCATATGCCACAGTTGCTGATGTATTGCCGCATGTTGATGTGGAGATGATTCTAGTTTTACTTATTGTTCACTTTAATTTCTGTTTAACAACTAAAATTGAATAAGCAGAGGCATCGGTGGGTGATAGATAATATTTGGTTTCCGAACGCCCACTTGTGTCCCGTAAGACCCCGAGTACTTGATACTGTTCCTTGATTTTATGCGCTATCCACATCCGGGAGGTATATGGGACCCCGAGCCGAGCTTGATTCATCTTATTTCTTGGGGCCACAAACTAGTTTGAGGTTTTATTTACGATCCTGTACTTATGCCATGTTTTATCGCTTTATTTACGATTGTCGAGGTACTGCATTGTCTTTTAGGAAGCGGAGTGTTTACGCGTGTCGACAAGCCCCGCTTGGGGTTCCCAGCTCAGCCATTGTCGCACCTTGAGGCCGTCTCGAGCTTGCCTACCCGCTTGGATTCTACTTAAGGGGTGGCCCCCTGAAATATTTCTGAATCCTGCAATTGTTCAGTCGTGAAAGCCTCGTTGGGTTTTGATTTGGTTTTTCCGAGGTTGATCGAGCGTGTGTTGCTATTGGTGCACCCCGGCCGGGTAAAACTTTCTGAAAGCCGTGTCCGCGGATATGGACGACTTGGAGCACTGTTTCTTGATCATAGACAAGCATAACTAAAGTTTACTGCTATAAATTTGACTTATAATGACTAGTAATCAGCTTCACTATAATGGAATGGCTAATTAATACTGCCCACAATTGCTTGTTTGGTTGTCGCTTGCGACAATTGTATCTGACTAGTAAGTGTTGCAACTACAACGGAATGGCTGAATAAAATTACCAACAAGCTTTGGGTTTTGGGTTCATCTCATGCTATCTCAGATTCGATTAGTAATTGTTGCAACTATAACGGAATGGTTAATTAAAAGTTCCCCGCTTAATTTATCGTGACGATTATCTAAACGACTAGTAAAGTGCCGCAACTATAATGAATAAGTAAACCGCCAACCGTGTGAGTTCCTCGGTTGACTTCTCGTTTGGTCTCGAGGGGAAACGCCAGATGGGTTTGCTTGGTAATAGCTTCAGTTGGATCCGTTAGGTCATTCTCATCCTCTCGATATCCGCCAGCTTGTATCGAGTCTCTATAGGTTGTTTAGTGCATCTTTGCCGCTCGATCCACCATACCTATGTAGGCGAGGACCGCGAATTCTAGCCTCGCTGCATCGCCTCGATCGACGCCCTTCTTTCCTTTGCCCTTTGTCGGCACCCCTTTTGTTTAAGCAGGTTTTGAGATCGACGTCGTTAGCAGGGTTACCCTTCCGGCTTGGCCTGGGCAGGGTTATGGACGCCATTGGTTATTCTTCAGGGCTCTTAGCCCCATTTGCATCTTGTCCGTAGCTGGACGCTATATCGTTTCAAGGTGATTTGGATCTTCGTATTTTATATCTGTATTCTTGACTCATGGAGTCGCTGTTATATATATATCTGTTCTGTGGGTCCCATCGAGGACTGTTGTGTAATGTTATTACTTCGTTTTCCACCCGCACGAAAGTGCCTGGTGGGCACCTTTGAATCGTTTCTATGCGGGTTTGGCGAATTTTGCTCAAACTTGCATAGGCCCGATTCTGAGGGTGTTACACCTCATCAGTAGCATCAGCTACAGGTGGGTCACCCAACATTGCATCCATCACATAGGTCAAATTACCAGCATTGAGGATAATACTCAAGTTGCGAAACTAATCTGTGAAGTTGCTTCCATTGTTTTCAACTTTTCTTTCTCTAGTAATGCATTAAAATTGATGGTAGGGGCCGCCATTGATCTACAACATATTTGCAAAAGTTTAGACAAAGTTTATGAAAAATTGAGTTCTAATTAATAGTTGAATTAATCTAGGTGAACTCCCACTCAAAACAACATACCTCACATTGTTTTAGTGATCACGCGAACCAAATCCACCACATCAAAACCGATCATCACGAGTGATGATGTAACTTCAAAGGCGAACAATCAACATGTTCATCATATCTACTATATGATTCATGCTTTACCTTTCGATGATCCGTGTTTCGAGACCATGTATGTACATGCTAGTCTCGTCAAGATCAAACCTTAGCTTCCGCATGAGCAAATCTAGCTTGCTCCTGTTGTATACACTCGCAGAATCTAACACACCCGATCATCACGTGGTGCTTCGAAACAACAAGCTTTAGCAACAGTGCCTACTAAGTATGAACACTTTATAACTTGATATTTTGTGAGAGGAATCATCTTATAATGCTACCGTCGTGAACTAAGCAATACAAGATGCATAAAAGGATTAACATCACATGCAATTCAAAATATGTGATATGAGGGCCTTTCTTCTTGTGCTTCCGATCTCCATCTTCAAGCACGAACATGATCTCCATCATCACCGGGTGGCATCAAGGTTAATGGCACCGCTCCATGCTTGTCGTCCACCATCATCAACTATTACAACTACTTTGAATAATAGACACACAAGTCTTCACGAAATTAAAAGATAAACATAAGGCTCCTGCCGGTTGCCGACTTACAATAAGGAACATTGCATACATCATATATAATCACAATCATGGCCATATCACATAACAACACACCCCTGCAAAACAAAGTTAGACGCCTCTAATTTTCTTTGCATGTTTGACGTGGTTTGAGGATTTTAATAAGTGTCGTTCTAACTTACGAACAAGAACCACAACGTTGATACTAGTATTGTCAATCACATGTTGTAAATTGAATATTCACTATGTTGGGAGAAACGGGCACCCGCAAAGCCACTTATGCAATACAAGATGCATGTCAAGCATGGAGCAAGTCTCATGAACAATGTCATGTAAGGTTAGCCCGGGCTGCTTCATCCCACCATCCCGCAAGATGCAAAGTACACAAGAAGCAATCGATAACAAAAGCATTAATGCCCACAATGACCATTGTGTTCTACTCGTGCAACAGATCTACATATATACACGACTTTGATACCACTGTAGGGGTTTGTAGCATGGAAAACAAAAAAAATTCTACCGCATGAACACAAACAAGCCAAGATCTATTTACTAGATTGTAGCAACTTATCGATTAGAGTACTCACCCTCGAAGATTCCAAAGCGGTTAACGAGAGCAGATTCTCGTGGGTGATGTAGTCGTGCACTTGTCGATCTCAAGATCGCGTAGACGATCGGCGCTGCGTTTCGGCAGCGCTTCCGCAGTCGGTCACACGTTCGGTACTCGATGAAGACCTTCCTCTCCTTTGTTCCAGTAGGCAGCAGAGGTTTTAGTTCTCCGCATGATTCCAAAAGATGACGACATAGTGTCGGAAGTAGAGGAAAGATCCCGCAGGGATTCACCTAAGCCGGAGGGGGTTATGGTGGAGATTTAGGGTTTCCAGTGATGTAGGGTTTAGAGGGCCGGAGAGGAGGAGGTGGAGTCGGCAACGGCGCTGCGGCGGCAGCGCTGGGGGCGGCAGTAGCGGCGTCTTGGAGGCGGGATGGTGGTGTTGTGGTGAGAGGGTCAGCCCGTCCCCTCTATTTATGAGAGGGAGGGCAGCTTGGGAGAGGGGAGTTTGAATTCTTCCCCAACTCCCTATCCTAGTTGGCTTGTGGTGGAGGGAAAGAAGGATTCTTTCCTTCCTCCACTAGGAAACATTGTCCCAGTTTGACTTTTCAAACTTGCCTTTTGACTTTCAATTTCAGAGTTTGATTTCACTCTCTATTTGCATGTACCTTTGATCCAGGACATGATGCAACCATTCCACTTAGTCATGACATAGTCATGCACCCTTACCATTCTGGTCTGGTGAACCTTCTAGACCCTTCTAGATCATTCCGGTGAAAACACCGGAATCATTCCAGAACTCCGGAATTGGACTTCCCTTATAAGAATCTTATTCTCCGGACCATTATGGATCTCCTCATGATATCCCAGATCCCATCCAAGACTCCGAACACAATTCGGTCTCCCTACTTACATTCCATATCTACTAAACAACATCGAATCCTTAAGTGTGTCTCCCTACGGTTCGTGAATTATGCAGACATGACCGAGACTCTTCTCCGATCAATAACAAATAGAGGAATCTGGAAATTCATATGGATCCCACATATTTCTACGATTACTTTGCGATCGAATGAACCACTTACATATGATACCAATTTCCCTTTGTCTCGCGATACTTTACTTATTCAAGGTCTGATCGTCGGTATCTCTACGTACCTAGTTCAACCTCGTTATCGATAAGTACTCTTTTCTCGTTCACGTGATATGTGATCCCTTGTGAGCCAGTCACATGCTTGCAAGATAATTGGATGACATTCCACCAAGAGGGCCCAGAGTATATCTATCCGTCATATGGATGGACAAATCCCACTCTTGATCCATGTGCCTCAACACATACTTTCCGAATACTCAATGCCATCTTTATAGCCACCCAGTTACGGTGTGGTTTTTGATGTCATAAAAGAATACTTCTAGCGATGGTGATTAGCATGATCTCATGGTCAAAGGAATTAGGTTACTATGTATCAGAAAGCTTATAGCAAACAAACTATTGAAATGACTTGATCTTTATGCTACGCTTATCTATAGGAGTATGTCCATCATACCATTCTCCTAATGATATGATCTTGTTGTTAATAACATCTCAATGTTCATGATCGGGAAACCACGATCATCTCTCAACCAACAAGCTAGTATTATAAAGAGGCTTTACTAGGGACTCTAATTTAGTTTACAAATCACACAAGTATTAATGTTTCTGTTTAATACTATTATAGCATGAATGTAAACATTTATCATAAACACAAAGATATAATAATAACCACTTTTATTATTGCCTCTAGGTTATATCTCCAACAAGTATATGGTTGTGCTAGTGGTGCTAAAGTTTAGTCCCACATTGTTAGTGAAAGGGGAGTTGGACCACCTTATATAGTAGAGTGTTGCACCACTCACTAAGGTGTGAGAAGGAGAGAAGCCCTCGCACACTCCTCCTCTGATGCCGCCTGCCTCCCCTCGCAACGCTTCACCTCGCCTCACCTCGTCCCGACGCACGCGCTGCGGATTGCGGGAATCTTGCCGAGCCGAGATTTATTTTTCTGTTTGGAAAATTAATTATGAGTCATTAACAGATGCATTAATTATAGACGTTTCAAGTTTTTATGGATCATGGGCTGATACCGACTTAGACGTGGGTTGTGCCCCACGATCTCCCTGACTAGCACTATATAAGAGCCTGCGCTAAACCTAATCGGTAATCAATCCACACACGCACCTACCTCCAGAACCTTGCACCGCCGTCTTCATATTCCTCATCCCGGCTTGCGGCATGCATCGTAGATCGTGAACCTGTACGGGCAAGGGGCGATCAGGTTTTTGGGAAGCGCTCAAGCGCGACTACTGGCAACCACGATGTCGTTCGACGACGAGTTCCCAAACAACGACTTCTTCCCGGACGTCTGCGGCATCTTTGGCAACCTCAACATGGGCGATAGCTCTGCTGCTGCTACCGCTGTGGCTACTGCCGCAATTGCATCATATGTGATCTCAATCTCTCTCTTTTATATTATTCTAGAGTTTATAGTTCTAGCGTTTGGCATAGATGTGATAGATTTATCTTGTATAGATGTAATATGTTCATATACTTTGTTGATCTGCATGATTGTTTTAGTATTGTTTGTATGATAATGCTTTATCAGTTTATTATTTGGATTAAATCATATGGATTATTGCTTATATTTTCAACAATCCAAAAACCTGATGATAGGCAACTGTCGTGGTGGTATCACGGCATATGCCATGGGTAGGCTAAAGTTGGGGCCGATGGACGTGGAGGAATCCGGGGAGGGATGATGCAGTGAAGACCGCACTCGTATGAACAAAGAGAAATACAATGTATATTGGATTGAAGCTCTCAAGTGGAGATAACACCTCATTCTCTACATCTAATCTCTTATAATCTGGCCATACTTGTGGCTACAATCATGCTCCTTGAGCTGTATCTCCTATGCCTCTATCTAGATTTCTCTATGAGAGTGGAGGAGGAAGAAGAAGGAGAGCTCCCATTGAGCTAAGAGGGGAGGAACGCTCCGGGGCCTCCTCGTGAACGATCCCCCTGGTGCTCCTTATAAATGGGAGCCCAGGGGACAAATCTTGTGCTACAAGCTTAGCATCTAGACGGCATATTCCGGGCATCTTCCTGAGATGCTGAGCATATGCCTTGGCATCTTTGGAGATGCCAGGCATATTCCCTAGCATCTTATTTGATGCTAAGAGCATATCCCTGGCATCTTGTTAGATGCCATGGGTATATCCCATACGCCATGTGCCAGTCTGAGCTGGTGGGCTCCCAAGATTGGCACAATACTTGTTGGTCTTGTCTTGATCCGCTGGCGCGTGCTTGCAGAGATTGTGGAGGCATCTGGAGATGAATAACAGGGCGTTCAGGTCATTGTAACTCGGCCCAAGAGCTTAGGGCATAGTGGAAATTCGGCCTAGGAAGGAATTAATTCGGCCTGGGGTGATAAAGCAGCCCAGCCGAATTACTGAGGGCCCAGCCGGCTCCCCTTCTTAGTCGGCCCGAAGTGGAGGCAGCCCAGCCGGGTTTGGTCTAATTCGGCCCATGGGGCGGAGCTTTGGGGCGCAGATACCCCGGGACGGGCCACAGTGTTGGCCCACCCGGGCTGCTGGAGGCGGTGCAGAGGTTGGCTTGGAAGGAGTCCCGCGGTGGGCCGAATCTGGCCCACCCGGGCGACGTATGGTGAGGACGCTGGCGGGAGGTCGGCGACAGAGGGATCTGGCGGGATCGAAGAGGCGCCTTGGCGGGAGGACCTTGGGGTGATGGCGATGACCCGAGGTGGGCCGAATCCTGCTCATCTCGGCCCACTCGGGGGATCGATCGGCGAAGCGGAGCGGGATGCTGGCGATGAGGTGAGCAGGCGCGGAGGCGGCTTGGCGGGAGCGAGGAGGAGTCCTGGAGGGCGCTGGCTGCTGGTTCGGCTGTAGTTCGGTCTGGTGGGCCGAACTGACATTTGATTCGGCCCAACGCTGCTGTCTGGCCTAGTAGGAGTAGTGGGAGCAGGCCGAATTAAGTCTACTTCGGCCCAGGTCCTCTTTTTCCCTTTATCCTTTTCTGGTTATCCTTTGTACTCATATTTAATACCATTTTCATATATACGTATTTTGTTGACTTACTTAATTTACCAACTCTGGGGTACCCGGGGGTACACCCCCGACATTAGTCCCCGAGGCTAGGTGGGATTCGTAGAGTCATGCATAGGCTTCATATTAAATATTCCCAGAGTTGTTTTATGACATATAATTTCCTTGTCATATATTTCTTGGTCGCATAATCCTTTTGTGCAATTTTGTGACTTTGTCCCTCTTGGGCACTGCTCATAACCTTTCTGGGCAAGTTTTTCGGCTTCTGACCTTCTTGGGTTCTGGTCATAACCCCTTTGGGTAAGTTTCTTGACTTCTGGCCTTCATGGGCATTGGTCATAACCCCTTTTGGTAAGTTTCTGTACCTCTGGCCTTCATGGGCATTGCTCTTTTAACCTCGTTGGGTAAGTTACGAGTTCCTGCCTTCTTTGGCTTTGCTCTTTTAACCTCATTGGGTAAGTTATGAGCTCTTGCCTTCTTGGGCATTGCTCTTTTAACCTCATTGGGTAAGTTTCGAGCTATTGCTTTCTTGGGCATTTCTCTTTTAACCTTATTGGGTAATTTGTGAGTTCTAGCCTTACTGGGCACTGCTCCTTTAACCTCTTTGGGTAATTTGTGAGTTCTGGCCTTATTGGGCACTGCTCCTTTAACCTCTTTGGGTAATTAGTGAGTTCTGGCCTTATTGGGCACTGCTCCTTTAACCTCTTTGGGTAATTGGTGAGTTCTGGCCTTATTGGGCACTGCTCCTTTAACCTCTTTGGGTAATTGGTGAGTTCTGGCCTTATTGGGCACTGCTCCTTTAATCTCTTTGGGTAATTAGTGAGTTCTGGCCTTATTGGGCACTGCTCCTTTAACCTCTTTGGGTAATTGGTGAGTTCTGGCCTTATTGGGCACTGCTCCTTTAACCTCTTTGGGTAATTGGTGAGTTCTGGCCTTATTGGGCACTGCTCTTTTAACCTCTTTGGGTGAGTCTTTATCCGAGTGATCTGATTCCAAATCCGAGTTTCCTTACTCAAAATTGACTTTATGCCTAAGTCTGAGTCATTTGACTCAAATCCGAGTTACATGATTAAATCCGGGTTAACTTATCCCAAATCCGAGTTTCTTTACTCGATTCTGACTTTATGTTTGGAGTCATCTGACTCAAATCCGAGTTATATAACTCAAATCTGAGTTAACTCATCCCAAATCTGAGTTACTTTACTCAAAATTGACTCATATATAAGTCTGAGTCATCTGGCTCAAATCTGAGTGACATTACTCAAATCCGAGTTAACTCATCCTAAATCCGAGTTACTTTACTCAATTTTGACTTGCATCCCGAATCTGAGTCATCTGACTCAAATCCGAGTTAACTCATCCTAAATCCGAGTTACTTTACTCAATTTTGACTTGCATCCCGAATCTGAGTCATCTGACTCAAATCCGAGTTAACTCATCCCAAATCTGAGTTACTTTACTCAAAATTGACTCATATATAAGTCTGAGTCATCTGGCTCAAATCTGAATGACATTACTCAAATCCGAGTTACTCATCCTAAATCCGAGTTACTTTACTCAATTTCGACTTGCATCCCAAATCTGAGTCATCTGACTCAAATCCGAGTTAACTCATCCTAAATCCGAGTTACTTTACTCAATTTTGACTTGCATCCCGAATCTGAGTCATCTGACTCAAATCCGAGTTAACTCATCCTAAATCCGAGTTATTTTACTCAATTTTGACTTGCATCCCGAATCTGAGTCATCTGACTCAAATCCGAGTTAAATCATCCTAAATCCGAGTTATTTTACTCAATTTTGACTTGCATCCCGAATCTGAGTCATCTGACTCAAATCCGAGTTAACGCATCCCAAATCTGAGTTACTTTACTCAAAATTGACTCATATATAAGTCTGAGTCATCTGGCTCAAATCTGAATGACATTACTCAAATCCGAGTTAACTCATCCTAAATCCGAGTTACTTTACTCAATTTTGACTTGCATCCCGAATCTGAGTCATCTGACTCAAATCCGAGTTAACTCATCCTAAATCCGAGTTACCTACTCGCCATGATATATCTTGACTTGGCGTGATGACGATAATTTTCCTTTGATATGGATCCGAGATATAGATCCGAGATTTAAGCTTTGGGATATGATAATAGGGCTAACCGCTGAGAGATCTGATTCGAGATGTAGATATGAGGTATAGATTCGAGATATGATAAGCTGGCCAATAGTCATCCGAGATACGGGATAATCTGGCAAGATGGTGAGATATCAATCCGAGTCATAACATAACCTGGCAATCTGGTGAACTAAATAAAGCTTCGACCTGAATCAGAGATATGATTAGTACGCTGAGTCTGAATACCAATCCAAATTATAATTTACCCTGGCAAGCTGAATCAAATGTTAGTCTGAATCAGATACAATCTACTGAGCTGAGTTAAAGGTCAATTCAAAGAATAACCAAATTAACCTCAAGTTATATCCGAATTAACAATAAGCCGGCTGGTAAGCTGAGTTTAAGGACAAACCAAAGCATAAATAAACTGACTCAAACTCTATCCGACTCATAAGTAGTCTGACCCAAATTCTACCTGGATCATAAACGAGCTTATTCAATTTCTATCCGAGTTAATAAAAAGCTGGCTGGTGAGCTGAGTTAATGGATAATCCAAAACATAAACTAACTGACTCAAAACCTATCTGAATCACAAACAAGCTGATTCAACTTATGGCCGAGTTAACAGATAAGCTGGCTGGAGAGCTGAGTTAATGGATAATCCAAAACATAAACTAACTGACTCAAAACCTATCTGAATCACAAATAAGCTGATTCAACTTATGGCCGAGTTAACAGATAAGCTGGCTGGAGTACAGATCTAAATCAACATAGCGCTCTCTTAATCTAAAGATGACTCTACGGATAAGTAGACTAGTCCCCGGGTTGAGTTATTTTCTCCCCGGGGTGAAGGATTGAGTGTAGGTGGCTGAGTTATCTGGCACTTACAGTATACTTGGAGAAGTGGTTAGGTGAGTCTTGGTAGGTCGTACCTCTCCTGCTGAGTTACTTGGTACTTACAGTAAGCTTGGAGTAATACTTGAGTCCTTCTTGCTGAGTCTTACCTGCTTTGATGAATTAGACTTGGAGAGTCTCTGCGCTTACTCTTTGTTATCTGTTGACTTGGTGAAGCTGAATGAGCCCTGTGAGGAAGAAGTTGATGAAGATGTTCCCGTCCGGATAGAAACCCAACCAACGCCACTAGAAGGCCCCACGGTGGGCGCCAAATGTCGTGGTGGTATCACGGCATATGCCATTGGTAGGCTAAAGTTGGGGCCGATGGACGTGGAGGAATCCGGGGAGGGATGATGCAGTGAAGACCGCACTCGTATGAACAAAGAGAAATACAATGTATATTGGATTGAAGCTCTCAAGTGGAGATAACACCTCATTCTCTACATCTAATCTCTTATAATCTGGCCATACTTGTGGCTACAATCATGCTCCTTGAGCTGTATCTCCTATGCCTCTATATAGATCTCTCTATGAGAGTGGAGGATGAAGAAGAAGGAGAGCTCCTATTGAGCTAAGAGGGGAGGAACGCTCCGGGGCCTCCTCGTGAACGATCCCCCTGGTGCTCCTTATAAATGGGAGCCCAGGGGACAAATCTTGTGCTACACGCTTAACATCTAGACGACATATTCCGGGCATCTTCCTGAGATGCTGAGCATATGCCTTGGCATCTTTGGAGATGCCAGACATATTCCCTAGCATCTTATTTGATGCTAAGAGCATATCCCTGGCATATTGTTAGATGCCATGGGTATATCCCATACGCCATGTGCCAGTCTGAGCTGGTGGGCTCCCAAGATTGGCACAATACTTGTTGGTCTTGTCTTGATCCGCTGGCGCGTGCTTGCAGAGATTGTGGAGGCATCTGGAGATGAATAACAGGGTGTTCAGGTCATTGTAACTCGGCCCAAGAGCTTAGGGCATAGTGGAAATTCGGCCTAGGAAGGAATTAATTCGGCCTGGGGTGATAAAGCAGCCCAATGACCATCGAGGGCCCATGGCTCCCTTCTTAGTCGGCCCAAGTGGAGGCAGCCCAGGTTTGGTCTAATTCGCCCATGGGCGAGCTTTGGGCGCAGATACTGTGACGGCCACGGTGTTGGCCCACCCGGGTTCTTGGAGGCGTGCAGAGGTTGGCTTGAAGGAGTCCAGCGGTGGGCGAATGGCCCACCCGGACGTATGGTGAGGACGGCGGGAGGTCGGCGACAGAGGATCTGCGGGATCAAGAGGCGCCTTGGCGGGAGGACCTTGGGTGATGGCGATGACCAGGGTGGGCGAATCCTGCTCATCTCGGCCCACTGGGATCGATGAAGTGAGCGGGATGTCGGGCGATGAGGTGAGCAGCGCGAGGCGGCTTGGCGGAGCGAGGAGGAGGAGTCTGAGGCTGCTGGTTCGGCTGTAGTTCGGTCTGGTGGGCCAAACTGACATTTGATTCGGCCCAACGCTGCTGTCTGGCCTAGGAGGAGGAGTGGGAGCAGGCCGAATTAAGTCTACTTCGGCCCAGGTCCTCCTTTTCCCTTTATCCTTTTCTGTTTATCCTTTGTACTCATATTTAATACCATTTTCATACATACGTATTTTGTTGACTTGCTTAATTTACCAACGCTGGGGTACCCGGGGGTACACCCCCGACAGCAACCGAATTCCACTGCTGTAGCCGCGGCTACTAGGCCGCCTCCTTTTTATGGCCTGCACTATAAGAGATGGCGCAAGAGAGCAGTTCTCTGGTTTGAAAATCTAAACTTCTACAACGCCACTCTTGGCAAGCCTAAAGGAGAACTTTCTACTGAGCAGGAAGCAACCTTTAAGAAAGCCGATACCATGTTTATGGCATCTCTGTTCAGTGTTCTTGGGGACAACATTGTTGACCTGTATATGTCATTTGATAATGGTAAGGATGCGTGGGAAGCGCTTAAGACCAAGTGTTGGGTCTCGGACGCTGGCACTGAGTTGTATGTTATGGAGAAATTCTATGAGTACAAGATGGTTGATGAGTTCTCCGTCGTTGAGCAAGCTCATGAGATACAATCTCTTGCCAAAGAACTTGAGCAGTTCAAGTGTACCTTAACAGAAAATTTTGTGGTCGGTGGCATTATTGCCAGCTTCCTCCCGCGTGGAGGAACTTTGCTACTTGTTTGAAACATAAGAGACGAGAGTTTTCCGTTACGGATATCATTGGGTCTCTTCATGTGGAAGAGAAGGCGAGAGCAAAGGACAAAACTGCTTGAGGATTTGAGGGAGGTTCTAGTGCCAATTTGGTGCAGAGGAAAAACTTCCAATCCCACAAGTTCAAGAATAAGAACAAATCTGAAGTCAAAGGGAAGTTTGATGGAAAGAACAAGGCCATGCACTCAACCAACTTCAAGAAAAAAATGATAATAGGAAAGGCTCTTGCCACGTCTGTGGTGATCCTAACCATTGGGATCCTGGCTGTCCTAATCACTTTGACAAGCGTCAACATGGGAACAGCGTCTAGACTGCTAATGTTATTATTAGCGATACTGAGATGAAGGATGATGGGTACGGTATTTTACCTACTATCCTTTCAGTATGTCATTCTCCTGATTGGTGGATAGACAGGTGCTAATACACATGTATGTTCTGATATTTCCATGTTTTCCTCTTATCAGGTCTCAAGGACTTCTTCTGTGCTGATGGGAAACAGCTCACATGCTTTTTTCATGGTGTTGGTATG
Organism: Avena longiglumis; assembly: GCA_030063025.1. NCBI lineage: Eukaryota > Viridiplantae > Streptophyta > Magnoliopsida > Poales > Poaceae > Avena > Avena longiglumis. The sequence goes on from CP125976.1 coordinate 7,338,837, forward strand.
GTAAATCTGAAGTTTACTTCGGGGAAGACCGTACAGCTAAAGAATGTGTAGCACGTTCCTTCCATCAATAAGAATCTCGTCAGGGAATCGATTTTATGTTGAGATGGTTTTAAGTTGGTTTTTTTAGTCCAATAAAGTTGTAATTTCTAAGTATGTACAATTTGTTGGAAAGGGTTATGAGTGTGGAGCTATGTTCCGCTTGTCTTTGTCAGACTCATGTACTAAAGTTATTAATCATGTTTGCAATGATAATGAGTCCAATGTTTGGCATTCACGACTCTGTCATATTAACTTTGGTTGCATGACGTGGCTAGCCAATATGAGTTTAACTCCGAAATTTACCACTGTCAAAGGTTCTAAGTGCCAATTTTGTGTGCAAGTAAATCAACCCCTCAAGTCTCATACGGCTGCGGAACCGAGAAACTTAGCACCACTAGAACTTATACATTCAGATCTTTGTGAGTTGAATGGTGTGTTGACAAAAGGTGGAAAAAGATACTTTATGACGTTGATTGATGACTCCACTAGATACTTCTATGTTTATCTTCTGAAATCTAAAGATGAAGCTTTGAACTACTTCAAAATCTATAAAGCTGAAGCAGAAAACCAACTTGATCTTAAAATCAAGCGACTAAGGTCGGATCGTGGAGAGTATTTTTCAAATGAATTTGATTTATTCTGTACGGAACATGGTATTATACATGAGAGGACTCCTCCCTACTCACCTCAGTCAAATGGGGTGGCCGCAAGAAAGAACCGCACTCTAACTGATTTGGTCAACGCCATGTTAGATACATTGGGTCTTTCCAAGGAATGGTGGGGGAGGCGCTAATGACTGCGTGTCATGTCCTAAACCGTGTTTCCATAAAGGATAAAACCATGACTCCATTTGAGGAATGGGAGAAGAAAAGGCTTAAACTCTCTTACTTACGAACTTGGGGTTGTTTGACGAAAGTCAATATTCCAATACCCAAGAAGCGAAAGCTTGGACCAAAAACCGTTGATTGTGTTTTTCTGGGACATGCTTTTCATAGAATTGGCTATAGATTTTTGATAGTAAAATCTAAGGTATCCGACATGCATGTTGGTATAATTATAGAGTCGAATGATGCGACTTTCTTTGAGGACATATTTCCTATAAAAGGTATGTCTAACTCATCAAATCAGGAGATGACTGGTTCGTCTAGTCAAGAATTTGCTATAATTCCTAAACCCACTATGCCGATAGAACACCATGATGATCATGTGGAGGATGACAATGAAGCTCCCAATAGGAGAAAGAGACAAAGGACTGCAAAGTCATTTGGTGATGATTTAATTGTGTACCTTGTGGATGATACTCGAACTTCTATTTCAAAAGCCTATGCATCTCAAGATGTTGACTGCTGGAAAGAAGCTGTCTGAAGCGAGATGGACTCCATCTTAGCTAATGGTACTTGGGAAGTCACTGATTGTCCTTATGGGTGCAAACCTATCGGATGTAAGTGGGTGTTCAAGAAAAAGCTTAGACCTGATGGTACTATTGAAAAGTACAAGGCACATCTTGTTGCTAAGGGTTATACCCAAAAAGAAGGTCAATACTTCTTCGATACCTACTCACATGTAGCCAGATTGACCACTATTCAAGCACTACTATCCTTGGCTGCCTCACACGGTCTTCTCATTCATCAAACGAACGTTAAGACAACTTTTCTAAATGGAGAGCTAAATGAGGAAATTTATATGGAGCAACCTGACGGATCTGTAGTATATGGTCAAGAAGGAAATGTGTGTAAGTTAGTGAAGTCTTTTTATGGTCTTAAGCAAGCTCCTAAGCAGTGGCACAAGAAGTTTGAAAGAACTTTAAGTACTGAAGGCTTTATTGTAAACGAAGTTGAAAAATGTGTGTACTATCGCCATGGTGGGGCGAGGGAGTTATTATGTGTCTCTATGTCGATGACATATTGATATTCGGGACCAACCTTGCTGTTATTGAGGAGGTCAAAGAGTTCATATCTCGCTGCTTTGAGATGAAGGACTTGGGAATGGCTGATGTAATATTAAACATCAAGCTACTAAAGGATGACAATGGTGGGATTACACTGCTTCAGTCTCACTATGTGGAAAAGATATTGAGTCGCTTCGGGTATAGCGACTGCAAGTCTTCTCCAACGCCTTATGATCCAAGTGTGCTAATTCGAAAGAATCGAAGGATTGCTAAATATCAATTGATATATTCTCAAATCATTGGCTCGCTCATGTATTTAGTCAGCGCTACTAGACCTAACATCTCCTTTGCTGTAGGCAACCTAAGTCGATTTGTGTCAAATCCTGGAGATGATCATTGGCATGCTCTTGAGAGAGTTTTGCGCTATTTGAAAGTCACTGCAAGTTATGGTATTCACTATACTACGTATCCACATGTACTTGAGGGTTATAGTGATTCAAACTGGATATCTGATTCTGACGAGATTAAGGCCACAAGTGGTTATTTGTTTACACTTGGTGGTGGCGCTGTTTCCTGGAAGTCTTGCAAGCAGACCATCTTAACAAGGTCAACAATGGAAGCAGAACTCATAGCATTAGACACATCCACTATTGAAGCAGAGTGTCTTCGTGAGCTCTTGATGGACTTACCTGTGGTTGAAAAACCAATACCCGCCATAACGATGAACTATGATAATCAAACTGTGATCTTCAAAGTAAATAGTTCTAAGGATAATATGAAGTCATCAAGGCATGTGAAGAGGAGGTTGAAATCTGTCAGGAAACTGAGAAACTCCGGAGTTATTGCGTTGGATTATATCCAAACATCTAAGAATATGCAGATCCCTTCACAAAGGATTTATCACGCAATATGATAGATAATGCATAGAGGGAGATGGGTTTGAGACCCACACTATGAGTTGATCCCAGTGGCAACCCACTCTATGTGATCGCAGATCCCGTGAATTGGAGTTAGGAGACAAGTTGTTGGTCAGCTGAGAGGAGAGTATCCCAATATTATATTTACATCTCCATAAAGATGCAATACTCTATTAATTTGCATGGCAGGTTGATATTTATATTAATGTGTTCCAAGTGGCTTTTATAAGCAGAGATGTTGTCCCACAGAACATCTCTTGAGGAACAGACCTATATGAGTCTAGCTGTCAAACATCGTAGTCCGTGAGAGTTGGATGCTCTCTAATAAACTCATGATAGGCCCTGGAGTATGACGCATAAGCTCCAAACCGCGGGGAATCCAACGACAGCCCTGTACCAGTCTAGATTTTGTGTGAAACTAGCGCGCAGAAAACTTGTAGTTCAAGGCATAGTCCACTTTTCAGGTTGCTAGATAATGTAATATGAAGTTTAACATGGAAGTTCAACTTAACAGTCTCCACTACACACCGGTATATAAAACAATGTTCTGGAATAAAAGTGATGTGATGTGCCAATGAGACTTTGTGGGGGTTGTTACGTCGTAAATGTATCTATAATTTTTTATGCTCCATGCTTGTTTTATATCAACTTTGCTATGTTTTGTCTACACTTTGAGGTATTTTTATACACTTTCTGGTACTAACCTATTGACAAGATGCCACAGTGCCAGTTGCCTGTTTTCTGCTGTTTTTGGTTTCAGAAAGCTAAAAAATGAATATTCTCGAAATTGGACGGGACAAAAGCCAAAGTTCATATTTTTCCCTGAACGATACGGAAAATCGAAGACGAGACGGAGGAGGTGTGGCATCCCGCAAAACCACTACTAGAAAATCGCGTTGAATTTGTGCATTGCATCGTCATCATCATGCATTGTTTGCCAAACTGTTTTCGCAAAGCCCGTTTTGTTTTATAAAACGCCCCGTCTTTTATTCAAACGCTAAAACCGGGTCCCCGGAATATTTTGTTTTGGCCGCTATCGGTTTGCAGACGGCCCGTTTAAATTAAATAAAGTATTTATTTATTTTAGTAGGGGCAGTCGAACGGGCCAATCCGACCCGAACGACCGCCCCAGTTTTTTCTAAACGGTCCAACCAGACCCACCCTTTAATCCTAAGTCTACCCAGCTTCCTACCCACCCCCAGCCTCCACATCACTCCTACCTATCACGCGTTGCCACCTCAGCTTCCCCTCTCCCTCACCCAATCAATCAGTGCCACATCACCCCAGCCCTCCCCCTCTCTCTCTCCTCTCCCTCTCACCCCACTCCCCACCAACACACACACTACACGAAGACACCACACACAGCATGCATGAGCCCTGGCTCATCGCCGCCCCACGTGAGACACACCGCACACATGCACGCGACGCGCCCGCTAGCCCGGCCCCACCCCTGCCATCTCTTCCCCTCCCTTCTCCCCCCACCGATCACATGAGCCACTCCCCTACCCACGTCCGGACCCCGTGTCCCCTCTCTCCAGCCTCGCGTCGGCCCCTACCCCACCGCCTCCACTGCCTCCCCGCTCGGCCCTCGCCACGCCCTTCTCGGCCGCCCTCCGCGTCCCCAACCCGCTTCTCACTCATGGCCCGCCCAGTCGCCTCCACCTGCAGACGCTCGCGCTCATGGCGCCAGAAGCAACCCGGCCATGGCCGCTTCTTCCTCTCGCTTCCTTCCGCCCCGGCCGAACTGCGCCACGCCAGGACTCGACGACCACGCCCGACAACCGCTCGGCCAGCGGCCAGAGAACTCCGGCGAGCCCGCCGCCTTGGGTCGCCTCCCGGCTAGCGCCTTGCTGGCTCTCTCGGGCCGTCTCCTCCGGCTGGCAGCCGGCAGCTTCCGCTCTGCCCCAGGCCCAGGCCGCCCCAGACGTCCGGCCCTCGAGCTTCCCGTCGCCGCCGGTCCCGCAGCAGCCACGCCACGAGGCCGCCTCCTTCCCGCCCGCGATCCGCCTCGCCGCCACCAGAGTTCCCTGCCGCCGGGAGCGCCGCCCGTCCGTCTGCATTAACGCCGCTGCGGTCCCCACTGCGCTGTTTGTCTAGTCGCGTCGGCGCCTCCGCTTCCTGTGGGCCCGCTCGGAGGCCATCCGCTCATTGCAAGGCCGCCGCCTTCGCTTCGGCCGCTCATGATCAAACAGCGCAAGACTTTTTTTCACGTGTGCTGTGTGCGATGTTCCCCCCCAAAACGCCCGAGGGCTACAACAAGATCTACATCGACCCGATGCAAACCCCTAAGAACGACAACGAACCCGACGGTACCCCAAGATCTTCACGGATTCGAAGACCGAACCCCGGGGGCCGCCAAGATCTTCGGCAAGGATCCGACAAGATCTCCGTCCTAGACTCCAAGGACTGCCTCCCGGACGCGAGCCCAAGACCGAGGCATGAACCGACAAGTTGCCTCTACCGAACGCCAAGTGCTTCACCCAGAACGCCAAGTCCGACCCGTCGACCGCGGATGCGACAGTATCGTTCCCGGACGCCAAGGCCGCCGACGCAGAACGACAAGTGCTTCATTCCGAACAACAAGAACGACCCCAGTAATCCAAGAACGCTTCCGTCGAGACCGCTCCGTCGAACCCTGGACCCTGTCGAACCCCGAACCCCGGAAACCCCAAGATCGTCGAGACCCCTCAATGTGTGAACCTTTCCGAAACCCTATTTTATAACATAATAACTTGTCGCATAATAATTGTTCATGCATGCATCTTATCATGTGGTTTGGGGGCCTTATGCCAATTCACCTAATAATTAAATATGGGGCCCATATGCGGGCAAATCTAGTCTCATATCGGCCTCATTTTAAACATGTGTAGCGAACCGGTTCCACCTGTTGCATTGCTAAACAACATTTAATTTGCGGGGTTCTAAATAACTTGAACCATTTAAGTAATTGTCGGGACCCCGGTTCCGCTTAATATGACCTAAATGCATCGCATCTTGCCATGCCATACATCATACATGCATCATGCCGATCTTTTGCCTTAGTATTAAATATTGCATCCGGTGTTTCTTCTAGTGTTTTGCTTCTTCGCGGATAAGGCCGTTGAGTCGATGTGAGCTTCGTCCCGATCTTCGGTTGAACCTTCGACAATGTTTTCAGGCGAGCATCTCCCCCTTTCTACCTATCTTACTTTTATAGTCTTTATTTCCCTCCTGTTGATCTATTGCTATCTGTGTTGCGATGCTTTAGTTTCCATACATGTGATATACCGTGCAGCCCTATATTGCCTTGGACACACCCTATTACCTGTTGTTTGGTAGATAGTTGGACTTGCGCGTCGTAGTCGCTTGCTCAAGTGTTGTTGCGTGTCGTCATATGCCACAGTTGCTGATGTATTGCCGCATGTTGATGTTGGAGATGATCATAGCTTTACTTATTGTCACTTTAATTTCTGTTTAACAACTAAAATTGAAATAAGCAGAGGCATCGGTGGGTGATAGATAATATTTGGTTTCCGAACGCCCACTTGTGTCCCGTAAGACCCCGAGTACTTGATACCTGTTCCTTGATTTATCGCGCTATCCACATCCGGGAGGTATATGGGACCCCCCTTAGCCAGAGCTTGATTCCGTCTTATTTCTTGGGGCCACAAACTAGTTTGAGGTTTTATTACTATCCTGTACCTATGCCATGCTTTACTGCTTTATTTACGATTGTGCGAGGTACTGCACACTGTACTGTTTAGGATCGGGACACGATTCCGCGGTGTCGACAAGCCCCGTTTGGGGTTCCCAGTCGTTCACAGCCGTATTACCCAGTACCTTGAGGCCGTCTCGGAGCTTGCTTACTCCGTTGCGGGATCTACTTAAGGGGTGGCCCCCTGAAATATTTCTGAATCTTGTGATTGCTATGTCGTGAAGGCCTCGTTGGGTTTTGATTTGGTTTTTCCGAGGTTGATCGAGTGTGTGTTGCTATTGGTGCACCCCGGCCGGGTAAAACTTTCTGAAAGCCGTGTCCGCGGATATGGACGACTTGGAGCACAGTATCTCGATCATAGACAAGCATAACTAAAGTTTACTGCTATAAATTTGACTTATAATGACTAGTAATTAGTTCCACTATAATGGAATGGCTAAATAATACTGCCCACAATTGCTTGATTGGAGTGTCGCTTGCGACCATTGTACCTGACTAGTAAGTATTGCAACTACAACGAAATGGCAGAATAAAAGTACCAACAACTGCTGGGTTTTGGGTTTATCTCATGCTACCTGCATCTGATTAGTAATTGACGCAACTATAACGGAATGGTTAATTAAAAGTGCCCACTGCTTATTTTATCAGGACGATTATCTAAACCTGACTAGTAAAGTGCCGCAACTATAACTGAATAAGTAAAACTGCCCACTGTGTGAGTTCCTCGGTTGACTTCCTCGATCGGTGTCGAGGGGGAAACACCAGGATGGGTTGTTGGTGTTAGCTTCAGGTTGGATCCGGTTAGGTCATTCTTACCCCTCTCTAATAACCGCCAGTTGTATCGAGTCTCTATAGGTTGTTTAGTGCATGCTGCCGCTGCCGCTTCAGTCCACCATACCTATGTAGGCGAGGACCGCCGAATTCTAGCCTCGCTGCATCGCCTCGATCGACGCTCTTTCTTTGTTTTCGCTTTGCCCTTTGTCGGCACCCCTTTGTTTAAGCAGGTTTTGAGATCGACGCCGTTAAGGTGGTTACCTTCCGCTTGGCTGGGCAGGGTTATGGACGCCATTGGTTATTCTTCAGGGCTCTTAGCCCCATTTGCTTCTTGTCCGTAGCTGGACGCTATATCGTTCTCAAGGTGATTTGGATCTTGTATATTGTATCTGTATTCTTGACTCTTTGAGTCGCTGTTATATATATCTGTTCTGTGGGTCCCATCGAGGACTGTTGTGTAATGTTATTACTTCGTTTTCCACCCGCACGAAAGTGCCTGGTGGGCACCTTTGAATCGTTTCTATGCGGGTTTGGTGAATTTTGCCCAAATTTGCATAGGTCCGATTCTGAGGGTGTTACAGGAGGACACCAGGGTGGCCACACCTGTTGGGGATATGCTATATGGGTATCCTCATATAGCGTGTCTCTTATCCGGATAACCCGGGTGGCCCACAGTTGGTAGCATGGCCCATGGCCTGCTGGGCCCGATTAGATGGATCGAAGGGAGGCCCATGCTAGATAAAGGAAGGCTATGGAGGAGTCACCGCGTGCACGAGCCTTGAGTGCAAGACATGTTATACTAATTGTATCACTGTAGGACTCAGAACTGCGGCTAGGACTTTCCTCAGAACCCTAGGGCCCGACTATATAAGTCGGGCCTATGGGAGCCTTTAGGGCATCAATCAACTCATACCTCGCACAACAAACTGATCCCTATAACTCGGCGTATTGCCATTATAGTGATTTATAACAGGAGTAGGATTCCGCCACCGTTGTGGGATCTGAACCTGGGTAAGTTGTGTTACCTCGTACCCGTCAACCGTTCGCCTTACCCCATGTCTCTAAACACGCATTGTGAGGACCCTTCCATGGCGTACTCGTCGGCAATACCACGATAGTTGGCGCCCACCATGGGGCAAGAGGCACTTCAGGATCTACAGCGGGCAAGGTCCAATATCTTCGCGGGAATCGGCGAAACCGTAGACATTGGTCGCGTTCTCTTCTCCGGCAACGTTCCGATCGTCCCTCCTGACGAGTTCTGTATACCGGCAAAGACGAACACTACGCGATGCTCGATCGTCCCCATCGGATATATCCACCTCTTCATCAGCGAAACCGACTCGGGCACTAGTCCCCTGGGAGTCGGAGGAGCGTCAAGACCCGCACGGACCTCCTACGGGCATGATACATTCGCGGAAGGATCAATGTCGGATCTCTCTTTGGAGTTTTCCGGTAAAGATCAGAAAAATTCAAGGCCCACCCAAACCACCCCTGTGCAGGATATAATGGTGGAAGATCGCTGCAAGTCTGTTGGCTTCGCCCGTGCGTCTGGACAGCAGAGATCCAAGTTCGTCGGAGTGGTGACCATCTTCGATCTGGTGCGTTGCGTTCAGAGAGAGGGCGAAAATCCCCACAATTACCTTGCCATGTGGCTCCGTATATGGGCCGATCTGGCTCATTACCCCAATTATGATGCTATGTATCACTTTGTGGAAGGACTGGACCAAGGTACGCTTCTCCGGGATATGCTAAGGCGGCAGCAGGCTTTAGGACGCTTCACTTTCGAAAGCATGGTGAACACCGTCAACAACTACGTGGAGGCTGAGGACGAAGCTCAGACAGCTCTTGCGCTCCTTGACGGAGCCCCTCCGCCTCAGCCACCACCGCCCGGCCTCCGGTTGTCGCCATTGCACCACTACCTCCAGTCATCGCCGCTGCTGTTGCACCTCCACCGCCCGTCATCGAGGAAGCCACAGCACCCTCCGACTCCGTGCTTCACGCGCTCTACGCCGACATCAGTGCTGATTCAGAAGAGACAGACTTCAGCCCGGAGGAGCTAGACTCTGCCATGCAGGAGATGGAAGAGGATTACAAGCGCGACGAGCAGGCCAACAACACCGTCACGTCCCGAGAGGTGTTCGTCGCCATTGGGACGGCGATGGATGAAGATCAACCCGAACGAGCTCCGCCTACAGCGCTGGACAAGGGGTCGATCTCCTCATGATGTCGGGTCCCAGCGTTTGACCCAGCGTTTTGCCAGTCTAGCCTACGAGCTCCGCCTACAGTCTGACCCAGCGTTTTGCCAGTCTAGCCAGCTAAAGCCGCCAAGGCATCGATCTCCTCATGATGTCGGGTCCCAGACGGGTTCGTTAGAGCGAAGGCGAAGGGATGCGCGCAACAGGAAGGATGCTATCCCCATATCCTCCGACCTCGGAGGCAAGGCTCAACCTCGTCGCCCATCTCCACCACCTCGGTCTCCCCGACATCGCGAATATACCAAGGCTCACCATCGTACGGATATGCCCCCGCCAAGATAGAGCAGCATCGTCATCCGCGACAACACGGAGCAGACCCGTCATGACGGAGAGGGCAACCAAGGACACAAGAGCAGGCCGTGTCATGAACCTCCTCGTCCGACAAGTAACCGCGACAAGTGTGAGGCGTCGCAGGAGGGTAACAGCAAGAAGGCTAACCCACCGCCACCTCTGCCTCCGTCTCCCCCTAGCAGCCACCATGGCGGAGGAGGCCCGCATCGTTCACGTAGCCCATCCCCTGATGGCAAGAAGAAGAAAAGAAGCCCGGAGCCATACGATGCACGTTCACGCTTGGACAAGATTCACGAGGCCCGAGAAGGACAATACTTGGGGCCACGTTGCTTTGGACCTGTAATAGGGACCACAACTTACCCCAAGGGTTTCCGGATTGACAAGACCATCAAGCCCTATGACAGTACCGCCAAACCAACTATGTGGTTGCAGGATTACGACAACGCGGTGGAGATCGTCGGGGGTAACCCCAACGTTGCCGTCAAGTACCTTCCCCTGATGCTAGCGGGCACGGCCTGACAATGGATTGATGACTTGCCGGACAAATCTATCTGCAACTGGTTGGACATGCAAGAAGCATTCACCAAAAACTTCGAGGGTCCGTATAAGCGTCCATGTACTATGGGCGATCTACAGTGGTGCGTGCAGGAGAAAGACGAGTCATCTCGCGCCTACCTCTCTCGCTGGCTGGATATGAAGAATTCCTGCGCAGGAGTGCACGCCCAGACCGCCTTCATCGATGGGTTGGAGAAAGGTACGTTACTCCGAGATAAGTTGAAGAACTTGTAGGACAATCACCAGCTAGATCTCAACCAGATGATCCATCTAGCTAGTGAGTTCGCAGCTGCCGACGATGATGCTCACGGCTCCCTGCAAGAACGTCGTTCCAACCCAAGCTAGGAGGAACAACAGCACCAAGCGGAAGAGACCGCTAGAAGAAAAGCAAACCTCCAACATGGTCGCTATGACATTTGCAGGACGAGGTGATGGCGGACAGCATGGCCAAGGACGGGGAGCTGGTCATGGGCAACAGCGAGGCAGTGAAACTACCTTGGCAGCGCTCCGTGTTCCCCAAACCTACGAGGAGTACCGTGATCTGTCGTGCCTCGTACACCTCAACGCCAACGGCAAAGCCACTCACACCAATCGCCATTGCAAGTTCGTCAACGATCTCAAGGAGGACCCGGAGTCCGGCTACAAATGAAGTTAGAAGAATAGACCGCGAGGCAAGGGCAAGGGGAAGAAGAAGGAAGAGGAGTCCAAGGATTCAAGTGACATGGATGAGGATGTTGACCCCAAGCACGCTACCAAGAGCGATGGCAAGGGCAAGAACCCCTTCGAGAAGAAGGCGGCCGTTTTCCACACTTTCCTTGGCACCCCTACTATCCGACAACAGAATACCTCTATGAGGATACTGATGGCCACTCTACCCCCAGTTCCACAGTACCTGCGCTGGTCGGAGTTTCCAATTACTTGGGACAGGAAGGATCACCCAGACCTCATTCCTACGGAGAACCAGTACGCCATGGATATCAACCCCCTGATTGACGGCAATGAGTTCACCAAATGTATGGTGGATAGTGGAAGCAGCATCAACATCATGTACCTGGATACACTGCACAAGTTGAACTTGACGGAGGCTAACCTAAGGCGGACCAGCACCATCTTCCATGGTGTAGTTCCTGGTTGGGAGGCTCGGTCGCTTGGGTGCATCAAACTTCAGGTCGCTTTTGGTGATGTTAATAATTACATCCAATAGAGCATGACCTTCGAGGTGGTCTCCTTCAAGAGCGTGTACCACGTCATATTCGGTCGCGACATCTTCCACGCCTTCATGACCAATCCATGCTTCGTCTACAACAAGCTCAAGATACCTGAACCAAACGGTGTCATCACCGTATCCGGAAGCTTTACCAAGGCAAGGGACTGCGAGATTGGAGAAGCATCCTTTGAGGAAGCTGTCCTCTACAACAAATTCAAGGAGATCTAGAGCAAGGTTGATGCCACGGAGATGCCGGCGTCAAAGAAGCAGATTTCTGACTCCGCCCCAGCTTTCAAGGCCGCCATCGAAACCAAGCCGGTGGAACTTGTGGTAGGCGACGCCTCCAAGACCACCATCATTAGGACGAACCTGGATCCCAAATAGGAAAGCACGCTCGTTGAGTTCCTCCGTGAGAATAGGGACATCTTTGCCTGGCAACCTACCTACATGAAAGGTGTACCTAGGGAACTTGCTGAGCACAGCTTGAATATTGATCCAAAATTCAAACCGGTGAAACAACCTCTACGACGCTTCAGAGACGAGAAGAGACGCGTCATAGGCAAGGATATAGCTAGGTTACTTAAGGATAGTTTTATCCGAGAAGTCCTTCACACCCGATGGGTGTCCAATCATGTACTTGTCCCCAAAAAGGGAACCAAATAATTAAGAATGTGTGTTGATTACACCGGCTTGAACAAAGTGTGTCCCAAAGATCTGTTTGCTTTGCCTCGCATTGACCAATTCATTGACTCGACGGCTGGCTCGGAACTTTTGTGTTTTCTTGATGCATACTCAGGATACCACCAAATTAAGATAAGGAAGTCAGACCAATTGGCCACTTCGTTCAACACACCTTACGACACGTTTTGCTATGTCATGATATCCTTTGGGCTGAAAAACGTAGGTGCTATGTACCAGCGGACAGTGCAATGTTGCCTACACGATAAAATTGGTCTAAACGTTCACGCCTATGTGGACGATAAAGCGGTGATGTCTAAAAATTCAAATGACTTAATCTTCGACTTAAAAGAAACCTTTGATAATATTCGGAAATACAACATGATGCTTAACCCTAAGAAGTGCGTCTTCGGGGTTCCAGCTGACAAATTGTTGGGTTTCATCGTTTCCCAGTGTGGAATCAAAGTAAACTCGGAGAAAATCAAGGCCATCCTAAACATAAACCGTCCGACATGCCTAAAGGACATACAACGGCTAACAGGTTGCATTGCAGCAGTTAGTCGGTTCGTTAGCCGACTTGGAGAGATGACTCTGCTGTTGTACAAGTTGCTGAAAAAGGTGGACAAATTTACATGGACGGACGAAGAATATGCATCACTAAAGCAGCTAAAGGAGACACTATCCTCGGCACCTATCCTTGCAGCACCCGAGCCTATGGAGCCTATGTTAATTTACATAGCGGCCACCAACCGGGTAATCAGCATTGTTGTCATGGTAGAGCGGAAAGAACTAGGCCGTGAGTACGGATTTCAATGACCAGTTTACTATGTAAGCGAGGTCTTGACGGAGTCCAAGCAGTGTTACCCGCACTACCAAAAAATAGCTTATGGAGTGTTCCTTGCTTCTCGGAAGCTAAGGCACTACTTCCAGGAGCACCATATCACAGTTGTGAGCAAGGCTCCATTGTCCGACATCATCAACAACATCGACGCTATAGGAAGGGTCGCAAAGTGGGGCATTGAACTTGCCGCCTTCGAGATCACCTACAAGAGACGTGACGCTATCAAGTCACAAGCCTTGGCGGATTTTATTGTAGACTGGACGGAGATGCCAGATGCTACCCCAATGCCGGAGCCAGAATACTGGGTGATGCACTCTGACGGATCAAAGATACTCAATGGCTCAGGGGCTGGTGTACTGTTACAGTCACCAACCGGGGAAAAGCTACACTACGTTCTACAGGTCCACTTCGAGGCTACAAACAACATGGCGGAGTATGAAGCACTCATTCACGGACTACGCGTAGCCAAGGATATTGGCATCAAACACATAGTTTGCTGTGGAGATTCCGACTTGGTTGCCCAGCAGGTGGCTGGCACCTGGAATGCGCAGAACCCTATGATGGCGGCATATCGTGACGAAGTGGACGAGATAGCCAAGATCTTCTTGGGCTACAAAGTCAAGTATGTACCTAGGGAGCAAAACAAGACGGATGATCTACTGTCTAAGCTTGTATCAGGGCGCAAACAAATTCCCACTGGAGTTTTCTTGGAGCATCTACGGACACCATCCGTGAAGGGAGCAGACATCGACAACCTGAATAGAGTTGAATCTTTCGTTCACACAATGACAAAGGTCCCTCCGGCTTGGACACAACCGTTCATGGAATATCTCGTACACGAAACCTTTCCTGACGATGAATTCGAAAGACGACAAATAGTACGTCGAGCAAAGGGCTATACCATAATCAATGGACAGCTCTACAAAAGAAGCACCACTGGTGTATACCTTAAGTGTGTATCCCAGCAAGAAGGTATTGAAATCCTACATGAGATCCATCTCGGAGATTGCGGGCATCACGCCGCTCCTCGATCATTGGTCTCCAAATCCTTCCGGCAAGGATTGTACTGGCTGGCCGCGAAGGCAGACGCCGACAAGCTGGTTGAGACATGCATGGTATGCCAGTATTATGCCCGACAACCCCATGTTCCAGCTAAAGAATTGCGAACAATACTAATAACTTGTCCATTTGCAGTCTGGGGGCTAGACATGGTGGGTCCATTACAGATGGCACCATGTGGGTTTACGCATCTGCTCGTAGCAGTTGATAAATTCACCAAATGAATCGAAGCTAAACCCATTAGAAAGCTTGATTGGGCAACTGCCCTTAGGTTTGTCCGGGATCAAGTGGTGAGATTTTGTCTCTCTCATAGCATTATCACCGACAACGGCAGCAACTTATCACTCAGAGAAGTGGAAGATTATTGTTGGGACAAGGGCATCCGACTTGACCTAGCGTCTGTGGCACACCCACAGTCCAATGGCCAAGTTGAGCGAGCCAATGGATTAATTCTACAGGGAATCAAGCCACGTCTAGAAGCATCGCTACATAGAGCAGCTGGAGCCTGGGCGGAAGAATTTTCATCTGTGCTATGGATTTTACGAACTACACCCAACAGATCCACCGGCTACACCCCTTACTTCATGGTATATGGAGCAGAAGCCATCCTGCCTTCCGACATCCTTCACGATTCACCAAGAGTTGCCGCCTACGACGAACATGATGCTGAAGAATTCAGACGCCTAGATGTGGACCTTCTCGAGGAAGAGTGCATTTTGGCATGCCAAAGATCCGCCATCTACCATCATAAGCTACGTAGCTACCATAGTCGATGCGTTCGCCATCGCTCGTTTAAAGAGGGGGATCTGGTGCTCCGATTTATGCAGAAGAAGTCACACAAATTATCCCCGCCATGGGAAGGACCGTTCATCATAAGAAAGGCGCTGCTCAATGGGTCTTACTACCTCGTTGACAATCGTGAACTTGAGGATAGACCCAGCGAAGATCATAAGCGTAAGCCACGTGACCCGGATAATGACTACCCGGAGCTTGATCGGCCATGGAACATAGCAGCCTATGTCCTTTTACACTTAGCATATTTTTTATCTACTATGTACCTCTTATATGATCGAAATAAAGCTCTCTTGTTCACTCATATTTCTGAGTCTTTTGCCTCCTTTAGTGTTCATTTTATGGATCATATAAAACCTTTATGCGCAAGTTTTGGATTTGCACCTGTGAAAATTCTGCCTACGGGCGTTAGCTTAAGTTTTCTGTTCTACACGTTCTTTGTTGTTTTTATGTGGATTCTGGAGTAGTGACTTTCCGCACTTGTTGTCGGCGATTTTGTGCCTAGGTTTTTTACGGTGCCATTGGGCATCATCACCTGAGCGCATGCTTCCGACTACGAGTCTTCCGACTCATGAAAAGTCAAGCATAAAAACCAGAGTAATGGATAAGCCAGCACTTGCTTAAAAAATAATTACATGCTGGAACCAGTTCTTGAGTAGCAGGAAATTACAACTATTGTTTTTTCACCTTAAGTTAACAGAGTAGTTTTTTCGCATACACAAATTCCAGAGGAAACAAATATTACATAGTGTTTTTTCATTCCTCTGGCGCAGGAGACTTGGAAGCAGCGTCGTCGTCTACAGGAGAACCATCCTCTTCGAAGTTGGTGGTCTTGAGGGATTCGGAGGAGCTCTGATGATCGCCGTCAATGATCTCGAGCGGCACGAAGACATTGTGGTCGACCAACTCGGCAACCCTTGTGTCATAGCCCGCGAGATGCCCGGATAGCCTTATGGTCAATCTTCTAGCTGCATCGTCTACGTCAGGAAGACCTGAGGTTACCATGTTGATCTCGGCATCTTCATAGTGCGCCTTGACCATCGCGAGCGACATCCTTGCGCCAGCTCGTGTACATGAATCTTTCCAGCTTACGATACGCTCGGGGGCTTGGCGCAAGATCTCCGAGAACTTCATCATGGAGTCCACCGCCTTGATATTGATCTAGAGGGGCTTGGCTATCTCCTTGGCCTGCCTGATGGCCGTTCTGATAAAGTTGCCGGCGAGGACCATGCATTCCTTGGGCGGAGGAGGCGACTGGGTTAAACCAATAGGAGCTGCAATTACGACAAGGGAGCACATGAGTTCGATAACACAAAAGTTCGAAGTACCTAACTTACAGAAGTACAAGACGGAGAATCACTTGCCAAAGATGCTCGCCTCGGCTTGCTGGAGCGTCTCCGCCATGGAGTCCCGTTCTTGTCGGAGGATCTTGTATGCTTCAAGGTTGCGCTGATTTTGCTCGTCAGCAGCTTTCTTTTGCTCTTTTAGCATCGCAATCTCCTCCTTCAAGCAGTTCATCTCTGTATTGGCAGACTCATGCATGGCCACCATGGATTCCTCGTGCATCTTCAAGGTATCAGTCCTCTCCTGCTTAAGGATCTTGTTTTTGCTATCCAGCAACTCAGTGTGCTTGGATTGCTCAACAATGTCCTTGGCCTTGGCAATGGCTTCTGCAAGTCAGAGAAAGAACAGTACACAGTGAGTAGTCAGAGAGTGACGACACAAGATCAAGTCGGAGTACGAAAACAAAAGGAAAAATAGACTCTTGCTCTTGGTGATTTGTTCCTTCAAGAAGGCAGTTTTACCCTTTTCGGCTTCCAGCTCTACACGCATCTTATGGAACTTCTCGTTGGCGATACCTCTACGAGCATTCTCATTCTATGGAAACAATATCAAAACCACTTAGTCTACTTGGAGAATCTAGCCGGATAAATATCCACCTAGAGTCTTGGGGGCTACAGTGAGAGTTTTTAACTTGGAAGTTGCTTAGTATTTCTTCAAGCATCTAGTCGGAACTGATTCAGTTTTCAACTAGAAGCTTGGGGGCTACAGTACTAGTTTTTAAATTCAGCAAGTATGCTTAGTCTTTCTTTAAGCATCTAGTCGGAATTAATTCTGTTTCAACTAGAGGCTTGGGGGCTACAGTATTGAAGTTTACAAACACTGCGTATGCTACTCTGAAAGTATCTAGTCGGAATAATTCATTCAAACTAAATACTTGGGGGCTACAGTGAGAAGTTTTCTAGCTTAGTCACCCTTAGAGCATTCAGATGCAAAGACCTATGGTTTTCCGTCTAAATCCTTGGAGGCTACAGTGGGATACTCATATAAAATGCAAATGACAAATAAAACTTACAAGTGCGATGATCTTGAGATTGGTGGTGCTCTCGGCAAATATCTTGATAAAGGAAAGGTTGTTTCCTCGCAGGATATCGGCTTGCCTAAGGAGCTCCTCAAGATTGCAAGTCGGAGAAGTTGGTGCTGCACCAGGAGCCAGATTTGAGCTACTCGGCGTAAGCGCCGGGTAGATTATCTTCGGGAGCTCTGTGGAGATCCTGGGTGCAGAGGCACCGCCTTCGATAGACGTTCCAACCACCACCACCGCCTTGCCGCTACCGATGGCATCCTTAGCCAGAGCTTCAACCATTTTGGTTGCGGTGCTTTCTTGCGTCGCCTGTTCGCCGGCAACGACGAGATCCGTAGAGGCAGCTGAGTCCACTTCCATGGCGGAAGGGCCAGATGCATCCTTAGCCGGAGAGCTTGTCGGAGCAGGTGTAGGCTGGGTGTTGGGAGTGACAAGGGCGATGGCGGGAGATGCGTGCTGGGACACATCATGATGCAGCATGTATTTAATGTCTTTATAAGCCCCCGATGTTTTGGTGGCCTTCTTCAAACTGATACTGGTCTTCTTCCTAAAACATGCAAAAAGTATAAGTACATGAATAAGACGAGCAGTGGACAATGTCGGAGGATGAGAGACTTACACAATAGTGGGTGCTTTGGTTAAAGGGATCCCGATGATCTTTCTCTTCTCCGCCTCCAGGGCGGCGATAGTCTTGTTGGAGGCTCCACCCTTCGTCTTCTTCTTCTTGCCTCCGTCGGCAGTGTCAGAGGTGGAGCTCTTCTGCTTACGCACCAACGGAGCATCGTCATCGGACACGACAGAGACTTCCTTCATCTTTGGGTCATAGTTTTGGACAACCATGTCATCCTCCTTTAGACTCTTAAGCTGTTAAGTGAAATCCCGAAGTGTTAGATAAGATGGTAATGGCAAGACGGAAGAACTGGAGTAAATGTCATACACGGAAAATAAACAGGTACCTCTAGGCACTTGCCCTCCTCGAACATGTCGTAGGTGATGGTGAATCCGTGCTTCCTATCCTTCACCTTAACGATGTCCTTGAGGCGGATCTTGAGTCGCTGGAGAAGTTGTCCTCGGAGATGCGGAGGCTATCCTTCCTCTCCTTGGTATATTCATGCATCAACTTGGCGGTGCTACAGAGGCTGGATCCGCCTGACAAACCAGCACATGGCCATGTCCAATCCGCTTAGACCCGTCTCTACGAACCACTCTATCTTCCTTATAGCGCAGGAAGCATCGTTGTCAGAGGGAAGGGAGGCCTGGGATCTCCATGTCGGGGCTTTAGGGGCAGCTCCATCGACGAAGTCCGGATATGTTCCTTCTCGGCCAGCCAGAGGGATATCTGGGCCGTAGAAGTACGTCTGTTGCCAGTTCTTGCAGGACTCGTGGCCGACGATGTTGGGGAATCGCCGGCCAGGCCGGATCTTAAAGCTAATTGTCCCACAATTCCTGAGCTCGTCCTTGCTTGCTACAACTTCCCTCTTGATCAGAAGAAGTATATAAACAAGTCTAACCTAGGCCTAATCCCTAAGTAACCCTCGCAAAGTGCCGCATAGTTTCTAAGCGCGAGAATACTATTGGGAGAAAGGTTCTGAGGTTGAATCCAGTAGTGATTAAGGACAGAAAGTAAGAAGTTGGAGATGGGCAGGGAAACGCTGCGTACCAACTGAGCTTTGAGGTACACCTTCTCTCCGGCTTAGGGAGAAGGGGTGACCCCAGACAAGCCCCTCCATCGCGGGGAGGTAGCCTTCGACTAGCAGCTCCCTGATATCACTATCAGTGATATCAGAGCCACGCCAATCCCCCTTGTGGGAATCGTTTTCTTCTTCCAGCAGCTCCAGCGCCGCTTGGATATGGTCGTCGCCGGTGGACTCGACCACCGCGGAATTAGGTAGCATCAGACCCTCTGGGGGCACGTGCATGGAGCTCTCTGTCTTCGCCGCAGCATCAGCCGCTGCCGCCATGGATGGGATAGTGCTGCTGCTTGCCATTGGGATGGAAGAGGAGATGGCTGGGGAGATTGGAAATCTAGGGTTTTTCGCGTGCACGCAGAGGGCTTGAGGAGATGCTCGCAGGAGGAAGACGATGACGCAGGAGGAAGACAATGACGCAGGAGGAGAATGAGGTGAAAAGTAAAAAATCCACCGCAGTTGTAATTTATAACCCCTGGCGTCAAGATTCGTGCTAAGTGGTCGAATGGTGGTAGACGATGTGTCTTGGTAGCGTCTTGTGAAATTTCGCAACATTCCCAACCTTCGTCGCCAACGGTTTGTATCCTTCGCGCGGGAAAAATGGACATGATTGTGTTCTCTGCATGTGTGAGTTACGAGGTGTTGCTGATGTAGCATCCCAGTTGTCTAACACCTGTAATGCTACTTGTTCTAGTAATAAAAGGGCCACTTCCTACATATAATTACTGCATCATCATCATATCATGCTCATGTCATCATGTCACCTTGCATTTGGGCATCATATAAAACCCCTTCTTGTTTGGTTCTTATCTCATGTGCATTATTAATTGTAGTTGCCTCTTGATATTGTATTTGGTTCTTGATATATTGCTAAATGCCCAAGTTGATTTGGGGGCATATCTCTTATTAACTCCACCACCTTTCTTTCACCACCTTATAATTCCACCATCCAACTAAATATGAGCTTGGCATTTATGGGTTTACTTCTAGCTCATGTGGGTTGGGATGGATCCATTTCTTGTCCACATGTTCTCATCTTGGCATCATTTTGTTTTCACATTATGGATGCATGAGAGCCACGTGGCCACCTTTGCATGCCTTGTGAGTGGGACCTTTTCTCCCTAGCTTCCATATGTGTGTTGTTGGGGTTATCATCATGTGGGGATATTTTGTGGGCTTATTAAATATCTAGTGGCATATACACACTAGCAAGTCCCAAATATATTCCAATGTGATCATCTCCTCATACTCCACTTGGAATTCTTCCTAATTTCTTTTGCTTGGGCCTTATTCCACACTTTGGAATGCATAAGAAAATGCCAGGTAATTAATCTTGTTTTCACAAAGATAAATATGGTACCAATTAACTATGTATGGCCCATGCAAGTACCCCTTAGCTTGACATTTGTTTTTATTTGGATTTTACAATGGATCATCTCTCTCTACCCCTTAGGCTTGGTCTTGTTTGTTCATGCCTAAACCCCATCCCCCTAACCATCCTTGCCATCATCACCTTTTCCCTCTTTTTCTAGTCTTGATCTTGATGGGGTTGTTTGGTGCATGGTTGGATCTTGTCAAAAGAACCCTAGCATCTAACCTTCCCCCTCTCTAGACCAAAACCCTAATCCACCCCCCTCTCTCTAATCCTCCATCCTAGTTCTCTCTAACACCTACCCCATATCCCATATCCCATCTTGGCTAAACTCTAAGATACACCTAAACTAACTAAACCCTAGCTAACTTGTCCCTCCCTCTCTCACCTAAACCTACCACACCCTAAGTGCCCCTCTCTCTCGAACTCCCCTTCCCTCTAGCGTGCAGGCCCCACCCCAGCTATCCACCCCTCCTATCTAACCCTAGATCGACCCTCTAGCTCTCTCCTCCTCTCTCGGCCACAAGCTCCTACCAACCCGACCCACCTCCTGCTCGACCTGGTCCCACCCCGAGCTCCCCTCACCCTACCCCACCTGGCAGCCTCCTCCCTCCCCATGTGCCGCTCGACCCATGCACGTGAGGAGAGAAAGGTGGCCGAGCCGACCTGCCCCTCCCCCACGCAAGCCCCACCTCACCCTCGTTCTTATCCACCCCACACCCCTCTGGCCTCTCCCCAGATCCACCCCGTAGCCTCCCCTCTCTCCCTCTTTCTCCACCGCCTCCGGCTACCCTCTGAGCCACCCACCGTCGGCCCCCTCCACGTCCCGTTGTTCCTGGCGAGCCGCGCATCCGTGGAGTGTCCTGGGAGCTCGAGAAGGATCCCCTGCATCGCCCTGCTCTCGTCGTCGAGGAGGAGGAGGACCGAAGCCGCCGGAACCAGCGCTGCGCCGGTCGAAACCCTAGCTACGCCGGCTGCCCGTCGTCGATCCGCCGCCCGAATCGATCCAGCGCCACCAACACCACCGCGGTAAGCCCAGCTCCCTCCCAGACATCTTTGCCTTCGCCGTCGTTGCGGTCGCGCCGCTTTGTCGAACGCTTCTGCCGTAGCCGTCGGCTGGCTCGCTCCCACGTCGCGCCGCAACCTATCTAGCCCCCGTGCGCTTCCCTGTCAACACCCGCGCAGCCGCCGCAGCGGTAGCCGTCTCCGCTGGCGCGCCAGAGGGCGCGGGTTCGATCCCCACCTTGACCCTCTGTCGCTCGACGCGGATAGGAAGAAGTACAGTGCGCGCCTGACGCTTTGCACAACCCCCAAACCTTTTTCAACCCGCTCTCTGTCCCCTATACTGCCCGAGCGTTTGCAAAGGATCCTCGCTTATTAAGTTTTCCAACCGCGGTCCCTTATCTCCCCTTTGTCACTGCCGTTGCCCCAGCACGTGGGCGTGAACCCCCACTGGCGGCCTCGGTGGCGGCCATGATGCCACCAGTTCTCTCTGTGGCGTGGGCCTGTGCCAGCTCTGGCCCACCTGTAAGCGTCTGTGGGTAGATTAGACTGAGTATAAAAAGGTTTTCCTGGATCTGTTTAAATTCAAATCTTTTTCTAATTATTTCAAATTCAAATATAATTCTGTTTTTAAATAACTTTTCATTTATAAATCCAAATAATGCAAATGTTATATGTTTCTGAACCAGAAAAATGTGAGGAATTCAAATATGCCATTCAAAATATTATTTGAACACTTTAAAATTCCAAGTTGAGTTAAATTACAACAAATGCCACTAGAACTTAAATAATTAATAACTTTTGATTTATAATTCCAAATTTAACAAATGATATGTCTAAAATGATCAGCTCGACGAGACCTTTCTGTTTATGCTATCCATGACTTCAATTGCAGCATGCATCATATAAAAATATAGTGTACAGCAACTAATATGACAACAAATGTGACCCAGAATCCCATTAAATTGTTATTTCTTGTCTTCCACACCTCACCTATGCCATGCTACTTTATTGCCATGCAACTTGTGCATCATTCATCATGGCATGATTGTTTGCTTGATGCATTTTATCCATATGATTGCGCACTTTATTTATGTTGGCCTTGTTTGTTTGGTTTTTTCTCGGATAGACACAAAGGTGGGATATATCAAGAGAACCAGGAGCACTACCCAGATCCGTCTCTCGCTTCAACTGAGTTGCCAGGCAAGCACTACCACATGCTTGCATACATACAGTACCTATTGCCTCTATCTTATTCTTGCATCATTGAGTCGCGATTGCATTAAATTGAATCCCAAGTATTGCATAGCCTTTACTTTAAACCCCACCGAGCTTGTTCCTCCATCCCATGAGCCATTACTACAGGAGTTGTTTGAGCCATGCGAGTCGTAGAAAAGCATGTGTAGGGTATGTGAGCGTCTGATGGATAACGAGGTACCTAAACAACTTAACCTGAGTAGTAATGGGATAACTAATGAAAGTGGCACCGGTGAGCAATATCTGCTATTTGGTTTTTCCTGCTCACTTGTGTCCCGTAAGACCCCGAGTACTTGATTCCTGTTCCGAGATTATTTCGCGCTATCCACATCCGGGAGGTATATGGGACCCCCCTGAGCCAGAGCTTGATTCCGTCTTATTTCTTGGGGCCACAAACTAGTTTGAGGTTTTGTTTACTATCCTGTACTTATGCCATGCTTTACTGTTTTCTTTAAATTGTGCGACAGATAGCACACTGTACTGTTTAGGTAAGCGGAGTGATTTCGCGGTATCGACAAGCCCAGTTTTGGGTTCCCAGTCGCTTACAGCCATTGACGCAAACCTTGAGTCCGTCTCGGAGTCAGCTAACTTCGTTGCGGGTCTACTCAATGGGGTGGCCCCCTGAAATATTTCTGAATCTTGTGATTGCTTTGTCGTGAAGGCCTCGTTGGGTTTTGATTTTGTTTTTCCGAGGTTGATCGAGCGTGTGTTGCTATTGGTGCACCCCGGCCGGGTAAAACTTTCTGAAAGCCGTGTCCGCGGTTATGGACGACTTGGAGCACAGTTTCTCGATCATAGACAAGCATAACTAAAGTACCGCTTTAATCTGACTAAGTAATTTGACTAGTAAATAGTGCCACACTCATGGAATGGTTAATAAAATTGCCAACGGATGGGGGGTTGTTCGTCCGCTTCCTCGTTAGTAAGCGAGGAGGATGGATCTGATAAAATTACTGTTATAACTGTTGTCATTAATTCACGGACATCCGTCTATCATTGGTTAGGCGGATGGTTAGCGTTTATCTGTAGAACTGCTAGGGTTTATCTTTCGCTGCAATTGCGTCACCCGTGTTGTGTCCCTTTAGAGGCATTAAGACTTCTGAGTACCCTTAGGGTCTCACGATAAATTATTGGTTCGGATGAATGGTACCCTCGCAGGACGGATCTTGGGTGGAAGAGGCTGATGATGTGGGCAACGATCGCTCGGTGTAGAGATTCCGGAACGGATTCATGAGATCTGTGGGGATGTGCTTACTTCTATGGCATCTTATGCCGATTTGCTTCTTGTCCGCAGGACTTTGTTTTGCTTCCGCTTGATACTCGATGTGTTGTATGAGGAATTATCCTAAAATATTATACCTATCTAGGTCATTTGAATCTTGCCGTATGGCGTTGCTATATTTCCTTTCTTTCTAGATGGTATGGCTCTGATGTACTCTTGTATGGTGGCTTGCATACATAACCACTTGTGTATGTAGTTGATCCCTTCGCCTGCCGATTACGCCGCCCGTACAGGTCCCGATGAGTTGGAAGTGGTTGGGACGGCCGAAAGGTCTACCCGTGAGTGGCTTTTGGGGCCCCACCGTACTATTTCAACCACTACCGCTCATCCAGGCTTGTATCTAGGAGCGTAATTCACTGAGGTAGTTACAGCTGACCTATGTCTACGTCATCCTAGCTGTCACTAGAAGGTGAACCATCACATCGGAATATTCCGGCATGGACGGATCCAGTCTGGCTACGAGAAGAGTACGATGGAAGATTCAGCATTTCTCCGACTTGCAAGTTGAAGGCGGAGAATATTTCAGGGTTCTTGGGAGGACTACAAGATATTGCTTGACAATTTGCCGACATCCATCTAGACAGAGCATTCAACCTGAAGAGGCAAGACGGCGCAAGATCTCCGAGTTCTTCGGGGGCTACTGTTGGGGATATGTTATATGGGTATCCTCATATAGCGTGTATCTTATCCGGATAACCTGGGTGGCCCACAGTTGGTAGCATAGCCCATGGCCTGCTGGGCAGCCCAGTTAGATGGATCCAGAAGGGAGACCCATGCCGGATAAAGGAAGGCTACGGAGGAGTCACCGATGTACCTGGAGCCTTGGAGTGCAAGACATGTTAGACTAATTGTATATTGTGTAGGACTCTGTAACCTGTCCGGCTATGACTTTCCCTGTAACCCTAGGTCCTGGCGAATATATAAGTCAGGCGTATGGGAGCCTTTAGGGCATCAATCAACTCATAAATCGCACAGCGGACTGATCCCTGTAACTCGGCGTATTGCCATTATAGTGATTTATATCAGGAGTAGGATTCCGCCACCGTTGTGGGATCTGAACCTGGGTAAGTTGTGTTACCTCGTACCCATCAACCGTCCGCCTTACCCCATGTCTCTAAACACACACTGTGAGGACCCCTCCATGGCGTACTCGTCGGCAATACCACAACAACACCCTAGGTGGGCACGGGTCCCACCCTGGCCGCACCCACAGGGGATGTGCGCCCCTGGCCCTCCACCGACCTTGCCTCCTTCGTCTATAAGAAGCCCCCGACTCAGAAACCCTAGGGGATCGACCATAAAGCCACGAAAAGTTCCGCAGCGCCGCCGCCACCGAAGGGGAGATTCGAGGGACAGAAAGTCTCTGTTCCGGCACCCTCCGGGATGGGGAAGTGCCCCCGGAGCCATCTCCATCGATCTCCACCACCATCTCCATCGCCGTTGCTGATTCCCATGATGAGGAGGGAGTAGTTCTTCCTCGAGGCTAAGGGCTCTATCGGTAGCTATGTGTTCATCTCTCTCTCTCTATGCATGATCTTGTTGTGGTCATGAGCTTTGTAATCAAGTAGATCTACCTTGCTACTCAAGTGCTTCAATAGATCTCTGCTCTCTCCATGTGTGTGAAAGTGACAGTGTGCACTCCATGGTGGCACTTAGGCTTGAGTCTACATAAATACTCATCGTGCTTTAATAGATCTATGCTTTTCCCCACATGTGTGACAGTGACAGCGTGCACGTCGTGTGTGGCACTTAAGCTAGATTTGCGGTGACCTAGCATACCACTGCATGATGTAGTACACTATAGTCGTTGACATAAAACCAATGAAACACTGTTACCTAGTATTACATCCCTCAGAGTGGTACAACAGAAACACAGCAGGTCCAAGACATGACTATAGGTTACAACTCAACTCTTTACACAAGATCCAGAGAACACTCTAGGTTAAAGAGAGAGAGAAAGAAACTTCTTACAAAGAAGAATCAAAAATAAACAACTCAAAAACTATCATACTAATAAGACTAGTATTTTAACTAATGGTCTGGCATTGCTGCTATTGCAATATTGTTGGGGATATGCTATATGGGTATCCTCATAGCATGTCTCTTATCCAACTAACCCGGGTGGCCCATAGTCGGTAGCATGGGCTGTGGTCTGCTGGGCGGCCCAGTTAGATGGATCCAGAAGGGAGGCCCATGCCGGATAAAGGAAGGCTATGGTGGAGTCATGTGGCATCCCGCAAAACCACTACTAGAAAATCGCGTTGAATTTGTGCATTGCATCGTCATCATCATGCATTGTTTTCATAAAACTATTTTTCGCAACGCCCGATTTGTTTTCCAAACGCCCCATCTTTATTCAAACGCCAAACCCCGGGGCTCCGGAGTATTTTGTTTTGTTGCTATCGGTTTGCAAATGGTCCAATTAAAGTAAATAATATATTAAATTATTTTAGTGGGGCAGTCGAACGGGCCGAGTAGACCCGAACGACCACCCCTGTTTTTAAATCGGTCCACCCCACCTAAAACTCTACCCACACCCAACCCTCCACCTCACCCTGGCCACTCCCCTTGCGCCACCTCACCCTCTCCTCTTCCCCCACCAACCAGCAGCCGCCACGTGGCCCAGCCACTCCCTCTCTCTCTCCTAAACTAAACCCACCCCACCTGCCAGCTCACACCCCCAGGCCCACACACCCCACACTCACGCGCGCAACCTCACAAGGCCTTGCCCCTTCCCCACCCTCGCAGCCGGGCCCCCACCCAGCCAAGACCTGCCAAGACGCTGCGAGCCACGCGCCCGCCACGCTGTCCCGCCATGGACCCCCTGTGATCAGCCACACTTCCCCCACTCAACGCATAGCCACGCACGCACAACCCCGCTCCCCTGGGCCCCACCTGCCGTGTCCATACCGCGTCCCCGCCGCGTCCCCTGCCTCCCTGGCCCGCGACCGGCCCCACCACCTTCTTCCTCCTTCCACCATCTCTCTCCCGCACGCCCGCTGCCCCTTCCTCCCCTTTGGCTCGCTGCCGCCCTGATCGCCGTCCCTTGACCCCTCTCGCCGCCCGGCCCGCCTGCGCCGCGGCCAAGGCCAGCTGACCCGCCGCCTCTCTCCCAGTCCCTTGGCCGGCGCTGCAGCCGCCTCAAGCCTCCGCGCCCTCTCCCTCCTCCGCCACCTCACTGGGCCTCCTCGTGCTGCTTTCGCTGCCCCCCCCTTCGGCGCGCTGAGTTCCTCCGTCCCGCTGAGTCCGGCGCCGCCACGCGCTGGGCTGCCGCTGCCCCTCGCCGTCCCGTCCTTCCTCGCCGCTCGTGACCGCCCGCGCTTCGCCTTTCAATGTCACCGCCAAGCCCGCACGGCCAACCGCCGTGCTCCCTCCGCCGTCCTCCATCGCCCGGGCCGCCTCCCTGCTCCACCCCTGCCTGCAGGCGCGCCCATAGTCGCCAAGGCCGTGGGCCGCACCTCGCACCGTTCTCGAGCAGCCGCCCGCCGCCGCCCGTCGACCGCTGGCCGTCGCCCTGGTGACCCCGTCGCCACGGGAGCCTGCAAGCTCGTCTCCGTGGTTACCCGAGGCCGCTGCCCGCTCTCTCCGGTGTCGCCAAGATCTTCCGAGTTCAGACCGACGCCAAGTTCTTCCACGTGGACCCTTTGAACCGCAGACCGACCCCGTGACGAGTGCATCGACCCCACCAAGATCTGCCGACGCCGAGAACTCACGATAGCGCCAAGGCCTTCGACACGGAACCCTGAACCCCGACAAGAGCCACGACACGAATACAACAAGTACCCCTCTCGGACCCGAGGGCCGAAGATGCCCGGAACGCCAAGATCGCCTCAAGGTTCCGAAGGACCCCCGGTATCGAACCCGAGTTCGCCAACGACACTGAAGACGGAGCGCTAAGACCGTGCCCGGATCCGGAGTCCGAACCCGATACCGTCAAGGCCACCGACGCGGAGACGCTGAGTACTTCTTCCCGGAACGCAAGACCTGCCCCGCTTCTCCCGTACCCTGGACCCTGTCAACCCCGAACCCCCGGAAACCCCAAGTTCGTCGAACCCTAACAAGATCGCCGAACCCTAATGTGTGAACCCCTTATCCGAGAACCCTAATGTATAAATGTCACCTATATAACTGTTGCATATAAATTGTTCATGCATGCATCCATATCATGTGGTTTGGGGGCCTTATGCCGATTCACCTAATAATTAAATATGGGGCCCATATGCGGGCAAATCTAGCCTTATACTGGCCTCATTTAAACATGTGTAGCGAACCGGTTCCATCTGTTGCATTGCTAAACAACATATAATTTGCGGGGTAGACAAATAACTTGAACCACCTAATTAATTGTCGGGACCCCGGTTCCGCTTAATATGACCTAATTGCATCGCACCTCGCCATGTCATACATCATACATGCATCATGCCGATCTTCTGCCGTTGTATTAAATAGTGCATCCGGTGTTTCTTCTAGTGTTTTGCTTCTTCGCGGATAAGGCCGTTGAGTTGATGTGAGCTTCGCCCCGAT
Organism: Avena longiglumis; assembly: GCA_030063025.1. Classification (NCBI taxonomy): domain Eukaryota; kingdom Viridiplantae; phylum Streptophyta; class Magnoliopsida; order Poales; family Poaceae; genus Avena; species Avena longiglumis. The sequence continues at coordinate 7,367,317 of CP125976.1, forward strand.
CCTCGGATCAACCCTTCGACAATGTTTTCAGGCGAGCATCTTCCCCTTTCTACCTATCTTACTTTTATAGTCTTTATTCCCTCCTGTTGATCTATTGCTATCTGTGTTGCGATGCTTTAGTTTCCGTACCTGTGATATACCGTGCAACCCTATATTGCCTTGGACACACCCTATTACCTGTTGTTTGGTAGCTAGTTGGACTTATGCGTCGTGATCGCTTGCTCAAAGGTCTTGTTGTGTCGCTCAATGCCACAATTGCTAATGTATTGCCGCATGTTGATGTTGGAGATGATTCTAGTTTTACTTATCGTCACTTTAATTTCTGTTTAACAACTAAAATTGAAATAAGCGAGGCATCGGTGGGTGATAGAAAATATTTGGTTTCGAGCCCACTTGTGTCCCGTAAGACCCAGTACTTGATACTGTTCCTTGATTTATCGCGCTATCCACATCCGGAGGTATATGGGACCCCGAGCGAGCTTGATTGATCTCTTATTTCTTGGGGCCACAAACTAGTTTGAGGTTTTATTTACGATCCTGCTTATGCCATGCTACTTTCGTATTTAATTTGTGCGAGGAGCACCTGCATCTGTTAGGATCGGGACACGATTCATGGTGTCGACAAGCCCAGCCACACTTTCGAGTTCGATCGTTCACCGTATTACCCAAACCTTGAGCCCGTCTCGGAGTTAGCGGCCGTTGCGGGATCTACTTAAGGGTGGCCCCACAAATAATTCTGAATCTGTGATTGTTCATCGTGAAAGCCTCGTTGGGTTTTGATTTGGTTTTCGAGGTTGATCGAGCGTGTGTTTCTATTGGTGCACCCGGCGGGTAAAACTTTCGAAAGCCGTGTCGCGGATATGGACGACTTGGAGCATGATCTCGATCATAGACAAGCATAACTAAAGTTCTTGCTATAAATTTGACTTATAATGACTAGTAATTAGCTTCACTATAATGGAATGGCTAATTAATCGCCCACAATTGCTTGTTTGATTGTCGCCATGGCTATATCGACTAGTAAGTATTGCAACTACAACAGAATGGCTGAATAAAAGTATCAACAACTGTTGGGTTTTTGGGTTATCTCGTGCTAATTGTATCTGACTAGTAAGTGTTACCACTATAATGGAATGATTAACTAAAAGTGCCTTGCCTACTTTATCGGGATGATTACCTATACGACTAGTAATTGCTGCGATAACGAATAAATAAAACGCCAACCGTGTGAGTTCCTTGGTTGACTTCCTCGTTTGGTCTCGAGGGGAAACACGGGATGGGTTTGTTTGGTGCTAGCTTGAGTTGGATCCGGTTAGGACATTCTCATCCCTCTCGATATCCGCCGGTTGTATCGAGTCTCTATAGGTTGTTTAGTGCATCTTGCATGCCGCTTGATCCACCATACCTATGTAGGCGAGACCGCGAATTCTAGCCTCGCCGTGTCTTGGCCTCGATCGACGCTCCTTCTTTTTCCTTTGCCTTTGTCGGCACCCCTTTTGTTTAAGCAGGTTTGAGATCGACGTCGTTAGCAGGGTTTCCCTTCCGGCTTGGCCTGGGCAGGGTTATGGACGCCATTGGTTATTCTTCAGGGCTCCTAGCCCCATTTGCTTCCTGTCCGTAGCTGAACGCACTATCGTTTTCAAGGTGATTTGGATCTTTGTATATTATATCTGTATTCTTGACTCTTTGAGTCGCTGGTATATATATCTGTTCTGTGGGTCCCATCGAGGACTGTTGTGTAATGTTATTACTTCGTTTTCCACCCGTACGAAAGTGCCTGGTGGGCACCTTTGAATCGTTTCTATGCGAGTTTGGCGAATTTTGCTAAAACTTGCATAGGTCCGATTCTGAGGGTGTTAAAGAGTGGTATCAGAGCACAGCAGTTGCGATACCCCACAAGTCCAGCCTGTAGGATAACCTAGCTAACGGCCGAAGTCGTTGCGAGGGTCTTGACGGGACCACGCCATCGAGTCGGTCTTGGCGTCCGGGGGTGAAGAACTTGTCGCTTCTGCGGTCTCCGGGTCGAAGAACTTGGTACGTCTGGGTTCGGTCTTCGGGGTCCGGCCATCTTATTCATGTTGAAGATCTTGGGGTTCGGCTCGATTGATGGTGTCGTACTCTAGTTCGACGCAGGTGATCTTGGTATCTCCACTCGGAGATCTACAGACCATTGAATCCCTGAAGAAGATCTTGAAGCCCATCTCTTCACCGATGTCCTTCGGGTGGCCCCACAAGGACATGGGCGGGAGGAGCTCACGGCAACCGGGCACACCCACCGCTCACCACCAAAACAAGGAGAAGCTGCACCGAGACGAGATGTTGTTGCATGCGCACATGTAACACCCTCAGAATCGGACCTATGCAAGTTTGAGCAAAATTCGCCAAACCCGCATAGAAACGATTCAAAGGTGCCCACCAGGCACTTTCGTGCGGGTGGAAAACGAAGTAATAACATTACACAACAGTCCTCGATGGGACCCACAGAACAGATATATATAATGACTCAAAGAGTCAAGAAGATGATATAATATACAAGATTCAAATCACGGAAAATGGTAGAGCGTCCGACTACGGACAAGAAGCAAATGGGGCTAAGAGCCACGAAGAATAACCAATGTCGCCCATAACCCTGCCTGTGCCAAGCGGAAGGGTAACCCGCTAACGACGCCCGATCTCAAACCTGCTTAAACAAAGGGGTGCGGCAAAGGCAAAGGAAAAAGAGGCGTCAAGATCGAGGCCAAGACAGCGAGGCTAGAATCGGCGGTCTCGCCACATAGGTATGGTGGTGGCGGCGGCGGCAAAGATGCACTAAACAACCTATAGAGACTCGATACAACCGGGCGTTAATCGTAGAGGGGTAAGAAGGACCTATCCGAACCAACGATGCTAACACCAAACAAACCCATCTGGCGTTTCTCGAGACCGTCGAGGAGGTCAACCGAGGAACGCATACATTGGCGCTTATTTATTCGGTTATCATTGCAGCAATTACTAGTCGGGGATAATCATCCCGATAAAGTAAGCGATGGGCACTTTTAGTTAACCATTCCGTGATAGTGGCAACACTTACTAGTCGACATTTATCATGAGATAACCCAAAACCCAACAGCTTGTTGGTACTTTTATTCAGCCATTCCGTTGAAGTTGCAAGATTTACTAGTCAGGTACAATTGTCGCAAGGCGACAACCAAACAAGCAATTGTGGGCAGTATTAATTAGCCATTCCATTATAGTGAAGCTGATTACTAGTCATTATAAGTCAAATTTATAGCAAGAAACTTTAGTTATGCTTGTCTATGATCGAGATATCGTGCTCCAAGTCGTCCATATCCGCGGACACGGCTTTCAGAAAGTTTTACCGGGTGCACCAATAGCAACACACGCCGATCAACCTCGGAAAAACCAAATCAAAACCCAACGAGGCTTTCACGATCGAACAATCACAGTTCAGAATATTTCAGGGGCCACCTTAAGTAGAATCCAACGAGTAAGCAAGCTCGAGACGGCCTCAAGGTTTGGGTAATACGGTTGAACGATCGGGAACCCGAAAGTGTGGCTGGGCTTGTCGACACCGCGGAATCGTGTCCGTCCTAACGATGCAGTGTGCTCCTCGCACAATTTAAATACGTAAAGTAGCATGGCATAAGTAAGGATAGTAAATAAAACCTCAAACTAGTTTGTGGCCCCAAGAAATAAGATGAATCAAGCTCCTGTGGGGATCCCATACTCCCGAATGTGGATAGCGCGATAAATCAAGGAACATGTATCAAGTACTGGTCTTACGGACACAAGTGGGCGTTCGAAACCAAATATTTTCTATCACCCACCGATGCCTCTGCTTATTCAATTTTAGTTGTTAAACAGAAATTAAAGTGACGATAAGTAAAACTAGAATCATCTCCATCATCAACATGCGGCAATACATCAACAACTGTGGCATTTGACAAAACGCGACAACACTTGAGCAAGCGACTACGACACGCAAGTCCAACTATCTACCAAACAACAGGTAATAGGGTGTGTCTAAGGCAATATAAGGCTGCAAGGGATATCACAGGTACGGAAACTAAAGCATCGCAACACAGATAGCAATAGATCAACAGGAGGGAATAAAGACTATAAAAGTAAGATAGGTAGAAAGGGGGAGATGCTCGCCTGAAAACGTTGTCGAAGGTTTTCCCGAAGATCGGGGCGAAGCTCACATCAACTCAACGGCCTTATCCGGGAAGAAGCAAAACACTAGAATAAACACCGGATGCAATATTTAATACAACGGCAGAAGATCGGCATGATGCATGTATGATGCATGGCATGGCAAAGGTGCGATGCAATTAGGTCATATTAAGGGGAACCGGGGTCCCGACAATTAATTAGATGGTTCAAGTTGTTTAGAACCCCCCGCAATTTAAATGTTGTCTTAACATGGCAAAAGATAGCACCGGTTCGCTACACAAGATTTAAATGAGGTCAATATAAGGCTAGATTTGCCCGCATATGGGCCCCATATTTAATTATTAGGTGAATCGGCATAAGGCCCCCAAACCAATGAAGATATGCATGCATGAACAATTCAATATGCAACAAGTTGTTATGTTATAAAATAGGGTTCGAGGAAAAGGGTCACATATTAGGGTTCGGCAGATCTTAGGTTTCCGGGGTTCGGGGTTCGACAGGGTCCAGGGTCCGGTCTCGGGGTCCAGGGTTCGACGAGCTCGAGGTTTGGACTTAGGGGTAGGTCTTGGCGCATCCGGGGGTCTTCGGGTCACGTTGTCGGTCATGGTGTTCGGGACGAAGCACTTGTCGCCTCGGGGTCTCGGCGGACTCGGTGTCTGGGGTGAAACACTGGGCGTTCCTTGAGGAAGAACTCGGTGTATCCGTGTCGTGGTTCCTGTCGGGGTTCTCGGCTTCGGGGTTCACGTCCGTGATGTCGATCTTGTTGCACGGCGGAAACGGTCTTCGGGTCCGTGAGGCGGTCTTGTCGTCCCGGAACCACCGGATGTCCTGGACTGATATAGTCCTCGCAGAGCACCTGCAGCGGACGCAATGTGGCCCACCAGTGACACGGCAGAGGCCCGGCCACGGAGGTGCGGGTCCACCACGGTCGGTGGGTCGCCGCATGCTGTTGGTGCTGTGGTCGAGCGGGCGCCTTGGCGGTAGCCGGTCGGGGTCGGAGCGGACGAGGCGGGCCGTTAAGCTGGGGAAGCTCTGAAGCGGACCTGCTCGGTGGCGGCAGCGGCGGAGGCGGAACTCGACGGAGCTTGCGGCGGGAAGGCACGGGAAAGGCGGTGATGGGCGGAGCTGAGCCGAGGCGGAAGGAGGTGGTTCGGTGAGGGTGGTGAGCAGAGGCGGGTCGTAGGCGGGCGGGCGTGGCCATGAGCGGGACCATGAGGCCTTGGCGGACGGAGAGTGATCGCCGGAGCAGCGGGCGAACTGGCGGGGCGCGAGCAAGGCAGCGAGTGGGAGCGGCCGGCGGTGGGCTTTGCTTGCTGGTGGCGGATGGTGGACGGGCGAAGCTCATGGCGGCGTGGCTGTGGCGCGGGCCTTGGCGAGGCGGAGAGGCGGCGGCGCGGTGCGAGGCGATGCGGGGAGGGAGCGGCGGCGCTAGGGAGGGTCAGTGAGGACGAGGCGGTGGAGAGAGGAGCAAGGCGGAGGCGGCCAGGAGGAAGACGCCGCGGTTTGGGGCTGGGTCGCGTGGGGCGCGCGGGTGGGTCCCGCGTGGGACCGGGGTGGGAGAGGTGCTAGTTGGTGGGAGGAGGGAGGCGGTGGGCCATGGGGGGTGGCCTTGCTGGCGAGGTCGGGTGGGACACGTGGCTGGCGTGGTCGGCGGCCAGCGTGGCGGCGGTAGGAGCAGTTGGCGGGTTGGTCACGGCCAGCGGGTCAGGGAGAGTGGGGGGGCGCGGGTGTGGGTGAGTGTGTCTGGTGCGGGGCAGGGGCGCGGTAGGTGGGGCGTGGGGCCCAGGGGGCGGGTTGGCTTTGACCAGGGAGGAGGGTCTGTGAGGCTGGCCTGTGGGCCCGGCGGTGGGGTGGGTTCCACGGGCCAGAGAGAGAGGAGAGGGAGGGTAGAGGTCATGGGTGAGAAAAGAGAGAGAGAGAGGTGGGAAAAGAGGTGGATAGCTGAGGTGGCAGGGTGGGTAGGTTTTGGGTAAGAGGGTGAGGTGGCGAGCTGAGAGTGGTGGGTAGGATAGGTTTTGGTGGGACTAGGATTTAGGGTTGGGCAGTTTTAGCTTTGTGTTTGTTTGGTCGTGATTAAATCAAAACAAGGCCATTTGCAAACAGTTTTTAGACAAATAAAAATACTCCGATGCGGTCGGGGTTTTGTGTTTGAAAATAATAAGGGTTTTGTACAATTCAAAACTAGGCTTTTCAAATAATGCAGACAAACAATGCATGATGATGACGATGCAATGCACAAATTCAACGCGATTTTCTAGTAGTGGTTTTGCGGGATGCCACAGCACACACGCGAGGTGGAGACAACACCTTAGGCAGGCAGAGGACCTCCAGCCGTGGGTCAACAGCGATAGAGCCAGAGCTCGCCTCCTGAACTGCCGTAGCCACAACACAGCGACACTGGTTGGCGGCGAGGGCGACACGAAAGCAGAGAGGGGCGCGGCTCGCGAAGCGCATCGGCGGGCGGAGGTGAAACACCCGATGACGGGGCGGGCGGGCGAGGCCCGCACGCCGCGGCCAGGCGGGGCGCCCATGGCGAAGCGGCAGCGACGCGGGCGAGCACGGAGGCAGCGGAGGCGGGCGGGCGAGCGGGCCCAGCGCTTCGAGCGGCAGTGGTTCGAGGCGGAAGCGGCGCGGAGAGCGGCAGAGGCGAGGAGGCGGGCGAGGCAGCGGAGGTGGCCGGAGGCTCGCTGGCCCAGCGAGCAGCGCTGAAGGCAGCAGCGCGTGGCAGCGAGGCGAGGCGAGGAGGAGGCTGGCGCGAGGCGGTTAAGTAGTGAGGCAGCGAGCGGGCAGCGATGAAGCGGCCAGCGGAAAGGAACAGCGCCAGTGGCAGTGGCGGAGCGTCGCCGGAGAGCGGAGGTCGAGGCTGGCCGGGCCGTCGGGCGGTGGGCGCTGCGGCGAGTCTGGCGGGCGAGGCGAGAGCGTCTTGGCACGGTGAGAGGTTGGAGAGAGGGAGGGAGAAAAGGAAGAGGAAATAGGGACGGCGGGGTGGGGCCATGGTGGGTCCCAAAGGCAGAGAGGTGGAAAGGAGAAGTGTGCGTGTGTCTGCGTGGGTTTGTGTGGTGTGGTGTGCTTGCGCGTGGGGGCAGGGAGCAGGTGGACCAGGGGGGTGGGGCCCAGGCGCATGTGTGCGTGCGGTGTGTCGTGTGCGGGCAGGTAGAGAGAGGGGGAGAGAGGAAGAGAGAGATGGGGGGGAAGGGAGAGAGGGGTGAGCCAAGTGGCAGAGTTAGATTGGTTAGGGGGGAGGGTGAGAGTGAGGTGGCGCAACGGGATTGGTTGGGGTGATGTGGCCAGCGGGTTGGGTAGTTTAATAGGTAGCTTTAGGATTTAGAAGGGGCCGAATAGGTGGGCCGTTTGTAAAATCTTGGGGGTGGTCGTTCGGGTCAAAACGGCCCGTTCGACTGCCCCCGCTAAAATAATTAATTAAATTATTTATCTCAACCAGCGTTTTTGCTAACTGACAACGGACAAAACAAAATATTCCGGTGACCCGGGTTTGCGCGATAATTAAGGTGGGGCGTTTTAGAAAACAAAACGGGCTTTGCGAAAAAATAGTTTTTGACAAACAACACATGATGATGACGATGCAATGCACAAAAACAACGTGATTTTCTAGTAGTGGTTTTTGCGGGATGCCACACTTCGGAACCGTGGGCGAGTGCCAAAGGTGAGCCATGAGTGGGGTCAAGATGGTGAATTCGATTTGGGATTTCCACGCACGGAGGTGAAACCCTAGTTAGATCAACCTCTCTCCCTTTTCCCCATTTGGACTCATATCCACAATAGTTGGATGGCCCACGACAGCTCGTAGTGCGGATGGAGACGAAACTTAGCGCTCAAAGGAGTGTGTTAGCGAGCGTCGGTGGAGGAACCCCCGAGCTGCTCGCCAAAGAGATCATCATCCTCCTGTCCGATCTCCCGAAGTGCCTAGAACTTCCCCCCGAAAGTTACCATCCGCCGGCGTGTCCAGTCTTGAGCCCTCACGAGTCGGTGATTGATCATTGATCAATAATTTTTTATAATGAAAAATTGGAGCAAACATTTGTTTTCTTTTTTTTGAGAACTAATTGGGGCTACAGGTTGAAATATTCTGATCCGGAGCTGGTAGCGTGGGCCACCCACCTGATGCAGGCTGGCGGAGTCGTGGACCAGGCCGTCAATAAAAAAGGACCGAGCGTGGAAGTCGGAGTTCATGGGCCACACGCGTCTCCGATCCGATACAGCCTAGGGTTGGGGCTTCGCTAGGCAATATATACATGTGGTTCTCCACCCAGAGCGCCACCAAACTCGATCCGCCGCCACCGCCAGCCTCGTAGCGCACATCTAGATCCAGGGAAGAAGGGAGGGAAGAAGAGGAAGGAGGCGATGGAGGTCATCGGGTTCATGCCTGGGTTGCCGACTTCTCGTCTCTTCAACAGGGAGTACGAGAAGACGCCCAGCCCCGAGAAGGAGGAAAAGGAGGAGGAGGAGCTGGTGCTGGACTGCACGGACCTGGAGCTCGAATACAATGCCCCGAAGGAGTCCTTCGCCGACGAGCTGGTGGAGATCGAGGAGCGCATGGCAGGAGTGGCCATGGACCTGCCCCCGTTCAAGTTTGGTGAGGACGGGAAGAAGTTGGAGCTGGTGAGCCAGGAGCTGATCCGCGCCATCATGAAGTCGCCGCCTCGTTCCAAGCCGCTCTCGGACCACAGCATCGAGGCCATCCGTCGAGACACGGGGATCACGGACGAGGAGGATCTCGAGACCATAGCGAGGTCGTTCCGCGCCTTGCAGAGTGCGGTGGACACCCAGAACGACATCATCCGGCAGTACCGCGCCCAGGGATACGCCTACGCCTCGCTTCCCCCTCCCAAGAGCCAGAGGTATCAGCCCCCTGCTTCTGGGAACTAACAAGACGTCCATGATGGAAAGGATTAGCTCATGCCTAGTATATTATCAATGCAAGATGATGATGAATCGAATAAATTAAGATGCTGGTCTGCGACCGTCAAGTTACTATTTTTATGCTAGTGTGTACTCTTGTATTATTTTTAGAACTATGTATTGGCTTGATGGACATCATGTGCTTGGCTTGCTGTCAAAGAGACGTGCTTCTCTTCGAGTTAAATTTGATTGCTTTTTATTTATTGGCCTTGGAATTTGCCTTCCACTTTATGTTGGTGGATATATTACATCTTGTTGCTTCCTGTCGTGCAGTAATTGGTCATTGTTTATGCTGTTGATCAATTTTGCTCTGGTTTGAAACAGATTGATAGAGCTAGCTTCTCCTCATAGTTCTGTCAGTTTCGTACCTCATTGTTTGGACCCAATTATGGACCTTGAATAATACACAATCTAGCACTGATTCGATATGAATCACATGATAGCATTATCCCTGTGTTGGGTAGAACAATCTATACCTCTTTGAGCCCACCCCTTCAATTAGTTTTCTTACTATTACTTCAGAATTCAAGAAGGGCGGTGGTGGAAAGAGTAAAGTAGCATGGTCAGCTTTATCGTTAAGCTATTGCAACCACCCGACCCAATGTTGGGTTTCTAATATTATTGAGGCATGTGCTGCTATGTACAGTTTGTCACTAAACCTCTTGTTGAGTATAAGGTTTTTTGTGCCCATACTTGTGCTTCGCTGCTTGTACAATCTAGCTTTCTAGGAAATTAGTGCTAACCTCACATATAACTACTGATGAGATGTTTGTGATCTGGTTATCGAGGTGACTTGGTTGATGCACTGGTTATCGAAGGAAAGACAAGGATGCCTTTCTCCTGTTTAATGTTCAGCCCAAAACATATCCTATTGAATTGGCCATGGAATTTGCCTTCCACTTTATGTTTGTCCGTTGGTGGGTATATATACATCATGTTGCCTCCTATTGTGCAGTTATTGATGTTTTTTATGATTGCTGGTGTATAGTCATATTGGCTGATTGAATGTCGTTGTGCACATTTTTCTCTGGTTTGCAACAGATTGATAGCTTCTGCTCAAAGTTTGTTTTTACATCTGATTGTCTGGATTAAATTGTGGACCTTGAACACAATTTGCACTGATTCGATATGAATCACATGATGGCTAGCTATGTCCCTTGAACGTTGACAAAAGTATAGTCAATCTAATGAAAAGTGTACCGATAAGCGTGATTTTTTTCTCGAAATGGAGGCTTAGCTCCGATCTCTGTATCAGTAGATGCATGCGACTTTTTATTGATTTATTCGATTTGAAAGTTTACAAATGATTACATCATATGGGTCTCATATAATTGAAACATGAATCAACCATCTAAAAAAAATATACTGCATCAACATGTTATTCTAAAATCAAAATACCAGTTGAACTGATTGTATAGGTCCCGTGCCATCGATTCCAGCCGGCTGCACTTAGTATCCAAAGCAGCACGCTTTAAGTAGCCTATGGGATAACCTATATAAAAAAAGTATTTTTGGTTTTGTTAAATATATAATCATTTCGTATGCCAACTTGGAGTTGTACTTTTTTTTCTGGTACTCCCATTACCCAATTACCAAACAGATTGTTAATACTAGTCGGAGGAGTTATATTAAATGCCATATGCACAATACGCCATACTACTTTTGCAAGTGAGAAAGCTAAAAACAAATGACGTATCGATTTATTTTGAGAACAAAAACAACATTTTTATAGCCTTGCCAGTTCCGTTTAACCAAGTTATCTTTTGTAAGAATTACCTTTCGCTATAAAAACCACATAAAATTCCTGATTTTAAGTGGTACTTTTATTTGCCAGATATATTTACGTAGGTACCTCTTATGATCGTTCATATGATCTAGATATAATGATTTTTACCGAGAAGGAACGAGACTATGTTAACTTCCAAACAAATTTATCTAGTTGTTTGGTTAAGTTGATGCTCATCAAACAGTGCACTCGGTGAGGCCATCTTGCCCTCTATTACCCGTTAGAGCTCATCTAAAGCCAATATTCAAAGGTGTATGTGATAACATATTAGCCACCGTGACTTGTTTATGTTGCGCAATATTATATAAAGATGGATATTGATGTGATAGAGATTAACTGTCCAGCCATGTGTCTTCCCAAAATCGATTTTCACCATTTCCTACTTTGAAAGCTCCCCGGTCAAAAAAAAAAAACGCCTTTAACTTTCACATGTCCTTTCTAGAAAGGAGAGTCCGAGGATTTTGTCTTTACTTGAGGCAAAGAACTAGAGAGATATTTATTGTGTATGAGCTCTTGCCATATCCCTTGTTTATTGAAAATTTTAAACAACAATTTGCTTATTAGGAATTTGTTTTTTAAGTCAAGTACCTCCACCCCTAGCCCCCCTTGATCCTTTGGTCGGCATGATGTTCCATCGAGTTAGTCTATACTTCCTCTTATGGCCATCACTTTGCCAAAAAACCTAGAGCCAAAAAAATCCAATCTTTTTTTAACCCATTTAGGTATTTCAAAGAAGGATAGCATTAACATAGGTAGGTTTGTTAATACTGAATTAATTAGCACTAACCGGTCACCATAAGACAAAAGTTTTCCCACCCAACTTGCAAGCTTACGCTCAAAGCGGTCTTCTACCGGTTTCCATTCACCATTTTTAAGTTTGCGAAAATGAATAGGGATTCCCAAGTATCTAAAAGGGTAAGGCCCCGCCTCACAACCCAAGCAAATTAATATATTTCTCCTGATGTTCTTTAGCTTTACCAAAACAAAATATTTCACTCTTATGACATTTATCTTTAGTCCTGATAGCTGCTCAAAAATATATAGGATTAATTTCATGTTTAGATCTTTTTTCAAATTATGTTCCATAAAAATGATGGTATCATCCGCATATTGGAGAATCAATATCCCACCCTCTACTAGATGAGGTATGATCCCCTCGACCTGTCCATCCTCTTTTGCTCTAGCAATCAGAATTGCTAACATATCCGTATTGAGGTTAAAAAGCATAGGAGATAGCGGATCACCGATAAGTGTGATTGTGAAGCTTAGGCAACACATTGAGCTAAATAGCGCACTAAGAACGGATTGCATCAAGGATATCGAGTGTGTTTACAAGGTTGTGCCTGTTCATGTACATTTTCTAGTTAATTCTGGAGAATAATGGAGTTTGTACGTGTTGCTATAGGTTGACTAACAGAACCTCGGCTGACATGGAGTATGCATGATGGGAGTTTTTTTAGGGATTTCTATTTTGCTCACCTTGCTTTCTTAGTTGTACTCAGTTTTTCCAAATGCAAACTTTTCTCACTTTTGCCCAACCTCTTGCCTGAAACTCAACAAACAGCTCGAGCAGCGGTTGCCGTAAGGTTGACCGTTAGCTAATGTGTGGGTTGCGCCATGTGGGACCGTGTGGGTCGGTTGGTTGAAAACGCGTTATGCTGATGTGTGGAGCCTCGCCATGTGGGACCATGTGGGGCCAATTGGTTGGAGCCGCATTGTGTGGGACAGGGCCATGTTTGGTACTTACGTGCGTACCTCTCGCCTAAACTTGTAGTTTTTTATTGTTAATTGGCAGTTTTAAGAGCCCTTTTTTCTCTCTCTCGCTAAAAATTATGTCTTTTCCCAAATTGGTAGCAAATCTAGAGCAGCTTCTCTCTTCATTCATTATTCATTTTGGTCCTTATTTTTGCCAATCTGATAGAAAATCTAGAGCAGCAGATCATGTTGGAATTTGGTGACCTTTGGGCTTAGACAAATTTTGAAATTATCTTTGGCCCACTTGTGCATGGAAGTATTGTAGGGGTTCGTAGCATGGAAAACAAAAAATTTCTACCGCATGAACACAAACAAGCCAAGATCTATCTACTAGATTGTAGCAACAAGTCGATTAGAGTACTCACTCTCATAGATTCCAAAGCGGTTAATGAGAGCAGATTCTCGTGGGTGATGTAGTCATACACTTACCGATCTCAAGATCGCATAGATGATCCTTCCGGCGCTGCGTTCGGCGGCCTTTCCATCGGTCCTGCGTTCACTTCGATGAAGACCTTCCTCTCCCTTGTTCTAGCAGGCAGCGAAGGTTGTAATTCTTCGCTCGCGATTCCGGCAGCACGACGGCGTGGTGTCGGAAGTAGAGGGAAGATCCCGCAGGACTTCGCCTAAGCCGGAGCGGGTTATGGTGGAGATTTAGGATTTCCGACGATCTAGGGTTTAGAGGGCCGGAGAGGAGGAGCTGGAGTCGGCGATGACGCTGTGGCGGCGGCGGCGGCTTGGACGCGGGATGGTGGTGTTGTGGTGAGAGGGGCAGCCCCTCCCCTCTATTTATGAGAGGGATGGCAGCTTGGGAGAGGGGAGTTTGAATCCTTCCCCAACTCAATATCCTAGTTGGCTTGTGGTGGAGGGAAAGAAGGGTTCTTTCCTTCCTCCACTAGGAAACATTGTCCCAGTTTGACTTTTCAAACTTGCCTTTTGACTTTTAATTTCGGAGTTTGATTTCACTCTCTATTTGCATGTACCTTTGACCTCGTTCAACCTCGTTACCGATAAGTACTCTTTTCTCGTTCCCGTGATATGTGATCCCTTGTGAGCCAGTCACATGCTTGCAAGCTAATTGGATGACATTCCACCAAGAGGGCCCAGAGTATATCTATCCGTCATATGGATGGACAAATCCCACTCTTGATCCAGTGCCTCAACACATACTTTCCGAATACTCAATGCCACCTTTATAGCCACCCAGTTACGGTGTGGTGTTTGATGTCATAAAAGAATCCTTCTAGTGATGGTGATTAGCATGATCTCATGGTCGAAGGAATTAGGTTACTATGTATCAGAAATCTTATAGCAAACAAACTATTGAAATGACATGATCTTTATGCTACACTTATCTATAGGAGTATGTCCATCATACCATTCTCCTAATGATATGGTCTTGTTGTTAATAACATCTCAATATTCATGATTGGGAAACCACGATCATCTCTCAACCAACAAGCTGGTATTATAAAGAGGCTTTACTAGGGACTCTAATTTAGTTTACAAATCACATAAGTATTAATGTTTTCGTTTAATACTATTATAGCATGAATGTAAACATTTATCATAAACACAAAGATATAATAATAATCACTTTTATTATTGCCTCTAGGGAATATCTCCAACAGTCTCCCACTTGCACTAGAGTCAACTAATCATGATTACATGGTAATATACCGAACACCCATGGCAGTTTGGTCTTTGGTTTTGCCCTCGGAGGAGGTTTAGTCAATGGATCTGCCACATTCAGATCTATGTGTACTTTGCAAATCTTTATGTCACCAACTTGGACATGCTCTCGAATAGCGTGAAAACGCAGCTTTATATGCTTCAGCTTCTTGTGTGACCTTGGTTCTTGCGCATTGGCTATGGCGCCCATGTTATCACAGTAGATAGACATTGGTTCCAGCGCACTGGGAACCACACCAAGCTTTGTAATGAACTTCTTCATCCATATCGCCTCTTGTGAAGCCTCCGAATCAGCTATGTATTCCGATTCAGTTGAAGATCTCGCCACAACACTTTGCTTTGCACTCCTCCAGCTTATAGCTGCACCATTCAAAGTAAATATGTATCCAGATTGAGATTTAGAATCATCTGGATCGGTGTTTCAAGTAGCATCGGTGTAACCATTAACAACGAGTTGTTCATCACCTCCATAAGAAAGAACCATGTCCTTACTTCTTCTCAAGTACTTAAGGATATTTTTGACCGTTGTCTAATGATCCACTGTAACATCCCAAAAATCATAATTTGTAAAGCTTGCATAGCATTCATGCATACATAAGCATTTGATCTTTTTCAAATGAATTTCAAACATAAGAAACCATATTTTTGCCTATTACTTATTCGAGTGAGGCAAGGTTTATATTTTATTTTCTAATTGTGATTAGTATTTGATCAAGATTGATTGGAAAGTAAATACAAACCCACACAAAAGTTTTCAAAGCAAATCAAATTTAAAACTATTTATATGCCTATTATAAATATTTAACTAAAGGCATGGTTTTATATTTAATTTCAAACCCAAAATGATTTTGAATATAAATGGATGTTTTACACATACTTGGACACAAGAAACACAGACCAAAATTCTGGAAGAAATTTAAATTGGAACAGATTTGAAACTCCCATTCAAACCAGAAAATCAAAACAGAAAAATAAAAGGAGAAAAAAGGGAAAAAATTAACCTAACTACCTAACTAGCCCAACCCACCCGCGGCCCAGCAAGCCAGCCCACCTAGCCCACCCGGGAAACTCCATCCCCCCTCTCTGTTTCTCACCGCGCTGCGCTGCACCCACTCGCTGACTTCCTGGTCCCACTGCCACGTTGTCTTCTTCGTCCTCAATCAACGCGCGGTGACAGCTCTGCCGCGGCCGTTTCCTCCGATTAAACATCGAATCAATCCGATTGATTGCGAGCGTGAATTCCTCCCCGACCTTGCCTACTTAAACCTCTCCCTCCCCCGCATCTACATGGACCCATAGTCCAAGGTAGAACTACTCACGCATCATACCAGAGAGAAGGCCTCCGGGATGATCTCCCCTCCGGCAGGGTGCCAGGAAGAACTTCAGATCCCCCCGATCTAGGGACGATGGTGGCGGCGGCTACAGATGGTTTCGTGGATATTTGATTGGGTGCTTAGGGTTTCTGCATAGGGGGCTTCTTATAGGCGAAGGGGGAGGCCAAGGAGGCGGCCAGGGGCCCCACACCCCTCCCAGGCGCAGGGCAGGGACCACCCACGCCTAGGGTGGGTCTGGCCGCCCTGGCTTGCCTCTCCGGCTCCCCTCTGGACTTCTTGTTCCCCACGGAAGGTAATTGACTTTGACGTTTGTCCCATCCAATTCCGAGAATATTTCTTTACTAACTTTTCTAAAACCAAAAACAACAGAAAACAGGCAACTGACACTGTGGAAACTTATTAATAGGTTAGTATCAGAAAACATGTAAAAAGCACCTCAAAGTGTAGACAAGTAAAGCAAAGTAGATACAAAGTAGATACTAAATAAGCATGGAGCATCAAATATTATAGATACGTTTCGACATATCAACACCCCCAAGCTTAACTCCTGCTCGTCCTCGACTAGGTAAGTGATAAAAGAATAATTTTTGAGGTGACATGCACCCTCACAATAAAGATCCAACCATTTGCAAGCATTGAAAGCTGGGATCAAAGAACTCTAAACATGTGCATGAAAGATGTAGTTCTAACAATAGGACAAAGTAACTATGCATGCAACATGACAAGCTACAAACAAAGATCATGAATAACATGCATTGAAAAACATTTGTTTGTTTCACATACAGAAAACATAGCATAGTGGCATTCAGCTTGTCCCTCATAGAGTAGCAATATAGATGCATAGGACACCTTCAAAGTTCACAAGGGTGACTAGAAACAAATAGCACAAGAACAAGTAATATCACAATATGCATCAATCAATAAGCTTTGGAACAATGCACACAGAATGTGTAAGGTTCCCAACCTTTAATAAGGTAGAGATCCCTGTGTTTACAATGCTAGTCCCTGGATCAATAGCTATCATCCACAGTTAAGATGTAATATCAAGAAACAAAGGTCATAATACAACTTTATAACCAGGAATAAAATAATTTTTTACATCTTACATAGCTCATTTGGCTATCACATTACATTGCAGCAGAATATCTATAAGCATGGGGTCCTTCATCTTCAAAGTGCCACATGCAAACATGTTGGTTGTAGACTTGTAATCCTATTCAACACACTTCACTAACATCAAACAAACCTGCAACATAATAAGTTGCAGCCACAAGGGTCAATACATTTGAATTGTATTGGCAAGTTTCACTACTATGTAGATATAAGTGGATCCTATCATTACATGCATATTTGGCTAAGTAGGGTTTAGGCTCTTTTGCAGAAAGCAATATAGTTTTGTCTTATCTTTTCAAAATAGTTTTAATCTTTTGTCAAAAACTTTCTGAACTTCTTGGAAAACTCCAAGTGCTTCAAAATCCCTTGTTGTCACCATCAAGTTTTACTTTGAGAAATTGGAATGTCGAGATCTTTCATAGCTTCAGGCCTTAGTTGCTCAGAGTTGTCCATAACCGAGGACACGGCTAAGTACTTAGAATTTGATCTTCTGCAGAAGTTGTACACTTTACCCACATGACACAATCTCATCTTGATGCCACCAGTGGCCGCTGGATAAGTACTCACCAAGATGGAGTACTGGCAGATTGAGAATTTGACAAAGTCTTTCCATAGGAGTCCTCCCATTACACAATGCTAGCTTGTCATCCAGGCACCAATGTAGGGTTTCAAGTTCCCTTACACAATTCTAGTTAACCTGAAGATGCCAATGCATGGGTCTTCCACTATGTAGTTGACTAAGCTAGAGCCCATTTAGCATGTGGCTGTACACGGAAGCCATTGTACGAGAAACATGTTCAATCTCTAAGTCCCTGGGTGGTTTTCTTCTAGTGCACAACAAAAAGAGATTGCCATATAAACATGGTTCCTTTTGTTGCCACCTTGTACAACCTTGAGTATCCTTGTCCACCCAGGTGGTTCATTGAGTACTTGTTTTATTATATAAAACATATGTCTTTTCAATTCTTCATATATTCATAACATGTATCCCATCCCAATATATATCAGGGCTAAGAATACTACAACTACAATGTTTCCACTAAGGAATATATAGGGGTATCCTATTAGGATTTAGCATAGCATAAAATATAGAAATCATTATCATGCATGTTTCAAAAATCCACTAAGTGTAATGAAAATAATAGGACTTGGATGATAGTGTCACTTTCCTTTTTAGTAGAGAATGTTGGTTCACTTCTTGATCTTGCAAATATCACACTCTTATAACTTCACTACAATTCAATCAAGCAAACACATATTCAACACAACATTCAAACAATTTGTCACACATAAAATAATAGAAACAAGGTCATGCATGCAAGCATGCAAAGGATAGTTTTATTTGCAAATGTGGTTTCTACTAAGCTCTAAACATTATAAAGTTCAAAGTGGTCATTTTCTAAAGTGTTAAAACCATTTGCAAAAGGTTTTATCTATAGACCATTTCTAAATCTAATCAATATTTTATGTGGTTGAAAATGCTTTTATCAAAGCAATAAGTTTATTTTGTTCATCAAATAAGTTGTTAATTCACAAAACTTGGTGTTTAGGGTCAGAAGGTTTGAATCAAATCATTTCCCAATGGTTTTACTCAAAAATCATTTCTAAATCATTATCAATATTTTTATTGGATTAGAAATGAGCTAATTCTAATATCTATTCCTAAACTTCACAAAATACATTTTTAAATCCATAAGTTGGTTCCTAGGGTCAGTAGGTTCACAACAATCCATTTTGCAAAGATTTCACATTAAAATTTTATCTAGAATAATTTTTATATTCAAAATAAGCCTACACATGTTTCTGCAATTTCAACCATTTTTCCAGAAGCAAATCATTAAACAAATTGCATGGTTGCAAAGTACTTGTTCTAATGATTCCATTGATATAAAATTTGCAAAATTTGGACGTGTAGATTTAAAGTTATGAATTTTACAAGTTTGCATATTAATCAGATTCAAAATTCTGTTTTAAACAAACCCAGTGCCACGCGGCGCAATTCTATTGGCCGGTACCGTTTCGTGCGGATCGGACTCTGCGAACCGTAGGATTTAAGTTAGATCTAGTGGCTCAGACTGGCTCATACCCCTTCGTCTAAGTTCTAATCTTAGCCGCAGGATTAATATCTAACGGTGTAAAACTACTTGACCAAACTCGAGCGGCGCTCTGGCGGCAGCGCTCAGACGTGGTCGTCGCTGGTGAACCAGGAAGCAAGAGGGGGAACGGAGGTGTTCACCGTGCTCGCGCGGTTGTGGTGAAGCTCAACATAGCGGTTGTTCGTCAAGGGGCGCACGGATTCCAGAGGGATTGCTCGCCGGAGTTGGGTTCACCGTCGGGTCCATCTGGTCGTTGTCGGAGGCGAGGTTATAGGCCATGCCAAAGCAAAAGAATGACACGGTTAGGTGCGCGTGAAGATGCTGAACATGCGGCTTACAAGCAGAGAGAAAGGGGCGATCTGTTCTTACGGGAAGGGGTCGCCGGAGAGGTGGCAGGCGTCGACGGCGTTCAGAGTTCGTCCTTACCGACGCTCTGGGGCAAGCGTGGCTAAGATGGAACCACCGGTAGATGCGCACTGGTCTGGGGAGTAGTCTCGTGTGCACAAGGGGCAGGGTATGGTCAGGCGTCGCCGGAATCGACGGAGGAGCTCGTCGGAGCAGTGGTTGCTTGGGCGTGCAATTCGTGCAGCCTGGTGGCCGAGAGGGAGCGTGGCTTGGGGGGAAAGAGAGAGGGGAGAGGGGCGAGTAAGTACGCGTGATCACAGCGAGGAATTATTCGGCCATTTATGGGTATTGATGCCGGCAGTAACTCGGCGACAACGGCAGGAGGAATGGCTGGCGCGAGGTTGATGATGCTGAGGTGGCGTGGGACCTGTCTGTCAGTGAGGTGGAGGGGGAAAGAGTGGGGCCTGCTTGTCTACGTCTGTGTGGGTGCGTGTGTGGGTGAAAAACGTTTCACACGTGGTGAGAGCTGGTGAGCTGGACTGGACCTTGATGGGCTTGCTTAGTTGGGCTGTGTTGTTTCACTTTTTTTATTCTGTAAGATTTTTCTTTTTCTATTTGATTTTCTATTTTGATTTTATTCAAACAATTCAAACACTCAAATGAATTCAAACCTTTGCTAAACTTTGTGTAAGTTTTAATTCTGTTTAACAACACAAAGCAAAGTCAAACAAAATAATTTTTATTCTTTTTACGATCCATTTAATAATTAAATAAATAGTCCTTAGTTATTAATTCAAATAGGATTTGATTTATTTAAAACTTTATTTGAAATCTAAAATAATACTAAAACCATTTCAGTAGGTTCTATTTGAAAATATAAAACACTTGGAAATCTTATTTAAAATAAATTAACAACTTTTAGTGTTTATTTAAAATGGAAAAGCCTTTACTTTAATAAAATTGGA
Source organism: Avena longiglumis (assembly GCA_030063025.1). NCBI lineage: Eukaryota > Viridiplantae > Streptophyta > Magnoliopsida > Poales > Poaceae > Avena > Avena longiglumis. Next base: position 7,387,493 of record CP125976.1, read on the forward strand.
TATTAATAAAACCTCATTATTTTATTTAAATAGACTTTTATTATTTTTATCAAATAGAAATATTTTATTTCAAAAGCTTGGCCAAGATTTAATTTGGCTCATTAAAATAATCTTTATTTATAATTCTACCTTTTCTTTTGAAAACCAAATCTTTTTATTAAATGATCCAAAATAGTGATTCCAAATATTTTAACTTTATTGTTTATTTATCTTTTTAAATCCCTTTAGGATTTTATTTGATCAAAATAGGTTTTGATACTTCCAATTGGAATCAAAAAGTTTCTTCTTACCCTGAATTTCAACAAAGTTTTATTTTGTTTATTTATTTTTCACGTTTCAAAATTTGGAAAATTTTGGGATGTGATAGAATGACAACTATGCTCTCTTAATGGTGCCTAAAGGTGGAAGGTGGAGACTCAATAATGGTGAAAGAAAGGCCTTTTTGTAAAGGAAGCAAGGATTACAAGTTTCAAAAAGAGCTTCTAAAAATTATGGTACTTGTTAGCTTTCAGCCCTCATTGCCCCTATCATAAGCATCTTGAAGTGATTAAGGTTAAAGTGGCAAATATGGAGTATATGCTTGACAAAGTATAAGTTGGCAATCTCAAGTCCCTTGAATACGAGGGCCACACCACATGCATACTCAACTTTGGGCCCAGGTAAGTTCTTGTCATTGTAAGTATTTGCATATCATTGAGAACCGCCAACGGGGTACCCCTTGCACATGGTACAGGAGCTTTCCCATAACCAAAATGACAAGGCAAGCCGACAATGAGCATCTCAGCAATCTTTTTATTTACCATATGCATAGATTTTTATTGAGGATGCTTCATAGATAGCTCATTATGGTGATGCTGCAAGTTTCCACCATGATTAGGCATGGCTTAGGCTAGCGGCCTAGGCATTTCTCTAACACAGGATACAAACTCCATGGACTTACAAGTTCCCTCTTTATTTCACACCGGTGACATCCATAGACAAAAGAACATGATATCAACTGAGTACAAAGTACAAGTGCAATGTTGAAAACGTTCCTTGTGACAGCACGGTTCTGCTAATTCCAAATTATAAGTGCAATCATATACAACAAAGTTGTCACAATGGTTCAAGTTTATTAGGGGCAAAGAATAAAGTGTGTCATCAAGTTTGTGAGGGCTTTAATCACTAAGTTTTCACATAACAAAATAGTTTTTAATTGGAAGATAGTTGAAAACAAGAATATACTTGGAATGGTGTAACACACCATGCATAGGAGTTTATAGTGGACACTTTGGAATAACTTGGTTTCTTGGGAGTTGGAAGCATGAGTAGAACTTACTCATACAAGTGGAGGCTAGCAAAAGACTGGGAGCAACCAACTAAGAGAGCAATAATGGCCATAATCATGCAGTGCAACAAAGCATACTAATCAAAGCAAAGAGTGGTACTACAAGTCAAGGACTAAATGATCATAGAGTCTAATGGTGACTTGTCATAGTCATAACATGGTGTGAGCATGTGCCAAGTCAACCCAAGCAAAACATCAAAGGAGAATACCACAATACTATGCTTTTGCATGCTAAAACAACACATAATTTCTTCAAGGCACACTAAGCAATCCCAATTGTTTGGAACAAGACATGCTACAGAAATAATCACTAAGCATAAAGTCAAAACAACACCTAGCATGTCATGCTAAAGTCTAAGTCACAGTCAATGCAAGCTCCTCTTGCACTTCTAGCAAGAACTTACTACTAATTTCCAAACACCAAGCAAACTTATTTGCAAAACAACACAGCGAGAACGGGTGTCCAAACTACTCAAGAAAACTAAACAAACTAAGCAAAGCAAACGAAAACTAAGACGCTCCAAGAACAACACAACTGTGCATGAAACAATAAAAACGAAGTGTCTAGACAGACCTGAGCTTTTTATTGACGAAGAAGGGGATGCCTTGGGCATCCCCAAGCTTTGATGCTTGTACATCTTGAATATTTCTTGGTGTGACACCATGGTGGCATCCCCACGCTTGAGCTTTTGTCCATTCTTCATCTCATTGCATCATTCTCTCTTTACACGTGAGATTTTTCCTTCACACAATCTTCATTAGCAACATTAGTTTATTCAAAAGATATTAGACCCCTGGAAAATCTTTGGAACAACAAGGATTTTTACTAAAAACACAAGCTAATGTAGTAACTCCTTCAAAAATCTCAATTCACCTAAAGAGAACTCAAAAAGGAATCAATAAGAAGTAAATGCAAATAATGAGAGAAATCTGTCAAAACAGACCAGCAGGAAGAAAACGATTTTTTCGAACATCTTCTGTTGCTCAAATCAAAACGTGTTGAACTAACAAAAGTTAGCTAACATACTGGGGGATTTATTCGTAAATTTTCATCTCAATCCGAGTTAAAGAGCCTCCTCACGAATTTTTTTGGTGGAGGACATAAATCTGTTTTGGGACAGCAACTCCCGAAATCTTACTTTCCTCTCATTAGAGGTCATTCTTGGCACAAAAAGCAAACAAAAAGGATAAGTAGAGGTCATTACAGAAATAATAACTTCCAAGACTCAAGGAAACTCTTGGGTTATCTGCCACAAGTACTTTTCTTTAACGCCTTTAAGTTAGGCACAAGAAGCAAGAAGAATCAAGTATTTTCAAATGAAGAAGCATTAACATTCATACTTGCAAAATCTTCAACTATGAAAGGTATCTCATCCAAATGGGTTTTGGAGGATCCTTTCTCTTATCTCTTTGGTCTACTACCTTCATCAAAAATATTTTCAGGGGCAATCCAATCAAAATTCTTTTCAAAGGCTTCATGCATTCCAACAAGCTTAAAGGGTATGGGTATATTGAATTCCTCTCTAGGCTTAGTTTTATCAGAAATACCCACAACATATACACTTGAACCTAGCATATTGAAATGTTCAAAAACCTTTTTGGCCTCCCTAGCAACATCATGAAATTATTTTGATCAAGTTTCAAGGATGAACTCTCTCTTTTCAGCATTCTTTTCTTCTTTTAGTTTTAGGAACAAGAATTGCATGAAGGGGTTAAGGCTAACAAACCTAGCCTCCAACATATGAACTAAAGAAGCTGCAGCAATCTTATAATTAGGAGCAAGCTCTACTATAGATTTATCCTCATGCTTGCTAGCATAGTTAAAGAATTTTTGAATATTATCTTTCCCAATTATGGAGCCACTACCTATTGCAAGATCTTTCAGGGCGAACTTTGGGAGCAACATGTGAGCTAGAGCAAAGTGGCAACTAGAGTAGGAACTAATTTTTTTGTGTTATTTGGAAATAGAAAAACAAAACCAATAAAGAGAAACAAGCAAACTTAAAACAAAGTAAAGAGAAAGGAAGTGAAGGACTCCCCTTGTGAAGACGTCCTTAGCCTCCCCGGCAACGGCGCTAGAAAAGCCTTGATGATGCTCGACCTGGCACTTCGTTGGTAACCCCAAGCGTAGGATGTGAAGAGCAAGAAACAAGTTTTCCCTGAGTTGAGACCGAGGTTATCGAACCAAAAGGAGGAAGGAAACATCACACAGGTGTTGCAAGCAACACGGAGACCTGCACAACACAAACTCAAGACTTTGTCCCAACGAACAGTGAGGTTGTCAAGCTCACCGGTTTGCTGTAACAAAGGATTAAACGTATGGTGTGGAAGGTAATGGTTTGCAGCAAGTAAACAAGTAACAGTGGAAGATGTATCAATGGTAAAGATTGGACCGGGGTCCATAGTTCACTAGATGTGTTCTCCTTAGATAAACAACATGGCATGAAGGGTAAACAAATTACAGCGGGGCAATTGACAGGAACTGAGCAAGGCATAACAATGCAATTACTAGTTAGAAAGATCCTATGAGATTCGATTGGGCAATACAACAAGATACATAGACCGCCGTCCAACTGCATCTATGACTAGAAGTCCACCTCCAGGTTATCATCCGAACACCCTCCAGTATTAAGTTGCAAGTAACAGACAACTGGTTTAAGTAAGGTGTGTAAGGTAAACAGTCCACATGTTCCATGAACAAGAGACCGTTGTTTTCTCCCTAGTAGCAACAGCACATCTACAACTATAGAGATTAATTATTCTCACTTCCCTTGGAAACTAGAGGCATGAACCCACTACCGAGCATAAATACCCCCTCTTGGAGTCACTAGCAACTACTTGGCCAACATAACTACTAACAACGGAGAGCATGCAAGATCATAAACAACACAGACATGATAGAACCACAAAGACAAAACCATTAATCAAACCAACATAATAATCTCAATATCCATCGGATCCCTGCAAACACAACATGCATGATTACAAATATATTAGATCTTGATCATGAACGGAGCTCACAAGATCTATACATGAAAGCACAAAGGAGGAGATACAACCATCTAGCTACTACATGGACCCATAGTCCAAGGTGGAACTACTCACGCATCATACCGGAGAGAAGGCCTCCGGGATGATCTCCCCTCTGGCAGGGTGCCGGGAAGAACTTTAGATCCCCCGATCTAGGGACGATGGTGGCAGTGGATACAGACAGTTTCGTGGATATTTGATCGGGTGCTTAGGGTTTCTGCATCGGGGGCTTCTTATAGGAAAAGGGGGAGGACGAGGAGGCGGCCAGGGGCTCCACACCCCTCCCAGGCACGGGGCAGGGCCCACCCGCGCCTAGGGTGGGTCTGGCCATCCTGGCTTGCCTCTCCGTCTGCCCTCTGGACTTCTTGTTCCCCATGGAAAGTAATTGACTTTGACGTTTGTCCCGTCCAATTTCGAGAATATTTCTTTACTAACTTTTCTGAAACAAAAAACAGCAGAAAACAGGCAACTATCACTGTGGCAACTGGTTACTTGGTTAGTACGAGAAAACATGTAAAAAGCACCTCAAAGTGTATACAAGTAAAGCAAAGTAGATACTAAACAAGCATGGAGCATCAAAAATTACAGATACGTTTCCGACGTATCAGTAGCGTGCCGACCGCGATCACATCAACCTTTGATCCATTTCCAATGTGCATCGTCACCTCGTTATTTGCTAGTTTCTGTCTATTCTGCATCACCTGTTTCGAGTTACAAATATGAGCAACCGAACCAGTATCAAATACCCAGGCACTACTACGACTACTAGTGAGATACACATCAATAACGTGTATATCGGATATACCTTTCTTCTTGATGTTGCCGTTTTTAAATCTGCCAAGTACTTAGGGCAATTCCTCTTCCAATGACCTTCTCCCTTATAGTAAAAACACTCAGTATCAGGCTTAGGCCCAGCCTTGGTCTTCTTCGCCGGCGCGGTAACTTTATTACCACCCTTCTTTAAGTTTCCCTTTTTCTTAGACTTGCCTTGCTTCTTGAAGTTGGTGGTCTTATTGACCATCAACACTTGGTGCTCTTTCTTGATCTCCACTTGTGCAGACTTCAACATGGAGAAGAGTTCGGGCAACGACTTATCCATGTTTTGCATATTGTAGTTCATCACAAAGTTCTTGTAACTTGGTGGTAGTGATTGGAGGACACAGTGAAACCCCAAAGCATTAGGAAGCACTATACCCAAGCTTTGGAGTTTACTTGCGTGCCCAGACATCTTAAGCACATGCTCACTGACGAAGCTGCCCTCTTCCATCTTGCAGTTAAAGAACTTTTCAGAAGCCTCATAACTCTCAACTGCCGCGTGAGCCTCAAATATCATTTTGAGTTCACGGAGAATATCATGTGGGTCAAAGTTCTCAAACCTTTTCTGAAGCTCCGATTCCAAACCATACAAGATAGCACACTGAACTATGGAGTACTGATTCTTCCGAGCGAGGAAAACATTCTTCACCTCATCAGTAGCATCAGCTACAGGTGGGTCACCCAACATTGCATCCATCACATAGGTCAAATTACCAGCATTGAGGATAATCCTCAAGTTGCGAAACCAATCTGTGAATTTGCTTCCATTGTTTTCAACTTTTCTTTCTCTAGGAATGCATTAAAATTGATGGTAGGGGCCGCCATTGATCTACAACATATTTGCAAAAGTTTAGACTAAGTTTATGAAAATTGAGTTCTAATTAATAGTTGAATTAATCTAGGTGAACTCCCACTCAAAACAACATACCTCACATTGTTTTAGTGATCACGCGAACCAAATCCACCACATCAAAACCGATCATCACGAGTGATGATGTAACTTCAAAGGCGAACAATCAACATGTTCATCATATCTACTATATGATTCATGCTTTACCTTTCGATGATCCGTGTTTCGAGACCATGTATGTACATGCTAGTCTCGTCAAGATCAAACCTTAGCTTCCGCATGAGCAAATCTAGCTTGCTCCTGTTGTATACACTCATGAGAATCTAACACACCCGATCATCACGTGGTGCTTCAAAACAACAAGCTTTAGCAACAGTGCCTACTAAGTATGAACACTTTATAACTTGATATTTTGTGAGAGGAGTCATCTTATAATGCTACCGTCGTGAACTAAGCAATACAAGATGCATAAAAGGATTAACATCACATGCAATTCAAAATATGTGATATGAGGGCCTTTCTTCTTGTGCTTCCGATCTCCATCTTCAAGCACGAACATGATCTCCATCATCACCGGGTGGCATCAAGGTTAATGGCACCGCTCCATGCTTGTCGTCCACCATCATCAACTATTACAACTACTTTGAATAATAGACACACAAGTCTTCACGAAATTAAAAGATAAACATAAGGCTCCTGCCGGTTGCCGACTTACAATAAGGAACATTGCATACATCATATATAATCACAATCATGGCCATATCACATAACAACACACCCCTGCAAAACAAAGTTAGACGCCTCTAATTTTCTTTGCATGTTTGACGTGGTTTGAGGATTTTAATAAGTGTCGTTCTAACTTACGAACAAGAACCACAACGTTGATACTAGTATTGTCAATCACATGTTGTAAATTGAATATTCACTATGTTGGGAGAAACGGGCACCCGCAAAGCCACTTATGCAATACAAGATGCATGTCAAGCATGGAGTAAGTCTCATGAACAATGTCATGTAAGGTTAGCCCGGGCTGCTTCATCCCACCATCCCGCAAGATGCAAAGTACACAAGAAGCAATCGATAACAAAAGCATCAATGCCCATAATGACCATTGTGTTCTACTCGTGCAACAGATCTACATATATACACGGCTTTGATACCACTGTAGGGGATTGTAGCATGGAAAACAAAAAAATTCTACCGCATGAACACAAACAAGACAAGATCTATTTACTAGATTGTAGCAACTTATCGATTAGAGTACTCACCCTCGAAGATTCTAAAGCGTTTAACGAGAGCAGATTCTCGTGGGTGATGTAGTCGTGCACTTGTCGATCTCAAGATCGCGTAGACGATCGGCGCTGCGTTTCGGCAGCGCTTCCGCAGTCGGTCACACGTTCGGTACTCGATGAAGACCTTCCTCTCCTTTGTCCCAGTAGGCAGCAGAGGTTTTAGTTCTCCGCTCGCGATTCCGGCAGCATGACGACATAGTGTCGGAAGTAGAGGAAAGATCCCGCAGGGATTCACCTAAGCCGGAGGGGGTTATGGTGGAGATTTAGGGTTTCCAGTGATGTAGGGTTTAGAGGGCCGGAGAGGAGGAGGTGGAGTCGGCAGCAGCTACTGGGCGGCAGAGCGATGGCGTCTTGGAGGCGGGATGGTGGTGTTGTGGTGAGAGGGTCAGCCCGTCCCCTCTATTTATGAGAGGGAGGGCAGCTTGGGAGAGGGGAGTTTGAATTCTTCCCCAACTCCCTATCCTAGTTGGCTTGTGGTGGAGGGAAAGAAGGATTCTTTCCTTCCTCCACTAGGAAACATTGTCCCAGTTTGACTTTTCAAACTTGCCTTTTGACTTTCAATTTCAGAGTTTGATTTCACTCTCTATTTGCATGTACCTTTGACCCAGGACATGATGCAACCATTCCACTTAGTCATGACATAGTCATGCACCCTTACCATTCTGGTCTGGTGAACCTTCTAGACCCTTCTAGATCATTCCGGTGAAAACACCGGAATCATTCCAGAACTCCGGAATTGGACTTCCCTTATAAGAATCTTATTCTCCGGACCATTATGGATCTCCTCATGATATCCCAGATCCCATCCAAGACTCCGAACACAATTCGGTCTCCCTACTTACATTCCATATCTACTAAACAACATCGAATCCTTAAGTGTGTCTCCCTACGGTTCGTGAATTATGCAGACATGACCGAGACTCTTCTCCGATCAATAACAAACAGAGGAATCTGGAAATTCATATGGATCCCACATATTTCTACGATTACTTTGCGATCGAATGAACCACTTACATATGATACCAATTTCCCTTTGTCTCGCGATAGTTTACTTATCCGAGGTCTGATCGTCGGTATCTCTGCGTACCTAGTTCAACCTCGTTACCGATAAGTACTCTTTTCTCGTTCCCGTGATATGTGATCCCTTGTGAGACAGTCACATGCTTGCAAGATAATTGGATGACATTCCACCAAGAGGGCCCAGAGTATATCTATCCGTCATATGGATGGAAAAATCCCACTCTTGATCCATGTGCCTCAACACATACTTTCCGAATACTCAATGCCATCTTTATAGCCACCCAGTTACGGTGTGGTGTTTGATGTCATAAAAGAATACTTCTAGTGATGGTGATTAGCATGATCTCATGGTCAAAGGAATTAGGTTACTATGTATCAGAAAGCTTATAGCAAACAAACTATTGAAATGACTTGATCTTTATGCTACGCTTATCTATAGGAGTATGTCCATCATACCATTCTCCTAATGATATGATCTTGTTGTTAATAACATCTCAATGTTCATGATCGGGAAACCACGATCATCTCTCAACCAACAAGCTAGTATTATAAAGAGGCTTTACTAGGGACTCTAATTTAGTTTAAACATCACACAAGTATTAATGTTTCTGTTTAATACTATTATAGCATGAATGTAAACATTTATCATAAACACAAAGATATAATAATAACCACTTTTATTATTGCCTCTAGGTCATATCTCCAACAAGTATATGGTTGTGCTAGTGGTGCTAAAGTTTAGTCCCACATTGTTAGTGAAAGGGGAGTTGTACCACCTTATATAGTAGAGTGTTGCACCACTCACTAAGGTGTGAGAAGGAGAGAAGCCCTCGCACACTCCTCCTCTGATGCCGCCTGCCTCCCCTCGCAACGCTTAGCCTCGCCTCACCTCGTCCCGACGCACGCGCTGCGGATTGCGGGAATCTTGCCGAGCCGAGATTTATTTTGCTGTTTGGAAAAATTAATTATGAGTCATTAACGGATGCATTAATTATAGACGTTTCAAGTTTTTATGGATCATGGGCTGATACCGACTCAGACGTGGGTTGTGCCCCACGATCTCCCTGACTAGCACTATATAAGAGTCTGCGCTAAACCTAATCGGTAATCAATCCACACACGCACCTACCTCCAGAACCTTGCACCGCCGTCTTCATATTCCTCATCCCGGCTTGCGGCATGCATCGTAGATCGTGAACCTGTACGGGCAAGGGGCGATCAGGTTTTTGGGAAGCGCTCAAGTGCGACTACTGGCAACCACGATGTCGTTCGACGACGAGTTCCCAAACAACGACTTCTTCCCGGACGTCTGCGGCATCTTTGGCAACCTCAACATGGGCGATAGCTCTGCTGCTGCTACCGCTGTGGCTACTGCCGCAATTGCATCATATGTGATCTCAATCTCTCTCTTTTATATTATTCTAGAGTTTCTAGTTCTAGCGTTTGGCATAGATGTGATAGGTTTATCTTGTATAGATGTAATATGTTCATATACTTTGTTGATCTGCATGATTGTTTTAGTATTTTTTGTATGATCATGCTTTATCAGTTTATTATTTGGATTAAATCATCTGGATTATTTCTTATATTTTCAACAATCCAAAAACCTGATGATAGGCAACCGAATTCCACTGCTGTAGCCGCGGCTACTAGGCCGCCTCCTTTTGATGGCCTGCACTATAAGAGATGGCGCAAGAGAGCAGTTCTCTGGTTTGAAAATCTAAACTTCTACAACGCCACTCTTGGCAAGCCTAAAGGAGAACTTTCTACTGAGCAGGAAGCAACCTTTAAGAAAGCCGATACCATGTTTATGGCATCTCTGTTCAGTGTTCTTGGGGACAACATTGTTGACCTGTATATGTCATTTGATAATGGTAAGGATGCATGGGAAGCGCTTAAGACCAAGTGTGGGGTCTCGGACGCTGGCACTGAGTTGTATGTTATGGAGAAATTCTATGAGTACAAGATGGTTGATGATTTCTCCGTCGTTGAGCAAGCTCATGAGATACAATCACTTGCCAAAGAACTTGAGCAGTTCAAGTGTACCTTATCAGAAAATTTTGTGGTCGGTGGCATTATTGCCAGCTTCCTCCCGCGTGGAGGAACTTTGCTACTTGTTTGAAACATAAGAGACGAGAGTTTTCCGTTACGAATATCATTGGGTCTCTTCATGTGGAAGAGAAGGCGAGAGCAAAGGACAAAACTGCTAGAGGATTTGAGGGAGGTTCTAGTGCCAATTTGGTGCAGAGGAAAAACTTCCAATCCCACAAGTTCAAGAATAAGAACAAATCTGAAGTCAAAGGGAAGTTTGATGGCAAGAACAAGGCCATGCACTCAACCAACTTCAAGAAAAAAATGATAATAGGAAAGGCTCTTGCCACGTCTGTGGTGATCCTAACCATTGGGATCCTGGCTGTCCTAATCGCTTTGACAAGCGTCAACATGGGAACAGCGTCTAGACCGCTAATGTTATTATTAGCGATACTGAGATGAAGGATGATGGGTACGGTATTTTACCAACTATCCTTTCAGTATGTCATTCTCCTGATTGGTGGATAGACAGGTGCTAATACACATGTATGTTCTGATATTTCCATGTTTTCCTCTTATCAGGTCTCAAGGACTTCTTCTGTGCTGATGGGAAACAGATCACATGCTTTTTTCATGGTGTTGGTATGGTAAATCTGAAGTTTACTTCGGGGAAGACCGTACAGCTAAAGAATGTGTAGCATGTTCCTTCCATCAATAAGAATCTCGTCAGGGAATCGATTTTATGTTGAGATGGTTTTAAGTTGGTTTTTTTAGTCCAATAAAGTTGTAATTTCTAAGTATGTACAATTTGTTGGAAAGGGTTATGAGTGTGGAGCTATGTTCCGCTTGTCTTTGTCAGACTCATGTACTAAAGTTATTAATCATGTTTGCAATGATAATGAGTCCAATGTTTGGCATTCACGACTCTGTCATATTAACTTTGGTTGCATGACGTGGCTAGCCAATATGAGTTTAACTCCGAAATTTACCACTGTCAAAGGTTCTAAGTGCCAATTTTGTGTGCAAGTAAAGCAACCCCTCAAGTCTCATACGGCTGCGGAACCGAGAAACTTAGCACCACTAGAACTTATACATTCAGATCTTTGTGAGTTGAATGGTGTGTTGACAAAAGGTGGAAAAAGATACTTTATGACGTTGATTGATGACTCCACTAGATACTTCTATGTTTACCTTCTGAAATCTAAAGATGAAGCTTTGAACTACTTCAAAATCTATAAAGCTGAAGCAGAAAACCAACTTGATCTTAAAATCAAGCGACTAAGGTCGGATCGTGGTGGAGAGTATTTTTCAAATGAATTTGATTTATTCTGTACGGAACATGGTATTATACATGAGAGGACTCCTCCCTACTCACCTCAGTCAAATGGGGTGGCCGCAAGAAAGAACCGCACTCTAACTGATTTGGTCAACGCCATGTTAGATACATTGGGTCTTTCCAAGGAATGGTGGGGGAGGCGCTAATGACTGCGTGTCATGTCCTAAACCGTGTTTCCATAAAGGATAAAACCATGACTCCATTTGAGGAATGGGAGAAGAAAAGGTTTAAACTCTCTTACTTACGAACTTGGGGTTGTTTGACGAAAGTCAATATTCCAATACCCAAGAAGCGAAAGCTTGGACCAAAAACCGTTGATTGTGTTTTTCTGGGACATGCTTTTCATAGAATTGGCTATAGATTTTTGATAGTAAAATCTAAGGTATCCGACATGCATGTTGGTATAATTATAGAGTCGAATGATGCGACTTTCTTTGAGGACATATTTCCTATAAAAGGTATGTCTAACTCATCAAATCAGGAGATGACTGGTTCGTCTAGTCAAGAATTTGCTATAATTCCTAAACCCACTATGCCGATAGTGTAGGGGTTCGTAGCATGGAAAACAAAAAAATTTCTATCGCATACAAACAAACAAGCCAAGATCTATCTACTAGATTGTAGCAACGAGTCAATGGAATAACTTACCCTCGAAGATTCCAAAGCGTTTAACGAGAGCAGATTCTCGTGGGTGATGTAGTCGTACTCTTTCCGATCTCAAGATCGCGTAGACGATCCTTCCGGTGCTGTGTTCCGGCAGCGCTTCCGTAGTCGGTCACACGTTCGGTACTCGACGAAGACCTTCCTCTCCCTTGTTCCAGCAGGCAGCGGAGGTTGTAGCACTCTCCTCGCGATTCCGGCAGCACAACGGCGTGGTACCGAAAGTAGAGGGGAGATCCCGCAGGGCTTCGCCTTAAGCCGGAGCGAGTATGGTGGAGTATGAGAGAGAGCTATTAGTGGTCTAGGGATTTAGACACACCAATTAGAAGGCTCTAAACCGCAGGCTAGAGCAATTAGAAGCTCTAAACCAAAACGGCTCTAAACCGGAGATTAGAGGATAGGAACTTTTGTGTCTAGAGGAGGAGGCCCTGCCCATCCTTTTATAGGTGGGAGGGGCGGCCAAGGGGAGGGGAGTCCCTCCCCAAGTAGGCCTTGGTTGGCGCGCCGGCTTGGAGGGACTCCTCCCCCAAGTCGGTTCCAAATACCTCTTGCTTGTTTCCCACAGTTTCCTGTTTTCCACAGTTTCCTGTTTTAGCCGTTTGCTTTTTCAGTTTTGGAACAGCAAGAACACTTAGTACATGATGCAATCATTCAATATGTAATGACACATTCATGTACCCTCCCCCCCGGAGTGCCGGACAATCCGGAACCTTCTAGAACATTCCCGATGAAAACACCGGAATCATTCCCGAACTCCGAAACGGGACTTTCCTTATATGAATCTTATTCTCCGGACCATTCCGGATCACCTCGTGATATCCCGGATCCCATCCGAGAATCCGAACAACATTCGGTCTCTTTCTCATAATACCATAACTACTCAAACAACGTCGAATCCTTAAGTGTGTCTCCCTACGGTTCGTGAATTATGCGGACATGATAGAGACACTTCTCCGAACAATAACCAATAGAGGAATCTGGAAATTCATATGGCTCCCACATATTTCTACGATTACTTTGCGATCGAATGAACCACTTACATACGATACCAATTTCCCTTTGTCTCACGATAGTTTACTTATCCGAGGTTATGATCGTCGGTATCTCTGCATACCTAGTTCAACCTCGTTACCGATAAGTACTCTTTTCTCGTTCCCGTGGTATGTGATCCCTTGTGAGCCAGTCACATGCTTGCAAGCTAATTGGATGACATTCCACCGAGAGGGCCCAGAGTATATCTATCCGTCATATGGATGGACAAATCCCACTCTTGATCCATGTGTTTCAACCAATACTTTCCGAACACTCAATGCCACCTTTATAGCCACCCTGTTACGGTGTGGTGTTTGATGACATCAAAGCATCCATCCGGCAAAGGTGATATGCATGATCTCATGGTCGAAGGAATTAGGTTACTATGTATCAGAAAGCATATAGCAATTGAACTATTTAAAATGACTTGATCTTTATGCTACGCTTATCTATAGGAGTATGTCCACCATATCATTCTCCTAACGATATGATCCTGTTGTTAATAACATCTCTATGTTCATGATCAGGAAACCATGATCATATATTAACCAACAAGCTAGTTTAACAAGAGGCTTTACTAGGGACTCTTATATGTTTACAAATCACACAAGTATTAATGTTTCCTGTTAATACAATTATAGCATGGTATGTAAACATTTATCATAAGTGTGAAGATATGATAATAACCACTTTATTATTGACTCTTGGGCATATCTCCAACAGTCTCCCACTTGCACTAGAGTCAATAATCTAGTTTCAAACCTTTGTGTATATAACACCTATGGCTTTCCGGTGTTGTATGTACACGATTGCTAGTGGTCAACTGATCTCCGGATCTGACACTTCCAGGTCCGTGTGTAATTGCATGTCTTTGCGTCTCTACGCATCACTCATTCTCTAATGAGATGACTTTGTATAAGTTTGGTCTTTCAGTGTGACCTTTAGCTCTTTGGGGTTAAAATATGTTGATAATATTGTCGCACAATATATCTTCATAGTATTATCCCACTGTGAACTACACCTAGTTTGATAACAAACTACTTGACACAAATGCCCTCTTTTGCTGCTAAAATAGCAGTCATATACTTAGCCTTTTGTTGTAGTATCTGTCACAATGTCTTAACTTTGGAACTCATCCAAATCCATTATAGAACTCACTTTCCATCATATTGTGCCACCCTTAGTTTAGATTGAGATAAACTTAATTTGTATTTTGTGACAAAACTAGTATCAATGTAGTACTTTTACAATGAACTAACCATCTATTTGTCACTTCTACAAATAATATACTCTTAGTTCTTCCAAAAGATCATAAGAATATCCTTACTATTGTCCAATGATCATCTTATGAATTATTCTGGTATATGCTCATAACATTTAGAGCATAGGACATATCTGGATTTGTACATATCACAGTATGATTGATATAAATATTCTTTGTGATTTCATACATCAAGTATCAATCTATACTTGAATCTTTGTTTCACTTACCAAATGTCAATACACTTGAATATATCATCAATATTGAACTCATTCAATCCTTTCTGTTCGACAAGAACCTTTCTTGTAGTTTCTATATTGAACTCATTCAATATCTCATCTATGTACTTCAGGCACAACCATATTAGCGTCTATTGATGCCAAATATTTGGGTTTTGCCTAAGTCTTTCATCGGGATGAAATTATTAATATGTGTTAATAAAAGATACATTATTTCCAATCAACAATATGTCTTCCACATAATGTATTAGAAACATGTCTTAGCGCTCCCACTTAATTTCTTGCAAATGCAAGCATCTCCATCGTCTCTGATGAACTTTTAAGCTTCTTTAACAGTTTCATCACAGTGAAGATTCCAAATCCGCGATGCTCACTTTAACCATTGAAGTTTGCATATGCTTTTAGCATCCTTTTGAATTAACAAAACCCTATGGACCATGTTATGCACATGTCCTAGGTAACGATTCTATTAGAAGAACTTGTTTTGTTTATTCAACTACCATATAACAAATTATATGTAGTGGTTGCTACATTAATCTGTCTAGACTAAATATCACTATGAAAGATCAAATCTTGTCATAGTCAACCTTTGAACATTTTGTGAACTCTTTCCCAACATGTCGACTATTTCATAGATGTAAAACATCCATGTCTATTTCTTTATAGATCCAAACACAACTGTAAGGTCTTACACCTTTCTCGAGGGTCCTTCAAGTTCAAAACTTGATTTCTCGTGTATGGAACTATCACGGATTTTATGGCTTCAAGCCATTTGACGGAGTCAGGGCCCATCATCGCTTCTTTGCATGTAGTCGGTTCATTATTCTCAAATAATGATTCAACCCTCAAATCTTGGTATTTGATTGTTTACCCGATCTACTTGTTTCAATAGGAACTTAGATCTCTATGACCACAACCTTTGAGGCACGTGAGCCATGAGCATTGTTGCTGCCTCCGGAACACTTTTCGGCGCTGCGCAACTCTGCACATATAGCTAAGGTTCTTTTAACCTTATCAAAGTTCTATTGTCCTCCCACTTAACTTTTCACGAAAAATTCCTTCCCAAAGAAACTTGACGTTCTAAGCGACAAACACTTTTGTCTCTGGTGTTATGGAGGAATACTTAACAGTTATTCACAATAACATACAAAGATAGGTTCATCCGACTTTGGTTGCAAACATCTTTCTTATGCAAAGCATACCAATGTTTAAGAAAGGACAACTTGGGTTTTATCCCAAACCATAACTTTATATGGTGTCATTTCAACGGATTATGATGGAGCTCTTTTTAGTGGAAAAACGGTAATCTCTAAAGCTTTTAATCTTTAAAATACAATGGCAGTTTTATGAATTACACCTTTGATCTTACCATGTCAAACAAGGTTTAATTACATATCTCGAATGCTCCATACTCTTATGGTGTTTCGGGAAAATGCAAATCCATGGAACGATTCCTTAAATCTTAGGTATTATGCTAAACTCTGTAACTCAAATATCTTCCTTTATGATCTTATCATAAACTATTTATATTCTTGTTACAATGATTTTGCACTTCATCTTGAAAATCCTTGAACTTTTCAAATATTTCACACTTCATCCTTATTAAGTAAATATTCATATATTCACTCAAAATTTCGAAGAAAGCAAATGAAGTTGAAATCCATCGCTCTTGACTACACATAACGGACTTTATACAACAATATGTACAAATTCCAATAAGCTAGTCTTTCGTTCCCTTTTTGGCCTATGAACGAATTTTCAATTATCTCTAGGAAAGTTTCACAAGCGTCATTTGATCAAAATCAAAAGACTCCAAAATTCCATCCACATGGAGTTTCTTCATGTTTTCTTTCCAATATAATTTAAACGACGATGTCACTTCCTAAGTGATCTTTCAATCAATTTGTCTTTAGACATCTTTAGCACTAGTTTTATGGATGTGATTTCTCCAATGAGATTTGTGAATCATCCATCTTTTATGGATTACGGCAATTATTTGAACAACCCTTTTGTTCTCATAATACCTGATAAAACAAATCTTTGAAGGCAAGCTTTGATGTTTTAACGAGCAACACAATAACCCTTTATTTGTTCTCGATGAACATCATCACATATTCTTTTGCTAGTTACTTAGGCCATTGTAGTTCATGAATTGTGTTGTTTCGCATGACGATTCACACCAACAAATTCAGTATCAAATACTTGAGAACCACATTGTTTAATAAGCAAAGAATATAGCCATAACATGTATATCATCTATATACTTAAGCTGAACAATTCTAGTCTTTTCCTTTCTGCCATATATTTATGAGATTCTCTTTCAGTATTTCCTTTTCTGTTTGAAAGAATCTATCAACATCAATAGTGGAGTCATACATATGACATATAGTCCAAAGCGTGTATAATTAAATACCAATGTCTTTGGACTTGCACTTTGAAGTAGATCACCATCATCAAATATTTGGTGTTCTTTCAAATTCCTTTCTTTAGTAATCTCTTGGTGTAGTAAACATTTTACCTACATCAAATATTCACCCTCATCATGGATTTATCCATGATCAAGCTACTTTTAGCTTATAACGGTGAATCATGAGTATAATGTTGCTCTCCAAATCCTTTTGGACGATTAGGACAACTAGTGTCTCCAACCTTTTGCAAATTCTCATCAAATATGAGAACAACTTTAGCCATATTATACTCTATCATGTTGCAACCAAAACTTCGTTTCAGATATCACAATATCTTCCACACATCATGGTTTCTGAAACAACTCTTTCAGATCCTAGATAACCTTGATATTAAGACAATCCTTTGAATATCAAGAATCATGGAGACAAACATGATACTTATATACTAACACTTGGAATTGTTACTCTTGATTTAATACTAATTATTAAACTTCATGGAGTAACCGGAATTTACTGAAAGTTTGCAATAGGACTTTTAAACTTTAGATTAACACTTAAAACAATACGATACCAGTTCGTAAAGTATCTAACCAGAATTCTATAGTTCTATCATCTCAATTATAACTAAGCGCAAGGTGGTAAACGGATGCCAATGACTACAACAACTATGCAAATTCACTTTGATTTAGTTTATGATAAATTGAGTTCTAATTAATAATTAAATTAATCTTGGTGAACTCCCACTCAAAACAATATCCCTCACATTGTTTTAGTGATCACATGAACCAAATCCACCACATCAAAACCGATCATCACGAGAGTTGATATAGCTTCAATGGCGAACAATCAACATGTTCATCATATCTACTATATGACTCATGCTCTACCTTTGGTAATCCGTGTTCCCGAGGCCATGTCGTACATGCTAGGATCGTCAAGATCAAACCTTAGTTTCCGCATGAGCAAATCTGGCTTGCTCATGTTGTATACACTTGTAGAATCTAACACACCCGATCATCACGTGGTGCTTCGAAACAACAAGCTTTAGCAACGGTGCTAACTAAGGGTGAACACTTTGTGACTTGAAATTCATGTGCATGAGGGATCATCTTATAATGCTACCGTGCCTACTAAGCAATACAAGATGCATAAAGGATTAACATCACATGCAATTCATAATATGTGATATGATATGGCCTTTCTTCTTTGTGCTTCCGATCTCCATCTTCTAGCACGAACATGATCTCCATCATCACCGACATTGCATCAAGGTCAATGATGCTTCTCCATGGTTGTCGTCCACCGGCTTCAACTATTACAACTACTTTGAATAGACACGCGGGTCTTAACAGAAATTAAAGACAACCATATGGCTCCTGTCGGTTGCTTAACTTACAATAAGGAACATTGCATACATCATATATAATCACAATCATGGCCATATCACATCACTGCACACCCCTGCAAAACAAAGTTAGACGCCTCTACTTTCTTTGCATATTTTACGTGGTTTGGGGCTTTCGATAAGTGTCGTTCTAACTTACGAACAAGAACCACAACATTGATACTAGTATTGATAATCACCCGTTGTAAATTGGATCTTAACTATGCTAGGAGAAATAGGCACCCGCAAAGCCACTTATGCAATACAAGTTGCATGTCAAGCGTGGAGCAAGTCTCATGAACGATGTCATGTAAGGTTAGCCCGGGCCGCTTCATCCCAACATACCGCAAGATGCAAAGTACACAAGAAGCAATCGACAATAAAAGCATCAACGCCCACAATGACCATTGTGTTCTACTCGTGCAACAGATCTACATATAGACACGGCTCTGATACCACTGTAGGGGTTCGTAGCATGGAAAACAAAAATTTTCTATCGCATACAAACAAACAAGCCAAGATCTATCTACTAGATTGTAGCAACGAGTCGATGGAATAACTTACCCTCGAAGATTCCAAAGCGTTTAACGAGAGCAGATTCTCGTGGGTGATGTAGTCGTACTCTTTCCGATCTCAAGATCGCGTAGATGATCCTTCCGGCGCTGTGTTCCGGCAGCGCTTCCGTAGTCGGTCACACGTTCGGTACTCGACTAAGACCTTCCTCTCCCTTGTTCCAGCAGGCAGCGGAGGTTGTAGCACTCTCCTCGCGATTCCGGCAGCACAACGGCGTGGTACCGGAAGTAGAGGGGAGATCCCGCAGGGCTTCGCCTTAAGCCGGAGCGAGTATGGTGGAGTATGAGAGAGAGCTATTAGTGGTCTAGGGATTTAGACACACCAATTAGAAGGCTCTAAACCGCAGGCTAGAGCAATTAGAAGATCTAAACCAAAATGGCTCTAAATCGGAGATTAGAGGATAGGAACTTGTGTGTCAAGAGGAGGAGGCCCTGCCCCTCCTTTTATAGGTGAGAGGGGCGGCCAAGGGGAGGGTAGTCCCTCCCCAAGTAGGCCTTGGTTGGCGCGCCGGCTTGGAGGGACTCCTCCCCCAAGTCGGTTCCAAACACCTCTTGCTTGTTTCCCACAGTTTCCTGTTTTCCACAGTTTCCTGTTTTAGCCGTTTGACTTTCAAACTGGCAGTTTGACTTTTTCAGTTTTGGAACAGCAAGAACACTTAGTACATGATGCAATCATTCAATATGTAATGACACATTCATGTACCCTCCCCCCCCCGGAGTGCCGGACAATCTGGAACCTTCTAGAACATTCCCGATGAAAACACCGGAATCATTCCCGAACTCCGAAACGGGACTTTCCTTATATGAATCTTATTCTCCGGACCATTCCGGATCACCTCGTGATATCCCGGATCCCATCCGAGAATCCGAACAACGTTCGGTCTCTTTCTCATAATACCATAACTACTCAAACAACGTCGAATCCTTAAGTGTGTCTCCCTACGGTTCGTGAATTATGCGGACATGATAGAGACACTTCTCCGAACAATAACCAATAGAGGAATCTGGAAATTCATATGGCTCCCACATATTTCTACGATTACTTTGCGATCGAATGAACCACTTACATACGATACCAATTTCCCTTTGTCTCACGATAGTTTACTTATCTGAGGTTATGATTGTCGGTATCTCTGCATACCTAGTTCAACCTCGTTACCGATAAGTACTCTTTTCTCGTTCCCGTGGTATGTGATCCCTTGTGAGCCAGTCACATGCTTGCAAGCTAATTGGATGAAATTCCACCGAGAGGGCCCAGAGTATATCTATCCGTCATATGGATGGACAAATCCCACTCTTGATCCATGTGTTTCAACCAATACTTTCCGAACACTCAATGCCACCTTTATAGCCACCCTGTTACGGTGTGGTGTTTGATGACATCAAAGCATCCATCCGGCAAAGGTGATATGCATGATCTCATGGTCGAAGGAATTAGGTTACTATGTATCAGAAAGCATATAGCAATTGAACTATTTAAAATGACTTGATCTTTATGCTACGCTTATCTATAGGAGTATGTCCACCATATCATTCTCCTAACGATATGATCCTGTTGTTAATAACATCTCTATGTTCATGATCAGGAAACCATGATCATATATTAACCAACAAGCTAGTTTAACAAGAGGCTTTACTAGGGACTCTTATATGTTTACAAATCACACAAGTATTAATGTTTCCTGTTAATACAATTATAGCATGGTATGTAAACATTTATCATAAGTGTGAAGATATGATAATAACCACTTTATTATTGCATCTTGGGCATATCTCCAACAGATAGAACACCATGATGATCATGTGGAGGATGACAATGAAGCTCCCAATAGGAGAAAGAGACAAAGGACTGCAAAGTCATTTGGTGATGATTTAATTGTGTACCTTGTGGATGATACTCGAACTTCTATTTCAAAAGCCTATGCATCTCAAGATGCTGACTGCTGGAAAGAAGCTGTCTGAAGCGAGATGGAATCCATCTTAGCTAATGGTACTTGGGAAGTCACTGATTGTCCTTATGGGTGCAAACCTGTAGGATGTAAGTGGGTGTTCAAGAAAAAGCTTAGACCTGATGGTACTATTGAAAAGTACAAGGCACATCTTGTTGCTAAGGGTTATACCCAAAAAGAAGGTCAATACTTCTTCGATACCTACTCACGTGTAGCCAGATTGACCACTATTCAAGCACTACTATCCTTGGCTGCCGCACACGGTCTTCTCATTCATCAAACGGACGTTAAGACAACTTTTCTAAATGGAGAGCTAAATGAGGAAATTTATATGGAGCAACCTGACGGATCTGTAGTATATGGTCAAGAAGGAAATGTGTGTAAGTTAGTGAAGTCTTTTTATGGTCTTAATCAAGCTCCTAAGCAGTGGCACAAGAAGTTTGAAAGAACTTTAACTACTGAAGGCTTTATTGTAAACGAAGTTGAAAAATGTGTGTACGATCGCCATGGTGGGGCGAGGGAGTTATTATGTGTCTCTATGTCGATGACATATTGATATTCGGGACCAACCTTGCTGTTATTGAGGAGGTCAAAGAGTTCATATCTCGCTGCTTTGAGATGAAGGACTTGGGAATGGCTGATGTAATATTAAACATCAAGCTACTAAAGGATGACAATGGTGGGATTACACTGCTTCAGTCTCACTATGTGGAAAAGATATTGAGTCGCTTCGGGTATAGCGACTGCAAGTCTTCTCCAACGCCTTATGATCCAAGTGTGCTAATTCGAAAGAATCGAAGGATTGCTAAATATCAATTGATATATTCTCAAATCATTGGCTCGCTCATGTATTTAGTCAGCGCTACTAGACCTGACATCTCCTTTGCTGTAGGCAACCTAAGTCGATTTGTGTCAAATCCTGGAGATGATCATTGGCATGCTCTTGAGAGAGTTTTGCGCTATTTGAAAGTCACTGCAAGTTATGGTATTCACTATACTACGTATCCACATGTACTTGAGGGTTATAGTGATTCAAACTGGATATCTGATTCTGATGAGATTAAGGCCACAAGTGGTTATTTGTTTACACTTGGTGGTGGCGCTGTTTCCTGGAAGTCTTGCAAGCAGACCATCTTAACAAGGTCAACAATGGAAGCAGAACTCATAGCATTAGACACATCCACTGTTGAAGCAGAGTGTCTTCGTGAGCTCTTGATGGACTTACCTGTGGTTGAAAAACCAATACCCGCCATCCCGATGAACTGTGATAATCAAATTGTGATCTTCAAAGTAAATAGTTCTAAGGATAATATGAAGTCATCAAGGCATGTGAAGAGGAGGTTGAAATCTGTCAGGAAACTGAGAAACTCCGGAGTTATTGCGTTGGATTATACCCAAACATCTAAGAATATGCAGATCCCTTCACAAAGGGTTTATCACGCAATATGATAGATAATGCATAGAGGGAGATGGGTTTGAGACCCACACTATGAGTTGATCCCAGTGGCAACCCACTCTATGTGATCGCAGATCCCGTGAATTGGAGTTAGGAGACAAGTTGTTGGTCAGCTGAGAGGAGAGTATCCCAATATTATATTTACATCTCCATAAAGATGCAATACTCTATTAATTTGCATGGCAGGTTGATATTTATATTAATGTGTTCCAAGTGGCTTTTATAAGCAGAGATGTTGTCCCACAGAACGTCTCTTGAGGAACAGACCTATATGAGTCTGGCTGTCAAACATCGCAGTCCGTGAGAGTTGGATGCTCTCTAATAAACTCATGATAGGCCCTGGAGTATGACGCATAAGCTCCAAACCGTGGGGAAGCCAACGACAGCCCTGTACCAGTCTAGATTTTGTGTGAAACTAGCGCGCAGAAAACTTGTAGTTCAAGGCATAGTCCACTTTTCAGGTTGCTAGCTAATGTAATATGAAGTTTAACGTGGAAGTTCAACTTAACAGTCTCCACTACACACCGGTATATAAAACATTGTTCTGGAATAAAAGTGATGTGATGTGCCAATGAGACTTTGTGGGGGTTGTTACGTCGTAAATGTATCTATAATTTTTTATGCTCCATGCTTGTTTTATATCAACTTTGCTATGTTTTGTCTACACTTTGAGGTATTTTTATACACTTTCTGGTACTAACCTATTGACAAGATGCCACGATGCCGGTTACTGTTTTCTGCTGTTTTTGGTTTCAGAAAGCTAAAAAATGAATATTCTCGAAATTGGACGGGACAAAAGCCAAAGTTCATATTTTTCCCTGAACGATACGGAAAATCAAAGACGAGACGGAGGAGGACACCAGGGTGGCCACACCTGTTGGGGATATGCTATATGGGTATCCTCATATAGCGTGTCTCTTATCCGGATAACCCGGGTGGCCCACAGTTGGTAGCATGGCCCATGGCCTGCTGGGCGGCCCAGTTAGATGGATCCAGAAGGGAGGCCCATGCTAGATAAAGGAAGGCTACGGAGGAGTCACCGACGTACCTGGAGCCTTGGAGTGCAAGACATGTTATACTAATTGTATACTGTGTAGGACTCTGTAACCTGTCCGGCTAGGACTTTCCCTGTAACCCTAGGGCCTGACGACTATATAAGTCGGGCCTATGGGAGCCTTTAGGGCATCAATCAACTCATACCTCGCACAACAAACTGATCCCTATAACTCGGCGTATTGCCATTATAGTGATTTATAACAGGAGTAGGATTCCGCCACTGTTGTGGGATCTGAACCTGGGTAAGTTGTGTTACCTCGTACCCGTCAACCGTTCGCCTTACCCCATGTCTCTAAACACGCATTGTGAGGACCCTTCCATGGCGTACTCGTTGGCCATACCACGATAGTTGGCACCCACCATGGGGCAAGAGGCACTTCAGGCTCTACAGCGGGCAAGGTCCAATATCTTCGCGGGAATCGGCGAAACCGTAGACATTGGTCGCGTTCTCTTCTCCGGCAACGTTCCGATCGTCCCTCCTGACGAGTTCTGTATACCGGCAAAGACGAACACTACGCGATGCTCGATCGTCCCCATCGGATATATCCACCTCTTCATCAGCGAAACCGACTCGGGCACTAGTCCCCTGGGAGTCGGAGGAGCGTCAAGACCCGCACGGACCTCCTACGGGCATGATACATTCGCGGAAGGATCAATGTCGGATCTCTCTTTGGAATTTTCCGGTAAAGATCGGAAAAATTCAAGGCCCACCCAAACCACCCATGTGCAGGATATAATGGTGGAAGATCGCTGCAAGTCCGTTGGCTTCGCCCGTGCGTCTGGACAGCAGAGATCCAAGTTCGTCGGAGTGGTGACCATCTTCGATCTGGCGCGTTGCATTCAGAGAGAGGGAGAAAATCCCCGCAATTACCTTGCCATGTGGCTCCGTATATGGGCCGATCTGGCTCATTACCCCAATTATGATGCTATGTATCACTTTGTGGAAGGACTGGACCAAGGTACGCTTCTCCGGGATATGCTAAGGCGGCAGCAGGCTTTAGGACGCTTCACTTTCGAAAGCATGGTGAACACTGTCAACAACTACGTGGAGGCTGAGGACGAAGCTCAGACAGCTCTTGCGCTCCTTGACGGAGCCCCTTCGCCTCAGCCACCGCCACCGCCGCCTCCGGTCGTTGTCGCCGCAGCTGCACCACTACCTCCAGTCATCGCCGCTGCTGTTGCACCTCCACCGCCCGTCATCGAGGAAGCCCCAGCACCCTCCGACTCCGTGCTTCACGCGCTCTACGCCGACATCAGTGCCGATTCAGAGGAGACAGACTTCAGCCCGGAGGAGCTAGACTCTGCCATGCAGGAGATGGAGGAGGATTACAAGCGCGACGAGCAGGCCAACAACACCGTCACGTCCCGAGAGGTGTTCGTCGCCATTGGGACGGCGATGGATGAAGATCAACCCGGACGAGCTCCGCCTACGGCGCTGGACAAGGGGAAGGGACCACCTATTGCTACAGACAATGATCGCGCAAAGGTCATGCCTCCTCCGCCTAACCCAGTGCAGCAGCCACAGGAACTCGGCACCGGTCCGAGCAACAACAACACCACAAACCCGCAGCCTTCGGCATCTACGTATGCTGCCGCCCAAGTCACTCTAGCTGATAGAGTGATGTACGACAATCTCCTCGTCGAGCCCATGACCATGGCTCATATTTGCAATGTAGTCCAGCTTGACGAGAAGCCCCAGCAGCTGCTGGAGGAAGCGCAGGCCATAGCGGAGCAAGGCGCTATGCTGGATCGAGATCTGGCCAACGCGCAGAAGTCAATAGATAAAGCTAGAGCCATGGGGGGAGTACAAGACTCTTCTACAGCAGCAGAAGGCTAAGAAAGCTCTAGCTCGTGTCATCAACGATCCTGGTGTGCAGCGAAACCTAGGATGGGCTCCCTCAAAGCCAGCACAATCCAAGCCATACATTGACAGTGAAGGCAGGCAGGTGATGCCCACTCCCCTTCTCAACCTCGCCGTCACCAAGACCCTTCTGGAACAGGATAGATCACCCGCAGCTGTGTATCAGGTCTATGACCTTGTGGCCAAGGCGGTGAAACAGCAGGAAAAGGCCACCTCTCAGAGGCTCGAGTCTGACCCAGCGTTTTGCCAGTCTAGCCAGCTAAAGCCGCCAAGGCATCGATCTCCTCATGATGTCGGGTCCCAGACGGGTTCGTTAGAGCGAAGGCGAAGGGATGCGCGCAACAGGAAGGATGCTATCCCCATATCCTCCGACCTCAGAGGCAAGGCTCAACCTCGTCGCCCATCTCCACCACCTCGGTCTCCCCGACATCGCGAATATACCAAGGCTCACCATCGTACGGATATGCCCCCGCCAAGATAGAGCAGCATCGTCATCCGCGACAACACGGAGCAGACCCGTCATGACGGAGAGGGCAACCAAGGACACAAGAGCAGGCCGTGTCATGAACCTCCTCGTCCGACAAGTAACCGCGACAAGTGTGAGGCGTCGCAGGAGGGTAACAGCAAGAAGGCTAACCCACTGCCACCTCTGCCTCCGTCTCCCCCTAGCAGCCACCATGGCGGAGGAGGCCCGCATCGTTCACGCAGCCCATCCCCTGATGGCAAGAAGAAGAAAAGAAGCCCGGAGCCATACGATGCACGTTCACGCTTGGACAAGATTCACGAGGCCCGAGAAGGACAATACTTGGGGCCACGTTGCTTTGGACCTGTAATAGGGACCACAACTTACCCCAAGGGTTTCCGGATTGACAAGACCATCAAGCCCTATGACAGTACCGCCAAACCAACTATGTGGTTGTAGGATTACGACAACGCGGTGGAGATCGTCGGGGGTAACCCCAACGTTGCCGTCAAGTACCTTCCCCTGATGCTAGCGGGCACGGCCTGACAATGGATTGATGACTTGCCGGACAAATCTATCTGCAACTGGTTGGACATGCAAGAAGCATTGACCAAAAACTTCGAGGGTCCGTATAAGCGTCCATGTACTATGGGCGATCTACAGTGGTGCGTGCAGGAGAAAGACGAGTCATCTCGCGCCTACCTCTCTCGCTGGCTGGATATGAAGAATTCCTGCGCAGGAGTGCACGCCCAGACCGCCTTCATCGATGGGTTGGAGAAAGGTACGTTACTCCGAGATAAGTTGAAGAACTTGTAGGACAATCACCAGCTAGATCTCAACCAGATGATCCATCTAGCTAGTGAGTTCGCAGCTGCCGACGATGATGCTCACGGCTCCCTGCCGGCAACGGTCGTTCCAACCCAAGCTAGGAGGAACAACAGCACCAAGCGGAAGAGACCGCCAGAAGAAAAGCAAACCTCCAACATGGTCGCTATGACATTTGCAGGACGAGGTGATGGCGGACAGCGTGGCCAAGGACGGGGAGCTGGTCATGGGCAACAGCGAGGCAGTGAAACTACCTTGGCAGCGCTCCGTGTTCCCCAAACCTACGAGGAGTACCGTGATCTGTCGTGCCTCGTACACCTCAACGCCAACGACAAAGCCACTCACACCAATCGCCATTGCAAGTTCGTCAACGATCTCAAGGAGGACCCGGAGTCCGGCTACAAACGAAGTTAGAAGAACAGACCGCGAGGCAAGGGCAAGGGGAAGAAGAAGGAAGAGGAGTCCAAGGATTCAAGTGACATGGATGAGGATGTTGACCCCAAGCACGCTACCAAGAGCGATGGCAAGGGCAAGAACCCCTTCGAGAAGAAGGCGGCCGTTTTCCACACTTTCCTTGGCACCCCTACTATCCGACAACAGAATACCTCTATGAGGATACTGATGGCCACTCTACCCCCAGTTCCACAGTACCTGCGCTGGTCGGAGTTTCCAATTACTTGGGACAGGAAGGATCACCCAGACCTCATCCCTACGGAGAACCAGTACGCCATGGATATCAACCCCCTGATTGACGGCAATGAGTTCACCAAATGTATGGTGGATAGTGGAAGCAGCATCAACATCATGTACCTGGATACACTGCACAAGTTGAACTTGACGGAGGCTAACCTAAGGCGGACCAGCACCATCTTCCATGGTGTAGTTCCTGGTTGGGAGGCTCGGTCGCTTGTGTGCATCAAACTTCAGGTCGCTTTTGGTGATGTTAATAATTACATCCAAGAGAGCATGACCTTCGAGGTGGTCTCCTTCAAGAGCGTGTACCACGTCATATTCGGTCGCGACATCTTCCACGCCTTCATGACCAAGCCATGCTTCGTCTACAACAAGCTCAAGATACCCGAACCAAACGGTGTCATCACCGTATCCGGAAGCTTTACCAAGGCAAGGGACTGCGAGATTGGAGAAGCAGCCTTTGAGGAAGCTGTCCTCTACAACAAATTCAAGGAGATCTAGAGCAAGGTTGATGCCACGGAGATGCCGTCGTCAAAGAAGCAGATTTCTGACTCCTCCCCAGCTTTCAAGGCCGCCATCGAAACCAAGCCGGTGGAACTTGTGGTAGGCGATGCCTCCAAGACCACCGTCATTAGGACGAACCTGGATCCCAAATAGGAAAGCACGCTCGTTGAGTTCCTCCGTGAGAATAGGGACATCTTTGCCTGGCAACCTACCTACATGAAAGGTGTACCTAGGGAACTTGCCGAGCACAGCTTGAATATTGATCCAAAATGCAAACCGGTGAAACAACCTCTACGACGCTTCAGAGACGAGAAGAGACGCGTCATAGGCAAGGATATAGCTAGGTTACTTAAGGATAGTTTTATCCGAGAAGTCCTTCACACCCGATGGGTGTCCAATCATGTACTTGTCCCCAAAAAGGGAACCAAATAATTAAGAATGTGTGTTGATTACACCGGCTTGAACAAAGTGTGTCCCAAAGATCTGTTTGCTTTTCCTCGCATTGACCAAGTCATTGACTCGACGGTTGGCTCGGAACTTTTGTGTTTTCTTGATGCATACTCAGGATACCACCAAATTAAGATAAGGAAGTCAGACCAATTGGCCACTTTGTTCACCACACCTTACGACACGTTTTGCTATGTCATGTTATCCTTTGGGCTGAAAAACGTAGGTGCTATGTACCAGCGGACAATGCAATGTTGCCTACACGATAAAATTGGTCTAAACGTTCACGCCTATGTGGACGATAAAGCGGTGATGTCTAAAAAGTCAAATGACTTAATCTTCGACTTAAAAGAAACCTTTGATAATCTTCAGAAATACAACATGATGCTTAACCCTAAGAAGTGCGTCTTCGGGGTTCCAGCTGACAAATTGTTGGGTTTCATCGTTTCCCAGTGTGGAATCGAAGTAAACTCGGAGAAAATCAAGGCCATCCTAAACATAAACCGTCCGACATGCCTAAAGGACATACAACGGCTAACAGGTTGCATTGCAGCAGTTAGTCGGTTCGTTAGCCGACTTGGAGAGATGGCTCTGCTGTTGTACAAGTTGCTGAAAAAGGTGGACAAATTTACATGGACGGACGAAGAATATGCATCACTAAAGCAGCTAAAGGAGACACTATCCTCGACACCTATCCTTGCAGCACCCGAGCCTATGGAGCCTATGTTAATTTACATGGCGGCCACCAACCGGGTAATCAGCATTGTTGTCATGGTAGAGCGGAAAGAACTAGGCCGTGAGTACGGATTTCAACGACCAGTTTACTATGTAAGCGAGGTCTTGACGGAGTCCAAGCAGTGTTACCCGCACTACCAAAAAATAGCTTATGGAGTGTTCCTTGCTTCTCGGAAGCTAAGGCACTACTTCCAGGAGCACCATATCACAGTTGTGAGCAAGGCTCCATTGTCCGACATCATCAACAACAGCGACGCTATAGGAAGGGTCGCAAAGTGGGGCATTGAACTTGCCGCCTTCGAGATCACCTACAAGAGACGTGACGCTATCAAGTCACAAGCCTTGGCGGATTTTATTGTAGACTGGACGGAGATGCCAGATGCTACCCCAATGCCGAGCGAAATCGGGTGATGCACTCTGACGGATCAAAGATACTCAATGGCTCAGGGGCTGGTGTACTGTTACAGTCACCAACCGGGGAAAAGCTACACTACGTTCTACAGGTCCACTTCGAGGCTACAAACAACATGGCGGAGTATGAAGCACTCATTCACGGACTACGCGTAGCCAAGGATATTGGCATCAAACACATAGTTTGCTGTGGAGATTCCGACTTGGTTGCCCAGCAGGTGGCTGGCACCTGGAATGCGCGGAACCCTATGATGGCGGCATATCGTGACGAAGTGGACGAGATAGCCAAGATCTTCTTGGGCTACAAAGTCAAGTATGTACCTAGGGAGCAAAACAAGACGGATGATCTACTGTCTAAGCTTGTATCAGGGCGCAAACAAATTCCCACTGGAGTTTTCTTGGAGCATCTACGGACACCATCCGTGAAGGGAGCAGACATCGACAACCTGAATAGAGTTGAATCTTTCGTTCACACAATGACAAAGGTCCCTCCGGCTTGGACACAACCGTTCATGGAATATCTCGTACACGAAACCTTTCCTGACGATGAAGTCGAAAGACGACAAATAGTACGTCGAGCAAAGGGCTATACCATAATCAATGGACAGCTCTACAAAAGAAGCACCACTGGTGTATACCTTAAGTGTGTATCCCAGCAAGAAGGTATTGAAATCCTACATGAGATCCATCTCGGAGATTGCGGGCATCACGCCGCTCCTCGATCATTGGTCTCCAAATCCTTTCGGCAAGGATTGTACTGGCTGGCCGCGAAGGCAGACGCCGACAAGCTGGTTGAGACATGCATGGTATGCCAGTATTATGCCCGACAACCCCATGTTCCAGCTAAAGAATTGCGAACAATACTAATAACTTGTCCATTTGCAGTCTGGGGGATAGACATGGTGGGTCCATTACAGACGGCACCATGTGGGTTTACGCATCTGCTCGTAGCAGTTGATAAATTCACCAAATGAATCGAAGCTAAACCCATTAGAAAGCTTGATTGGGCAACTGCCCTTAGGTTTGTCCGGGATCAAGTGGTGAGATTTTGTCTCTCTCATAGCATTATCACCGACAACGGCAGCAACTTATCACTCGGAGAAGTGGAATATTATTGTTGGGACAAGGGCATCCGACTTGACCTAGCGTCTGTGGCACACCCACAGTCCAATGGCCAAGTTGAGCGAGCCAATGGATTAATTCTACAGGGAATCAAGCCACGTCTAGAAGCATCGCTACATAGAGCAGCTGGAGCCTGGGCGGAAGAATTTTCATCTGTGCTATGGATTTTACGAACTACACCCAACAGATCCACCGGATACACCCCTTACTTCATGGTATATGGAGCAGAAGCCATCCTGCCTTCCGACATCCTTCACGATTCACCAAGAGTTGCCGCCTACGACGAACATGATGCTGAAGAATCCAGACGCCTAGATGTGGACCTTCTCGAGGAAGAGTGCATTTTGGCATGCCAAAGATCCTCCATCTACCATCATAAGCTACGTAGCTACCATAGTCGCTGCGTTCGCCATCGCTCGTTTAAAGAGGGGGATCTGGTGCTTCGATTTATGCAGAAGAAGTCACACAAATTATCCCCGCCATGGGAAGGACCGTTCATCATAAGAAAGGCGCTGCTCAATGGGTCTTACTACCTCGTTGACAATCGTGAACTTGAGGATAGACCCAGCGAAGATCATAAGCGTAAGCCACGTGACCCGGATAATGACTACCCGGAGCTTGATCGGCCATGGAACATAGCACAGCTATGTCCTTTTTACACTTAGCATATTTTTTATCTACTATGTACCTCTTATATGATCGAAATAAAGCTCTCTTGTTCACTCATATTTCTGAGTCTTTTGCCTCCTTTAGTGTTCATTTTATGGATCATATAAAACCTTTATGCGCAAGTTTTGGATTTGCACTTGTGAAAATTCTGCCTACGGGCGTTAGCTTAAGTTTTCTGGTCTACACGTTCTTTGTTGTTTTTATGTGGATTCTGGAGTAGTGACTTTCCGCACTTGTTGTCGGCGATTTTGTGCCTAGGTTTTTTACGGTGCCATTGGGCATCATCACCTGAGCGCATGCTTCCGACTCATGAAAAGTCAAGCATAAAAACCAGAGTAATGGATAAGCCAGCACTTGCTTAAAAAATAATTACATGCTGGAACCAGTTCTTGAGTAGCAGGAAATTACAACTATTGTTTTTTCACCTTAAGTTAACAGAGTAGTTTTTTCGCATACACAAATTCCAGAGGAAACAAATATTACATAGTGTTTTTTCATTCCTCTGGCGCAGGAGACTTGGAAGCAGCGTCGTCGGCAGCAGGAGAACCATCCTATTCGTAGTTGGTGGTCTTGAGGGACTCGGAGGAACTCTGATGATCGCCGTCAATGATCTCGAGTGGCACGAAGACATTGTGGTCGACCAACTCGGCAACCCTTGTGTCATAGCCCGCGAGAGATGCCCAGATAGCCTTATGGTCAATCTTCTAGCTGCATCGTCTACGTCAGGAAGACCTGAGGTTACCATGTTGATCTCGGCATCTTCATAGTGCGCCTTGACCATCGCGAGCGACATCCTTGCGCCAGCTCGTGTACATGAATCTTTCAATCTTACGATACGCTCGGGGGCTTGGCGCAAGATCTCCGAGAACTTCATCATGGAGTCCACCGCCTTGATATTGATCTAGAGGGTCTTGGCTATCTCCTTGGCCTGCCTGATGGCCGTTCTGATAAAGTTGCCGGCGAGGACCATGCATTCCTTGGGCGGAGGAGGCGACTGGGTTAAACCAATAGGAGCTGCAATTACGACAAGGGAGCACATGAGTTCGATAACACAAAAGTTCGAAGTACCTAACTTACAGAAGTACAAGACAGAGAATCACTTGACAAAGATGCTCGCCTCGGCTTGCTGTAGCGTCTCCGCCATGGAGTCCCGTTCTTGTCGGAGGATCTTGTATGCTTCAAGGTTGCGCTGATTTTGCTCGTCAGCAGCTTTCTTTTGCTCTTTTAGCATCGCAATCTCCTCCTTCAAGCAGTTCATCTCTGTATTGGCAGACTCATGCATGGCCACCATGGATTCCTCGTGCATCTTCAAGGTATCAGTCCTCTCCTGCTTAAGGATCTTGTTTTCGCTATCCAGCAACTCAGTGTGCTTGGATTGCTCAACAATGTCCTTGGCCTTGGCAATGGCTTCTGCAAGTTAGAGAAAGAACAGTACACAGTGAGTAGTCAGAGAGTGACGGCACAAGATCAAGTCGGAGTACGAAAACAAAAGGAAAAATAGACTCTTGCTCTTGGTGATTTGTTCCTTCAAGAAGGCAGTTTTACCCTTTTCGGCTTCCAGCTCTACACGCATCTTATGGAACTTCTCGTTGGCGATACCTCTACGAGCATTCTCATTCTATGGAAACAATATCAAAACCACTTAGTCTACTTGGAGCATCTAGCCGGATAAATATCCACCTAGAGTCTTGGGGGCTACAGTGAGAGTTTTTAACTTGGAAGTTGCTTAGTATTTCTTCAAGCATCTAGTCGGAACTGATTCAGTTTTCAACTAGAAGCTTGGGGGCTACAGTACTAGTTTTTAAATTCAGCAAGTATGCTTAGTCTTTCTTTAAGCATCTAGTCGGAATTAATTCTGTTTCAACTAGAGGCTTGGGGGCTACAGTATTGAAGTTTACAAACACTGCGTATGCTACTCTGAAAGTATCTAGTCGGAATAATTCATTCAAACTAAATACTTGGGGGCTACAGTGAGAAGTTTTCTAGCTTAGTCACCCTTAGAGCATTCAGATGCAAAGACCTATGGTTTTCCGTCTAAATCCTTGGAGGCTACAGTGGGATACTCATATAAAATGCAAATGACAAATAAAACTTACAAGTGCGATGATCTTGAGATTGGTGGTGCTCTCGGCAAATATCTTGATAAAGGAAAGGTTGTTTCCTCGCAGGATATCGGCTTGCCTAAGGAGCTCCTCAAGATTGCAAGTCGGAGAAGTTGGTGCTGCACCAGGAGCCAGATTTGAGCTACTCGGCGTAAGCGCCGGGTAGATTATCTTCGGGAGCTCTGTGGAGATCCTGGGTGCAGAGGCACCGCCTTCGATAGACGTTCCAACCACCACCACCGCCTTGCCGCTACCGATGGCATCCTTAGCCAAAGCTTCAACCATTTTGGTTGCGGTGCTTTCTTGCGTCGCCTGTTCGCCGGCAACGACGAGATCCGTAGAGGCAGCTGAGTCCACTTCCATGGCGGAAGGGCCAGATGCATCCTTAGCCGGAGAGCTTGTCGGAGCAGGTGTAGGCTGGGTGTTGGGAGTGACAAGGGCGATGGCGGGAGATGCGTGCTGGGACACATCATGATGCAGCATGTCTTTAATGTCTTTATAAGCCCCCGATGTTTTGGTGGCCTTCTTCAAACTGATACTGGTCTTCTTCCTGAAACATGAAAAAAGTATAAGTACATGAATAAGACGAGCAGTGGACAATGTCGGAGGATGAGAGACTTACACAATAGTGGGTGCTTTGGTGAAAGGGATCCCGATGATCTTTCTCTTCTCCGCCTCCAGGGCGGCGATAGTCTTGTTGGAGGCTCCACCCTTCGTCTTCTTCTTCTTGCCTCCGTCGGCAGTGTCAGAGGTGGAGCTCTTCTGCTTACGCACCAACGGAGCATCGTCATCGGACACGACAGTGACTTCCTTCATCTTTGGGTCATAGTTTTGGACAACCATGTCATCCTCCTTTAGACTCTTAAGCTGTTAAGTGAAATCCCGAAGTGTTAGATAAGATGGTAATGGCAAGACGGAAGAACTGGAGTAAATGTCATACACGGAAAATAAACAGGTACCTCTAGGCACTTGCCCTCCTCGAACATGTCGTAGGTGATGGTGAATCCGTGCTTCCTATCCTTCACCTTAACGATGTCCTTGAGGCGGATCTTGACGGAGTCGCTGGAGAAGTTGTCCTCGGAGATGCGGAGGCTATCCTTCCTCTCCTTGGTATATTCATGCATCAACTTCGAGCGGTGCTACAGAGGCTGGATCCGCCTGACAAACCAGCACATGGCCATGTCCAATCCGCTTAGACCCGTCTCTACGAACCACTCTATCTGCCTTATAGCGCAGGAAGCATCGTTGTCAGAGGGAAGGGAGGCCTGGGATCTCCATGTCGGGGCTTTAGGGGCAGCTCCATCGACGAAGTCCGGATATGTTCCTTCTCGGCCAGCCAGAGGGATATCTGGGCCGTAGAAGTACGTCTGTTGCCAGTTCTTGCAGGACTCGTGGCCGACGATGTTGGGGAATCGCCGGCCAGGCCGGATCTTAAAGCTAATTGTCCCACAATTCCTGAGCTCGTCCTTGCTTGCTACAACTTCCCTCTTGACTGTAAAGAAGTATATAAACAAGTCTAACCTAGGCCTAATCCCTAAGTAACCCTCGCAAAGTGCCGCGTAGTTTCTAAGCGCGAGAATACTATTGGGAGAAAGGTTCTGAGGTTGAATCCAGTAGTGATTAAGGACAGAAAGTAAGAAGTTGGAGATGGGCAGGGAAACGCTGCGTACCAACTGAGCTTTGAGGTACACCTTCTCTCCGGCTTAGGGAGAAGGGGTGACCCCAGACAAGCCCCTCCATCACGGGGAGGTAGCCTTCGACTAGCAGCTCCCTGATATCACTATCAGTGATATCAGAGCCACGCCAATCCCCCTTGTGGGAATCGTTTTCTTCTTCCAGCAGCTCCAGCGCCGCTTGGATATGGTCGTCGCCGGTGGACTCGACCACCGCGGAATTAGGTAGCATCAGACCCTCTGGGGGCACGTGCATGGAGCTCTCTGTCTTCGCCGCAGCATCAGCCGCTGCCGCCATGGATGGGATAGTGCTGCTGCTTGCCATTGGGATGGAAGAGGAGATGGCTGGGGAGATTGGAAATCTAGGGTTTTTCGCGTGCACGCAGAGGGCTTGAGGAGATGCTCGCAGGAGGAAGACGATGACGCAGGAGGAAGACAATGACGCAGGAGGAGAATGAGGTGAAAAGTAAAAAATCCACCGCAGTTGTAATTTATAACCCCTGGCGTCAAGATTCGTGCTAAGTGGTCGAATGGTCGGCGCGTGGACGATGTGTGCGGGCGCGTGCGCGGAAATTTCGCAACATTCCCAACCTTCGCCGCCAACGGTTTGTATCCTTCGCGCGGGAAAAATGGACATGATTGTGTTCTCTGCATGTGTGAGTTACGAGATGTTGCTAACCTATGTCTACGTCATCCTAGCTGTCACTAGAAGGTGAACCATCACATCGGAATATTCCGGCATGGACGGATCCAGTCCGGCTACGAGAAGAGTACGATGGAAGATTCAGCATTTCTCCGACTTGCAAGTTGAAGGCGGAGAATATTTCAGGGTTCTTGGGAGGACTACAAGATATTGCTTGACAATTTGCCGACATCCATCTAGACAGAGCATTCAACCTGAAGAGGCAAGACGGCGCAAGATCTCGGAGTTCTTCGGGGCCTACTGTTGGGGATATGTTATATGGGTATCCTCATATAGCGTGTATCTTATCCGGATAACCTGGGTGGCCCACAGTTGGTAGCATAGCCCATGGCCTGCTGGGCAGCCCAGTTAGATGGATCCAGAAGGGAGACCCATGCCGGATAAAGGAAGGCTACGGAGGAGTCACCGATGTACCCGGAGCCTTGGAGTGCAAGACATGTTAGACTAATTGTATATTGTGTAGGACTCTGTAACCTATCCGGCTAGGACTTTCCCTGTAACCCTAGGTCCTGGCGAATATATAAGTCAGGCCTATGGGAGCCTTTAGGGCATCAATCAACTCATAAATCGCATAGCGGACTGATCCCTGTAACTCGGCGTATTGCCATTATAGTGATTTATAGCAGGAGTAGGATTCCGCCACCGTTGTGGGATCTGAACCTGGGTAAGTTGTGTTACCTCGTACCCATCAACCGTCCGCCTTACCCCACGTCTCTAAACACACACTCTGAGGACCCCTCCATGGCGTACTCGTCGACAATACCACAACAACACCCTAGGTGGGCACGGGTCCCACCCTGGCCGCACCCACAGGGGATGTGCGCCCCTGGACCTCCACCGACCTTGCCTCCTTCGTCTATAAGAAGCCCCGGACTCAGAAACCCTAGGGGATCGACCATAAAGCCACGAAAAGTTCCGCAGCGCCGCCGCCACCGAAGGGGAGATTCGAGGGACAGAAAGTCTCTGTTCCGGCACCCTCCGGGATGGGGAAGTGCCCCCGGAGCCATCTCCATCGATCTCGACCACCATCTCCATCGCCGTTGTTGATTCCCATGATGAGGAGGGAGTAGTTCTTCCTCGAGGCTAAGGGCTCTACCGGTAGCTATGTGTTCATCTCTCTCTCTCTCTATGCATGATCTTGTTGTGGTCATGAGCTTTGTAATCAAGTAGATCTACCTTGCTACTCAAGTGATTCAATAGATCTCTTCTCTCTCCATGTGTGTGAAAGTGACAGTGTGCACTCCATGGTGGCACTTAGGCTTGAGTCTACATAAATACTCATCGTGCTTTAATAGATCTATGCTTTTCCCCACATGTGTGACAGTGATAGCGTGCACGTCGTGTGTGGCACTTAAGCTAGATTTGCGGTGACCTAGCATACCACTGCATGATGTAGTACACTATAGTCGTTGACATAAAACCAATGAAACACCGTTCCCTAGTATTACATCACTCAGAGTGGTACAACAGAAACACAGCAGGTCCAAGACATGACTATAGGTTACAACTCAACTCTTTACACAAGATCCAGAGAACACTCTAGGTTAAAGAGAGAGAGAAAGAAACTTCTTACAAAGAAGAATCAAAAATAAACAACTCAAAAACTATCATACTAATAAGACTAGTATTTTAACTAATGGTCTGGCATTGCTGCTATTGCAATATTGTTGGGGATATGCCATATGGGTATCCTCATAGCATGTCTCTTATCCAACTAACCCGGGTGGCCCATAGTCGGTAGCATGGCCTGTGGTCTGCTGGGCGGCCCAGTTAGATGGATCTAGAAGGGAGGCCCATGCCGGATAAAGGAAGGCTATGGTGGAGTCACCAGCGTACCCGGAGCCTTGGAGTGCAAGATACACAAGACTAGTAATAGACGGTGTAGAACTCTGTAACCTGTCCGGCTAGGACTT
This sequence comes from Avena longiglumis, assembly GCA_030063025.1. Lineage (NCBI taxonomy): Eukaryota > Viridiplantae > Streptophyta > Magnoliopsida > Poales > Poaceae > Avena > Avena longiglumis. The sequence goes on from CP125976.1 coordinate 7,425,333, forward strand.
TTCCCTGTAACCCTAGGAACTGGCGACTATATAAGTCGGGCCTATGGTAGCCTTTAGGGCATCATTTTACACACACCTCGCACAGCGAACCTATCTCTGTAACTCGGCGTATTGCCATTATAGTGATTTATAGAAGGAGTAGGATTCCCACCGCCGTGGATCTCGAACTGGTAAGCTGTGTTACCTCGTACCCGTCAACCGTCCGCCTTACCCCACGTCTCTAAACACGCACTGTGAGGACCCCTCCATGGTGTACTCGTTGGCAATACCACGACAGTTGGCGCCCACCGTGGGGCAAGAGGCGCTTCAGGCTCTTCAGCGGGCGAGGACCAAGATCTTCGCGGAAATCGGCGAAACCGTAGCCATCGGTCGCGTTCTCTTCTCCGGCAACATTCCAATCGTCCCCCCTGATGAGTTCTGGATCCCGGCGAAGACGAACCCTACGCGGTGTTCGATCGTTCCTATCGGAGATATCCACCTCTTCATCGGTGAAACCGACTCGGGCACTAGTTCCCTGGAAGTCGGAGGAGCGTCAAGACCCGCACGGACCGCCTACGGGCAGGATACGTTCGTGGAAGGATCGATGTCGGATCTCTCCTCGGAATTTGCCGGAAAAGATCGGAAAAATTCAAAACCCACCCAAACCGCCCCTGTGCAGGATATAAAGGTGGATGATCACTACAAATCCGCCGGCTTTGTCCGTGCGTCTGGACAGCAGAGATCCAAGTTCGTCGGCGTGGTTACCATCTTCGATCTAGCGCGCTGCGTTCAGAGAGAGGGCGAAAACCCCCGTGATTACCTGGCCAGGTGGCTCCATATACGAGCCGATCTGGCCCACTAGCCCAATGATGATGCTATCTATCACTTTGTGGAAGGACTGGACCATGGCACGCTTCTCCGACATTCTCTAAGACGGCAACAGGCGTCAGGACGCCTTACCTTCGAAGGAATGGTGAACACCGTCAACAACTACGCGGAGGCTGAAGCGGCAGCTCATACAGCGCTTGCGCTCATTGACGAAGCCCCTCCGATTCAGCCACCACCACCGCCTCTGGCCGCCATCGTCGTAGCAGCACCACCACCTCCGGTCATCGTCGAGGCCGTTGCACCTCCACCACCCATCATCGAGGAAGTCCTGGCACCCTCCGACTCTGTCATTGACACGCTTTATGCTGATTTCAGTGCAGATTCAGAGGAAATAGACTTTAGTCCAGAAGAGCTAGACTCCGCTATGCAGGAGATGGAGGAGTACTCGCGCTATGAGCAAGCTAATAACACCGTCATGTCTCGAGGGGTGTTCGTCACCATTGGGACAGCGATGGATGAAGATCAACCCGGGCAAGTTCTGCCTACAGCGCTAGAAAAGGGGAAGGGGCCACTCATTGCTGCTGACGATGATCGCGCAAAGGTCATGCCTCCTCCGCCTAAACCAGTACAGCAGCCGCAGGAACTCGGCACCGGTCCGAGCAACAACAACACCGCAAACTTGCCACCTCCAGCATCCACATCAGCAGCAGGCCACGTTACTCCAGCTGATAGAGTGATGTACGACAATCTCCTCATTGAGCCACTAACTGTTGATCACATCCGGAACGTGACTCAGCTTGACGAGAAGCGCCAGCAGCTGCTGGAGGAAGCGCAAGCCATCGCGGAGCAAGGCACTAAACTAGATCGAGACCTGGTCAACGCGCAGAAGTCCATAGAAAAAGCTAGAGCAATGGAGGCCGAATACAAGACTCTGCTACAACAGCAGAAGGCTAAGAAGGCTCTAGCTCGCGTCATCAACGATCCTAGTGTACGACGCAACCTAGGATGGGCTCCTTTGAAGCCGGCACAGGCCAAGCCATACATTGACAGTGAAGGCAAACAGGTGATGCCCACCCCACTCCTTAACCTCGCCGTCGCCAAGACCCTTCTGGAGCAGGATAGATCGCCTGAGGCAGTAGAACAGGTCTATGACCTAGTGGCCAAGGCGGTAAAGCAGCAGGAAAAGGCCACCTCCCAGAGGCTTGAGTTTGACCCAGCGCTCTGTCGATCTAGCCAGTACAAACCTCCAAGGGATAGATCTCCTCAGGATGTCGGATCACAGACGGGTTCATCAGAACGAAGACGGAGGGATGCGTGCAACAGGAAGGATCCTATCCCCATATCCTCTGATCACGGAGAAAGAGCCCAACCTCGCCGCCCATCGCCACCGCCCCGATCCCCCCGACGTCAGGAAGACTACAAGGCTCACCATCATATGGATATGCCCCCACCAAAGCAGTGCGGCATCGTCATCCGCGACAACGCGGCACAGACCCGTCATGATGAAGAGCGCCACCAAGGACACAAGATCAGGTCACACCACGATCCTCCGCGTCCGACAAGCAACCGTGACAGGCGTGGGGCATCGCAGGAGGGTAACAGAAGAAGGCTAACCCACCGCCACCTCCGCCTCCGTCGCCGCCAAGTAGTCACCATGGCGGAAGAGGCCCGCGTCATTCACGCAGCCCGTCCCCTGTCGACAACAAGAAGAAGAACCCGGAGCCGTACGATGCGCGTTCACGGATCGATAAGATCCACGAGGCCCGGGAAGGACCATACCTAGGACCACGTTGCTTTGGACCTGCAATACGGTCTGCAACTTACCCCAAAGGTTTCCGGATTGACAAGACCATCAAGCCCTATGACGGCACCGCCAAGCCCGCCACATGGTTGCAGGACTACGGCAACGCGGTGGAGATTGCCGGAGGCAACCCCAACATCGCCGTCAAGTACCTCCCGCTAATGTTGGCGGGCACGGCCTATCAATGGATCGACGACTTGCCGGAGAGATCTATCTACAACTGGCTGGACATGCAAGGAGCATTCACCAAGAACTTTGAGGGTACATATAAGCGTCCCTGCACTATGGGCGATCTACAGCGGTGCGTGCAAGAGAAAGACGAGACATCTCGCGCCTACCTCTCCTGCTGGCTGGACATGAAGAATTCCAGCGCAGGAGTGCATGCTCAGACCGCCATGGCCGCCTTCATCGATGGGTTGGAAAGGGGCACGTTGCTCCGACATAAGCTGAAGCGCTTGTAGGACAATCATCATCTTGACTTGAATCAGATGATTTAGTTAGCCAGTGAGTTCGCAGCTGCCGACGACGATGCTCGTGGCTCCTTGCCGGCAACGGCCGTTCCAACTCAAGCTCGGAGGAACAGCAGTACAAAGCGGAAAACCGCTCCAGAAGAAAAGCAATCTACCGACATGGTCGCTATGACTTTTGCAGGACGAGGAGAAGGCGGACAACGTGGCCGAGGAAGGGGAGCAGGCCGCGGGCAGCAACGAGGACCGCTCCGCATTCCCAAAACCTACGAGGAGTACCGCGATATGCCGTGCCTTGTACACCTCGATGTCAACGGTAAAGCCACCCATACCAATCGACACTACAAGTTCGTCAACGACCTCAAGGAAGACCCGGAATCCGGCTACAAGCAAAGTCGGAAGAACAGACCGCGAGGCAAGGGCAAGGGGAAGAAGAAGGAGGAGGAGTCCAAGGATTCAAGTGACATGGACGAGGATGTTGACCCCAAGCACGCCGCCAAGAGCGACGACAAGGGCAAGAACCCCTTCGCAAAGAAGGCCCCACTCCACCACACTTTCCTTGGCACCCCCACTGTCCGACAACAGAAGACCTCTCTAAGGATCCTGATTGCCACTCTCCCCCCAGTTCCCCAATACCTGCGCTGGTCGGAGGTTCCAATCACTTGGGACAAGATGGACCACCCAGACCTTGTGCCCACGGAGAACCAGTACGCCATGGTCATCAACCCATTGATTGACGGTGTGGAGTTCACCAAGTGTATGGTGGATAGTGGAAGCAGCATCAACATCATGTACCTGGATACACTGCATAAGATGAACTTGACGGAGGCAAACCTAAGGCGGACCAACACCGTGTTCCATGGCGTAGTTCCTGGTCGGGAGGCTCGGTCCCTTGGGTGCATTACACTTCAGGTAGCTTTTGGCGACGTTAATAATTACCGCCAAGAACGCATGACCTTTGAGGTGGTCCCCTTCAAGAGCGTGTACCACGTCATATTCGGCCGCGACATATTCCACACGTTCATGGCCAAGCCATGCTTCGTCTACAACAAACTCAAGATACCCGGACCAAACGGTGTCATCACCGTATCCGGAAGCTTTACCAAGGCAAGGGACTGCGAGATCAATGAAGCAGCTGTTGTAGAAGCTGTCCTCTACAGCGAAGAATTCAAGGAGATCCAGAGCAAGGTCAATGACTCAGAGATGCCCGTGTCGAAGAAGCAGATCTCCGACTCCGCTCCTGCGTTCAAGGCCGCCATCGAGACCAAGCCGGTGCAACTTGTGGTAGGCGATGCCTCCAAGACCATCGCCATTGGGACGAACCTGGATCCCAAATAGGAAAGCGCGCTCGTCGAGTTCCTCCGTGAGAATAGGGACATCTTTGCCTGGCAACCTGCCGACATGAAAGGTGTACCTAGGGAACTTGCCGAGCACAGCTTAAACATAGATCCAAAATGTAAACCAGTGAAACAACCTCTACGACGCTTCGGAGATGAGAAGAGACGCGCCATTGGCAAAGAGATAGCTAGGTTACTTAAGGCTGAGTTTATCCGAGAAGTCCTTCACACCCGATGGGTGGCCAATCCTGTACTTGTCCCCAAAAAGGGAACCAATGAATTAAGAATGTGCGTTGATTACACCGGCTTGAACAAAGCATGTCCCAAAGATCTGTTTGCTTTGCCTCGCATTGACCAAGTCATTGACTCGACGACTAGCTCGGAACTTTTGTGTTTTCTTGATGCATACTCAGGATACCACCAGATCAAGATGAGGAAGTCGGACCAATTGGCCACTTCGTTCACTACCCCATACGACACGTTTTGCTATGTCACAATGCCCTTTGGGCTGAAAAACGCAGGTGCTACCTACCAGCGGACAATGCAACGTTGCCTTCATGACCAAATTGGTCGGAACATCCACGCCTATGTGGACGATATCGCGATGATGTCTAAAAAGTCAAACGACTTAATCTCCGACTTAAAAGAAACCTTTGATAATCTCCGGAAATACAACATGATGCTCAACCCTAAGAAGTGCGTCTTCGGGGTTCCAGCCGGCAAACTGTTGGGCTTCATCGTTTCCCAGCGCGGAATCGAGGTTAACCCAGGGAAAATCAAGGCCATCTTAAACATAAACTGTCCGACATGCCTAAAGGACATCCAACGACTAACAGGTTGTGTTGCAGCAGTTAGTCGGTTCGTCAGCCGACTTGGAGAGAAGGCTCTGCCGTTGTACAAGTTGCTGAAGAAGGCGGACAAATTCACATGGACAGACGAAGCAGACGCAGCATTGAAGCAGCTCAAGGAGATTCTTTCGTCAGCACCTATCCTTGCAGCACCCGAGCCTGGGGAGCCCCTGTTAATTTACATGGCGGCAACCAACCGGGTTATTAGCATCGTCGTCGTGGTAGAGCGAAAGGAACCAGGCTACAAGCACGGAGTTCAACGACCAGTTTACTATGTAAGAGAGGTCTTGACGGAGTCCAAGCAGTGTTACCCGCACTACCAAAAGATAGCTTATGGAGTATTCCTCGCTTCGCGGAAGCTGAGGCATTACTTTCAGGAGCACCCAATCACAGTAGTGAGCAAGACTCCACTGTCCGACATTATCAACAACATTGACGCTACAGGAAGGGTCGCGAAGTAGGGCATTGAACTTGCCGCCTTCGAGATCACCTACAAGAGACGCGACGCTATCAAGTCACAATCCTTGGCGGATTTTATTGCAGATTGGACGGAGATGCCATATGCCACTCTGTTGCCAGAACCAGAGTAGTGGGTGATGCACTTTGACAGATCAAAGCTGCTCAACGGCTCGGGGGCTGGTGTATTGCTACAGTCACCAAAAGGAGACAGGCTACACTATGTTCTGCAGATCCACTTTGAGGCTACAAACAACATGGCGGAGTATGAAGCACTCATTCACGGACTGCGTGTAGCCAAGGATATTGGCATCAAGCGCATAGTTTGCTGTGGAGATTCCGACTTGGTTGCCCAGCAGGTGGCTGGCACCTGGAATGCGCGGAACCCTATGATGGCGGCATATCGAGACGAAGTGGACGAGATAGCCAAGAGCTTCTTGGGCTACGAGGTCAAGTATGTGCCTAGGGAGCAAAACGAGGCGGCAGATCTGTTGTCAAAACTTGGATCAGGGCGCAAGCAAATTCCGCCAGGAGTTTTCCTAGAGCATCTGCGCACACCATCCGTGAAGGGCGCCGACATCGACAACCCGGACAGAGCTGACTCTTTTGTCAACATGGTGACAAAGGTCCCTCCGGCTTGGACAAAACCGTTCATGGAATATCTCGAACACGGAACTTTGCCCGACGACGAGGTCGAAAGACGGCAAATAGTACGACGAGCAAAGGGTTATACCATAATCAATGGGCAACTCTACAAGAGGAGCACTACTGGTGTATACCTAAAGTGTGTTTCCCAGCTACAAAGTATGGAAATCCTACGCGAAATCCATCTCGGATATTGCGGGCATCACACCGCTCCTCGATCGTTGGTCGCGAAAGCCTTCCGGCAAGGATTCTACTGGCTGACCGCGAAGGCGGACGCCGACAAGCTGGTTGAGACATGCACAGGATGCCAGTATTATGCCCGACAACCACATGTTCCTGCTGAAGAATTGCGAACAATACCAATAACTTGGACGTTTGCAGTCTGGGGGCTAGACATGGTGGGGCCGTTACAAACGGCACCATGTGGATTTACGCATCTGCTTGTAGCAGTTAACAAATTCACCAAATGGATAGAAGCTAAACCCATTAGAAAGCTTGATGGGGCAACTTCCCTCAGGTTTGTCCGGGGTCTAGTGGTGAGATTTGGTCTCCCACATAGCATCATCACCGACAATGGAAGAAACTTGTCACTTGGAGAAGTGGAGGCCTATTGCTGGGACAAAGGCATCCGACTTTTGACCTTGCATCTGTGGCACACCCACAATCCAACGGTCAAGTTGAGCGAGCCAATGGATTAATTCTGCAGGGAATCAAGCCACATCTTGAGGCACCGCTACATAGAGCAGCTGGAGCCTGGGCGGAAGAATTGCCATCTGTGATGTGGAGTTTACGAACTACACCCAACAGATCCACCGGCTACACCCCTTATTTCATGGTATATGGAGCAAAAGCCATCCTACCCTCCGACATCCTCCACGATGCACCAAGAGTTGCCGCCTACGACGAAGATGACGCTGAAGAATCCAGATGCCTGGATGTGCACCTTCTCGAGGAGGAGCACGTTTTGGCATGCCAAAGATCCGCCATCTACCAGCAGAAGCTACGCAGCTACCATAGTCGCCGCATTCGGCATCGCTCATTTAAAGAGGGGGATTTAGTGCTCCGACTTAAGCAGAAGAAGTCACACAAATTATCCCCGCCATGGGAAGGACTATTCATCATAAGCAAGGCGCTGCTCAATGGGTCTTACTACCTTGTCGACAATCGTGAACTCGAGGATAGACCCAACGAGGATCATAAGCATAAGCGACGTGACCCGGATGATGACTACCCGGAGCTTGATCGGCCATGGAACATAGCACAGCTACGTCCTTTCTACACTTAGCACTTTTTATCTAATCGTGTACCTCTTATATGATCAATGAAATAAAGCTCTTTGGTTCACTCATATTGCTGAGTCTTCTACCTCCTTTAGTGTTCATTTTTGGATTATATAAACCTTTATGCACAAGTCTTGTGCTTGCACTTGTGAAAATTCCGCCTACGGGCGTGAGCTTAAGTTTTCTGGTCTACACGTTCTTTGTTGTTTTTATGTGGATTCTGGAGTAGTGACTTTCGGCACTTATTGTCGGCGATTTTGTGCTCAGGTTATTGACGGTGCCATTGGGCATCATCACCTAAGCGCATGGTTCCGACAACGAGTCTTCCGACTCACGAAAAGTCAAGCATAAAAACCAAAGTAATGGATAAGCCAGCACTTGCTTAAAAAATATATACATACTAGGAATTAATTCTTAAGTAGCAGGATACGACAACCACTGTTTACCGCCTTAAGATTTTTCAATGCACACGTCAAGGGTGGAACAAGAATTACAAAGTGTTTTTCACTCTTTGGGTGCAGGGGACTTGGAGGCCGCATCATCACCAGCCGGAGAATCACCCTCAGCGTCGGCGCTATGGTGAGACTCGGAGGAATCCTGGTTGGCGTTGTCGAGAAAGTTCCTGGGCACGAAGACGTCAACATCTACCAACTCGGCAACCCTGGTATCATACCCCGCGTGCGATGAAAGGATGGATTCGTGATCGATCTCCTTGCTGTCATCGTCTATGTCGGGGATACCAGATGTCACTGTGTCGATGTCGGCACCTTCATAGTGTGCCTTCACCATGGACAACGCCATCCTTGCGCTAGCCCGTGCGCATGAAGCTTTCCAGCTTGCGACACGCTCGGGGGCTCGGCGCAGAATCTCCGAGTACTTCACCACGGAGTCCGAGGCCTTGATATAAATCTGGAGGGGCTTGGCAAACTCCTTGGCTTGGGCGATGGCGGTGTTGATAAAGTTGCCGGCAAGAATCATGCATTCCTTGTCCGAAGGAGGCGAGCGGGTTAAACCCATAGGCGCTGAAAATTCCGACAAGAATTGCATGAGTTCAATAAATTCTAAGTATCCAGACTACAGAACTACAAGGCGGAGGACACTTACTGAAGATGCTGGCCTTAGCCTGTCAGACGACGTCCGCCATGGATTCCTTCTCTTGTTGGAGGAGCTTAAACGCCTTGCTATGGCGAAGGTTTTGCTCATCAGCATCTTGCTTCTGATCCTTTAGGATCGCAAGCTCCTCCTTTAAGCTATTGATCTCCGTGGAGGCAGAGTCCTGCGGGGCTTTCATGGAATCCTCGTGCATCTTCAGCATTTCTTCCCTCTCCTTCTTAAGGATCTTGTTCTCACTGTCCAGCTGCTGGATGTGCTTGGACTGCTCGACAATATCCTTGGCCTTGGCGACATGCTCTGCAAGTCAGAGAAAACAAAGTACACATTGAGTACTCGGAGATTATGGGCACAAAAGTAAGACGGAAATGCGCGAAAAGAAAACAGACTCTTGTTTTTGATGATCTGTTCCTTCAAGATGGCAGTTTTACCCTTTTCAGCTTCAAGGTCTACGCGCATCTTCTGGTACTTGTCATTGGCCATGCCCCTCCGAGCATTCTCGTTCTGTGGAAACAAATACAAATTCAAGACGTTGTTTAGTCTGCTTGGAGCTTCTAGTCGGAGATTTTCCACCTAGATGCTCGGGGGCTACAGCGAGAGTTTTTAACTTAGCAATATGCTTAGCTTTTCTTTAAGCATCTAGTCGGAGCTAATTCAGTTCTCAACTAGAGGCTTGGGGGCTACAGTATACAGTTTTTACTCAGAAACTGCTTAGCTTTTCTTTAAAGCATCTAGTTGGAGCTAATTTAGTTACAACTAGAGGCTTGGGGGCTACTACATTGAAAATCATGAAGACTGCTTGTGCTACTCTTAAAGCATCTAGTCAGAATAATTCATTCCATCTAAATTCTTGGGGGCTACAGTGAGAGTTTTTTCTAACTTAGTCACTCTTAGAGCATATAGATGCAAAAACTATGGTTTTCCGTCTACATCCTCGGGGGCTACAGTGGGATACTCATACGAAATGCAAAAGGAAAAGTAAAACTTACAAGTGCGATGATCTTGAGGTTTGTAGAGCTCTCGGCCAGTAGCTTGCCAAAGGAAATGCTATTTCCTCGCAAGAAGTCTGCTTGACAGAGTAGCTCCTCAAGACAGCACGTCGGAGATGACAACACTCCTCCAGGAACCATAGTTGTGTTACTCGGCATAAGCACCGGGTAAACAATCTTCGGGAACTCGAAGGGTTTCTGGGGAGCAGAGGCACCGCCTTCGGCAGAAGTACCAGCTCCCACCACCGCCTTGCCGCTACCGATGGCATCCTTAGCCGGAGCTTCAGCCATTTGAAGAGCAGCACTCTCCTACGTCGCCTGCTCGCCGACAACAGCTAGTTCGGTAGAGGCACCAGAGTCCACTTCCATGGCGGAAGGGCCTGGTGCCTCCTGGACTGGGGAGCATGTCGGAGCAGAGGAGGGATATACGGCAGGAGTAGAAGGGGCGATGGCGGGGGAGGAGTCGCGATGCAGCATATCTTTAATATTTCTAGAAGGCCCAAGAGTCTTGGAGGACTTCTTGAGGCTGGTTGTGGCTTTCTTCCTGAAACATACAAAGTACATAAGTACAGGAATAAGACAGATAAATGAGACAATGTCGGAGAATGATAAGGCTTACACTAGGGGGGCGCTTTGGCAAACATCCTGGTGGCTTTCTTCTTTTCCGCCTCCAGGGCGGCAGTACTCTTTTTGGAGGCTCCACCCTCCGTCTTCTTCTTCTTACCTCCGTCGGCAGCGTCAGAGGTGGAGCTCTTCCGCTTTCGCGCCAACGGGGCATCGTCGTCGGACACGACCATGACTTCCTTCATCTTTGGATCGTAGATTTGGGCAACCAGGTTGCCCTCCTCTAGATCGCTAAGCTGTTAAGTGAGAAATCATCGACTTAAACAAGATGGTATTGGCAAGACGGAAAAAACTGGAGCAATGTCATACACAAGAAATAAATATCTACCTTTGGGCACTTTCCGTCTACGAACATGTCGTAGGTGAGGGTGAAGCCACGCTTCTTATCCTTCACCTTGACGATGTCCTTAAGGCGGAACTTGACGGAGTCGCTCGAGAAGTTGTCCTCGGAGATCCGGAGGGTATCCCTTTGGTTGCCGGTGTACTCGTGCATAACCTTCGTGCGGTGCTGCAGAGGTTGGATCCGCCTGATGAACCAGCACATGGCTAGGTCCAAGCCGGTTAGACCCATCTCTACGAACCACTCGATCCGCCTTATTGCGCGAGAATCGTCGAGGTTGGAGGGAAGGGAGGCGTGGGACCGCCATGTGGAGACTTCAGCGGCGGCTCCATCCACGAAGTCCGGGTACGTTACTTCTTGGCCCGCCAAAGGGATGTCGGGGCCGTAGAAGTACGTCCGCTGCTAGTTTTTGCACGACTCGTGGCCGACGATGTCGGGGAACCGCCGGCCAGGACGGATCTTGAAGCTTATGGTGCCACAGTTCCTAAGCTCCTCTCTACTGTGTCCGGCTTCACGTTTGACGGTGAAGAAGTATACAAACAAGTCTAACCTAGGCCTAATCCCTAGGTAACCCTCACAAAGTGCCGCGAAGTTGCTAAGCACTAAGATGCTATTGGGGGAGAGGTTATGGGGTTGGACCTTGAAGTGATTCAAGACGGACAGAAAGAAGTGAGAGATGGGCAGAGAAACGCCGCGTACCAATTGCGCCTTGAGGTACACTTTCTCTCCGGCTTGGGGAGAAGGGGTCACCTCGCCGGCCGGTGCCGCCCGCCAGGCAAGCCCCTCCGTCGCGGGGAGGTAACCCTCAACAACCATCTCTTGGATGTCGCGACCGGTGATGTCCGAGCTGCGCCAGTCGCCTTTGTGCAAGTCTGGCTCCTCTTCCAGGGGCTCCAGCGCCGCCAGATTGTGGTCGCTGCCGGTGGTTTCAATCACCGCCGATGCGGGGATGACCAGGCCCTCTGGGGGCACGGCAACGGAGCTCGCCGGCTTCGCCGTGGCTTCGCTCGACGCCGCCATCGACGGGGAGGAGCTGCTACTAGCCATGGAAGGAGTGGAAGGAAGCGACTGGTACAGAGAGAGGCCAGGGTTTCTCGAGGTTTTACGCGGAGAGCTCGAGGAGGCGTGCGGCTGGAGGAAGAAGATGATGACGCGAGAGAATGGGGTGAAAAAGTGGCAAGTGTCCCACGGTTACTATTTATCTTACTCTGCGTCAATATTCGTGTAGCTAATCGGACGGTTGCCGCGTAGACGACGTGTTCGTGAACGTGCGCGGTAGTTTCGCCACGTCTCCAACCGCCGCCGCCAACGGTTCGTATTGCTCGCTCGGGAAAATCGAATATGATTATGTTCTCTGCATGTGTGAGTTACGAGGCGTCGCTGACCTACAGCCTACATCGTCATAACTGACATGGTAGATGAGCCGTCCCATCAAAGATTCCGACATGGACGGATTAAATCCGACAACGGGAGCGTTCGGTGGAAGATTCAGCATTTCTCCGACTTACTCATGTAAGACGGAGAAACCTTTGCAGGGTTCTTTGGGAGGACTACAAGATGTTGCTTGACGATTTGCCGACATCCACTTAGACGGAGCATTTCACAAGAAGAGGCAAGACGGCGCAAGATCTCGCAATTCTCCGGGGGCTACTGTTGGGGATATGCTATATGGGTATCCTCATAGCATGTCTCTTATCCGACTAACCCGGTTGACCCATAGTCGGTAGCATGGCCTGTGATCTGCTGGGCGGCCCAGTTAGATGGATCCAGAAGGGAGGCCCATGCCGGATAAAGGAAGGCTACGGTGGAGTCACCAGCGTACCCGGAGCCTTGGAGTGCAAGATACACAAGACTAGTAATAGACGGTGTAGAACTCTGTAACCTGTCCGGCTAGGACTTTTCCCTGTAACCCTAGGACCTAGTGACTATATAAGTCGGGCCTATGGTAGCCTTTAGGGCATCGTTTTACACACACCTCGCACGGCGAACCTATCTCTGTAGCTCGGCGTATTGCCATTATAGTGATTTATAGTAGGAGTAGGATTTCGCCACCATCGTGGGATCTGAACCTGGGTAAGCTGTGTTACCTCGTACCCGTCAACCGTCTACCTTACCCCACGTCTCTAAACACGCACTGTGAGGACCCCTCCATGGCGTACTCGTCGGCAATACCACGACAAATATGCTACAGAAATAGGTTCTATGGCTAGAGATTATATTCCTATCTAATAAGTAACTTCGTCTTCACTTGAGTTGATGTATATGTTGACTTTCTTGACTTCATTGAATATCTTTAGCTTTTGATGATGATTCCTGGAGCATAACTTGATGTCGACGTCGTCTGTACTGGCTTTAGAACCTAGCAAGGGTTAAGAAGATACGTTCAGTACGAGCGTACTCAGCAAGTTCACTAGAAAATGAGTGTTTGATGCACTATAACTACAGCCACGGACCATAGGTCGTAGGCAATGCAGGTTTTCGTAAATATTTTATCAAAGGTTGCTTTTATTCTGAAAAGCTATGTCCGTCAGCCTTCACGGGTTTACCAGAACTTTCATGGAGTTACTTTCCCGCCGCGTTCATAGCTCCTTCCCAGAACAGGGAGTATCAAGGTACAGTTCTTACACTCTGTAGAGGTGTGTTACTTTACCCATGAGAGATCTTAGCTTTGTTGCACATCCGAGCCGCAAACCCGTTCACACTTCCTTGGTGTGAGGCCCAAACTAAGATCCAAGCCAATCACTGCCTTCTCCGCGACCCCGCATGTCTTCTTGGTGTACGCCAGCCCACCTATTGAATTACAACAATTGGCACTACAGACCGTTCAGATGCTGAAACTATCGTGGGACGTTGAGGGTTCCCACCCATATGCTGCATATCCTCTATGAATTACCAATTAATATGCACGCTACGAGTGATAACAGCCATGACCCGCACATCCGGATCCATGCGAGAGGGAAAAGATACAACTGACTTCTCCGTCCCATTCCAAATCTCATGGTCAACGCATAATATACGGCGCAAGAATCACTGGCGACATTGGTTGTTAAGTCCTAGATAATATGTTCCTTTACCACCGGAACTTTCATAGTAGGTTATTACCTCATGGTAAATAACCTATAATCATATTATTATGAAAATAGTGTTTTCTAACCTTTTTCAAATGCAGGTGATGACAACACTGGATTTTTAAAATACTTTACAGAAAATAACCAAAGGACATGAGCAAGTGTGAACTTTACTTTTGTGATTACAAGATTATGCACTCACGGTCTTCGAGACGATATAAGATCCAATATCTGAAAACAACATCATTGGTCCGGTAAGGACTAATGTTTAAAGAAGCAATATGCAGTTATGCATAAGTAATGCTATGCATTTTGTAAAACTCCCAAATTGAATCCGTAATACTTTTGAGTGAAGTGAATTCAAGTGATTCTTTTAAGAGTTGGTTTATCTTCAAATTTTACTTAATAAGCAATGACCTTTATAATAAACTTAAGTGTTAACAATCCAAAATATGTAAGTAAAGTATAAAATAATGTGATTATGGTTAATTGTCATTTGGTGACTATTATAAAAGTCCTTGGGATTCAGTTGTTAAGAGTTCAAGAACATATTATAAGATTGTTATTTGAAGTGGCAAAAAGAATAACATTTGAAGAAAAGATTTATTTTCTAATGTTTAAGCAATATTTATTGTTAATAGAACGTGATCAATGCCCTTTGGTGTTTGGTTGATTAGTTTGGATTTGAGATGCTTTATGTCTTAATTGAAATAGACCAAAGTTAACTATAAAAACATAAGTAGTGTATTAGACATGATGTTTATAAGCTTTGAGGCTAAAGTTAACTTTAAAAGGGTAAGTAAACTTAAGATGTAATATGTTTTAATTATTCCCAAGTTTTATATTTACAATAGGTATAACTAAGGTGTGGAATTATTCACTTTATATTTTAGTGAATGATTAGATTAAATTTGTTTTGCTATTATGAAAAGAATATGTATTTATTTAATGGAAGCATAATTAGATGATCTTAGTAATTTGTTAGAATTTAAAGTTATGTTAATAGTGGTTAAGATATAATGATTATTCACCATATTATATATATGAGTGATACTTTATTTAAAGGGTTTTTAATAAGATTTTTAAAAGACTATTTTGAAATTAAAAGTTATACTTAACTTTGACTATGAATTTAAGTTATGGGTTTGGAATTAGTACAAAGACACTAATTGCTCAAGGTTTTATAAGAATTGTGATTATTTCTTACTTAAGAATTGTTTTTAAAGAATTCACAAAATAAGTATGATAAGGATTTATTATTTAAAATATTAAAGACTTTTCTAATAATATATTTAATATTTTTTCTAGTGTAATATATTTATTCAAGACCTTAAAAATAATTTTTTATTTATTTTTAAGTATTATTTTTATGTTTATAAAATTCCATAAAGGATTAAATGTATTTAAATATTTACTTCAAATTTTTATTTATAAAAGAGATGAGTTAGTATTTTTATAAAATAGTGGATTTATTTTTATAAACAAAAATGATTTTTATTGATTTTTAGGATTTTCCTTATTTTATGAGACTTCACTTAATATGTAATGGTGTTAATATTTAATTGGATTTTATTTAACTTAAACAAGTAATGTTATATATTTTTTAGATAAATATTATTTTTGTGAGCATTTGGACATATTATATATAATTTTAGAATTTTTCTTTATTTTTGTCTAGGGCTAAAATAAGCTTAGGGGTTTGTTGGTAATTTTCATTTTACTTGTTTATTATTTTATTTTATTTTATTTTTCTACTGGGCTAAATTCATGAGCCAACTTGGCCCATAGACCGACCTTGTCCAATCCGACCCAAGTAGTTGGGCCAACCTCAGCCCAATACACCCTCTCATCCTCATCTCCCACACGCAGAGACGCACACACGTTGAGTCACTCCTCTTGGGTTCCCCTCTCTGCTATGCCTGATGCGCCGTTGTCGCCGCGCTGCCGGTTGGTGACCAACTCCGGCTGCCGCTTGCTACCTTCGCCATTGATTCACACTGGTTCTGCCTCGTCACCTCTTCCTTTTTCTTCCCCTCATCGATTTTGGTTACGCGCTCCTCGCGCACACTCGGTTGAAGCCCTAGCTCTGTCCCGGCACGGCAGCTGTCGATTCTGGCGGTGCTGCTGCCCGGTCGCGACGTTCTCCGCGTGCCACTGCCACTGGTGAGACGGCTCGGTGCGGTGTAGGCGCCTCGGGGCGCACCGTGTCGCCGTGTCGCTACCCTCTCCGACTCGATCCCCTCTTTTGCGAGCTTGGGTTCGTCTTGGGTAGGTATCACTTCTTCCCTCTCTACTCCTTCCTATTGGGAACCCTAAATTCTAGTAACATTTGTTGATGCTTGGTCTGTTTGTGTTGTCAAATCTTTGACCTAGGTTTTGGTGGTACGGCAGTGTATCTGCAACCCCAGTGACCTTGATCTGCTTCTATTGGACTGTTTATTGGGGTAGTATGGTTGATGGTGTGGTATGGAGTGATGGTGCTGTGTTAGCGCTGCATCCGATGGGACGGCGGTGATTTCATTCCCGCAACCACGCTGGTGTGTTGTGCCTCGGCTTCGTCACACCTACGCTACAGGTGCTCGGCACCCTCGATGAGTTCTTTCCTGTGACTGGCCATCGAGCCGATGACTCTTCTCAGTGGTGTAGTGTCTCTTTTGAGCCAACACATGATGTTGAGTGGTGATGATGATGATGGTTTAGTGATGAATTCATTGATAGGATGTCTTGATGATTTTGATCATGCTAGTTATATACTGATTATGAGATGAGCTATCTGTGTGTACTTGTACTAGTTGGTTTTGCTTGTTGTGCAATGAATCTGTCTTGAGGAAATGCATAAGGTTAATTGATTTAACATATGTGCTTGAATATTGGTGGCTTGTAGTGTTTTTTCATCTACTGCTGTTATGGAACAAGCCTTTTGGGATTTGATATTGAGCTTGAGCTATTAATGCTCCTGGTTGGGTGCTATGTATAAGTAGATTGCAGTAATTTGCCTTGAGATGTGATATTTGTGGTAGTATGGGCTGCCTTGAACCAAAATGTAAAGGTGTGCAGTGTGCACCTGAATCTTTGATTCAGTTACTTTTGTTTTAAAATATAGAATGATTCTTGGATATTTTTAAATATCTAAGAAAGTGATTTATTATCAAACTTGAAGAAGATCTGATGTTCTAGTTTAAATACTAGATTGAGAATTTGGTGGAAGTGAGTTTGGGATTATGACTGAGGTGCAATTCCAATTCTTTTGGATTTGTGCCCAGCAATCCTTCATGCTTGCTGGTTTGTGCAAAGATGATTAGTATGCTTCTATGGCTTTGGTATGAATGGTATAAGTGTGCTATAGCCCCTGCCTATGATGCAAAGCCTGAGGCACATATTTGTAGAAAAAAATATCACTTGTGCTTGAATAAACTTGATAAGACCATATGCTTTACTTGTTTATGGACTATGCCCATGATTTGATAATCTCTAGCTGGTTTAGCTAGAGAAATGATTTGAAATATCTTTGAATGGCTTGAAAACCAGAATATTCTGCTAGCTTAATTTTGGTGGCTTTAGTTGTTGGAAGCCTACTACTGTGATGCCTCTTTGAAGTGTACACAGTAGTAGGTCACAACAATTATGATGTGCTGATGGATACACTGTTTTAATGGCTCCTCTTACTCTGATTATTTTTGTGGTGCTTCTATACAAGAATGTGCACAATATAATCTTAGGTACGATGATCTCCTACTTATACAGCTAAGCAAAATTCTTTTAGGCCTGAATGCTTGTGATGCTGGTCTAAAGCATAGGTTAAAATAAATGTTTCCCTTCATTCCTTAGCCCTGCCTAGGATGCAAAGGCTGAGGCTTTGATGATGTTTGTATACAATAGTTACTGCTTGCTTATGAAAACTATCCAATAATGATCTTGTACTCCATTTGAGTACAGATCGAAGGATTTTCTATTGCCCCATCATTTTCTAAGATGCAATAATAAGAACAGATACAAAGGCATGATCTTAGATGGATAACCTATTGTTTTGGAGTTATGGTTTATCTTGTGGTTATTATTGATCCACTGTTGTTGCCAACCCTCTCCTCTTATCTCCTGACTTGATCTATTGAATTTACTACTGCTTCTTTTCTGGTAAGCCTGCTCCTCCTAGCTCTTGGCCATCTTTTGGTGCTCCTGGATGGCTTCCCCAAGCAACCAGGGTGCTGGTGGAGGTTTTGGTGTTGAACCATGTACTCTAGAGTTGATGATAAGATGATACAATGGTAAGATAGTAAGACGGGAAATGTGCTCTAAAGTATGGAGGTGGAATGGTAGCTTTTTGCTATGGTTGTGATCTCCTTTTTGTACTTCCTGTGATGCTCCTGGTGTTGACAACACCACATGGCTGCATGTATGTGTAAGCTGCTTGTAGTTGGGTCCCATATGGTGCAAGTTTCCATCTGTGGAACTTGTGCCTATGGATGAGCTCTGCTTGGAAGCTATTTTCTATGGATCACTTTGGATAGAAGTTTGGTATTATCTTGAATTGGTTTAATAATTTGATGTTGCCATGTGGATTACCAAACATTAATGGTGAAACTTGCCCTAGGCTTATGATGCTAAGCCTGAAGCCATTCTCTTGATGATAAGAACAGATTCTATTTGGCCCCTTTTTATTACTAGTCAATGATGACCCAACAATTCCTTTCCTTGCCCTGAGAGTACTATGACCCCCCATAAGCCCCTGTTTTCCCTTTCTTTTGTTTATTGTTTATGCTTTTCAGGGTGAAGAATAAGGAGAGTTGAAGAACAAAAGACATAGGACTAATTAGGAAAATAGTTTAGGTTTTATTTTTTTATTCTTTTGTAAAAAAATTATATTATTCTTGAACTGTAAGACATTGTAATTTATTATTATGGTAGTAAAGTAAATCATTTCTTCCTCAATTTATCTTCCACTTTACTTTTCTATTTGGGAAATGGTAAATACATTGTAATATTTTTTATCTAAATAAGTATACCTTTTCCATTAATTCATTCCTCTACTTTTGGATGATTGTAAATATAATGTAATGTTCAATTTTTTGTTTCCTTTGTAATTTGAGACTTGTAAATTTTGTATCTTGTTCATAAATAAGAACTCAATTCTTATTTCTTATTGCAATTTAACTACCATTTATCATTCCACTTACATATTCATTCAATTATATTTATTTTCTTATTTGTAATTACTTTATTGTATATTCTTATTGTTTCTCCTTAATTTCAAATCTTATTAATTCTAGTTGTATTAAAGATTCTAAATACCAACCTTTTATAAGTTTTAATTATTTTAGATTTAAAATTCAAATACCAGTTTACCACAAAACACAAAGATTCAATAGAGGTCATGTCGAAATCCATCGCACCTGCCATGACGTTTCCATCGGAACAAGAGATCTCGATCCCTCTATAGCTTCTTTATTTTTTGCGCGAGAATTCTCCGGATTTTCTGATGCATGAATGCAATGCACACACATGTGTCATGTCAATTTTTAGCTGCTAATCCTGGGATGTTACAGATTCTCCCCCTTAAAATAAACTTCGTCCTTGAAGTTCGTAAAATCTCACGTTTCGGAGTAAGGAATTGACTTATATTGGTTACTGCATTTCTCCACTTCATGGTAACCTCTAATGGAAGTAATGGTAGTATTCCAGATCCAGATCCTCTTCTTGAATTCTCATCATACTCAACAATCTTTAAATTGTTGTCTCCAATACTCCAAAGTTCCTTTTACTTTAGTCCCTTAGGAAGTTGTCCTTATTAAAAAATTCTTTAATTGGGGTCTCTTATTTAGTTCATTTCCCTGATTAGGTATCCTAATCCAACTCCTTCACTTGATCATCGAATTTCCTTACTATATTATATAAGGTCTAGGAAGTCTCACTAAGACAGGGTTTTAATTTAGTCAAAAGTTGAGGCCAAAAGACTAATCTTTGATTTATCATTATATGAGTTGTACTGGTAGTCCTTCCAAAGATTGGTGTTGAACACATTTAGTCCATACCCATCGGAATTTCTTGTTTCTCTAAACATGTCCAATTGGATGTGTTTTATTCCCTCTCAAAGATCACTTAAGAGTTGTTTCTTTTAGAATTAGTCTGTTAGGATTAAGCTATTTTATTTCCTTCGAGATTTTACCTAATCAAGATTTAGACAATCTTTTATTATTATCTTAAGTACTTTTATAATAATGACTTTCTTTTAACCTTATAAAAATAAGGCTTGCTATTGTTGTAGGTTAGTCCTTTTTCTCCAACCTTTATTCGGAAAGTCAGATAGCAATACTTCAATTTCTATTGTTTACTCTCCCCCTTAGGGTTTACTAATGGTCTTCAAACTGTCTATATAGTATTTATTGGCTTTATAATTAGAATATTGGTCTCTATCCAGCTTATACTCTACCTAGTTAGGGTCTTATGAAATATTGTACGGTGTATCCACACAATTGTGGATCTCCGAAGTGAATCTTTCAGCATTATTTGTCTTACTTACTATTTGGACATTTTCTCTTTGATAGGTCTGACTTTGCGAAATGCCTCGAAAGACGATCGCTTTAATTTTTATACTCATTTATGTCTTAATTAACTTAGGCCAAGTTTTATGCTCTTTATGCAATTCTAAGAGGATCTGGTTAACTAAGTCAACCAAATACCAGCTGTGGACAAGATACCAGCTGCGAACCATCCTAGGGTGTATGTATTACCCTACGGTTTGTCGTATTTCTGTCATTCTCTCTGAATTGTCAGAGCGTGAACACCATTTTGGTTCCAAAGCTTCTTCTTTGTATTAATTCATGATGATTCCATGAACTAGGTACTACTACTCCATTACTTCTTAGCAATATTACCTACTTTGAATGAACTTTAAGTTTATTACTTCTTGTTGCTCCATATATTTCCTCCATTAATCTTCCTTCTCATTGCTGGCTAGTAATGATCTCAACTTGATCCATCCTTCAAATTGTGTTGCTACTCCTTACACTTGGCTTCATTCTTCATGTAAGTCTTCATTTTGGTATTTGAAACTCGTCACTCCCTTACACGAATTCCCATTTCTATCTAGGTCTATAACATCAAGTAGTAACTGGATGTTGCAACATGCAATTGCACACCAAGTCAAACTTCATGTACAGATCTAGTCAATCAATAAAATCTAAGAAAAAAAATCCATAAATCCAAATGTGGTACATATAACACACAATATTCTAAGCCCGGGATATAGTAGTTGAGTATAATATCTCTAGAATTCAGGCTTAGTTGTGTAGTATATGACACCTCCTCGTATAGGTTTACATTGTGATGCTTAGCACATAGGGTCAAACTATATTT
The DNA here is from genome assembly GCA_030063025.1 of Avena longiglumis. NCBI lineage: Eukaryota > Viridiplantae > Streptophyta > Magnoliopsida > Poales > Poaceae > Avena > Avena longiglumis. The sequence continues at coordinate 7,446,458 of CP125976.1, forward strand.
TATCTCAATATTTACCCAAATTGCTCAAGTGCAACAGGATAATCTTAAGCAAAGTGGTCTCAATTTGGTTTTTTGACTAACCTTTTGTCTCACTTTTGGAAGGGCTAATATAATCAACCTATCATTATTTAGTAAACTAACCTCACATGATCACTCCAAATGTCTAATCAGATTCTATTTGCTAACTTAAACCAAAGATTGTTGGAAATTTCTAGCACCTACGACGTCTATCATAGCTCTACCATGTTATTTTCATACTTCTACTCCAAGATAATTCACTAAGTACTTGTTTTACTTACGCTTACATCATGGTTTCGGAGTTAATCTCACCATAATATTATTATGTTTTACATATTTATCATGGTTCAAGAGCTAATCTAACCATGATGACTTTGTTTCACATGACTCTATCATTCATTCTTAACATAATTTCACTTCATCACGTAAAATTCTTAAGTGAATCCCACATGATTACTACTCATTACATCAACATTTATCCTAATGATATTCATCATGTTGTCTTTGGTTATCAAGTAACCATATGATTCCACTGTCTTACTTAAATTCGAGGGTTAGTCTACACCATTTAAACCACTTTAACTGATATCTTACACTTGATCCTAATCTAATATGACCAATTAGCTTTCCTAAAGTATATGGGTGGATTATGTCTCCTTCGGAAGACACTAAATAGCACCTTACTAAGAAAAGATGAATAACTACTCCATATGATATCCTAAACTTAGTCATATTTTACATTACTGTTTTAGCTTACTTTAAGACATATTAATGGTGTTCTACCCTCATGGGACTAGCACTATACCAAGAAAATATGGATAACGACTTTTAAGAAAGATGACCAAAGCATCCAACTTAAGTGTGACAAGATTATCCTCAAGTGGATACTCATCACAAGTCATAAGAATATTTGGTTAAGATAAGATGGCTTTCTATAGTCACTATCCAACCTACAGATCTTTCTAAAAGGGTTTTAATCCTAAGGTCAAACCATATGCTCTGATACCAACCGCGGTGACCCAGCATACCACTTCATGATGTAGTACACTACAGTCGTTAACATAACACCAATGAAACACCGTTCCCTAGTATTACATCCCTCAGAGTGGTACAACAGAAACACAGCAGATCCAAGACATGACTATATGTTAGAACTCAACTCTTTACACAAGATCTAGAGAACGCTCTAGGTTAAAGAGAGAGAAGGAAACTTCTTATAAAGAAGAATTAGAAATAAACAACTCAAAAACTATCATACTAATAAGACTAGTACTTTAACTAATGGTCTGGCATTGTTGTTATTGCAATATGCTATAGAAATAGGTTCTATGGCTAGAGATTATATTCCTATCTAATCAGTAACTTCGTCTTCACTTGAGTTGATGTATATGTTGACTTTCTTGACCTCATTTAAGAGCTTTAGCTTTTGATGATGATTCCTGGAGCATAACTTGATGTAGGCGTCGTTTGTACTGGCTTTAGAACCTAGCAAGGGTTAAGAAGATACGTTGAGTACGAGCGTACTTAGCAAGTTCACTAGAAAAGGAGTGTTTGATGCACTATAACTACAGCCACAGACCATAGGTCGTAGGCAATGCAGATTTTCGTAAACATTTCTTCTAAGGTTGCTTTTATTCTGAAAAGCTATGTCCGTCAGCCTTCACAGGTTTACCAGAACTTTCATGGAGTTCCTTTCCCGCCGCGTTCATAGCTCCTTCCCAGAACAGGGAGTAACAAGTTACAGTTCTTACACTCTGTAGAGGTGCGTTACTTTACCCATGAGAGATCTTAGCTTTGTTGCACATCCGGGCCGCGAACCCGTTCACACTTCCTTGGTGTGAGGCCCATATTAAGATCCAAGCCAATCATTGCCTTCTCCGCGACCCCGCATGTCTCCTTGGTGTACGCCAGCCCACCTATTGAATTACAACAATTGGCAGTACAGACCGTTTAGATGCCGAAACTATCTACGGACATTGAGGGTTCCCACCCATATGTTGCATATCCTCTATGAATTACCAATTTAATATGCACGCTACGAGTGATAACAGCCACGACCCGCAATTCGGCTCCATGCGAGAGGGAAAAGATACAGCTGACTTCTTCGTCCCATTCCAAATCTCATGGTCAACGCGTAATATACGGCGCAAGAATCACTGGCGACATTGGTTGTTAAGTCCTAGATAATATGTTCCTTTACCACCGGAACTTTCATAGTAGGTTATTACCTCATGGTAAATAACCTATAATCATATTATTATGAAAATAGTTTTTCTGACCTTTTTCAAATACAGGTGATGACAACACTGGATTTGTAAAATACTTTATAGAAAATAACCAAAGGACATGAGCAAGTGTGAACTTGCCTTTTGTGATTGCAATATTATGCACTCATGGTCTTCGAGACGATATAAGATCCAATATCTAAAAACAACATCATTGGTCCGGTAAGGACTAATGTTTAAAGAAGCAATATGCAGTTATGCATAAGTAATGTTATGCATTTTGTAAAACTCCCAAATTGAATCCCCAATACTTTTGAGTGAAGTGAATTCAAGTGATTCTTTTAAGATTTGGTTTATCTTCAAATTTTACTTTATAAGTAATGACCTTTATAAGGAACTTAAGTGTTAACAATCCAAAATATGTAAGTAAAGTATAAAATAATGTGATTATGGTTAATTGTCATTTGGTGACTATGATAAAAGTCCTTGCGATTGAGTTGTTAAGAGTTGAATAACATATTATAAGATTGTTATTTGAAGTGGCAAAAAGAATAACATTTGAAGAAAAGATTTCTTTTCTAATGTTTAAGCAATCTTTATTGTTAATAGAACGTGATCAATGCCCTTTGGTGTTTGGTTGATTAGTTTGGATTTGAGATGTTTTATGTCTTAATTGAAATAGACCAAAGTTAACTATAAAAACATAAGTAGTGTATTAGACATGATGTTTATAAGCTTTGAGGCTAAAGTTCACTTTAAAAGGGTAAGTAAATTTAAGATGTAATATGTTTTAATTATTCCCAAGTTTTAGATTTACAATAGGTATAACTAAGGTGTGGAATTATTCACTTTATATTTTAGTGAATGATTAGATTAAATTTGTTTTGCTATTATGAAAAGAATATGTATTTATTTAATCGAAGCATAATTAGATGATCTTAGTAATTTGTTAGAATTTAAAGTTATGTTAATAGTGGTTAAGATATAATGATTATTCACCATATTATATATATGAGTGATACTTTATTTAAAGGGTTTTTAATAAGATTTTTAAAAGACTATTTTGAAGTTAAAAGTTATACTTAAGTTTGATTATGAATTTAAGTTATGGGTTTGGAATTAGTACAAAGACACTAATTGCTCAAGGTTTTATAAGAATTGTGATTATTTCTTACTTAAGAATTGTTTTTAAAGAATTCACAAAATAAGTGTTAGATAAGGATTTATTATTTAAAATATTAAAGACTTTTCTAATAATATATTTAATATTTTTCTAGTGTAATATATTTATTCAAGACCTTAAAATGATTTTTTATTTATTTTTAAGTGTTATTTTTATGTTTATAAAATTCCATAAAGTATTAAATGTATTTAAATATTTACTTCAAATTTTTATCTATAAAAGAGTTGAGTTAGTATTTTTGTAAAATAGTGGATTTATTTTTATACACAAAAATGATTTTTATTTATTTTTAGAATTTTTCCTTATTTTATGAGATTTCACTCAAGATGTAATGGTGTTAATATTTATTTGCATTTTATGTACCTTAAACAAGTAATGTTATATCTTTCTGAGATAAATATTATTTTTGTGAGCATTTGGACATATTATATATAATTTTAGAATTTTTCTTTATTTTTGTCTTGGGCTGAAATAAGCTTAGGGGTTTGTTGGTAATTTTTCATTTTACTTGTTTATTATTTTATTTTATTTTTCTACTGTGCTAAATTCATGAACCAACTTGGCCCATAGACCGACCTGGTCCAATCCGATGCAAGTAGTTGGTCCAACCTCAGCCCAACACACCCTCTCATCCTCATCTCCCACACGCAGACACACACACACGATGAGTCACTCCTCTCGCGTTCCCCTCTTTGCTGCTCCTGATGCGCCGTCGTCGCCGCGCTGCCAGTTGGTGACCAACTCCGGCCGCCACCTACTACCTCCGCCGTTGATTCACACCGGTGCTGCCTCGTCACCTCTTCCTTTTTATTTCCCCCATCGATTTGGCTTGCGCGCTCCTCGCGCACACTCGGTTGAAGCCCTAGCTCTGCCCCGGCACGACAGCTGTCGATTCTGGCGGTGCTGCTGCCCGGCCGCGACGTTCTCCGCGTGCCACTGCCGCTGGTGAGATGGCTCGACGCGGTGTAGGCGCCTCGGTGCCCACCGTGCCGCCGTGTCGCTACCCTCTCCGACTCGATCCCCTCTTTGGCGAGCTTGGGTTCGTCTTGGGTAGGTATCACTTCTTCCCTCAATACTCCTTCCTATTGGGAACCCTAAAATTCTAGTAACATTTGTTGATGCTTGGTCTGTTTCTGTTGTCAAATCTTTCACCTAGGTTTTGGTGGGACGGAAGTGTATCTGCAACCCCAGTGACCTTGATCTTCTTCTATTGGACTGTTTATTGGGGTAGTGTGGTTGATGGTGTGGTATGGGAGTGATGGTGCTATGTTAGCGCTGCATCCGATGGGACGGCGGTGATTTCATTCCCGCAACCACGCTGGTGTGTTGTGCCTCGGCTTCATCACACCTACGCTACAGGTGCTCGGCACCCTCGGTGAGTTATTTCCTGTGACCGGCCATCGAGCCGATGACTCTGCTCAGTGGTGTGTAGTGTCTCTTTTGAGCCAACGCATGATGTTGAGTGCTGATGATGATGGTTCAGTGATGAATTCATTGATAGGATGTCTTGATGATTTTGATCATGCTAGTTATCTCCTAATTATGAGATGAGCTATCTGTGTGTACTTGTACTAGTTGGTTTTGCTTGTTGTGCAATGAATCTGTCTTGAGGAAATGCATAAGGTTAATTATTTTAACATATGTGCTTGAATATTGGTGGCTTGTAGTATTGTTTGAGCTACTGCTATTATGGAACAAGCCTTTTGGGATTTGATATTGAGCTTGAGCTATTAATGCTCTTGGTTGGGTGCTATGTATAAGTAGATTGCAGTAATTTTCCTTGAGATGTGATATTTGTGGTAGTATGGGCTGCCTTGAACCAAAATGTGAAGGTGTGCAGTGTGCACCTGAATCTTTGATTCAGTTACTTTTGTTTTAAAATATAGAATGATTCTTGGATATTTTTAAATATCTAAGAAAGAGATTTATTATAAAACTTGAAGAAGAGCTGATGTTCTAGTTTAAATACTAGATTGAGAATTTGGTGGAAGTGAGTTTGGGATTATGCCTGATGTGCAATTCCAATTCTTTTGGATTTGTGCCCAGCAATCCTTCATGCTTGCTGGTTTGTGCAAAAATGATTTGTATGCTTCTATGGCTTTGGTATGAATGGTATAAGTGTGATATAGCCCCTGCCTATGATGCAAAGGCTGATGCACATATTTGTAGAAAAAAAATCACTTGTGCTTGAATAAACTTGATAAGACCATATGCTTTACTTGTTTGTGGACTATGCCCATGATTTGATAATCTCTAGCTGGTTTAGCTAGAGAAATGATTTGAAATATCTTTGAATGGCTTGAAAACCTGAATATTCTGTTAGCTTATTTTGGGTGGCTTTAGTTGTTGGAAACCTGCTACTGTGATGCCTCTTTGTAGTGTACACATTAGTAGGTCACAACAATTATGATGTGCTGATGGATACACTATTTTAAATGGATCCTCTTGCTCTGATTATTTTTGTGGTGCTTCTATACAAGAATGTGCACAATATAATCTCAGGTAGGATGATCTGCTGCTTATACAGCTAAGCAAAATTATTTTAGACCTGAATGCTTGTGATGCTGGTCTGAAGCATAGGTTAAAATAAATGTTTCCCTTCATTCCTTAGCCCTGCCTAGGATGCAAAGGCCGAGGCTTTGATGATGTTTGTATACAACAGTTACTGCTTGCTTATGAAAACTATCCAATGATGATCTTGTACTCCATTTGAGTACAGATCTGAGGATTTTCTATTGCCCCATCCATTTTCTAAGATGCAATAATAAGAACAGATACAAAGGCATGATCTTAGATGAATAACCTGTTGTTTTGGAGTTATGGTTTGTCTTGTGGTTATTATTGATCCACTGCTAGTGCCAACCCTCTCCTCTTATCTCCTGACTTGATCTATTGAATTTACTACTGCTTCTTTTCTGGTAAGCCTGCTCCTCCTAGCTCTTGGCCATCTTCTGGTGCTCCTGGATGGATTCCCCAAGCAACCAGGGTGCTGGTGGAGGTTTTGGTGTTGAACCATGTACTCTAGAGTTGATGATAAGATGGTAAGATAGTAACATGGGGAATGTGCTCTGAAGTGTGGAGGTGGAATGGTAGCTTGTTGCTACGGCTGTGCTCTCCCTTTTGTACTTCTTGTGATGCTCCTGGTGTTGAAAACACCACATGGCTGCATGTATGTGTAAGCTGCTTACAGCTGGGCCCCATATGGTGCAAGTTTCCATCTGTGGAACTTGTGCCTATGGATGAGCTCTGCTTGGAAGATATTTTCTATGGATCACTTTGGCTAGAAGTTTGGTATTATCTTGAATTGGTTTAATAGTTTGATGTTGCCAAGTGGATTACCAAACACTAAATGGTGAAACTTGCCCTGGGCTTATGATGCTAAGCCTGAAGCCATTCTCTTGATGATAAGAATAGATTCTATTTGGCCCCTTTTTATTACTACTCAATGATGACCCGGCAATGCCTTTCATTGCCAACCTAAGAGTACTATGACCCCCCATAACCCCCTGTTTTCCCTTTCTTTTGTTTATTATTTGTGCTTTGCAGGGTAAAGAATAAGGAGAGTTGAAGAACAGAAGACATAGGACTAATTAGGAAAATAGTTTAGGTTTTATTTTTTTATTCTTTTGTAAAAAAATTATATTATTCCTGAACTGTAAGACATTGTAATTTATTATTATGGTAGTAAAGTAAATCCTTTCTTCCTCAATTTGTCTTCCACTTTCCTTTTCTATTTGGGAAATGGTAAATACATTGTAATATTGTTTATCTAAATAAGTTTACCTTTTCCATTAATTCATTCCTCTACTTTTGGATGATTATAAAGATAATGTAATGTTTAATTTTGTATCTTGTTCATAAATAAGAACTCAATTCTTATTTCTTATTGCAATTTAACTACCATTTATCATTCCACTTACATATTCGTTCAATTATATTTATTTTCTTATTTGTAACTACTTTATTGTATATTCTTATTGTTTCTCCTTAATTTCAAATCTTATTAATTCTAGTTGTATTAAAGATTCTAAATACCAACCTTTTATAAGTTTTAATTATTTCAGATTTAAAATTCAAATACCAGTTTAAATTATTTCTCCCTTAAAACACAAAGATTCAATAGAGGTCATGTCGAAATCCATCGCACCTGCCCTGACGTTTCCATCGGAACAAGAGAGATCTCGATCCCTCTATAGCTTCTTTAGTTTTTGCGTGAAAATTCTCCGGATTTTCTGATGCATGAATGCAATGCACACACATGAGTCCTGTCAATTTTTAGCTGCTAATCCTGGGATGTTACAAGATTACATATATATATTCATGAGTTATATTTGGAGTTGGATGTCTCTATGAAATTGTGGTGTTTGTTTGAACCGTCTAGCGCTCAAGGTGACAGTGTGGGGTTATCTAGATGGGGAAGGCAGACTTTGAGGTGTGTTGCCCTACCATGGATTAGAGTGTCGAACCAGAGAGTAGTTCAGAGTAGTATCATGAAGAGAAGATATTTATATGAGAGTGTTCACTAGTGAAAGTATGATCCCTAGGCCTTGTTTCTAAACATTGAAACACTGTTTGCATCTAGATTCGTTACATGTTTGCTTGCTTCCATCTTTATTTTAGTTTGCCTTTAGTCTCTCCCACGTCAACAACAAGTCAAAAGCTCTTTTCTGGCACCGTTACCACTTGTATTTCACTATATCTTTGCCGAACTAGTGCACCTATACACCTGACAAGTGTATAAGGTGTGTTGGGGACACATGAGACTTCTTGTATCTTGATTGCAGGGTTGCTTGGGAGGGATACCTTTGACCACTTCCTCCCTGAGTTCGATAAACCTTGGGTAATCCACTTAAGGGAAACTTGCTGATGTTCTACAAACCTCTATACTTGGAGGCCCAAAAACTGTCTACAAGAATAGAAGTGCGTAGACATCAAGCTATTTTCTGGCGCCGTTGCCGGGGAGGTAAGGTAAAAGGTACTCACATCCTCCGGTCTGAGTGCTCGAAGTTATTTCCTTTAGATTCTGCATTTTTGTCTTTTTGTTTCTTGTTTTCACTAGTTAGGCTTAATGGAAAACTACAAAAAAATTAGAGAGCTTTATAGTGTTTATCTTGAGTTAGGACATGAAGTGTTTGAAGAGGAAATTAAAAAACCTATGGAGCTCTATTTGCATGCTAATAGCAATGTTATTAGTATGAATTTTTTGAACACCATTGTTACTAATGGTATGGAAATGGCTAAGCTTGGGGAAGCTAGTTTTTATGAGAAAGATCTTTTTAGTTCCCCAGCTTTATGGAAGAAAATTTGCTCTGATGATACTTTATCTCCCATATGTGGTAATTCTAATGATATTCGTGATATTTTAAAGCCACATACTGAAAGTGTCCCTTTTAAAATACCTACAAAAAATTTTGATCGTGTCATGGATAACTATTATTTTAGGGATGGAACTATCCATCCTGGTGATCACTTGCTTTTTATCCATGAATTATGCGAGTTGTTCAAGTGTGCAGGTATTTCAATGGACCAAGTTAAGAGGAAGCTATTCCTTTTATCACTTAAGGACAAAGCAAGGGAGTGGTATGAGCTACTAGATGATCCTTATCATTTGAAGTGGAAGGAACTTGAATCTCTCTTTTTCTCTAAATTTTATCCTCCTCATGAAATTCATAAAGATAGGAATTATATTTATAATTTTCATCCTCATGATGGAGAAAGTATTGCCCAAGCATGGGGAAGATTTAAGTCACTAATGCTCAAATGTCACATTCATGAGCTTCCCAGTAATTTTATTATCAATAATATTATGCAAGACTTTCAGGACATTACAAGGACTATCTAGATACCTGTTCAGAGGGATCCTTCACAAGTAAGAAGGTCAAAGCTAAGTGGGATTTTCTTGAAACAATTCAAAGCAATACCAAAGATTGGGATAACGACAAAGTTAAAGAACCAGGTATAAACTATGAGTATGATTGCATTAAGTCTTTCGCTGAAACTGCTGATTTTCAAGAGCTTAGTGATAAATATGGTCTTGATCCTCAAATTCTTGTTAGATATTATAGAGCCTTTGCTTCCCATATTAATGCTCCTAAATAAAAATGGTACATGTATCATGAACCTTTTAAAGACACTTGCATGGAAAATGAAAATGTTATTAATGATTGCAATAAACATGCTCAAACTTCTAAAAGTACTATTTCTTATAAGCATGTTAATATTTGTGGTATGCATAGACCTTGTGAGAAGAATCAAATAGAAGAAGAATATTGTATCACCCACTGGAACGAAAAAACCAGAACATGGTATAAGGCTCTAAATGATCTTGGTAAAAAAATTGTGCCCTCTACCCTTTCATTTGTGAACTCTGCTATGAAGTGGGTCGTTTCAATTTTCAATGCTCAGGCCATAATAATAACCTTTCTAATCCAATGAGTACTGCAAGTTTGTATTGTGATAACGCGATCACTAATAATCAACATGATGAACTTACATTGTTTTTGGGGTGTGAAGAGTTATCAAGAAAAACTTCTTTGGTAGACATGAGTGATTTTGGTATGAATTGCGTCTTGCCTGGGTGTCATCTTTATTGTGTTGATAATTTCGACACGAATACTTACATACAAAATCTTATAAAAGATGATATTTTACAAAAATATGACAGGACTGATATGAGTTTTGTTCTTATTAATGAAAAGGAGGAATCCTCCAAAGTTTCTTCTATTGTCTTTAACAATAAACCAGGGTATGTGGATAAGCTTACTTTCAAGCCTCTCCCTCCAAAAGAGGAGAAGAATAAGAAGAAGAAGAAGAAGAAGAAGAAGAAGAAGAGGAGTAAAAGGAGAGAGGAAACAATATCTTCCTCTAAGCATGTTGCTCCTATCATAGTTTTTGCTGATGAATCTGAACTAGATGATGTTCCTATGCCTGTTACCTATAATAGTGGTCATGATTGGGAAAAGAACACCACTTTTGATATTGAAAATATCTTTGGTACCAATTTTGAAAATGATGATATTAATAGTTGTTGTGCTATTAGTGCTATCCATGTTCCTTGCATTAATGATATGTTTACAAATGAACCCACTTGGGGAGATAACAATTATATTGCTTATGATGATACCAAACCTCCAATATATGATGACTACAATGATGAGTATGATATTTTAAGTCCACCTACTATTGAGGAGAAAATTGATTGTGATTACAATATGCCTCCTATATTTGATGATTATTGTGATGAGAATAATAGTGATAGCTATTTTGTTGAATTTTCTCCCACTATAATTAATAAGAATGAATATGCTTATGTGGAGAGTAATAATCATTTTATGCACGTGGCTCATGATAAGAATGTTTTATGTGATAGATATATTGTTAATTTTATTCATGTTTCTACTGAAAGTTATTATGAGAGAGGGAAACATTGTTTTATGTATCTTAACAATATTAAGTTTCCCCTCTTTATGTTGAAAGTCTTGAAGTTGCACTTGTTTTGCTTTCCTATGCTTGTTGCTTTGTGCTTTCATAACTTGTTTCTTTACAATATTTCTATGCATAGGAAGTGGTTTAGACTTAAATGTGTTTTGAATTTGCTTCTTGATGCTCTCTTTTACTTCAATTCATATTTCTTATGTGAGCATCTTCTCAAACTATCAAGCCTAACTTAAAGGCGTTAAAAAAAGTACTTATTGGGAGATAACCCAAAAGTTTTCTTGAGTCTTGGAAGTTATTACCTCTGTAATGACCTCTCCTTATCCTTTTTGTGTGGTTTTTGTGCCAAGAATAACCTCTAATGAGAGAGAAGTAAGATTTGGGGAGTTGCTGTCCCGAAACAGATTTTTGTGCTCCACCATAAAAATTCGTGTAAAATCTCTGTAAGTCAGATTGAGCTGATATTTTATGAATAAATCCCCCAGTATGTTAGCTAACTTTAGTTAGTTCAACACTTTTTTATTTGAGCAACATAAGGTCTTCAAAACAATCGGTTTCTACCCGCTGGTCTGTTTTGACAGATTTCTGCCATTATTTGCATTTGCTTTTTATTGATTCTTTTTTGGGTTATTTTTGGGAAATTGAGCTTTTTGAGGGAATTGCTACAGTAGCTTGTGTTTTTAGTGAAAGTTTTTTTGTTCTAAAACTAAAACCCAAAGGTATATTATCTTTTGAATGCACTAATGTTGCTAATGAAGATTGTGTGAAGTTTTGAATGAAGGAAAATATTCAGGTGTAAGGGAAGAATGATGTAATGAGATGAAGAATGGACAAAATCTCAAGCTTGGGGATGCCACCCGGTATCACCGCAAGAAATATTCAAGAGTTAAAAGCGTCAAAGCTTGGGGATGCCCAAGGCATCCCCTTCTTCATCAATAAAAATCTCAGGTCTTTCTAGACACTTCGTTTTTATTGCTTCATGCACTATTTGTTTTTTTAGTTTTCTTTTGTTTGGTTTGCTGCACTAAGTTGGTTGGATCACAACACACTTATTTTGGAGAGGCACACTCTGTTTTCATTGTTTAGAACACTCTAGTTTTCACTCTTATTGTTCTGTGAGTGTTCTCTTTTGCTAGCACTGTGTTTAGCCTTAGTTTTCTTGTGCTTTCAGCTTAGAATTTTTTAGTTCTTCTTTGTTGATTTGTGAGATAAGCTCACTGATCTTTATTGATTATTATCTTTGTGAGTTGTTTCAAATAAGTTGATTGGTGTTGGAAAAGAGTAGAAAGTTTCATGCTTAAGTGCTACAAAAGGGAGCTTGTTTTGACTGTGGCTTAGACTTTATCATGTCATTTTAGATGTTTCTTTGACCATATGCTTAGTGATTATTGTTGTAGCATGACTTCCAAACAATTAGGATTGCTTAATGTGCATTGAAGGAATCATGCGGTGTTTTAGCATACAAAAGCATAATATTGTGGTATTCTCCTTTGATGCTTTATTTGGGTTGACTTGGCACATGATCACACCATGTTATGACTATGAACCAGTCACCTTAGCCTCTATGATCATTTAATTTTTGACTTGTGATACCACTTTATGCTTTGATCAATAATGTTTTGTCGCTCTGCATGATTATGGCCATTATTGCTCTCTTAGTTCTCCCAATCTTTTGCTAGCCTCCACTTGTATGAGTAAGCTCTACTCATGCATTCAACTCCCAAGAAACCAAGTTATTCCAAAGTGTCTACTATAAATTCCTATGCATGGTGTGTTACACCATTCCAAGTATATTCTTGTTTTATCTATCTTCCAAATTAAACTTGTTATGTGAAAGTTAGTGATTAAAGCTCTCACAAACTTGATGGCACACTTTATTTTTCTTGCCCCTAATAAACTTGAACCATTGTTTTCATCTATGTTATATATGCTTGCACTTATACGTTGGAATTAGCAGAAACGTGCTGTCACGGGGAACACTTTCAACATTGCACTTATACTTTGTACACAGTTGATATCATGCTCTTTTGTCTATGGATGTCATCGGTGTGAAATAAAAAGGGAGCTTGTAATTCCATGTAGTTATGTATGTGTGTTAGAGAAACGCCTGGGCCTCTAGCCTAAGCCCTGCCTAATCATGGTGGAAACTTGCAGCATCACCATAATGACATATATGAAGCTTTCTTCTTATAAAAAAAGAGACATATTGAAAAGAGGAAAGAGAGAAAAATCACCATATTCCCATGGTAAATAAGAAGATTGCTAAGATGCTCATTGTCTTCTTGCCTTGTCATTCTGATTATGGGATAGCTCCTGTATCATGTGCAAGGGGTACCCCGTTGGCGGTTCTCTATGATACACATGTACTTACTATGACAAGAACTTACAGGTGACTAAAGTTGAGTAGCATGAGGTGCGGCCCTCGTATTCAAGGGACATGAGATTGCCAAATTATACTTTGTGAAGCATATACTCCATATTTTGTTCACTTTAACCTTAATCACTTCAAGATGCTTATGATAGGGGCAATGAGGGCTGAAAGCTAACAAGTACCATAATTTTTGGAAGCTCTTTTTGAAACTTGAAATCCCTGCTTCCCTTTATGAAGGGTCTTTCTTCCACTATTATATTGAGTCTCCACCTTCTATCCTTAGGCACTAATTAAGAGAGCATAGTTGCCATTCTTAGTTCTATGTGCATTGTCCCAAAACTTATTGATTGATGCATATTATAGATATTGCTTGTTCTTGTGCTATTTGTATCTAGTCACTCTTATGAACTTTGAAGGTGTCCTATGCATCTATTTTCTACTCTATGAGGGACAAGCTGAATGCCACTATGCCATGTTTTATTTATATGAAACAAACAAACGTTTTTCAATGCATGTTATTGATGATCTTTGTTTGTAGCCTTTCATGTTGCATGCATAGTTACTTTGTCTTACTGTTAGAACTCCATCTTTCATGCTCATGTTTACAGTTCTTTGATCCCAGCTTTCAATGCTTGCAAATGGTTTGATCTTGATTGTGATGGTGCTTGTCACCTTAAAAAATATTATTTTTATCACTTACCTACTCGAGGACGAGTAGGAGTTAAGCTTGGGGATGCTTGATACGTCGTAAATGTATCTATAATTTTTTATGCTCCATGCTTGTTTTTTATCAACTTTGCTATGTTTTATCTACACTTTGAGGTATTTTTATACACTTTCTGGTACTAACCTATTGACAAGATGCCACAGTGCCAGTTGCCTGTTTTCTGCTGTTTTTGGTTTCAGAAAGCTAAAAAATGAATATTCTCGGAATTGGACGGGACAAAAGCCAAAGTTCATATTTTCCATGAACGATACGGAAAATCGAAGATGAGACGGAGGAAGACACCAGGGTGGCCACACCCTAGGTGGGCACGGGTCCCACCCTGGCCGCGCCCACATGGAGTGTGGGCTCCCTAGCCCTCCACCGACCTTGCCTCCTTCGCCTATAAGAAGCCCCTGACTCAGAAACCCTAGGGGATCAACTAGAAATCCACGAAAAGTTCCGCAGTGCCGCCGCCACCAAAGGGGAGATTCGGGGGACAGAAAGTCTCTGTTCCGGCACCTTCTAGGACGGGAAAGTGCCCCTCGAGCCATCTCCATCAATCTCCACCACCATATCCATCGTCATTGCTAATTCCCATGATGAGGAGGGAGTAGTTCTTCCTCGAGGCTAGGAGCTCTACCGGTAGCTATGTGTTCATCTCTCTCTCTCTATGCATGACCTTGTTGTGGTCATGAGCTTTGTAATCAAGTAGATCTACCTTGCTACTCAAGTGCTTCAATAGATCTCTGCTCTCCCCATGTGTGTGAAAGTGACAGCATGCACGCCATGGTGGCACTTAGGCTTGAGTCTACATAAATACTCATCGTGCTTTAATAGATCTATGCTTTTCCCCATGTGTGTGACAGTGACAGCGTGCGCGCCGTGTGTGGCACTTAAGCTAGATTACATATATATATATATATTCATGAGTTATATTTGGAGTTGGATGTCTCTATGAAATTGTGGTGTTTGTTGGAACCGTCTAGCGCTCAAGGTGACAGTATGGGGTTATCTAGATGGGGAAGGCGGACTCTGAGGTGTGTAGTTATAGCCCTACCATGGATTGGAGTGTCTAATCGGAGAGTAGTTCAGAGTAGTATCATGAAGAGAAGATATTTATATGAGAGTGTTCACTAGTGAAAGTATGATCCCTAGGCCTTGTTTCTAAACATTGAAACACCGTTTGCATCTAGATCTGTTACATGTTTGCTTGCTTCCATCTTTATTTCAGTTTGCCTTTAGTCTCTCTCACGTCAACAACAAGTCAGAAGCTCTTTTCTGGCACCGGTACCACTTGTATTTTACTATCTCTTCGCCGAACTAGTGCACTTATACACCTGACAAGTGTATTAGGTGCGTTGGGGACACAAGAGACTTCTTGCATCTTGATTGCATGGTTGCTTGAGAGGGATACCTTTGACTACTTCCTCCGTGAGTTCGATAAACCTTGGGTAATCCACTTAAGGGAAACTTGTTGCTGTTCTACAAACCTCTGCACTTGGAGGCCCAACAACTATCTACAAGAATAGAAGTGCGTAGACATCAGGGGTGATGGCGACTCATATCACTGTAGAGCTTCATTGGGAAACCCCAAGAGGAAGGTATGATGAGCACAACAATAAGTCTTCCCTCAGAAAGAAACCAAGGTTATCGAACCAGTAGGAGGAAGGAAACAACTCAAAGGTGTTGCTAGCAACTTGGAAACCTGCACAACACAAACTCAAGACTTTGCCCCAACAAACAGTGAGGTTGTCAATCTCACTGGTTTGCTAAAAACAAAGGATTAAACGTATGGTGTGGAAGGCAATGGTGGTTTGCAGAAAGTAAACAGTAGAAGTGGAAGATGTATCAATGGTAAAGATGGACCGGGGTCCACAATTCACTAGAGGTGCTCTCCTTAAGATAAACAACATAACATGATGGGTAAACCTCGATCGTATGATTCGGACCACCTATGGCGGAATCAGACAGCTAGAAGTCGTCTGGACGCTCTATTCGATGGCTCACAAGGCAGGTGGTGTAACATCCCACTTTCAGCAACCCTGATTAGTTGTCCAGAATGCAAAAGTCATGGGGAACAAAAACTTTTTCCTGTTTAGAGATGCAGTGATTACTTGTTTGATTGCTTGTGCTTATGCATCTGACTATGTATTAGAGTAGTTGATGATATACTCCTTACCTCACCCTCAGTTGACAAAAGCTATTTCCCAAAACTGACTTGGCTTATTTTACATATTCCCAAATGTTCTAGCATTTTAAAAACCTGAGCCAAGATGCCTTTGCAACCCTAACCACTTAAGTAGCTTCTACTGACAGAATTATGGAGATCTATATGATATAATTTCCTTATGTTTACAAGACAGACCTTCAACTATTCTTACCTCTAGGTTTTCCAAAACCTTTTATAAAGCTTTTGAACTCTACTCTTGGTAGAAGTACCAAGGACCTTACCTTATTCAAAACCCCCCAACCTTTTCAAAATACCCATCCTTACCTCAAGCTAGGCTTGATTGTAACCATAGTAGTTGTTGATTTGTCTGTAAGATGAATTTCCTTGATCTGCTGTTTGACTTGTTTACTTAGGAAGTAGTATGAGCTACCCTAGGAGCTCATCCACTAGGATTAAGCTAAATCAAGATTACAAACCCTAAGCAAGTTTCCTAAGCTTATCCTTTCATCTAGTCACTAAAGTGATCCTCTAACCCCTTAACTAGATCAATATAGAGTTAATCGTTTCCAGAAGATGCCAAGTCAATAAAGAACAACTATAAGTTTGGGCCCTCTCTACTCAATCTATTCTTCAACAACATCCACTTGATGATGAGTATGGAACCTAGTATCCTCTCAGAACCATCCCCTCTTATATTCTAGTCAAAAACCCTAAATCTGCCAAAGATGACTAAGTCTGAAAAACTGTTATCAATATCATCTTTTTGAGACTCACTCTTTCTCAACCCTTGTGCATTTTTGGGAATGCACTTGAACCATATTGTAAACCATCTTAAAGACTTCCAAGGCCCACACTTGCCCTTGGCTAGACCATCCTTTAAACCACTTGTTCTTGATGGTTTTGCAGGCAAGAAATTAATCTTTCCTGTAAATCTTACCAACATGTCTACTTTGGCAGAAGCTCACATCTCCATGCTATCTTATTTTGACCAACTCCTTGCATGATTGTACTCACTGGTATTGTCCATGGCTATTAACTTGATCAGATTCGAGAAGTAACGTGAAGAAGAAGAAGGTGATGTTGACGACTATGCGAGTTAGGACGTTCTCCTAGTCAATTGCTTGTAGGTTAAGGCATGACCCGGGCTCTACCCTTCGATAAAGTTCCGCTGATGATGATTAATGTAGGCATAATGACAATTGAGATATGACTTGTATCCGCTTAAGTAATGTATATTTACTTTGATACTTTGTCGCATCATAAGAGGATGCAGTTTATAGGCTAAGAAAGATTATGGTTGGAGCGACTGTATCGTCGGTTCCAACTCAATTTCTTTTATTTCCTAATTCTCGGTAAATGTTTGATCAATCCCAAGGTTCGTGTCGGACAACATGTCGTTGACTCGTGGACAAGGGTGTGTGTGGCCCGTATGCAGCGAAAATGCACGGGTTTCATCTTGTTTTGTTTTGTCTCGGACGATAGGGGAATATGAGTGCGCTTTTTTAATTAGGATTTTTTGTTAGTTATCTCACCGAAAACCAGTGTGGACCTTTTTCTTACTATGAGTTTGTTTATTATTTGTCCGCTCAAGTCTTTTTTTTTTGGTATTGTGTTTTTTTTACTTTTTATTGCGTTGGTTTTGGATCATAGTTGATTACTTATTAATACAATTTCTTTTCAAATTTAATAAAATTTGTTGTACTGATTCTTCAATACCTACTATTTTGTAGATTATCAAATTTGTAGCATGCACACGACTTGTTGTGATTATTCTGCACTTGCCGTTCTTGATTGTCTTGGAACCGATTTCTGGAGCTATCCTGGTACTGATATTGGTGAAATTGTGTGCCCATGATTGAAATTACACTGAAAATGCCTCTGATAGTTTGGATTTTAGTTCCGCCCTAGGTAGTTTGGATTCTACTGCTGTTAAGTATGGTCATTACGTTGGTACTACCGAGGCCGAGGTCTGGTATTGGTTGTTCTACTCCCTAGGTTAGCAACGTATCCATCATCATTCGTGTCAAATCCGCCTCCTCCTTCATGCCCTCCATGGACATAACCAAACCCATCTCGCGTCTCACTACCTTCGGAACCGTGGGCGAGTGCCAAAGGTGAGCCATGAGTGGGGTCAAGATGGTGAATTCGATTTGGGATTTCCACGCACGGAGGTGAAACCCTAGTTAGATCAACCTCTCTCCCTTTTCCCCATTTGGACTCATATCCACAATAGTTGGATGGCCCACGACAGCTCGTAGTGCGGATGGAGACGAAACTTAGCGCTCAAAGGAGTGTGTTAGCGAGCGTCGGTGGAGGAACCCCCGAGCTGCTCGCCAAAGAGATCATCATCCTCCTGTCCGATCTCCCGAAGTGCCTAGAACTTCCCCCCGAAAGTTACCATCCCCTCTGGCGTGTCCAGTCTTGAGCCCTCACGAGTCGGTGATTGATCATTGATCAATAATTTTTTTTATAATGAAAAAATTGGAGCAAACATTTGTTTTCTTTTTTTTGAGAACTAATTGGGGCTACAGGTTGAAATATTCTGATCCGGAGCTGGTAGCGTGGGCCACCCACCTGATGCAGGCTGGCGGAGTCGTGGACCAGGCCGTCAATAAAAAAGGACCGAGCGTGGAAGTCGGAGTTCATGGGCCACACGCGTCTCCGATCCGATACAGCCTAGGGTTGGGGCTTCGCTAGGCAATATATACATGTGGTTCTCCACCCAGAGCGCCACCAAACTCGATCCGCCGCCACCGCCAGCCTCGTAGCGCACATCTAGATCCAGGGAAGAAGGGAGGGAAGAAGAGGAAGGAGGCGATGGAGGTCATCGGGTTCATGCCTGGGTTGCCGACTTCTCGTCTCTTCAACAGGGAGTACGAGAAGACGCCCAGCCCCGAGAAGGAGGAAAAGGAGGAGGAGGAGCTGGTGCTGGACTGCACGGACCTGGAGCTCGAATACAATGCCCCGAAGGAGTCCTTCGCCGACGAGCTGGTGGAGATCGAGGAGCGCATGGCAGGAGTGGCCATGGACCTGCCCCCGTTCAAGTTTGGTGAGGACGGGAAGAAGTTGGAGCTGGTGAGCCAGGAGCTGATCCGCGCCATCATGAAGTCGCCGCCTCGTTCCAAGCCGCTCTCGGACCACAGCATCGAGGCCATCCGTCGAGACACGGGGATCACGGACGAGGAGGATCTCGAGACCATAGCGAGGTCGTTCCGCGCCTTGCAGAGTGCGGTGGACACCCAGAACGACATCATCCGGCAGTACCGCGCCCAGGGATACGCCTACGCCTCGCTTCCCCCTCCCAAGAGCCAGAGGTATCAGCCCTTATTCTGGGAACTAACAAGACGTCCATGATGGAAAGGATTAGCTCATGCCTAGTATATTATCAATGCAAGATGATGATGAATCGAATAAATTAAGATGCTGGTCTGCGACCGTCAAGTTACTATTTTTATGCTAGTGTGTACTCTTGTATTATTTTTAGAACTATGTATTGGCTTGATGGACATCATGTGTGCTTCGCTTGCTGTCAAAGAGACGTGCTTCTCTTCGAGTTAAATTTGATTGCTTTTTATTTATTGGCCTTGGAATTTGCCTTCCACTTTATGTTGGTGGATATATTACATCTTGTTGCTTCCTGTCGTGCAGTAATTGGTCATTGTTTATGCTGTTGATCAATTTTGCTCTGGTTTGAAACAGATTGATAGAGCTAGCTTCTCCTCATAGTTCTGTCAGTTTCGTACCTCATTGTTTGGACCCAATTATGGACCTTGAATAATACACAATCTAGCACTGATTCGATATGAATCACATGATAGCATTATCCCTGTGTTGGGTAGAACAATCTATACCTCTTTGAGCCCACCCCTTCAATTAGTTTTCTTACTATTACTTCAGAATTCAAGAAGGGCGGTGGTGGAAAGAGTAAAGTAGCATGGTCAGCTTTATCGTTAAGCTATTGCATCATCACCGAAATTGAGCAATCATGGGCAACCACCCGACCCAATGTTGGGTTTCTAATATTATTGAGGCATGTGCTGCTATGTACAGTTTGTCACTAAACCTCTTGTTGAGTATAAGGTTTTTTGTGCCCATACTTGTGCTTTGCTGCTTGTACAATCTAGCTTTCTAGGAAATTAGTGCTAACCTCACATATAACTACTGATGAGATGTTTGTGATCTGGTTATCGAGGTGACTTGGTTGATGCACTGGTTATTGAAGGAAAGACAAGGATGCTTTTCTCCTGTTTAATGTTCAGCCCAAAACATATCCTATTGAATTGGCCATGGAATTTGCCTTCCACTTTATGTTTGTCCGTTGGTGGGTATATATACATCATGTTGCCTCCTATTGTGCAGTTATTGATGTTTTTTATGATTGCTGGTGTATAGTCATATTGGCTGATTGAATGTCGTTGTGCACATTTTTCTCTGGTTTGCAACAGATTGATAGCTTCTGCTCAAAGTTTGTTTTTACATCTGATTGTTTGGATTAAATTGTGGACCTTGAACACAATTTGCACTGATTCGATATGAATCACATGATGGCTAGCTATGTCCCTTGAACGTTGACAAAAGTATAGTCAATCTAATGAAAAGTGTACCGATAAGCGTGATTTTTTTCCTAGCTAGTTGCTAGTCATTACTGGAGCAGTATGTCTGTAGGTGCTACTTTGTTTCCAGGAGCACTAGTTGCCAGTTTTGTAGTTCTGTTCGTTCTTCAGCATGTTTCTTGCTGCCACAATGATTTCCTGGAATACTAGCTTGCTAATTGTACGGCTTGTTTTTTCTTGGATGCTAGTTTCTAACTTGGTGCAGTAGATTTCTAGCTTCTACTCCCTCCGTTTGGAAATATAAGATGTTTTAGGTTTGTGAATGAGATGTATCTAGACACCTTTTAGTGTCTAGATTCATTTGAACCTATACACTAAAACATGTCTAGATACATATCCTTCACAAACCTAAAACATCTTATATTTCTAAACGGAGGAAGTACTATGTTCCTGGAGCAATAGATGTACTCCCTCCGACCCATATTACTTGACTCAAATTTGTCTAAATTTGAATGAATCTAGACACTATTTAGTATATAGGTTCATCCAAATTTTGACAAATCCATGTCAACTAATATGGGTCGGAGGGAGTAGCAAATTTGGGTAAAATAGGTGTAAGAATTTCAGAAGCAATAAGTAGGTTCTAGCTTCTATTTTTCTCCTGGAGCACTAGATGAAAAATTGTTTTTATCCTACTAATATGATATGGGGAGGATTAACTAGATGTAACAAATTCAGTGCCTTCTGTGTCAGTTTTCCATTGTTATTATTGTCATTACTAGAAAAACCCAGTAGTTCATCAATATTCCTTTTTTAATCATGTACACCACATAGATGTAACTAGTCACACCGGTACTCCTTCCTAAGTTTTGAAGGATCTGCTTTTTTTTCACTTGACCTGATGCAGTATACATGCATTATACTAAATGTAGCAGGCAGTACTTACTTTTCATAGTTTGCAAAGTAACTTCTGCTCTTTTAGCTACTCATTTTCTTCTGTGTTCTAAAAGTAGATGGAACCAACGAACCCCACTGTACTTACATCACATGTAACTTACCAGAATGTATGTTCTTCCTCTGGTTTGAAACAGATTGATAGCTAGCTTCTGCTCAAAGTTCTGTCAGTTTTGTACCTCAACATTTGGACCCAATTATGGACCATGAATACAATCTGGCACTGATTCGATATTAATCACATGATAGCATTATCCCTGCAATGGTGGTAAAAGGTTATTCTTGCAAAAATTAGAAACCTTGTTGGGTAGAACAATCTAGCTTTCTAGGAAATTAGTGCTAAACTCACACATAAGTGTATACTATTTATCTTGTAGTGTAGCTAGGTGTTTACACTATTACTACTGATGAGATGTTTGTGTTCTGTTATCGAGGTGACTTGGTTGATGCAGTGGTCACTTGAAGGAAAGACAAGGATGCTTGTCTACTGTTTAATGTTCAGTCCAAAACATATCCTGTTGAATTGGCTGTAGAATTTGCCTTCCACTTTATGATGGTGGATATATATACATCATGTTGCTTCCTATCGTGCAGTTATTATGTTCTTTATGATTGCTAGTGTATACACATATTGATAGCTTAAATATTGGCTGATCGATTTTGCTGTGGTTTGCAACAGATTGACAGCTTCTGCTCAAAGCATGTCAAGTTTGTACATCTGATTTTTTGGATTGAATTATTGATCTTGAATACAATTTGCACTGATTCGATATGAATCACATGATAGATAGCTATGTCCCTCGAACGATGACAAAAGGATAGGTAATGTAATGAAAATAGTACCATACGTGTGGTTGTGAAGCTTAAGCAGCGCATTGAGCTAAATAGCGCACTGAGAAATAACTGCATCAATGCTACCTAGTGAGTTCATAAGGTTGTGCCTGCTTTAGATAACAGGTACATTTTCAAGTAAATTCTAGAGAAAATGGAGTTTGTACATGTTGATATAGATTGACTAATAGAACCTTGCCTGACATGGAGTATGCATGATGGAAGTTTTTTTTTCTGTGGACAAGGAACCAAAGGTGGCAGCTTGATGACAATTACAAGGTAATTCACTATTCACAATAAATTCAGTTCACCCATGAACTGCATGTATTTTTTTTTTTGCAGAAAACAGAAACTGTGTTGGTATCGAACAATCTATACCTCTTTGAGCCTACCCCTTAAATTAGTTTTCTTACTATTACTTCAAAATTTGAGAAGAGAAGTAGTGGAAAGACTCCAGTAACATGGTGGCTAGCAATGAATGCAAGCTATGCATCAGCACTGATATTGAACAATCATTGGCAACTACCCAATTATGGGTTTCTCATAATATTGAAGCATGTGGTTTTGTGTAGAATTTGTTATATCACCGAACTTTGTTGAGTAGAAGGTTTTTACAGCTGATGAATA
The DNA here is from genome assembly GCA_030063025.1 of Avena longiglumis. Taxonomy (NCBI): domain Eukaryota; kingdom Viridiplantae; phylum Streptophyta; class Magnoliopsida; order Poales; family Poaceae; genus Avena; species Avena longiglumis. Next base: position 7,469,530 of record CP125976.1, read on the forward strand.
CTATTTTGATGGCTTGGAACTAACTTTGCCGGACCAGATGGGGTTTTATTCCCCTTTTTGAAAAAAGGGAATCAGTGCTAACCTCATGCAGAAGTATATACTCTAATGGTGCTGGGTGTTTTCAGCTGATTTTTATATCATTGCTGCTAATGAGATATTTGTGATATCGTTATTGAGGTGACTTGGTTGGTGCAGTAGTCTCACTTGAAAGAATGATCAGTCCAAAATTGGAGTAGTGTGATGATTCTAATTACACCACATCTGGCTACACTAATGAATTAAAATACTTGCATTGCATCCAAAAAAAAAGGACTTGCATTTCATGGGCAACCTGAGCTTTTTTTAGTTTCTTTTAGAACTTTCTTTGATCACTGTTTGCGCCAATGTATCTGTGCATGATCTTGTACTCTTGTTGTGGTCCTGTTTGTCGGCAATTTGCAATGGAGAAGTCACAATCAAATGTAAACTTAGTTTGATTTTGTTTAGTGATTTTTTAGATCATAATTTGGCTTTGCGTCTGACTTGACCAGAAAACAAAACAAGATTGTATCCATTGCAATCTTATGTGATGACATTTTGTTTTTTCGAGAATGCTCTGTGGCCACATGATACCACCCTGTTCTGATTTGGCTAGTGCTATCATCTGCATTACTCAGAAGAGTTAGTTCCACGTAATTCTACGAGGTCTCACAAAACAACTGCTTTAACCCCTTTAACTCCCTGAGTTTGAAAATTGGGTATTTAGTAATCCCGTCAACTCTACAGAACAGTTTAAAATGATATCCGGATGAGGTTTTATTGATGTTGCGGCTGGCTGTTTGCAGGACATGTGGCTCAATAGATTCAATTACAAAATCTTCTTATCTTACTAACATTGAATGCTCGCTGCCCCCACGTCAAGGGGTTAGCGCCTGGACGTTGGGCGACATCGCTGTGTGGCGGACCTAGAAACTTATGGAAACCTGGGCGAACCAGTTTAAGTTATAGTTTTTTTTGACACAATCGCTATAGAAACCTATAAAACGCAAATTTTGTGCCGTCGATACTAAAGGAATGGTAGGTCCCCCCATGGTTGCGTGAGTGCTTGAGGAGACGGCGCATGTGGTGCTGACTATAAGTTTATCACACTCATTTCTATAAAGATGGAAGAGCACACTTGTTTGAACAGTCACTTAGATTGCATACTTGATGCATACATAAGATTGATTCATTTTATGGATCACTGGATGACCGAATCTTTTGCAACATGCATGTTGCTTAGGTCACTTTCTCCCAGCTTCAAAGAATACATTCGGATCTGCATCATAAGAGGTGATGCAGAGTGGATGGATTTCTGTGAGTTCATGGAACGTTTGAGAAACTTAAAGGTTGAACCCATTGAGGGAGAACTCGTATATGACAAAGGTTTATATGATATACAAAAGTTTATAAATATTATAATCTTGCAAATACTTGTTACAGTATCGAAGTATCTAATACTTATTATGTTTTATGAAAAACAGGTCCTTCTGCATGAGAGTTGCTTGCGAGAGATGAGGTGACATTGCGTGTTGATGGCGAGCGTGATAATGATGGCCAATGACACACTCTCTCAAGATTTATCATTTAGTTTATAGTTTTTGAATAATTATTATAATCGGTAGAATATGAACCTTCTGTAGTGTGTCTTATATTTTGTGAGACGGTTATTTATACAAGTTTCTAACAAGTCAGTTGTTCTGCTTTTATGAATGATTTCTATTATTTTCGATTATGTTTGAATTATTCAAATTAAGAAACTAATTGATAATGCATGAATATTTGTAAAATGCCTAATCGACATAATGAAATACATCTGGCAATAAACCAAATAGTACTTAGTGGCATTAGTAATAAACCATTGATTGGAAATGGCAAACACTCACCAAGAATAAAGCCGTCTAAAATTCGTGGAAGCTTTTTGGGGTTATGTCATAAAACCAAAGTTTTAATGAACAAGTCCTTGGAAAATTGTAAGACAAATTTCATGACAAGAACCAAAGAAGAGGCAAAGCTAATATTGCTAAAAGTTTGGTGCATTCTCGAGAAAGTGCGTTTCTCGACAATGGTGTTAATGGAAGTAAGAGCACGATGAAGGTCTACGACCATGCATCGGAATGATGAGAAGCGTAAGTGGAATATGTTCCAGGACGCGACTCTTCATGTTATAAGAAAAGAGAAGCAATGATTTGATCATTGAAGTTTTTAGTTATGCTTTTACATAAAGTAGTAGGATTCACAAACATGCCCTACACCCGGTGTGGAGATAAATGTGAACTGATTGTCGCATTATTGGAACAAGACATACCTACGAACTACAAGGAAATTGATGGTAAACTGAAGTTATAAGAAATCCTGAAATTAAAACTTCACTTGAGATTAGAAAGTAAAATTGTTACTGAATCTCGTCAACTAAAATAGTTACTTGATATTTCTGAAGGACCGTAAGGTTATAATAAATAAGTGGGAGTCTTAAAAGACAAAGTGCGATTCGTCAAGAAGGGTCTTGAGCGAATTCAAATGAATTTGATTCAGTATGCTAAATGTCTAATGGATTTTAGAATTTTGTAAAAGAAAGTATCGAATTGATATTTGATCAAGAGATTTCAAATTGTTCATGTGGCATCCCGCAAAACCACTACTAGAAAATCGCGTTGTTTTCGTGCATTGCATCGTCATGACCGCATGCTCATGTCATCATGCCACATTGCATTTGAGCATCGTCATCATCTTGCATGTGCTTGCATAAAACTATTTTCGGACAAACCTGTCTTTATTTTCTAAATGCCCGTCTTGTTTTCAAAATGCAAACCCCGGGTCCCCCGGATTGTTTTGTTTTGTCCGCTGTCGGATTGCAAAAACGCTGGTTGAAAGAAATAATTTAATTAATTATTTTAGTGGGGCAGTCGAACGGGCCGAATGACCCAAACGACCATCCCAGAAAATAAAACGGTCCACCTAATTCCTAAACCTACCAACCTATCTACCCAGCCCTCCTCTCCACCTCACCCCAACCAGTAGCAGCACTCACCTCCCTCCTCTCTTCCCCCCCAATTAAACCCTGCCACCTCACCCCCAACACCCCTCTCCCCTCCACCTAAACCGCAGCCCTTCTTTTCTCACCCTCAGCAGCCTCACCCCACTCTCCCTGCCACCCTGGGCCCGTGCCCCACTACCTGCCAGCTACCCTCCCTCTACCCGCGTCCGGCCCACAGCCCCCTGGCCCCACCGCCACCTGCCGCTCCCTCTCTCTCCCCACATCCCCTTCCCCAACCGTCCCCGACGCTCACCCCTTCCCTACCCCCGCGAGCCTCCACCTCCCTTTCCCTTAAGCTTCCTCCCGCCCGCCACCATCTCTCCCCGCCACCTCACTTGCCCGCCCATGAGCCTCTGTCTCATCTCACTCTCTTGGCTGCCGCTTCACAGGCCTCCGCTCTCCGCTTTGTGCCTCGCCGCCTCGCCTTTCCTCCACCAGCCTCCTCCACGCCTCCCTCCGGCTTTGCTCGCTCGAGCTCTCCTCGCCGCGCCAACCGGCCTGCCTCGCGTCTCCCGTCGTCAGCCCTCCCGTTCCGTGACGCTGACTCCCACCTCAGACGCTGCCTCCTCCTCCTTCCGAGGCCGCCCGCCAAGGTGCTCTCCTCCTCCTCCGCCCGTCATTGTCACAAGACGCCTCCTCGCCGTCTCTGCAATCCTCCTCAAGCGCGCCGCCCGGGAACCCAGCGTCGCTGCGCGGCGGCGATGTAGGGGTCCCAACCTAATAAGGTAGAGTCCTCCTGTGTTTACAATGCTAGTCCACGGATCAATAGCTAGCATCCACAGTTAAGATGTAATATCAAGATACAAAGGTCATAATATAACTTTATAACCAGAATAACATAAGTATATTACATCATTCATAGCTCATTGGGCTATTACATTACATTGCAGCAGAATAACTATGGTCAAGTGGTCCTTCATCTTCAAAGTGCCACAGCGGTTGTTGGTAGACTTTGTAAATCCTAATAAATCAATCTTCACTAAAATCAATCAAACACGCAACATACAAGTTCTGACCACAAAGGGTCAATACATTTGAATTGTATTGGCAAGTGATACTATGGTAGTATTGTGGAGTCTATCAACTATATGCATTTGGCTAAGTGGAGTTGAGGCTTGCATTGCTCAAAATAGAATTTTCTTATCATTTTGAAAATACTAAGTTTTTGCTTGACAAAATCATTTTTCCTCAATCAAAGATTTCAAGATCCTTGTACCAAGCCATCCCTCCATCAATGATTGAAGAATTCAAACAACCCTTGTTCAAACCACAAGATTTTAACTTAGAAATTGGAATGATGAGACTCTTGATTGCTTCCATGTCTTGATGCTCAAATTGTCCTTTACCAGGACATGGCTAAGTACTTAGATTTTACACTCTGCAGAGGTGGTGCACTTTCCCACAAGACTTGGTTTCCCAAGACAAGATCTTTCAGAAGCCTTCCCTTAGACCAAAATGGACGCGCTCCAACCTATCAAACACTACCACCTACTGTCCATATGGCTAAGTTCTTGCAACCTATATGATCATGGCAGAGCCCATATTGCCAAGTGGTTGCACTTGAAGCTTCTCAACATTTGACATCTCAAATCCCTTTGTTTCCTGGGTGGCATTCCACAAGTGAGATACACAATCCAAGCCATGGCATTGTGAACCACTCAACCATTCTCCACCAAGCAAGCCCATTCCACCCAGGTGATTCATTAATTTAGTTGTGTTATTAAACAAAACTTAAGTCCTCAGACTTAGAATATTTTTCCATAGTGTGAATATATATTCCACCCATATTTTCTATTAGCTAGGCTAAGCTTGGTAGTAGTAGGAAACTTAACTTAGGAAAATCCTACTAAGGATTCATCTACTAGGTTTTTCCTATAGCAAGATCTATACTTAGCAAAATCCATGCAAGTTTTACTTAACAAAATCACTAATGCATAGTGAAAGTAATGGGATAGAAAGTATGAAGCATCACTTGCCTTTTGGTAGAGTATAGGTTCACTTCTTGATCTTTGCAACAATCATATTCTTCAAGTCACTACAAATCAAGCAAGTCACAAACTCAATCTACCAATCAAGCAAAACAACACACATAAATAACAAAGTCAAAGAAATGCATGCAAGCATGCCAAGCTTTGTTTTGTTTGAAAAAGTGGTTCCTAGTGGGTCATAGACATTTGGGTACATCTAATGATCATTTCCTAAAGTGGCCAAGTCATTTGCAAAAGGTTTCACTTTAAAACCATTTTTCAAAACAAAGTGTTATTTTATGTGGTGTAGAAATATTTTTACTAAGGCATTAGCCCATGGGGTTCACCAAATGAGTTGCTATTGCAAAACTTGGTGTTTTTGGGTCAGTAGGTTTGGTACAAACCATCTACTCAAAGTTTTCTTCCCATAAACATTTCCATATTAAAATCAATGAGTTTATTTGGCTAGAAAATGGCTAAGTTAAATAATTCAACTTAAATTTCACAAAAATCATTTTTAACACTATGGGTTGGTTCCTAGGGTCAGTAGGGTCACAACAAACCAATTGGCAAAGGTTTGATCTCAAAATTCATTTTTAAATGATTTTTCTAATGTTAGCAAGTACACAAAAGAATCTGCAAAATCAAACAATCTATCAAATACTATTTGCTAAACTAAGGGTAGGGTTGGTTAGGGCTTGTTCTCCTGAATTCATTGATATAAAATTTGTCAAATTTGGACGTGTGGTTTGAAAGTTACAAAGGTTTAAAGTTTGCAAAACATTCTGTTTTCAAATTCTGTTTTTAAACAGAACAACGACACACGGCACGTTGCTATTAGCTGGTACCGGTTCGGCCGGATCGTGGCTGTGGGGCGTTGGATCTAGCTTAATCGTACGGCACAGGGCGCGTACCTCTTCGCGGCTTAAGTCATCTAATCCTGCTCGCTCACTCTGGATCGAACGGCTGCAAACATTCAGACCGAAAACAGGCGGCGCTGCGCGGTGGTGCACGGCGGCGACGGCCGGACAAGATGCTCACGGTGGTTCTAGGAAGCGAGGAAGACATAGGGGGTGCTTACCGTGTTCGCCGTGGCGTGGGGAAGCTCCACGTGCCTTCTGCTTGTCGAGGGGTGCGTTGGTGTTGCGGGAATTGCTCGCCGGAGCTGCTCTGGTTCTCGGGTGCGGTCAGACGCTGTCAGGGGCGAGGCTACGGGGCTCGCCGAAGCAAGGCAGGGGGTGCGTTAGACGCGCCTGGTGCTAAGGAGTATGTGAGCATCACTGATTGTCATCGGGGAGGTTCGAGCTTACCAGGAAGAGTCGCCGGAGAAGGAGACAGACGGCGGCGCTGCAGATCGTCGTCGTTGGCGAGGATAGAGGCGTCATGATCGAATGGGTGATACGGAGGAAGGTGGGAGTGGGAGAAAGTTTGGGTGTGCCAGTGCAAGGGGCGTGTAGCAGCCGGAATCGGTAGTGGAAGTCGTCGGAGACAGAGGAAGCTCTTGGGTCGAATTGTGGCAGCCTCGGGGCGGAGAAGGAGTGGTGACAGAGGGTAATGGAGGAGAGGGCGTGGGCGATTAAGACAGTGTGACTGCAGCGAGGGATTAATGCTGCAATAAGGCGCATTCAATCGAGGAAGCAACGGCAGCAACGGTGGCGAGGGGAGGAAGAAGCAGTCGTGGGGTGGGTGAGAAAGATGAACAGTGGAAGGGGTCCACTGGTCAGTGGGGAAAAATAATCGAGGGGAGGTCCACTTGTCAGAGGCTTGCGGGTTGTTTCAGTCGGTGAAGAAAACGGTTCGGGGTGGAGAAGAGGCGGGCTGCGAGTTGGGCTGTTGGGCCAGATTTGTTGGGCTGTTCTATTTTTTTCTGTCTAAGTCTTTTTCTTTTTCTATTTCTATTTCCTGATTTGTATTTCAAACAACAATTCAATTAATCCAAATAAATTCATACAAACACCACATTTCAATTTTTTTGAACTTGGTTCTGTTTATCAACATAAACCAACATTCCAAAATAAATAATATTTTTATTCCTTTTTAGGATCTATTTAATATAAAATAGACCATAGTTATTTAATCAAATATGGTATGATTTATTTAATAAATCTCTATTTTAAATTCCAAAATATTTCTCCAAATCAAATCAGTAGGTATTATTTGGAAATAAAGATTACTTGAAATACTTGTTTAAAATAAAATAGCATTTTATTATAGGGTCCATTAACAATTATATAAAATGGGCCTTAGTTATTAAATCAATTAGGGTTTGATTTTATTATTAAAATCTTTATTTGAAACCTAAATATAAAATTAGTAGGTTTAATGGGAATATATAATATTGAGAAATTTGTTTTAAAACAAAATAACATTTTATTTTAGAGTCTACTATTTAATATAAAATAGACTTTCATTGTTAAATCCACTAGGGTTTGTTTTATTGAGAATATTTATTTTAAAATCTAAAGTAAAGTCAAAACATTTTAGTAGATTTTATTTGTGAATATAAAATACTTAGAAAACTTATTTTAAATAATTTAATAAGTTTTGATGTTTCAATTAAATTGGTAAGACCTTTTATTTTAAAAGAGTTTGGATATTAATTATTTTATTTAAGAAATCCTTTATTATTTTTAATTAAACCTTTGCTATTTTATTTAAAATAAGTTGTTTTAATTCAAAAGCTTGGCCAAGTTTTATTTTGGTTTTATAAAATAATCCTTATTTGTAAATCCATCTTTTCTTTTGAATATCAAATCCTTTTATTAAAAGATCCAAAATAGTAATTCCAAAACATTTTAATTCCCTTTATTAAATGTTTATCTTTAAGATTCCCTTTAGGATTTTATTTAATTCAAATGGGTTTGAAGTTCCAATTAAGTTCAAAAAGTTTCTTCTGGCTCTGAAAATCAAACAAAGTTTTATTTTATTCATTTATTTTCACATAACAAGATTTGGAAAATCTTGGGATGTGACAGGCTACCACCCTTAAAATAAATCTCGTCCCGAGATTTGGGGAGGCTAGGGTTACAAGCAAGTTCAAAACAACTAGGGTACTACCACCCTTAAAAATTTTCAAACAAAAATTACACATTGTCCTTCTTGGGATCCTGGGGAAATTTCTCTAAGCAAACTTTGCATGTGTCCTTGGTTTCTATACTTGACTCATGGGCCAAGGTTGAGATCCTTCATAGACTTGTTTAACTTGTTCTCCATCCTTTCTGGACAATTGTTTACATAGTGACCTAGTTCCTTGCATTTGAAACACATCACTTGGCTGATATCTTTCTTTTCCTTTGGTATCATGGTCTTTTGCTTGTTTCTTTGATTCTTCTTCTTTTCTGGGCATTCATTGGCATAGTGTCCCATCTCTTTGCAATTGAAACATTGCACTTGAGTAACATCCTTCTTGTTTGGGTTGGGGCATTTCTTCTTCTTCTTGGGTCTCTCCAAAGCTAGGAGTTCTTCTAGTTCATGTTCTTCATAGGTGGGAGATCTTTCTCTCTTCTTGAGGCATTGATCTTCTTGTTCCTTGGATGCATGATCCTTGTCCCTACAAACATCTTTGTCATCCTTGTTGTCATAGCTCTTTGGGAAAAGTTTTTCTCCCATGTTGATCATTTGAGTAACCAATCCTTGCAACAATTGGGATTGAAGTTTCAAAATCCTTTGTATGGCTGGGTCTAGTCCATTGTTGTTGGCTAAAAGCTGAGTTGTCTCTTGGCTCAACTGGTTTTGGGTTGCTATAAGTTCTCTCATGTTGTCCTCTTGGTTGTTGTTGATGTCATCTACCTTGGAGTCTTTTGGGGTAGTCATCTGTTTGGGTTGAAGGGAGATTAGAATAGGCAAGATATTTCTAAGGAATTACTTCTAATCACACACATCACAATTCACACAAGCAATGTGCAAGCAATCACAAACAAACATTTCACTCAAACAAGGTTCAAGCACATACTTAGACAACAAAATATTTTTGTTACACCACATAAGTTGGTGGTTTGACTTGACTAAATTATGGTGGTCCATCTATATGGTTTACTTGTGATCTTTCCTTCCTTCTTGATTCTTCTTGTATGAGATCTTGGTTTCTTTGAGAAAAACTCTTGGTCACAATACTTCAAAGTTGTTGATGGCTCCTTCTTATTTTGCATTCCCTTAGTCTCTAAATCTTGAGTAGGTTTTCCTTGTTTCACTTGTGGTCCTTAGTAGTTTCCAGGTTGGAAGTCCTTGGTGAACATGCTGAAGATGTTGAAGTCATTAGAGTTGAAGATGTTGAAGTCATTAGAGTTGAAGAAGTTGAAGAAGTCCTTTGCATATGGTGTAGTCTTTGGTCATGGGGTAGGTTTTTCCATCAAGTTGAAGTAGAAGAGATGTAGAGTTGAAGCCAAAATGGTGAAGGAAAGAGGTTACAAGATTGTTTGTAACAAAATACAACTCCTATTTTCCAAGGGTTTTTGTCCAATCCTAGGTTTACAAATCCTACAGGCAACACAATGCTCTGATACCATCTGTAGGGGTCCCAACCTGATAAGGTAGAGTCCTCCTGTGTTTTACAATGCTAGTCCCTGGATCAATAGCTAGCATCCACAGTTAAGATGTAATATCAAGATACAAAGGTCATAATATAACTTTATAACCAGGAATAACATAAGTATATTACATCATTCATAGCTCATTGGGCTATTACATTACATTGCAGCAGAATAACTATGGTCAAGTGGTCCTTCATCTTCAAAGTGCCACAGGCAGTTGTTGGTTGTAGACTTTGTAAATCCTAATAAATCAATCTTCACTAAAATCAATCAAACCTGCAACATACAAGTTACAGCCACAAAGGGTCAATACATTTGAATTGTATTGGCAAGTGATACTATGGTAGTATTGTGGAGTCTATCAACTATATGCATTTGGCTAAGTGGAGTTGAGGCTTGCATTGCTCAAAATAGAATTTTCTTATCATTTTGAAAATACTAAGTTTTTGCTTGACAAAATCATTTTTCCTCAATCAAAGATTTCAAGATCCTTGTACCAAGCCATCCCTCCATCAATGATTGAAGAATTCAAACAACCCTTGTTCAAACCACAAGATTTTAACTTAGAAATTGGAATGATGAGACTCTTGATTGCTTCCATGTCTTGATGCTCAAATTGTCCTTTACCAGGGACATGGCTAAGTACTTAGATTTTACACTCTGCAGAGGTGGTGCACTTTCCCCACAAGACTTGGTTTCCCAAGACAAGATCTTTCAGAAGCCTTCCCTTAGACCAAAATGGACGCGCTCCAACCTATCAAACACTACCACCTACTGTCCATATGGCTAAGTTCTTGCAACCTATATGATCATGGCAGAGCCCATATTGCCAAGTGGTTGCACTTGAAGCTTCTCAACATTTGACATCTCAAATCCCTTTGTTTCCTGGGTGGCATTCCACAAGTGAGATACACAATCCAAGCCATGGCATTGTGAACCACTCAACCATTCTCCACCAAGCAAGCCCATTCCACCCAGGTGATTCATTAATTTAGTTGTGTTATTAAACAAAACTTAAGTCCTCAGACTTAGAATATTTTTCCATAGTGTGAATATATATTCCACCCATATTTTCTATTAGCTAGGCTAAGCTTGGTAGTAGTAGGAAACTTAACTTAGGAAAATCCTACTAAGGATTCATCTACTAGGTTTTTCCTATAGCAAGATCTATACTTAGCAAAATCCATGCAAGTTTTACTTAACAAAATCACTAATGCATAGTGAAAGTAATGGGATAGAAAGTATGAAGCATCACTTGCCTTTTGGTAGAGTATAGGTTCACTTCTTGATCTTTGCAACAATCATATTCTTCAAGTCACTACAAATCAAGCAAGTCACAAACTCAATCTACCAATCAAGCAAAACAACACACATAAATAACAAAGTCAAAGAAATGCATGCAAGCATGCCAAGCTTTGTTTTGTTTGAAAAAGTGGTTCCTAGTGGGTCATAGACATTTGGGTACATCTAATGATCATTTCCTAAAGTGGCCAAGTCATTTGCAAAAGGTTTCACTTTAAAACCATTTTTCAAAACAAAGTGTTATTTTATGTGGTGTAGAAATATTTTTACTAAGGCATTAGCCCATGGGGTTCACCAAATGAGTTGCTATTGCAAAACTTGGTGTTTTTGGGTCAGTAGGTTTGGTACAAACCATCTACTCAAAGTTTTCTTCCCATAAACATTTCCATATTAAAATCAATGAGTTTATTTGGCTAGAAAATGGCTAAGTTAAATAATTCAACTTAAATTTCACAAAAATCATTTTTAACACTATGGGTTGGTTCCTAGGGTCAGTAGGGTCACAACAAACCAATTGGCAAAGGTTTGATCTCAAAATTCATTTTAAATGATTTTTCTAATGTTAGCAAGTACACAAAAGAATCTGCAAAATCAAACAATCTATCAAATACTATTTGCTAAACTAAGGGTAGGGTTGGTTAGGGCTTGTTCTCCTGAATTCATTGATATAAAATTTGTCAAATTTGGACGTGTGGTTTGAAAGTTACAAAGGTTTAAAGTTTGCAAAACATTCATTTTCAAATTCTGTTTTAATGGAACAACGACACCAACGCGTTGCTATTAGCTGGTACCGGTTCGGCGGATCGTGGCTGTGGGCGTTGGATCTAGCTTAATCGTGCGGCAGGGCGTACCTCTTCGGCTTAAGTCATCTAATCTGCTCGCTCACTGGATCGAACGGTCGCAAACATTGACCGAAAAAAAGCGTGGCATGGTGGTGCAGCGGCGGCGGCCGGACAAGATGCTCACGGTGGTTCTAGGAAGCGAGGAAGACATAGGGGGTGCTTACCGTGTTCGCCGTGGCGTGGGGAAGCTCCACGTGCCTTCTGCTTGTCGAGGGGTGCGTTGGTGTTGCGGGAATTGCTCGCCGGAGCTGCTCTGGTTCTCGGGTGCGGTCAGACGCTGTCAGGGGCGAGGCTACGGGGCTCGCCGAAGCAAGGCAGGGGGTGCGTTAGGCGGCGCTGGTGGTGCTAAGGAGTATGTGAGCATCACTGATTGTCATCGGGGAGGTTCGAGCTTACCAGGAAGAGTCGCCGGAGAAGGAGACAGACGGCGGCGCTGCAGATCGTCGTCGTTGGCGAGGATAGAGGGCGTCCGCGGTCGAATGGGTGATACGGGGAGGAAGGTCTGGGAGTGGGGAGAAAGTTTGGGTGTGCCAGAGAGCAAGGGGGGGCGTGTAGCAGCCGGAATCGGTAGTGGAAGTCGTCGGAGACAGAGGAAGCTCTTGGGTCGAATTGTGGCAGCCTCGGGGCGGAGAAGGAGTGGTGACAGAGGGTAATGGAGGAGAGGGCGTGGGCGATTAAGACAGTGTGACTGCAGCGAGGGATTAATGCTGCAATAAGGCGCATTCAATCGAGGAAGCAACGGCAGCAACGGTGGCGAGGGGAGGAAGAAGCAGTCGTGGGGTGGGTGAGAAAGATGAACGATGGAAGGGTCCACCGTGGGGAAAAAATAATCGAGGAGGTCCACTTGTCGAGGCTTCGGGTTGTTTCGATCGGTGAAGAAAGCGGTTCGGGGTGGAGAAGAGGCGAGTTGAAGGCTGTTAATGATTTGTTGGGCTGTTCTATTTTTTTCTGTCTAAGTCTTTTTCTTTTTCTATTTCTATTTCCTGATTTGTATTTCAAACAACAATTCAATTAATCCAAATAAATTCATACAAACACCACATTTCAATTTTTTTGAACTTGGTTCTGTTTATCAACATAAACCAACATTCCAAAATAAATAATATTTTTATTCCTTTTTAGGATCTATTTAATATAAAATAGACCATAGTTATTTAATCAAATATGGTATGATTTATTTAATAAATCTCTATTTTAAATTCCAAAATATTTCTCCAAATCAAATCAGTAGGTATTATTTGGAAATAAAGATTACTTGAAATACTTGTTTAAAATAAAATAGCATTTTATTATAGGGTCCATTAACAATTATATAAAATGGGCCTTAGTTATTAAATCAATTAGGGTTTGATTTTATTATTAAAATCTTTATTTGAAACCTAAATATAAAATTAGTAGGTTTAATCTGGGAATATATAATATTGAGAAATTTGTTTTAAAACAAAATAACATTTTATTTTAGAGTCTACTATTTAATATAAAATAGACTTTCATTGTTAAATCCACTAGGGTTTGTTTTATTGAGAATATTTATTTTAAAATCTAAAGTAAAGTCAAAACATTTTAGTAGATTTTATTTGTGAATATAAAATACTTAGAAAACTTATTTTAAATAATTTAATAAGTTTTGATGTTTCAATTAAATTGGTAAGACCTTTTATTTTAAAAGAGTTTGGATATTAATTATTTTATTTAAGAAATCCTTTATTATTTTTAATTAAACCTTTGCTATTTTATTTAAAATAAGTTGTTTTAATTCAAAAGCTTGGCCAAGTTTTATTTTGGTTTTATAAAATAATCCTTATTTGTAAATCCATCTTTTCTTTTGAATATCAAATCCTTTTATTAAAAGATCCAAAATAGTAATTCCAAAACATTTTAATTCCTTTATTAAATGTTTATCTTTAAGATTCCTTTAGGATTTTATTTAATTCAAATGGGTTTGAAGTTCCAATTAAGTTCAAAAGTTTCTTGGCTCTGAAAATCAAACAAAGTTTTATTTTATTCATTTATTTTCACATAACAAGATTTGGAAAATCTTGGGATGTGACAGGCGACCACGACGTCCACCGCCCTTGTCCTTGTCGCGCCCTACAGCGCCCTGGCCTCGCCTCTGCCGGCCTGCCCGCGTGACCCCTCCTCGTCGCCACTGCGCCTCGCCGAGCCTGGCGCGCCCGCTCCTTCCCGCTCGGGCTCGCCGCCGCCGTGCCCGACCTCGCTGCGCAGCCGCTGTCGCCATCGGCCTCCTCCTCGGGTCCCTGCCGTCGTCACCCTGCCCGCGTGCGCCTCCCGACGGTGCTACCCCCGGGCTCCCTCGTCCGTGAACTCCAGCAGCAGGCCAACCATGCCAAGTACCACAGCGTGGCATAGCTGCTTATTACCATGCAAGAGAACCGCTCAACCCGAGGCTCATCGCGACAAGATCTTCTGAACATCCTGGCAGACAAGATCGACATCGATCGAGATAAAACCCGGAGGACCTCCGGTATCGAGCCCGAGTGCGCCATCGACACTGAAGACGGGACGCTAAGACCGTGCCCAGATCCGGAGACCGAACCCGATACCGCCAAGGCCGCCGACACGGAACCGCAGAGTGCCTTCACGCACACCACGTTCTTCGACCCGGATCCATAGAACGTCCCGCCGACGCCACGGACCCTCGAGAATGACAAGTTCTTCACCCGCGGTGTTGACAAGGCCTTCTTCACGGATTCCAAGACCCTGACATCGAAGCGACAAGATCATCGTCATGAAGCTCGAAGACCACATGTGCGACAAGTACTCCCTCGAGGGCGCCGAGTACTTCACCCCGGACCTCGAGACCCTGAACGGCAAGTTCTCCGTCCCGGAAGCATCGGCGCTCGTGCTACCAGATCTACTACCCCGATCCGAAGACCCTAACCCCGGAGTCCGAGAACGTTTCCCGTCGAACCCTGGAACCCCAAGACCGTCGAGACCCCTAATGTGTGAACCCTTTCCCGAAAACCCTATTTTATAACATAATAACAACTTGTTGCATATTAATCATTCAGCTCGCATGCATATCTGTGGTTTGGGGGCCTTATGCCGATTCACCTCTAATTAAAGATGGGGCCCATATGCGGGCAAATCTAGTCTCATATTGGCCTCATTTAAATTTGTGTAGCGAACCCGGTGCTATCTCCTGCCATGTTAAACAACATTTAAATTGCGGGGCAAACAAATAACTTGAACCGTTGGACTAATTGTCGGGACCCCGGTTCCGCTTAATCTGACCTAATTGCACCGCATCTTTGCCATGTCATGCATCATATCATAAGCATGCCGATCTTTTGCCGTAGTATTAAATATTGCATCCGGTGTTTCTTCTAGTGTTTTGCTTCTTCGCGGATAAGGCCGTTGAGTTGATGCGAGTGTCGACCTGATCTTCGGTTGAACCTTCGGCAATGTTGTCAGGCGAGCATCTCCCCTTTCTACCTATCTTACTTTTATAGTATTTATTCCCTCCTGTTGATCTATTGCTATCTGTGTTGCGATGCTTTAGTTTCCGTACCTGTGATATACCGTGCAGCCCTATATTGCCTTGGACACATCCTATTACCTGTTGTTTGGTAGATAGTTGGACTTGCGCGTCGTAGTCGCTTGCTCAAGTGCTGTTGCGTGTTGTTAAGTGCCACAGTTGTTGGAGTATTGCCGCATGTTGATGTTGTAAATGATCATAGCTTTACTTATCGTTCACTTTAATTCCTGTTTAACAACTAAAATTGAAGTAAGCAGAGGCATCGGTGGGTGATAGAAAATATTTGGTTTCCGAACACCCACTTATGTCCCGTAGGACCCCGAGTACTTGATACCTGTTCCTTGATTTATCGCGCTATCCACATCCGGGAGGTATATGGGACCCCCCTGAGCCAGAGCTTGATTCAGTCTTATTTTTGGGGGCCACAAACTAGTTTGAGGTTTTATTTACTATCATGTACTTATGCCATGCTACTTATGTATTTAAATTGTGCGACAGATAGCACACTGTACTGTTTAGGAATTGTGATCCGTTTACGCGGTATCGACAAGCCCAGTTTTGGGTTCCCAGTCGCTTACAGCCGGCCCCACAAACCTCGGGTCCGTCTCGAAGTCAGCTAACTTCGTTGCGGGTGTACCCCAAGGGGTGGCCCCCTGAAATATTTCTGAATCCTGTGATTGCTCAGTCGTGAAAGCCTCATTGGGTTTTGAGTTGGTTTTTCCGAGGTTGATCGAGCGTGTGTTGCTATTGGTGAACCCAATGGTAAAACTTTCGAAAGCCGTGTCATGGATATGGACGACTTGGAGCCTGATATCTCGATCATAGACAAGCATAACTAAAGTTTATTGCTATAAATTTGACTTTATAATGACTAGTAATCAGCTTCACTATAATGGAATGGCTAATAATACGCCCAATTGCTTGTTTGGAGTGTCGCTGCGACCATTGTATCGACTAGTAAGTATTGCAACTACAGCGAATGGCTGAATAAAAGTACCAACAAGCTGCTGGGTTTTGGGTTATCTCATGCTAATTGTATCGACTAGTAAGTGTTGCAACTATCACGGAATGGTTAACTAAAAGTTCCCATCGCTTCTTTTATCGTGACGATTATCTAAACCTGACTAGTAAAGTGCATAACTATAAGAATAAGTAAAGCGCCAACGTGTGAGTTCCTCGGTTGACTTCCTCGTTTGGTCTCGAGGGGAAACACCAGATGGGTTTGTTCTTGGTAGCATCGAGTTGGATCCGGATAGGTCATTCTTACCCTCTCGATAACCGCCTTGTATCGAGTCTCTATAGGTTGTTTAGTGCTCTTGCCGCTGCCTTGATCCACCATACCTATGTAGGCGAGGACCGCGAATTCTAGCCTCGGTGTCTTGGCCTCGATCGACGCTCCTCTTTTCCTTTGCCCTTTGTCGGCACCTTTTGTTTAAGCGGTTTTGAGATCGACGTCGTTAGCGGTTACCCTTCGGCTTGGCACAGGCGGGTTATGGACGCCATTGGTTATTCTTCGTGGCTCTTAGCCCCATTTGCATCTTGTCCGTAGCTGACGCTCTATCGTTTTCAAGGTGATTTGGATCTTTGTATATTGTATCTGTATTCACGGCTCTTGGAGTCGCGTTGTATATATATATTACGTGGGTCCCATCGAGGACTGTTGTGTAATGTTATTACTTCGTTTTCCACCCGCGAAAGTGCTGGTGAGCACCTTTGAATCGTTTCTATGCGGGATTGGCGGTTCGCTAAAACTTGCATAGGTCCGATTAAAGGTGTTCTGAGTGGTATCAGAGCTCAGCAGTTGCGATACCCCACAAGTCCAGCCTATAGGATAACCTAGCTAACGGCCGAAGTAGAGTGTCAAAACTATTTTTGCAAAACCGGTTGGATAGTTCTGATTAGGTCTGATTTTATTCCTTACCCCTCTGCTATTCTCCTTTTATCCCTGCGTGTTTTGAATCCGCTCTCGTCTATTTCTTCGAGTCCAGGAATTCTCGTGGTTGGGTTTCCGTCGTACCTTCAGGGTTTCGCTTCCTCCTCTGATAACGGTGTTCTACCATCCGGTGTTCGTGCTGCCTGAGGAATCCGTTTGCTGTGGTACCATTCTTTGTTCCTTGTTTGTGCCTTCCGGTGTTTCCGACGCGACGACATCCTCCACGCCAGGTCCGATGCATAGCCTGCATCACTCCTTTGTTCCGAACCTCGCTTGTCGAGATCTTCAGTCTAATTCCAAGAGTTGGTTGCATAATCCGCCTATTCGTGTGCAGAGTAATGGTTTGGGTGCGCGATGGACTGATCACCATCCGACTACTCTTATCATTCGCTCTTGTACATTGAATCAGTGGATCCAGCGATTTTACTCCATCCACGGAAGTTAGGGGTGGCTTTATTTGCTGATACCTCTACATTCGACCTTTTCGTTCCCGGAGTGTTCTCCCGACGATCACGGACAACGACCCTTTGTTAGTGGTTTCGCGAGGATATACACGATGCGAGAAGATTCAGATCGCCGACCTTCTTTCCGGTACCATGAGGCGGATCTCGAGGGCAAGATCCTTTGTTAGTGGTGTCGAATTGTGGCATCCCGCAAAACCACTACTAGAAAATCGCGTTGTTTTCGTGCATTGCATCGTCATGACCGCATGCTCATGTCATCATGCCACATTGCATTTGAGCATCGTCATCATCTTGCATGTGCTTGCATAAAACTATTTTCGGACAAACCTGTCTTTATTTTCTAAACGCCCGTCTTGTTTTCAAAATGCAAACCCCGGGTCCCCCGGATTGTTTTGTTTTGTCCGCTGTCGGATTGCAAAAACGCTGGTTGAAAGAAATAATTTAATTAATTATTTTAGTGGGGCAGTCGAACGGGCCGAATGACCCGAACGACCACCCCAGAAAATAAAACGGTCCACCTAATTCCTAAACCTACCAACCTATCTACCCAGCCCTCCTCTCCACCTCACCCCAACCAGTAGCAGCTCGCCACCTCAGCTCCCCTCTCTTCCCCCCCAATTAAACCCTGCCACCTCACCCCCAACACCCCTCTCCCCTCCACCTAAACCGCAACCCTTCTTTTCTCACCCTCAGCAGCCTCACCCCACTCTCCCTGCCACCCTGGGCCCGCGCCCCACTACCTGCCAGCTACCCCCTCTCTACCCGCGTCCGGCCCCCACAGCCCCCTGGCCCCACCGCCACCTGCCGCTCCCTCTCTCTCCCCACATCCCTCTTCCCCAACCGTCCCCGACGCTCACCCCTTCCCTAACCCCGCGAGCCTCCACCTCCCGCTCGCCCGCAAGCTTCCTCCGGCCGCCCGCGCCACCATCTCTCCCCGCCCCGGCCACCTCCGCCGCCGCCTCTGTCCTCACCTCTCCGCCGGCAGCTGCCGCTCGCCCCGGCGCCGCACCTCCGCTCTCTGCCTCCTGCGCCTCGCCGCCTCGCCTTCCCCCTCCACCAGCCTCCTCCACCGCCTCCCCCTCCGGCTCTCCCGCTCCCGCTCGAGCTCTCCTCGCCACGCTCAACCCGACGCTCTGCCTCGCGTCTCCCCGTCGTCGGCCCTCCCTGTTCCGGCGACGCCGCGACTCCCACTTCGCACGCGCTGCCCTCCCTCCTCCTTCCGAGCCGCCGCCGCCGCGGTGCTCTCCTCCCTCTCCGGCGCCCCCCTCCTCCGCCCCGTCGCTGCGCACGCCCGCGAGCTGCCTCCTCGCCGTCTCGCCGCCCGCGCGTCCTCCTCAAGCGCGCCGCCGCCAGAACCCAGCGTCGCTGCGCGCCAGCGGCTCCACGTCCACCCCACCGCCCTCGTCCTGGCGTCGCGCCCTCTGGCGCCAGCGGCTCGCCTCTGCCGGCTGCCCGCATCAGCGGCCCCTCCTCCGTCGCCCTGCTCGCCTCGACCGCCGAGCCCGCCGGCACCGCCCGCTCCTTCCCGCTTGGGCTCGCCGCCGCCGTGCCCGACCTCGCTGCGCAGCCGCTGTCGCCATCGGCCTCCTCCTCGGGTCCCTGCCGTCGTCACCCTGCCCGCGTGCGCCTCCCGACGGTGCTACCCCCGGGCTCCCTCGTCCGTGAACTCCAGCAGCAGGCCAACCATGCCAAGTACCACAGCGTGGCATAGCTGCTTATTACCATGCAATAGAACCGCTCAACCCGAGGCTCATCGCGACAAGATCTTCTGAACATCCTGGCAGACAAGATCGACATCGATCGAGATAAAACCCGGAGGACCTCCGGTATCGAGCCCGAGTGCGCCATCGACACTGAAGACGGGACGCTAAGACCGTGCCCGGATCCGGAGACCGAACCCGATACCGCCAAGGCCGCCGACACGGAACCGCTGAGTGCCTTCACGCACACCACGTTCTTCGACCCGGATCCATAGAACGTCCCGCCGACGCCACGGACCCTCGGAATGACAAGTTCTTCACCCGCGGTGTCGACAAGGCCTTCTTCACGGATTCCAAGACCCTGACATCGAAGCGACAAGATCATCGTCATGGAGCTCGAAGACCACATGTGCGACAAGTACTCCCTCGAGGGCGCCGAGTACTTCACCCCGGACCTCGAGACCCTGAACGGCAAGTTCTCCGTCCCGGAAGCATCGGCGCTCGTGCTACCAGATCTACTACCCCGATCCGAAGACCCTAACCCCGGAGTCCGAGAACGTTTCCCGTCGAACCCTGGAACCCCAAGACCGTCGAGACCCTAATGTGAACCCTTTCCGAAACCCTATTTTATAACATAATAACAACTTGTTGCATATTAATCATTCAGCTCGCATGCATATACGTGGTTTGGGGGCCTTATGCGATTCACCTCTAATTAAAGATGGGGCCCATATGCGGGCAAATCTAGTCTCATATTGGCCTCATTTAAATTTGTGTAGCGAACCGGTGCTATCTCACGCCATGTTAAACAACATTTAAATTGCGGGGCAAACAAATAACTTGAACCGTTGGACTAATTGTCGGGACCCCGGTTCCGCTTAATCTGACCTAATTGCACCGCATCTTTGCCATGTCATGCATCATATCATAAGCATGCCGATCTTTTGCCGTAGTATTAAATATTGCATCCGGTGTTTCTTCTAGTGTTTTGCTTCTTCGCGGATAAGGCCGTTGAGTTGATGCGAGTGTCGACCTGATCTTCGGTTGAACCTTCGGCAATGTTTTCAGGCGAGCATCTCCCCCTTTCTACCTATCTTACTTTTATAGTATTTATTCCCTCCTGTTGATCTATTGCTATCTGTGTTGCGATGCTTTAGTTTCCGTACCTGTGATATACCGTGCAGCCCTATATTGCCTTGGACACATCCTATTACCTGTTGTTTGGTAGATAGTTGGACTTGCGCGTCGTAGTCGCTTGCTCAAGTGCTGTTGCGTGTTGTTAAGTGCCACAGTTGTTGGAGTATTGCCGCATGTTGATGTTGTAAATGATCATAGCTTTACTTATCGTTCACTTTAATTCCTGTTTAACAACTAAAATTGAAGTAAGCAGAGGCATCGGTGGGTGATAGAAAATATTTGGTTTCCGAACGCCCACTTATGTCCCGTAGGACCCCGAGTACTTGATACCTGTTCCTTGATTTATCGCGCTATCCACATCCGGGAGGTATATGGGACCCCCCTGAGCCAGATCTTGATTCAGTCTTATTTCTGGGGGCCACAAACTAGTTTGAGGTTTTATTTACTATCCTGTACTTATGCCATGCTACTTATGTATTTAAATTGTGCGACAGATAGCACACTGTACTGTTTAGGAATTGTGACCCGTTTACGCGGTATCGACAAGCCCAGTTTTGGGTTCCCAGTCGCTTATAGCCGGCCCCACAAACCTCGGGTCCGTCTCGAAGTCAGCTAACTTCGTTGCAGGTGTACCCCAAGGGGTGGCCCCCTGAAATATTTCTGAATCCTGTGATTGTTCAGTCGTGAAAGCCTCGTTGGGTTTTGAGTTGGTTTTTCCGAGGTTGATCGAGCGTGTGTTGCTATTGGTGCACCCCGGCCGGGTAAAACTTTCTGAAAGCCGTGTCCGCGGATATGGACGACTTGGAGCACAGTATCTCGATCATAGACAAGCATAACTAAAGTTTATTGCTATAAATTTGACTTTATAATGACTAGTAATCAGCTTCACTATAATGGAATGGCTAATAATACTGCCCACAATTGCTTGTTTGGAGTGTCGCTTGCGACCATTGTATCTGACTAGTAAGTATTGCAACTACAACAGAATGGCTGAATAAAAGTACCAACAACTGCTGGGTTTTTGGGTTATCTCATGCTAATTGTATCTGACTAGTAAGTGTTGCAACTATCACGGAATGGTTAACTAAAAGTTCCCACTGCTTCTTTTATCAGGACGATTATCTAAACCTGACTAGTAAAGTGCCGCAACTATAACTGAATAAGTAAAACTGCCAACTGTGTGAGTTCCTCGGTTGACTTCCTCGTTTGGTCTCGAGGGGGAAACACCAGGATGGGTTTGTTTGCTGGTAGCATCAGGTTGGATCCGGATAGGTCATTCTTACCCCTCTCTGATAACCGCCAGTTGTATCGAGTCTCTATAGGTTGTTTAGTGCCTGCTGCCGCTGCCTCTTGAGTCCACCATACCTATGTAGGCGAGGACCGCCGAATTCTAGCCTCGCCGTGTACTGGCCTCAGTACTGACGCTCCTCTTTTTCCTTTGCCCTTTGTCGGCACCCCTTTTGTTTAAGCAGGTTTTGAGATCGACGTCGTTAGCAGGGTTACCCTTCCGGCTTGGCCTGGGCAGGGTTATGGACGCCATTGGTTATTCTTCAGGGCTCTTAGCCCCATTTGCATCTTGTCCGTAGCTGGACGCTCTATCGTTTTCAAGGTGATTTGGATCTTTGTATATTGTATCTGTATTCTTGGCTCTTGGAGTCGCCGTTGTATATATATCTGTTCTGTGGGTCCCATCGAGGATTGTTGTGTAATGTTATTACTTCGTTTTCCACCCGCACGAAAGTGCCTGGTGGGCACCTTTGAATCGTTTCTATGCGGGTTTGGCGGATTTCGCTAAAACTTGCATAGGTCCGATTCTGAGGGTGTTACAGTTCAAAATGTCGAGAATGTATATGCAAAGTGCATAAAGTTGAGTGGGAGCTAGGGAATCTTCCTGGATTAATATGTGGATGAAATATTTATTTTGTAGGAAGTATTGTAAAGTTTAAACTCACACATGTGTTGACATATTTTGAGTGGGAGCTTAACAAAGATTCATGAGTGTGAGTGACACACATTTTTGAGTGACACACATTGAAATCTTTGAGATTAAGATATGTCCTATGGAATTATGTTGAAATGAATTCCTAAAAGGATCATGAATGGTTCAGAATATGAATTGATTTAGGAAGAGTCCTAAATAATTCAAAAGGTTAGGAAAAATCATAAAATATGAAGGTCTATGATTTAATAAAGAATAGGATGTTCGGACATCCACTCTGTTATGACATAGGATTCTAAATTGAAATCATGAAAAATACTTAACATAATTTGATCCATGTTCCTATTTGGAAGAACAAGTTTGAAAATGATTAGTGAATCATTGAACGATGAGTTAGGATTGTCCACAATACCTAGAGAGATCTGTAGACATGTTTTCGGATCTATAAAGACACCATACTTGAAGTATAAAGTGTTATACTGGAAAGGTTATATGTTGAATTTAAGATGATCGAAAATCTCTGCATTAAAGGTTACCTCAGGAACAGTTGAAGCATGGTGGCTAAGCATTTGAAATTGCATAGGGTGCATTTTGAATTTAAAATCTACGTTTATAACATAGTATATGAATACTACCATGTGTTGTATAAATGTTGAAGCTTTGAGAAGCATTTTTTATCACAGAGTGTGTTCCAATACTTAGTGCCTATGAGAAAGTCCTCAAGACCTATCTAAAGTCACTATTGGTATTTGGAACTTGAAAACCCCATTCTGTTGCCAAAACATTGTACATGCACAAGAAATTATCACGGAGATGATAAAAGGTATTAGTGTCATGTAGGATAACATTAATAAGTTGCAAAGGATACACAAGGAATGAAATGTTCATTTCTTAGACTTAGAACTCTTCCATGATCAAGCATAATCAGAAGCACCAAGGAGTCTGGTACCGATTATTAGATAACAAGTGCGGCTAGTTTATTTGTACTCTAGTGCAAATGGGAGACTAAAGGGCATATTCCTTAGAGACAAATGTTAATCGAATATTTCATAAAGTTTATGACTAAGTTTTATATCATGCTATAACTGTATTGATTAGGAAACATCAATACACGTGTGATATACAAACAACCAATAGTTCCCAGTGAAAATCTAGTCACTGATTCATTGGTCAACGGATGATCGAAGGATTTCTAATCATGTTGGTGCCTCGGCCCCTAATTGACAATGGAGTCATTTCATTGGAGAATGAGATGGTAAACATACCCTATCTATAACATCGTATCACGATCATGTCACGGAGTTCAGGTTACGATGATTAGGAAACATAGTGACTCTTTTATTAGACCATGAGACCATATCAAATCACTATCTCCCGAGGTTACTTTGATAGCACTTAACGTCGCTCGGTGGAACAGTGATCATAAGGGTGTCATTGGGTATCCAGAGGAACATGTTGAGGAGACCGCGTCAAGAGCGGGATTTCTCCGTCCGCGTGACGGAAGATACTCTAGGACCACTCGGATATGTTATATCCATAAGCTGCGCAACGTGTGATTAGGTCACATGGATATCACTTATCAGATCGAGTAAAGAAGGTATTGTCGGTAATGAGGTTGAACACTGACATGGAGATGTTATTTGATCAAAGTCTCGGACAATACAGTATCATAGAGACAAAAGGAATAAGACACAGTGTTTATGGTTTAACGACAATTTTTTTAGTACACAGGTGATCATTATGGGTATCCATGTACCGTTGTTGATCATTGGTCAGAGAGGAGTCTTTGTCATGTCTGTAGTATTCTCGAACTGTTGGGTAGCATGCTTAAGGGCTCGATGTAGCTTGGATATCCTTAATGGCTAGTTTGAATCACTAAAGAAGTAAGAAGAAAGAGATCATAAAAGTTCTAGGGAGATCCGAAGGTGTTCGGAGAAAGGATAAGGAAAAGGACCGGAAAAGGGTTTTTTGATAAATGGTTATTTAAATATGTTTGTTATATATTAATTATGAATTAATATATTGTAAATAAATATTTGAATAAAGATTTATAAAAGGCGTCTTATAAGTTAGGAAAAATCCCGGAGGGATTTAAGAAACAGACGAAAAAGGAAACAAAGGGAGTTGTTTTTGAAACATCCCACGTGGGCGGCACTTAGTGTGCGCCACACGTGGGTGGCGAATCGCGCGCCACCTGCTTCCATCTTTCTTTGGGCCGAGGTCATCCACCCGGTTCTTGCCGTGACTGCTGGGCATCTACTGGCGGGCTGCCATGGGCTGGTGCCGGCCCACCCAGGCCTCGCGAGCTGCCCGCCGCTGCTACGCGCGCGTCGGCCCACCCGGGGCCCTCCGCCTCCATCGCCTCTGCTAGCTAGGCCACGCGCGGGTGGGCAGGCGGCACACTCGGTCGGCGGCTGTCTGCCCCCTTTTTTCCTTTATTTGTTTAGTCTCACATGGGAACCCTAAGGTGGAGGGACCCTCTCCGTCCGCCTATATAAAGGTATGCCCATAGGAGGATTAAAACACACCATTTTCCATATGAAAATAAATAAAAAGTTTGTGTTGTTTATCTCTTCTGTCTATCTCTCTCTCTTGCGACAATGGCCCCCTTGTCAGGGTTATGCGAGCAAGGAATTCTTCACTGTGGAGCGCCGTCGCGTTATGGGATTCGGAGCCGAGAGATTTACTTCTGTAATCTTGGCTGGATCAGTGAGAAACGGGGATCACCATCAAGCATCATACGTGTGTGACTCCCTCTGGCGGCACCATGCTTTTAGTGCTAGGAGTTTTCGGGGAGCTGCGGGACATCGTGACCTCGAGGTCCGTGTCAGGGAGTCTTCTTCATCCATGTTCCTCGTGGTACGTTAACCGCGCTCGGTCTTCAAAGATATGAATATTGTATCCCCTCTTGTTACTGCATTACTAGTAGATAGATCCTGGCATTGGGGTTTTGATCGTAGGAATTTTTTTTGTTTTCTGCCCTCGAACCACAACAAAAATCATCATCCCCTGGACAATTTTAGCGATCAAACAATCCCAATTCACTATGTAACCCCCGATCGTCATGGCTGGCAACATAGCTTCAAAGGTAGACAACGTCAATCACACCATCCATGTGACTCATGCTCGATCTTTCGATATCTTGTGTTATGAGGCTATGTCTGTATATGCTAGGATCGCCAACTCAAACGTCTGTGTATTGCAGTGTAACCTTTCTTACACCCACTACATGAGAACCTAGATAGGCATATCCCCCGATCGTCATGTCCGGCTTCATAACGAATAACTTTCTTAGTGGTGCACGCACAAGGGGAACACTATCATTGGAATTAATTTAGGGATCATCTTATCTAATATGCTACTGTTGAGTATCTAATACTAGCACACAATAAGATGTAAAACAAGTATCAACATCACATGTATATTTGTGATATGATATGGTCCTTCTTGCGCCTTAATCTCCATTGAGCGATTCAGCATGATCTTCATCATGTCACTGGCATGATCTCCATCGTGCTACCGGTTTTGACGCCAAGTCCACGACGCCACCATTAGGTTGTCTATTGGAATGATGACTATTACTACGCAACTTAGTAACATAAAATTAAACTACTTTACCTTCTTAATTACCATGACCATATCAAATCACATGTCCCTCCTGCAAAATAAAGTTAGACGCATCTACTTTATCTATTTCAAGTTTTACATGGTTGTTAGGGCTTTCACAATAGAACCGTTTCTAATCTACGAACTTTCCAACCACAACATGGATCCATACCGTTGTCTCTACTACAGCCCTTTCGGGGCCCTCCATTATAAATGCAATATCAACTATTGTAAAAGAGACAGACACCCGCTAGCCACTTATATGGAACAAGCCGTATGTCGAGCGTGGAACCAGTCTAACGTGAGAGTACGCGTAAGGTTGGTCTGGTCCACTTCATCAAACAATACCGTAATATAAACAAGTACATGTGGGAAGGTAACAACTATAACATCAATTCCCGTGCAAAACATGTGTGTACTGGCCGTACATCACTACTACGCATAGATCGTCTTTGATACAACTATTGGGGTTCCGATACAGAAAACAAAAAATTCCTATGAAGGATCGCACTAGTTCCCAAGATCTATCTATTAGTAATGCAGTAACGGCCCAAAGGTTTCGGATACATACCCTTGTAGTCCAAAAGCGGTTAATATTCCGAGAGGAACATAGTTGAAATAGTCGTGCTCGTAGTCGACCTCAAGGTAGCGAAGCTCCTCGCAGGTCACCCCTTACTCCATCACTGTGCAGCAGTCTGGCTCACGACATCTAAAGTGCCTCAAGTGTTGTACCTCATGGATTCGTACACATACGGTGTACGACAAGACCTCTATCTCCCTTGATCCCTGCCGAGACTGCGGAAGTAGATCTCTGGCTTGGAATCCCCACAGCATAACGGCGTGCTGCAGGTGCGCCGTCTCTTGCGCAAACAGTCCTGGACCTTGCCAACGCATGGACACAACTAGAAATAGAGAGATTGGAAAGGAGGAGAGATCCCAACTCTTGGGATTCTGTTGTGTTGGTGTGTTCCTCCAAGGGGGAGAGGGGGCCTCTTTATATAGGGGAGGGAAGGGGCAGGCTTGCCCCTCTCCCAAGCCAACCAGGCGGCAGCCAAGGGTGGAGAGGCGGCGACCAAGGGAGGGGGCATCCCTAGGGCTCCCCCAAACCCTAACCCTAACCCTAGCCGAAGGTCAAGGGAGGGGCAGCCCTAGGCGCCCATAAAACACTAGGCGCATTGGCTTGGTCCCTTTCTCTTGATTTTTCCCTCCTGGGCCCTTTTCCCAAGGAAACTTGGCCCATTAGTGCAATAACCTTTCAAATTAGACTTTAATATTATATTTAATATTAATTACATTAATTAATATGTAAATACATATTAAAAAATTCGATTCGAACCGAAACACCTTTCGGTTCCCCTTTTATATCATCCGAACAACTTTGGAACTTCCCGGAACAATTCCGGTACCCTCACGAAACTTTTCTGGTTTCCTTTCTTTATCCGAACAAAACTTCAGATCTCTCTCCGCAGAACAATTCCGGCTTTCTCTTTCTCTACTATGATTCCAACTTACGGATGATCTCCAGCTCATCGTACCCTTAAGTGGATCCCCTCACGGCTCGGGAATGGCACAAACATGATCTCTATCAATGATCAACAACGGGTCCGGATGCCCATGATGATCCTTGTGCATTCCAGATGACGATGTCGTTTGAACAGTAAATGTCGAGTCCATTTCCCTTTGTTTTTTATACTACTTGTCTGAGATCCGATCATTAAGGTATCACCATACCTTGTTCAATCTTGTTACCGACAAGTACTGACGAGGGTTCGACTCGTCAATGCCTATTGTTATGGACTTGGGTTTTGGAGAAGATGGGGATGCTGGAGATCGCGAGATGGTTAATAGACACGTAACAAGGGGACATGAGGTTTACCCAGGTTCAGGCCCTCGAAGGGAAAACCCTACTCCTGCTTGTATGTTCTTGATTATGGCAGAACCGAAGATTACAGGGGGTGCGCAGATGCAATCTGGCGTGAGGTGTGTGTATGAGGTGTTCAGGTCCTTCTCGCCGTGCCCTCCTGGCCTTTATATAGGTAGGCAAGTTCCCGGGGATAGGTCGAGTCGGTTACAAATTAGGGTTGAACCCTTTGAAATTCTATCTACATCTCAACTTGTTCTCCAAGGATCCGAATTTGCAGTGGGCTTGGGCCACCCGAAATATCCGCAGGTAGCAAACCTTCGCCTGGGCCTTCCTTGGGCTGGACCAGGTATTCTAACATTATGCACCCATAGGGTATATCCATGTCAGTATCCGCCGAGTGTTCAGTCGAATCGTAGATTTGACCGGATACTCTATAATCTTTCGGGTGCTTTGCATTTGGACCTGTCTTTAGGAATAAACATGTTAATTAATAGGAATTTTTGATGCGTGTGCCTGGCTCACCCGATGGATCAGGGCCAGTTAACTGCCATAGGACAAAACAACACGATCTTCATCAGACTCGAGTCCCCGGACTCGAATCTAGAACGAATGCTGGCGTAATTCGACTCAGGCCATTGAGGTCTTATAGGAGTCGAATCCCAGTGATTTGTAAGTGATGTACCCAATGCGTCTGTCGGGATTTTCATCGTGCCTGTTGACACGGAAATTTACTGGCAGAGCGCAGTCTGTTGTGTTATCAGACCATCATATGATATATGTAGGGCTTATCTTTGCATTGTAGATGCAGCATCTGATGTTTTATCACCGCGGGGGTGTTTCGAGTGGCCAAGGAGGCTGTCTCTCACTTAACGTTAATTTGGGCAAAGTTGCCAAAGAGATTTTTGTCGTGCTTGATCCGAAGGACCTCACTCGAATAGTTCATAGGGTGCACGACCAGCGCTCCCTATGGGAGTAGCCCCCGAGTGTCTGTTCGAGTCGTAGACTCGATAAGAGACTTTAATTCAGTTCAATCTTATTTGCTTCCATTATCTGTCTGAAGGACGCATTTTTCGAATGTGCGATCAACGCTCCCTATGGGAGTATCCCTCGAGTCCATAGTCGAATCGCAGACTCGACGTAGGACTCGAAGATTTCTTTGTGGTAATGTTGTCGTTGTAACTTCTCAGGTGCGCGGCCAGCGCTCCTGATAGGAGTAGCCCCCGAGTAGTTGGTTCAGTCGTAGACTCGAGTAAGTACTTTATGGTCAGTCGAAATTTTCGAGCCATTGCTAGCTTCACTTTGATGATGTCATTGCTAACGATTGGTGAGCTCAACCTTCTGTGGCACCAAAGACGATGCGATGGGATGACCATGGGTACCATCACGCGTAATCTTGGCGAAAGTTATGGAACTCCTCGATTTCTGTGCGTAGTGGACGATGTGCATGCGACGGTTAAGTTTGGTGTTGACACGTGGACGGTGAGATCCGGTGCACGCGTTAGGGCTTCTCAGTCGACGGTTCTGCTGCATCGTCTTTGCCCCTTTTATACCGTGGGGAAAACAGTGAAAATTCACCCTTCGCCATTTGCCACTGCTTCATCGCCATTGCCACCATTTCTTGAGTTCCTTCCTCTCATCTCACACTGGACATCCTCCGCGTATTTCTCTCTACTTTCCTTTCTTCGCATTGCCGCACTCGCCGCTCCGTCATGGGCAAGTCCAAGAAGGCGTCATCCGCTGCAGCGGGTTCGAGCGCTGCCGGCTCCAGGAAGAAAGCCGCTACTCCGAGCCGTACCACCGACGGTGGGTGGCGGCGCACGGAGATGCGTGAGTCGGACTTGCACAAATTGCGTGAGGCCGGCTTGATCTCCAAGGAGAATAACGACGCCATCCTCCCCGATCAAGAGGTACTCCCGCGCCCACCCGAAGGGTTTTGGGTGATGTTTTTTGCCTTTATCGTGTGCGGTCTTTATCTCCCCGCCCACGAATTTCTTCGTGGGATCCTTTTTTCTATGGGATTAAGCTTCACCATCTATCTCCCAATTCTATCCTCCACATCGCTTGTTTCATCACCCTCTGCGAGTGTTGGCTCGGTATCGAGCCTCACTTTGGCCTCTTCCGGAGACTCTAGTCCGTGAAGAGGCAATCTAGCACCGGTGGTGTTTATCCACTGGGTGGCTGCGGAATCTCTATCTGCTCCACTATCCAGTTCTTCTCTTTCTCCCTTTGTGAGTCCGTCCAGTAGTGGCGCAGGAAGTGGTTCTACATCCGTGACGTCAAGCTAGACGGTCAGCATTATGGGGTCGTCCCTTTCGACTCAACCCATAAGATCATACAAAAGAGGTCGTGGAGTAACGACATCTTGGAGGGTGAATCTGCAGAGGTGGAGAAGATCTACAAGCGGGTAGAAGCTCTACAGCTGGTGGCAGGCAAGGAGGTTAACGGTGTCGACATCATCCACACCTTCCTCAAGCGTCGGGTGTAGCCGCTCCAAGCGAGGGCACATCCGATGTTCCTGTACGCCGGCCCCAGCGACCTGACAAGGATCTTGCCTGAGGAGATGTCTTCGGGTGACCTTGATAAGGCGCTTCGGCCTCTGCTAAAATACAAGGCCGACGAGGACCTCCCGGGGAAGTCCTTGACTGCCCCTTTCAGCGCCAAGGAAGTAGTCCCCCAGGTGAAACTTGTAGTTGCGCGTGACGTTGTTCGAGTTCTTGCTGTTTGTTTTGATTGCTTATCCTGTTTCTTCATCTTGTCTTTGATTTGGAGGGCTACAAGGTAGCAGGGATGGTGCCCCCTCTTCCTGAGAAGTACACCGATGCACCAGACAACGTGGAGGCGGAGTCTGACTCCGAGCTCCCCCTAGAGCAATCTCCTTCCCTGGAAGCCCCCGAGTCCAGTGAAGGGCGGACCCGAAAGAGGTCCCGGAGTGAAACTTCGGATGGGGCGACGCCCAATGCCGAAAGGTCTGTCCTTCCTCGAGATGCACGGCGGGGTTAAGGGTGCGACCTCCGCCCCTATCACAGCTGTGCCTATTCAGGCAATGGCCACACAACCATCGGCCAAGAAGAAGAAGAAGCAGGAGAAGGAGGCCCCTGTCTTCGACCTGTCAGACATACCATCATAAGTTGTTCCAACTGAACCTTGTAGTTGTGTTGATATTGAAGGGTTCGCAGCATAGAAAACAAAAATTTTTCCTACGATGTGAACTATATACCAAGATCTATTTATACTAGATACAAACAACGGGCGGATGTATATCCGTAGAGAACATACCCTTGAAGACCGACAAAGTTTAACGAGTCCAAACTCGTGGTTGATGTAGACGATCTCTTGCCGATCTCAAGATCGAGAGGAAGTCCTAGTGCCGCAAATTAGCAGCGCATCCGTGCTCGCACACACGTTCGAGGCACCGAGCAACCTCCGCCTCCTCGCTCCAGCGATGCAGCGGAAGCACAACTCTTTCTTGCCGAATAGCCACCGGGAACATGTATCTCGCTAGTCCGAGACCATGGGGGATAAATTCTAGAGGGGGAGAGAGATCCTTCACGAGGAGGTGTGAGTGAGAAGTGAGAGGAGGGGCTCCTTTTATAGGAGGAGGGGGGGAACCCCAAGGGGGTGGCCGGCGCATGGGGCTGCCCCCTTGCCCTCCCCTCTTCATGTGGGTGGACACTCCACTCACAAAACTCCTCCAAATTCCTCCACTCAAAGATCCCATTAAATTTCCACCAAATTTAATGCAAACTCTCATTAAATAAAACTCTTTTATTTTATTCAGAATTTTGTCAATTACTTTAATGACAAACATTCACAAATAACCCCTTGCTAGAATTCTATTTCACATGCATAACCACTTTATGCAATTTCACCCGAAAACCTGTTTCGGTATCTAGTGAAATAAATTCCTGCGCTTGTTTATTCTTTCGGCATGAAACTTTTGCTCCAATTGGATGTCGGTGTCTCTTAAGTGTGTCACCCTACGGTTCGTGAATAATGCGGACATGATCGAGACCCCTCTCAGATCAATAATCAGAAGCGGGATCTGGAGACCCATACTGACTCCCACACATTCAACGATGACTTTCTTGTGATCGTCGGAACCTTTTACGCTAGTATCTTAATCCCTTTGTTTCACGATATATTACATGTCCGAGATCCGATCATCGGTATCTCCATACCTAGTTTGATCTCGTTACCGACATGCACTCTTTTCTCGTTCCCGTGATATAACATTCTAGTGATCAAATCACTTGCTTGCAAGCTAATCAATGTGATATCACCGAGAGGGCCCAGAGTATATCTATCCGTCATCCGGATTAACAAATTCCACTCTCGATCCATGAGCCTCAACATATCACTTTATTAGTTCTGAACCCATCTTTATAATCACCCTGTTACGGTGTGACGTTTGATGTTATCAAGAAACTCTTCCGGTGTCAGTGATTGACATGATCTCATGGTCTAAGGATTAGGATCACTTCGTAAGTTGTTATAGCAATATAAACTCAATGACTATGATCGTAATGCTATACTTCGGATGAATGTTCATCACATCATTACACTAATGTTGTGATCCCGTTATTAACAACATCCAATGTCCATGATCAGGAAACCTTGATCATCTTGTTAATCAACGAGCTAGTTTATGAGAGAGGCTTAACTAGGAACTTTCTGTTTGTTTATTAAACACACATGTATTAACGTTTCCGTATTAATACAATTATAGCATGCAAAATAAACATCTATCATATACTTGGAATACACATAATAAACAATTTATTATTGCCTCTCGGGCATATTCCTTGATCTCCACTTGCACTAGAGACAATAATCTAGTTACATAGTGATATATCTAACACCCATTGAGTTACGGTGTTGATCATGTTTTGCTCTAGGAGAGTTTTAGTCAACGGATCTGCTACATTGAGATCCGTATGTACTTCTAAATCTTTATATCTCCATCCTTGACATGCTCATGGATGGAGTGAAACGGCGCTTAATATGCTTGGAATGCTTGTGAGACCTTGGCTCTTTGGCATTGGCAATGGCACCATTGTTGTCACAATAGATCACCATTGGGTCCAACGCGCTTGCCACAACTCCTAGTTCGGATATGAACTCCTTCATCCAAATCGCTTTCGAGCCGCTTCAAGCGACAACATATTCGGCCTCCGTTGTTGATCCCGCTACCACAGGTTGTTTGGAGCTCCTCCAACTAACGCTCCGCCATTCATGAGAAATACGTATCCGGATTGAGACTTAGAGTCATCCGGATCGGTGTTAAAGCTAAGCGTCGACATAACACTTAGCGGCAGCTCTTCTTCACCTCCGTATACAAGAAACATATCCTTAGTTCTTCGTAGTACTTAAGGATATTCTTGACCGCTATCCATGTTCGAACACGGATCCGATTGGTACCTACTAGTCAAACTAATAGCGTGTGCCACATCCGGTCTTGTACATAGCATGGCATACATTATAGAGCCTATGGCTGAAGCATAGGGGACTTTGTCCATTATCTCTCTTTCTTCCGCCGAAGCCGGACTTTGAGTCTTACTCAATGTCTTGCCTTGCAACATAGGTAAGAACCCCTTCTTACCTCAGTCCATTTTAAACCTCTTTAAAATCTTATCAAGGTATGTACTTTGCCATAGCCCTATTAGGTGCCTAGATCTATCTCTATAGATCTTTATGCCTAATATGTATGGCCTTCACCTAGGTCCTTCATTGAAAATTTCTTTGTTTAGATAACTTTTAACACTGTTTAAAGTTCTATATCATTTCCGATCAATAATATGTCATCCACATATAATATCGAAATGCCACATTGCTCCCACTCACTTTCTTGTAAATACAAGCTTCTCCATAAGTTTGGACAAATCCAAACTCTTTGATCACCTCATCAAAGCGGAGATTCCAACCGTGATGCTTGCTTCAATCCATAGATGGATCGCTGAAGCTTGCACACCTTGTTAGCATCCTTAGGATCGACAAAACCCTTTGGTTGTATCATATACAACTCTTCTTCAATATTACCATTGAGAAGCGGTTTTGACATCCATCGCCATATTTCATAATCGAAATATGCAGCAATTGCTAACATAATCCTAACGACTTTAGCATCGCTACGGAGAGAAAGTCTCATCGTAGTCAACTCCTTGAATTTGTCGAAACCCCTTTGCGACAAGTCGAGCTTTATAGATGGTCACATTACCATCATCAGTTTTCCTTTTGAAAATCCATTTGTTCTCCACGGCCTTTCGGTGAGGTAATTCAACCAAGTTCCAAACTTGATTTTCATACATGGATTCCATCTCGGATTTCATGGCTTCTAACCATTTGTTGGAATCCGGGCTCATCATCGCTTCTTCATACGTCGAGGTCATTATTTTCATCAACCATGAAATTTATGACAGGATTTCCGTCTGACAGCTGCACGCGTCTGTTTGACTGCGAGGTTGGTAGTACTCTCTTCGGAGTTTCATGATCATTATCATTAGTTCCCTCTTCAATGGTGGATCCAACTCCGGAACAACTTCCGTTGTGCTACTCCATACTTTGAAGAGAAGGTTCCACAACCTCTTGAGTTCTACCTTCCGACTACTCACACCTTTCGAGAAACTCTTTCTCTAGAAAGGATCCATTCTTAACAACAAAAACCTTGCCCTCGGATCTGTGATAGAAGGAATACCCAATAGTTTCTTTAGGGTATCCTATGAAGACGCATTTTTCCGCTTTGGGTTCGAGTTTATCCGGTTGAAGTTTCTTCACATAAACATCGCAACCCCAAACTTTAGAAATGACTTAGGTTTGTTTCCAAACCACAATTCATACGATGTCGTTTCAACGGATTTAGATGGTGCCCGATTTAAAGTGAATGCAGCAGTTTCTAGTGCATAACCCCAAAATGACAACGGCAAGTCCGTCGGAGACATCATAGATCGAACCATATCTAATAAAGTACGATTACGACGTTCCGACACCATTTATTTGTGGTGTTCGGCGGTGTGAGTTGTGAAACAATTCCACACTCTTTCATGTGAGTGCTAAACTCGTAACTTAGATACTCACCTCCACGGTGGACCGTAGAAATTTGATCTTTCTATTACGATGATTTTCCACTTCATTACGAAATTCCTTGAAGTTTTCAAAGGTTTCAGACTTGTGTTTCATCAAGTAGATATAACCGTATCTACTCAAATTATCCGTGAAAGTAACAAAATAACGATATCCACCTCGCGCCGACACACTCATTGGACCACATACATCAGAATGTATGATTTCCAATAAATCCAACGCCCGTTCTATTGAACCGAAAAACGGTGTTCTAGTCATCTTGCCCATAAGGCATGGCTCACATGTTTCAAATGATTCAAAATCAAGTGATTCCAAAAGTCCATCCGAATGGAGCTTCTTCATGCGTTTAATGCCAATATGACCTAGACGGCGATTGCCACATATATCGGATATATCATCATTAAGTTTAATCCTTTTAGCATCAACATTATGAATATGTGTAACATTATCATCGAGATCTAACGAAATAAACCATTCATCATCGGTGCATGACCATAAAAGATTTCATTCATATAAATGGAACAACCATTGTTCTCGGACTTAAATGAATAACCACTTTGCATCAAACATGATCCGGATACAATGTTCATGCTCGGTGCACCAGATAACATTTATTTAAGTTTATGACTATCCCGACGGTAAGTGGAGAGGTAGCGTTCGGCGATCACATCAACGTTTGATCCATTGCCGACACGCATCTTGACCTCACCCTTGCTAGCGGTCGCTGTTCATGACCTCGATTCGAGTTACAAATATTAGCAACTGAACGGTATCAAATACCCGGTGCTCTGCGAGCACTAGTCAAGTACACATCAATAACATGTATATCATATATACCTTTGTTTGCCTTGCCGGCCTTCTTATGCGCGGATACTTGGGGCGATTCTTCGATGGCAGTCCCCTTACAATAGTAGCACTCGGTATCGGACTTAGGTCCAACTCGGGGTTTCTTTTCAGTAGCAATGCTTGCTTGCCTTACTTCCTTCCATTTTCCCTTCTTGTCTTTCTTGAAACCAGTGTTCCTATTGATCATCAACACTTGATGTTCCTTTTGATCTCCACTTACCGGTTTTAAGCATTGTGAAGCTCGGAGAGACTTCTTCATGCCTTGCATATTATAGTTCATCACGAAGCTCTTATAGCTAGGTGGTAGAGACTGCGAACACGATGGATGCCTAAGTCAATGGGAATCGTTATTCCCAAGGACACAAGCTTATCGGTAACCCGACATCTTGAGTACATGCTCACTAACGAATGTTCTCTTCCATCATGCGACTAAAGAACTTTTACAAGCATTGTAGCTCTCTCTGACATGTGTGTCGAAAATCATTTTCAACTCACCCATTGTATCAAAAGCATTGCCGTTTTGAAGCTTTGAAGTTCGGCTCTAGCCCATACAATATGCCGCAATGAACTAAGTTGTGGTCCTCTGAGTCGATAGACATTCTTCTCCTCGTCGGGGCATCATCAAAGGTGGGGGCCTAACGCTTCTAGCACATATTGCTTTTGTGCAAGAGAGGAGAATCCTCAAATTCATGGCCCATTCAGTAAAGTTGCTACCGTTCGTTGCTAGTTTCTCTTTCTCCATGAACGCATTGAAATTAAAAGCGGTGGTGCCATCTACAGAATTTGTAAAGTTTAGACTAAGTGTATGATAGATTGAGTTCAACTAATCTATATTACGAATGAACTCCCACTCAGCGACATCCCTCGTGTCCTTTTGGTGATTACATGAACCAAATCCACTACACCAAGTCCGATCATCACGTGAGTCGGTATAGCTTCAAAGGCGAGCATCAAATGGGCATCATATCAATTATATGACTCATGCTTAACCTTTGAGGTACGTGTTCGAGGCCATGTCTGTACATGCTAGGCTCGCCAAGTTAGAACCTTAGTATTTTGCGTGTGTAACTGTCTTACACCAAGTATGGTCGAGGATCCAAGTACACCCGATCATCACGTGATGTCTTGGAGGCGAAAACATAATCGGTGCATACTAAAGGAAGAACACATTCTTATCTTGATATTTAAATGAGGGATCATCTTATTATGCTTAACAAAGCGCTAAATAAGCAATATAAGATGCAATCAAACATCATATGTTTATTAGTGAAATTATATGGTTCCCGCAGATGATCTCTATCATGTGCATCGTGGTATGATCACTATCATACCTATATGTGTAAATCCACAATCTATGGGTTTTACACGCTATGTGTGTTGTAAGAGTATCATCTCATACTTCTACTTACAACACTACCATATCATAACACTAGCCCAGCAACAATCTAAACTAGACGCCTCTAATTTATCCATTGCAAGTTTTACGTGGCTGAGGGCTTTCGAGATAGAACCGTTCTTACCTACGAACATGAACCACAACGAGGATAATCAAATTGTTGACAACTCGCTTGCAAAATAGATCTTGACTATCGTAGGAGAGAAAGCACCCCGCTCGACAATTATGCAAACTAGTTGCATGTCAAGCGTGGAACAGGTCTCATGTGCGAGGACATGTAAAGTTTGTCCGGGCCGCTTCATCCCACTATGCCACCAATATCCAAAATCACAAGAAAGGAGCAACAACATGATCATCATCGCCCACATACTCATATGTGTACTACCGTGTAAAGTATCTACGCATAGATCCGGCTCGATACCCTTTGAAGGGTTCTGACATAGAAAACAAAAATTTTCCTACGATGTGAACTATATACCAAGATCTATTTATACTAGATACAAACAACGGGCGGATGTATATCCGTAGAGAACATACCCTTGAAGACCGACAAAGTTTAACGAGTCCAAACTCGTGGTTGATGTAGACGATCTCTTGCCGATCTCAAGATCGAGAGGAAGTCCTAGCGCCGCAAATTAGCAGCGCATCCGTGCTCGCACACACGTTCGAGGCACCGAGCAACCTCCGCCTCCTCGCTCCAGCGATGCAGCGGAAGCACAACTCTTTCTTGCCGAATAGCCACCGGGAACATGTATCTCGCTAGTCCGAGACCATGGGGGATAAATTCTAGAGGGGGAGAGAGATCCTTCACGAGGAGGTGTGAGTGAGAAGTGAGAGGAGGGGCTCCTTTTATAGGAGGAGGGGGGGAACCCCAAGGGGGTGGCCGGCGCATGGGGGCTGCCCCCTTGCCCTCCCCTCTTCATGTGGGTGGACACTCCACTCACAAAACTCCTCCAAATTCCTCCACTCAAAGATCCCATTAAATTTCCACCAAATTTAATGCAAACTCTCATTAAATAAAACTCTTTTATTTTATTCAGAATTTTGTCAATTACTTTAATGACAAACATTCACAAATAACCCCTTGCTAGAATTCTATTTCACATGCATAACCACTTTATGCAATTTCACCCGAAAACCTGTTTCGGTATCTAGTGAAATAAATTCCTGCACTTGTTTATTCTTTCGGCATGAAACTTTTGCTCCAATTGGATGTCGGTGTCTCTTAAGTGTGTCACCCTACGGTTCGTGAATAATGCGGACATGATCGAGACCCCTCTCAGATCAATAATCAGAAGCGGATCCGAGACCCATCGACTCCCACACATTCAACGATGACTTTCTTGTGATCGTCGGAACCTTTACGCTAGTATCTTAATCCCTTTGTTTCACGATATATTACATGTCCGAGATCCGATCATCGGTATCTCCATACCTAGTTTGATCTCGCATCGACATGCACTCTTTTCGCTTCGTGATATAACATTCTAGTGATCAAATCACTTGCTTGCAAGCTAATCAATGTGATATCACCGAGAGGGCCCAGAGTATATCTATCCGTCATCGGGATGAACAAATTCCACTCTCGATCCATGAGCCTCAACATAACACTTTATTAGTTCTGAACCCATCTTTATAATCACCGTTACGGTGTGACGCTTTGATGTTATCAAGAAACTCTTCCGTGTCGTTGATTGACATGATCTCATGGTCTAAGGATTAGGATCACTTCGTAAGTTGTTATAGCAATATAAACTCAATGACTATGATCGTAATGCTATACTTCGGATGAATGTTCATCACATCATTACACTAATGTTGTGATCCCGTTATTAACAACATCCAATGTCCATGATCAGGAAACCTTGATCATCTTGTTAATCAACGAGCTAGTTTATGAGAGAGGCTTAACTAGGAACTTTCTGTTTGTTTATTAAACACACATGTATTAACGTTTCCGTATTAATACAATTATAGCATGCAAAATAAACATCTATCATATACTTGGAATACACATAATAAACAATTTATTATTGCCTCTCAGGGCATATTCCCTTCAGATATGCTAAGTATTAGCCTGTTGTTGACTTGGTTCCTTTTAAGTGCTAGAAGTAGTCACTCGGAGGAGTCCCCCGAGGAGGGGACCGAAGAGATGACCGGGGAATCGAAGCCGACGTCTTCGTTTCCCAAGATGGCGTCCAACTCCGTTGACGAGGATTCGAGCTCCACAAGGCGGGAGGCTCGTGCACTCGTTATGCAGAAGATGATCATAAGACCTTCAGAGTTCACACCAGATCACGTAAGTGTTGCTCTTTTATTGCGTAGGGGGAGCTACGATCCCTTTACTCACCAGACTTGCTGGCTTCTTCACAGTCTTTTGTCCGTGATGCCAACCGC
The DNA here is from genome assembly GCA_030063025.1 of Avena longiglumis. NCBI lineage: Eukaryota > Viridiplantae > Streptophyta > Magnoliopsida > Poales > Poaceae > Avena > Avena longiglumis. Next base: position 7,509,083 of record CP125976.1, read on the forward strand.
CTTATCCAACAACATCTGTTGCTGGAGGGTGAACTCAAGCAGCTCCGAGGTGCTTAGGTGTCCTCTTGGTTGTTGTTCGAGTGCGTCAAGTTTGTTCTTGTATTCATCTACTACTACCGAATGCTACATACGAGAAAAATGCTGCTCTCCGTAGGCTGAACGCTCTCGAAAAGAGCCTCGGTCAGGCGGAGAAGAAGGCAACAGATGCTGCGGAGGCCCTTGAGTGTGAACGGTAGGAGGCCGAAGACCGCGAGTAGCAGCTTGCAGCTGCCACGACATCTCGAGAGAAAGCTTTGGCGGAGAAGTTCATGGCTGCGGCCAAGGCGATATCTAGTAAGCCACCATGGTCTCCTTTTTGTGTGTTCCATGTCTTGGGTGCGTCTTCTTGTTCCTCACTCAAATGTTTTCTACCGCTTTTCATGCCAGATGCTTCTGGCGTCGCGTTTGATTGCAGCGCGTTGGAGCACGAGGATCTCCTGGCAGATGACGCCGTAGCGATCGAGGATCGCTGCTCCTCTGCCGTGGGCTCTCTTGACAAGGCCAAGAAGGTGCTTGCGCGCTTCTACAAGGAGGCCAACCCCAAGGGCATTGCCCTAGAGGACGTCGACTCGCTGGCAGAAGGGATCCAACGTTGCTATGGGTTTGGCGATGGCGATGGCGATGACGATGGCGTCCGGAGCTCAGCTGGATCTGGCGCAGGTCACGTCCAAGATGCCGACGACAGCGGATGGCACCCAGGTAGCGTTTGCCACCTTCGCCTTCCACTGCAAGCATTTCGGCCCTAAGCTCATTGATCTTCTGGCTGACTATGCGTTGGAGCAGCAACGAGCGGCCAAGAGTAGGCAGTCTAGATCCGAAGCTGCTCCGGGTGTTGGTTCTTAGGGCCTTTCTGCTTAGTAGCTAGTCTAGCCTTCTTTCTTTGCTGCATATGTAACGTCTTTTGGATGAACAAGCTTCACTTTGCCATGTAATGGCCTTATTTATGTGTGTATATATATATATATATGAATCCGTCTTTAAACTGTTTTTCGAAAATGTTTGTGATATTCATGTTTGCCTATGCATCCTTAGGGTCCTTCGACTGTGGCTCCAGTGATCACACCTTCTCCTGCGCCTAGTTCTCGCCCATCGTTGAGCGAGTCATCACAGTTGCCATTTCTGCGTGACCGCGTCCGAAGCTTGGAGAAGGATGTCCTCTGCATCCGTGGTCACGCGGACGTGCAAATCCAAAGCTGAACGAGCCATTGCCAGGGAATAGTTTCTGCTGGAGGAATTGCGGCAAACAGGCGAGCAACTTCAATGTAAGTCATCTTGACCCTTTGTTTCTTCAAGTGCGGTTGTATCGCAGCTCACCCACTGTGTTTATACAGTTGTGAATCTTCTTCCAAAGGAAGAGAAGGAGTGTGTCGCAATTCGAATGAATTGCTTGATGCAACAAGATTTAGAGGCTGGTAGCTTCTTCTGGATGGAATGTGATCGAGCGATCGTCCTTGCAACGGTGCAAGATCACATCCATCAAGTACTTCGAGTGCTGAAGTGGGCAAGATTGTCGCTCGCAGCAATTTGGGCTACCATGTTTCCTTTAGATTCTGCACCTGCTAGCTTCTTAGGCTTGCTCGGGAAGTTTCAAGATGCAGGTCACGTGAGAGAGCTGATGCGTCACCAACTAATTGCGGGTGTGAAGGCAGGCTTATCTCTTGTCCGACTACATTGTCGCGATGTTAATATTGCGGAGATAGAAGCTAGGCCACCACCTCCCCCAGATGGCATGGCGTGGGATATGCGTCCACATTACGCAGCTGTGGTGCAGTACGCCGAAGAAATTGTAGATGTGTTTGAGGAGCAGACAAACGTTCTCCTCCAGCGTAGTTGATTCCTGTAAACGAAAAACGAAATATAAAGTCTGTATTTTTTCAAGTGGGCTAGTAATGCCCTTATAAAAGTTGTATGTATTGGCACGTAGTGCTTTGATTGTTAGAGTATGCATGTCCCTTTCGTTAGCCTAACGTGGTTAGCTCCTCAGGTTATATGCATTGTTGTCAGTCGACGAAGTCGTAAGGTGGTGCAGCCCCCGAGTATGTTTGAGCGATAAATAGTATAAAGGAGAAATATGTGAGCCAAGGAACTTAGCTTTTATTCATCGTAATGTAGGGGTACAGTGTTTGGCTTAGTAGCCTGGCTGAATAGCCTTATCGAAAGTAAAATGCAACTAGGGGTAGAAGCGTCGCAATCTTGTGACGTTCCAGGGGTTGGAGTATTAGACTCCTGACTCAACGTCTTTGAGGCAGTAGGCGCCACCTGGAATGATTTCAGTGATGATGTAGGGTCCTTCCCGGGGTGACTCGAGCTTCTTGTGCCCTTCCTGCTTGAGTCGCAGGATGAGGTCTCCTTCGGCAAAGGACCTTGGGCGTAGCCGGCAGTTATGGTAGTTGCGGAGGCTTTGCTGATACACCGTCGAGCGTGTCGTGGCGATGTCTCGTGTTGCGGCGATGTCGCGTGCCTCATCCAGCGTGTCAACGGCATCCTCGAGTGCGGCCGATGATTCGGCTTTGCAGTAAGCGACGACCCGCGGGGCCTTGTAGCATACCTCGACAGGTAGAATAGCTTCGGATCCATGCACCATGAAGAAGGGCGTGTAGCCAGTTGAGCTGTTCGGCGTTATGCGCAGGCTCCAAAGAACGAAGGGTAGATCGTCCGCCCAGGCTCCCGCAAGCCTTTCGAGTGGGCGTAGCAGACGCTTCTTGATGCTGTTTCCGATGACTCTGTTGGTCTTTTAGACCTGTCCATTGGTCTGCGGATGCGCCACAGAGGCGTATGAAAAGTTGATTCCGAGGTTTTCGTAGAACCCTCGGAACTCCTTCGAGATGAAGTTCGAGCTATTGTCCGTTATGATTATATGTGGTACTCCGACCCTGTAGACAATGGATTCGAAAACTTCACAGCGGTAGAACCGCTTTGGTTAGTAACAGGCATGGCCTCGATCCACTACGATAATTTGCCGACTGCGGCCAGGTGGAAGACGTGGCCTCCTGGCGAGGACTTTGGAAGTTTGCCGATCATGTCGAGGCCCCATTGGGAGAAGGGCCACGCCAGTGGTATGGGCCGCAGTTCTGACCCAGGTGCGTGCGGCTTTTCCGCGTACCTCTGATAGGAGTTACACCTCTGCACTATCTCTTTGGCGTCTTGTATTGTGGTTGGCCAGTAGAAGCCAGCTCGTAGAGCCTTGGCGACTAGAGCGCGGCTGCCTGCGTGGTGGACGCATATACCCCATGGATGTCTAGGAGGATGCTTTTGGCGTCACTGTTGGCGACGCACCATTGCAGCACTCCTGAAATGCTGCGCTTGTATAGCTCACCATTGATGATGGTGAAGGCCTTTGACCGGCGAGATATGCGCCGGGCATCTGTCGGGTCCTCAGGTAGTTGCTTGCTTATCAGGTAACGGAGGTACGGTTGGGTCCATGTATCCTCAATCGCCATGACCTGCATAAGGCTCACCAGCTCGACCTCCGTGTCGAGCTTTTTTAGGCTCCTCTTGTCCTTCAGGTGGCGCAGCCCCCGAGTACTTTGAAGCTTCAACTGTGCCCTTTGGGAATTTCCGCTTGATAGAGGGTACGCATATTTGCTCGAGGAAGACACTTGGTGGCACTGGGGCACAAATGGAGCCTATGTTGGCAAGCTTGTCGGCCTCTTCGTTGCTTTCTCAGCCTATGTGCCGAAGTTCGCAGCCGTCAAAGTCTCCTTCAAGTGAGTTATAGAGTGCACGGTATGCGATCATGTTGGCGCTTAGAGCGTCGCACTCGTTCATCGTCTGCTGGACGACGATATTGGAGTCGCCGTAGATGACGAGGCGTGTGGCACTGCACACCTTGGCCATCCTCATGCCATGTATGAGTGCCTTATACTCGGTCTCATTGTTGGATGCACGAAATTTCATCCAAAGGACGTACCTCATCTTGTCGCCTTGAGGGGACGTCAGTATGATGTCGGCTCCTACTCCAGCCTCGCGCTTGGAGTCGTCGAAGTGCATCGTCCAGGATTGTGACATGCCCGGAGTATCCGGTAGCTGGAGCTCCATCCAGTGGACGAGGAAATTAGCGAGGACCTGAGACTTGATGGCGGTGCATCGCCCGTAGACGATGTATCGAGGAGACAACTCGATGCCCCATAGGTCCACTCGCCCCGTAGCTTAGGGGTTGTTCAGGATATTCGATAGTGGGGTGTTGTTGATGACCACGATCTGGTGCTCCTGGAAGTAGTGGCTCAGCCGGCGTGCCATCATGAATACACCGTAATCGAGATTCTGGTAGTGCGGGTACCTTTTCTTTGTCGGGGTCAGTACCTCGCTGAGGCAGTAGATTGGGCATTAGACCCCGTGGGTATTGCCATCTTTAGGTCGTTCGACCACGAGTGCGGTGCTGACCACTTGGTGCGTGGCTGCTATGTATAGCAGCAAAGGCTCTCTCTCCTTTGGTGTCACCAGGACAGGTGATGTGGAGAGCAGATGTTTGAGGTCCTCAAATGCATCGTCTGCTTCGGCCGTCCACTCGAATTTGTCAGCCTTGCGCAGCAGCTGATAGAATGAGAGAGCCTTTTTGCCCATGCGACTGATGAACCTGCTAAGCGCTGTGATTCGCCCAGCGAGCTACTGGACCCCTTTGAGGTTCTTGGGCTTCTCCATGGCTAGTATAGCCCTGATTATCTTCGGGTTTGCCTCGATGCCACGCTGCGAGATGAAGTACCCGAGTAACTGGCCAGACGGGACGCCGAAATCGCACTTGTCAGGGTTTAGCTTGATCTTGTAGCGATCAAGGTTATCGAACGTCTCGTGGAGCTCACCGATGAGTGTTTTGGCCTCCTTTGTCTTGATCACTATGTCGTAGACATAGACCTGAACATTGTGATCAATCTAGCTCTTCACACATGATTGCATGCATCTCTGTTAGGTGGCACCTGTGTTCTTTAGCCCAAAAGGCATGGTGTTGTAGTAGTATACCCTGAATGGCGTGATGAACGCCGTTTTCTCCTAATCTTCAGCCTTCAGCCGAATTTGGTTGTAGCCTAAGTAGGCGTCGAGGAAGGAGAGATTCTCACATCCTGCAGTGGAGTCGATGATTTGATCGATCAGTGGGAGAGGAAAATGGTCCTTGGGGAAGTGCTTGTTAAGCAATGCGAAGTCCACACACAACTGCAGGATGTCCCTGTCCTTCTTGGGAACAACACGGGTTTGGCCAACCACTCGCTATCCTTGATCTCCCTAATGAAGTCGGCGTCAAGGAGTCTATTGACTTCGACACCAACGGCTTTAGCTCTTGGCCCTGACAGTCGATGCATCGACTGCTTGACTAGCTTCGCATCTGGAAACACATTGAGTGCATGCTCGAAGAATTTCCTGAGAACTCCCGGCATGTCCGCAGGACACCAGGCGAAAATTTCCCAGTGCTCATGGAGGAATTCGACGAGCGCGCTTTCCTATGCGGGGCTTAGGTCGTTGGCGACCAATGCCATCTTGGAGGCATCCGTCGGGTGGACCTACACCTTCTTAGTGTTGACTGTGGATTCGAATGACATGTTAGGTGCATTTTGCCTGGTGACTGGGGGTGCCCCGTTGTCTGTCACCTCCTTGAGCCTTGTGAGCTCCTCCTGCATGCCAAATAACTGGGAGATTCTGTTGAAGTCCCTGTCACAATTGTACGATCTGGTGAAGCTTCCTGGGACGATGATAACGCCCCTGGGCCCTGGCATCTTCAGTAGCAGGTATGCGTAGTGTTGAAATGCCAGGAATCTCGCCAATGCCACACGCCCGAGGATGGCGTGGTACTATGAGGGCCAGTCGACTACTTCGAACTCCAGCCGCTCACGCCTGAAGTTTTCGGGCTTGCCGAAGATGACATCGAGACATATCTTGCCCAGGGGGTAAATGCCCTTCCCTGGGACGATGTCGTGGAAGGTCGTGTCTAATGTCTCTAGGCTGAAGAGCGGGATACGCATAGCGGCGAGTGTACTGGCGAACATCAGGTTGATGCTGCTGCCACCGTCCATGTAGACGCGACTCATCTCAAACCCTCTGATCTAGGCCTCGAGCACCAGGACGGAGTGACCTAGGCGAGGTATCTGACGCTGATGATCCGAACAGTCGAATGTGATTCAGGACTCCGAGCCGCTAAGGTACTCATGTATGGCAGGTGGAGAGGTCACGGCCAGGTTGACTTGGCGGGTGATCTTGTTTTGCACCCTGTTGGTTGGGCGCCCCTTCTGTATCATCAGGGACCCTATTGGTGGCGGATACCCATCTGTGCCGTTGTTCTGTGCGGGTGCAGCCGCAGGTTGCGAGGGTCCTCCAGGTGGTGGTGGTGCTCCGTGAGCTACGACTCCTGGGGCCGGTGCGAACCCTGGGTTCACCGCCTGGCGTCGCATATGGGTGAAGCCCTCACCGAGCTTCTGGAACTCTCGACAGTCCTTGAGAATGTGGCTTGCCTTCTACTTACCATCTTGTTTGTTGATGCAGAAGTGGATGGTGCAGGGACCTGATAGCTTGTCATATGCCGAAGGCTCATCGTCGCGGTTGCGACGTTGCCACATTTGGGTGGGTCGCCCACCGTCGCGGTAGTTGCTTCTATGGTATCCACTGTTGCGGTTTCCATCGCCGCGGTGATCAGCGTAGCCAGCCATGACCATGTCGACTTCCTCGCGATCATCGTAGACGCGCGATCTTCTTTTGCTGCGATGATCGCGTTTGCGACCGAAGTCATCTTCGTCATTCGAATGCGTTCGGTTGACAAACTCTTCTCCATCTGCCCAACAATGGGCGATGTCCATCAGGTGATCAAGGGTTTTGGGTTTGACGCGCTCGAGCTCTTCCTTGAATTTGCGGTGCTTAATGCCGTCCTTGAAGGTGTCGATTGCCCTCTCCTCGAAGATGTTTGTAGTGGAGTTCTTGATGGTAGACCAGCATAGTATGTACAAGCGGATGGACTCGTTGGTCTGCTGGGTGCAGGCCCGTAGCTCTTCGATTGAGGCCAGCCTCTTGATGGTTCCCTTGAAGTTGAGGATGAAGTTGTATGCCAGTTCTTCTTAGCTTCAGATGGAGCCGGAGGGGAGGCCGCTGAGCCAGGCCCTGGATGCGCCTGTCAGCTATAGCTGAAGGAATTGTAGGGCGGTGTTCTTGTTCACGCCGTGGAGCTTGACGACAGATGATCGTCGAGACAGGTTTTTGGCTCCTGCACGCCATCGAACTTCGGGTTGTCCAAGGGGAGCTTGAAGTTCCTCGGCAACCGCGATTGCTGAACGGATCCGCTAAAGCATCGGGCTCCGCATAGTTCTTCGTCGTCCTCCTCGGACTCAGTTGAGCATGCGCGCTTAGCGCGTGATTTGTCGATCTTGCACTGTGTGAGCTCACCATGACCATCGTAGTTGCTGCTGCGGCACCGTGGGCTCCGACGACGCCGAGGCAGATCATGCTCTTCTTCCTCGGATGAGGGTGTGCGGCTCTGAGTAAACTTGACCGCGACCTTTTTCTTCGGCTCCGCAGGAGTTTCATCGTGGAGCGCATATCCGACGAGTCCGAGGCCTGCGAGCGCAGACTTGTGGATCACGTTCTTCAGATCTCTCGCCGGTGGCGGATTAGACGCGAGATAGGTGGTGGCTTCCATGATTGTAGCCTGCGGCATTTTCGGCATGACATTGCCTTGCGAGTCCATCATCATGAAGGACATGTCGAGTGCCTTGGTGACCTCTCGCGTGCGGCGGGGTCCATGTGCTCCAGGTGAGAGCGGTATTTTCCACCACCATTGCCCTTCGAGGTAGAGCCGCCAGCAGAGAGCGCATCTCGCCGCATGCTCGATTCGTCGGCTTCTCGCCTGCGCCGTTCGATATAGGCTTGCAGCTTGACTTGTTGATTGTTCTCCTTGACAAGGAGGAAGTGGTAGCCCATCAACATGTCACGTGGTGTGTCGATTGGCAGAGGGTTGCCTCGTATAGCCTCGCGCACCCTTTTCCATTGGGTGCTGCTGAGATTGATCTGGACGCGGCTAGTGCCATTGGTGTTGGTGGGTCCCTGATTCCCGCTGGGATTGGGCGGTAGTTATCCGTCTCCTCCATTCTCAGCTTGGGGGTTAGGAGGGGGATTCAGTGGCAGTTCGGTTCTGTCGTTGACGGCGCACATGTAGCGCCGCGGGATCGCTTCCGCAGCTTTCAGATCCGGAACCGTAGGTTCCTTCATCCGAACGGGGCTCACACAGATCGGAGTTGCAGATGATGTTGTCATCCGAATTGCTTGCTAGCGACGCCATGCACAGGGCGTCGATTGGTGGTACCCACGAGGCGGGTCTGATGGATGGGAATAGCACCCGCTCTGGGAGGCGAAGGGTGCCAGTCTGGCCCACCTGGAAGCAGAAGCTCCTGAATAGAATCTCGAATCCGTCGCCTATGGACTCGAAATCCTTGCGGGTTGGCCGGCGAGTGGGCGGTGAAGTCGAAGGATCCGAAGAGGGGGTGGTTCCCCGTCGCTGAGGAATCGTAGATCGCTTCGGATGGGACCGTCACGACCACATGATCAGCGTCCCCAGTTCCCACAGACGGCACCAATTGATGAGGGTTCGACTCGTCAATGCCCATTGTTATGGACTTGGGTTTTGGAGAATATGGGGATGCTTGAGATCATGAGGCGGTTAACAGACATGCATCAAGGGGACACGAGGTTTACCCAGGTTCAGTCCCCTAGTGGGAAAACCCTACTCCTGCTTGTGTGTTCTTGATTAAGGCGGAACCGAAGTTTATAGGGGATGCGCAGATGCAATCTGGCGTGAGGTGTGTGTATGAGGTGTTTAGTCCTTCTCGCCATGCCCTCCTAGCCTTTATATAGGTAGGACAGGTCCCGGGGATAGGTCAAGTCGGTTACAGATTAGGGTTGAACCCTTTGAAATGCTATCTACATCTCGACTTGTTCTCCAAGGATCCAAATTTGCAGTGGGCTTGGGCCACCCGAAATATCCGCAGGCAACAAACCTTCGCCTGGGCCTTCCTTGGGACGGACCGGGTATACTAACATTATGCACCCGTAGGTTATCCATGTCAAGTACCGTTTCATTTGTTACTGCGATATTACATCACCGTGACCTAGTCACATGTTGCAACATTATGGATGCAATCTCACCAAATCGGCCTAACTGTATCTTACCCGTCACAGGGTGAACAAATCTCGGTCTTGATTCATAGGCCTCAACCTATACCTCTGGAATACCCAACATACACCTTTATAATCACCATTTGAGTGAGTGACGTTTGATGTAGTTAAAGCAGCCTCGGAAGATAATGATTTATATGATCTCACGGTCTAAGGAGAAGAAGACTACGTTTCTGACTATTGCAATGATAAACTTTGTGACTTGATTGTGTCGCAATCTTTGAGGAATGTCCATCACATCATTCACCAATGATACAATCTCGTTGTCAACTAGATCTATCACTCATGATCAGGAAACCTTGATCATCCATTGTCCAACGAACTAGTATTAATAGAGGATACTAGGGACTTATGTTTCATATCACACCTATATCAATGTAACCACTTGATACAATTATATTATAATATCAAACTATTACGAACTTTATTGAGATATGACAATAATAAACCTTTTATTATTTGTCTCTATGGCCCATTCTCTTCAGGCACAAGGCTTATTAGATAAACCATGTGGGACTAAACAAGAGACAAAGAGGGGGAGGGGAGGTGGCCGCCGACCATGCATGGCCCTCATGGCCCCCGCCGTCGGGTGGCTGGGGCCCATATGGCCCCTCCTCTCTTTCCTCCCTTTGTCCTTTTCCCTTATGGGCCTTTTCCCCTATGGAAATTGGTCCAATAGAGATTTTAATCCTTTTCTTTTATTAAATAAAAATAATTAAATCACTATTTAACATTTAATTATATATTATTCAAATTTCGTGGATATGGAACACCTTCCATCCCACTTCGGACATCCTTCGGATCAGATTTGTAGCATGCACACGACTTGTTGACTCTTGTGTTAATAATGTGCGAAAGAAAAGGTCTCAATTTGGCCGGTAAATACTCTTGCAAATTGGAGCTAGTTTTGTTTTAGAGCACATTGGAGCTACTAGTTGAAATATTGTGATCCGGGGCTGGTTAACCGCATGCAGGCTGGCGGAGTCGAAGCCGGAATCGCGAGTGGGCCAGGCTATCATGGGCCAGACGGGTCCGATCCGATACCGCCTAGGGTTGGGTCTTTGCTAGACTATATATGCATGTGGTTCTCGTAGATCACGTCTAGCTAGATCCAGATTACTACAAGGGAAGAAGGAAGAAAAGGAGGGGATCATGCCTGGGTTGCCGGCTTCTTGCGAGAAGGAGGAAAAGGAGGAGGAGCTGGTGCTGGACTGCACGGACCTGGAGCTCGAATACAATGCCCCGAAGGAGTCCTTCGCCGACGAGCTGGTGGAGATCGAGGAGCGCATGGCAGGAGTGGCCATGGACCTGCCCCCGTTCAAGTTTGGTGAGGACGGGAAGAAGTTGGAGCTGGTGAGCCAGGAGCTGATCCGCGCCATCATGAAGTCGCCGCCTCGTTCCAAGCCGCTCTCGGACCACAGCATCGAGGCCATCCGTCGAGACACGGGGATCACGGACGAGGAGGATCTCGAGACCATAGCGAGGTCGTTCCGCGCCTTGCAGAGTGCGGTGGACACCCAGAACGACATCATCCGGCAGTACCGCGCCCAGGGATACGCCTACGCCTCGCTTCCCCCTCCCAATAGCCAGAGGTATCAGCCCTTATTCGCTTATTTGAATCGAATAAGTTAAGCTGCTGGTCTGCGACCGTCAAGTTACTATTTTTATGCTAGTGTGTACTCTTGTATTATTTTTAAAACTATGTATTGGCTTGATGGACATCATGTGTGCTTCGCTTGCTGTCAAAGAGACGTGCTTCTCTTCGAGTTAAATTTGATTGCTTTTTATTTATTGGCCTTGGAATTTGCCTTCCACTTTATGTTGGTGGATATATTACATCTTGTTGCTTCCTGTCGTGCAGTAACTGGTCATTGTTTATGCTGTTGATCAATTTTGCTCTGGTTTGAAACAGATTGATAGAGCTAGCTTCTCCTCATAGTTCTGTCAGTTTCGTACCTCATTGTTTGGACCCAATTATGGACCTTGAATAATACACAATCTAGCACTGATTCGATATGAATCACATGATAGCATTATCCCTGTGTTGGGTAGAACAATCTATACCTCTTTAAGCCCACCCCTTCAATTAGTTTTCTTACTATTACTTCAGAATTCAAGAAGGGCGGTGGTGGAAAGAGTAAAGTAGCATGGTCAGCTTTATCGTTAAGCTATTGCATCATCACCGAAATTGAGTAATCATGGGCAACCACCCGACCCAATGTTGGGTTTCTAATATTATTGAGGCATGTGCTGATATGTACAGTTTGTCACTAAACCTCTTGTTGAGTATAAGGTTTTTCGTGCCCATACTTGTGCTTCGCTGCTTGTACAATCTAGCTTTCTAGGAAATTAGTGCTAACCTCACATATAACTACTGATGAGATGTTTGTGATCTCGACAAGCCCAGTCACATTTTCGGGTTCCCAGTCGTTTACAGCCGTCCCCACAAACCTTGAGTCCGTCTCGGAGCCGGCCAGCTTCGTTGCGGGTATACTTAATGGGGTGGCCCCCTGAAATATTTCTGAATCTGGTGATTGCTTTGTCGTGAAGGCCTCGTTGGGTTTTGATTTGGTTTTTCCGAGGTTGATCGAGTGTGTGTTGCTATTTGTGCACCCCTGCAGGGTAAAACTTTCTGAAAGCCGTGTCCGCGGTTATGGACGACTTGGAGCACAGTATCTCGATCATAGACAACTATAACTAAAGTAGTGCTATAAATTTGACTTTATAATGACTAGTAATCAGCTTCACTATAATGGAATGGCTAAATAAAACTGCCAACAATTGCTTGTTTGGGTTGTCGCCTGCGACCATTGTATCTGACTAGTAAGTATTGCAACTACAACGGAATGGCTAAATAAAAGTACCAACAACTGCTGGGTTTTGGGATATCTCATGCTAATTGTATCTGACTAGTAAGTGTTGCAACTACAATGGAATGGTTAAATAAAAGTGCCCACTGCTTATTTTATCAGGATGACTATCTATATTTGACTAGTAATTGCTGCAACGATAACTGAATAAATAAAACTGCCAACTGTGTGAGTTCCTCGGTTGACTTCCTCGTTTGGTCTCGAGGGGGAAATACCAGGATGGGTATGTTTGGTGGTAGTATCAGGTTGGTTCCGAATAGGTCTTTCTTATCCCTCTCTGATAGCCGACAGTTATATCGAGTCTCTATAGGTTGTTTAGTGCATGCTGCGCTGCCGCTCAGTCCACCATACCTATGTAGGCGAGGACCGCCGAATTCTAGCCTCGCCGTGTACTGGCCTCAGTACTGACCGCTCTCTTTTTCCTTTGCCCTTTGTCGGCACCCCTTTTGTTTAAGCAGGTTTTGAGATCGACGTCGTTAGCAGGGTTACCCTTCCAGCTTGGCCTGGGCAGGGTTATGGACGCCATTGGTTATTCTTCAGGGCTCTTAGCCCCATTTGCATCTTGTCCGTAGTCGGACGCTGTATCATTTTCAAGGTGATTTGGATCTTTGTACTGTATCTCTGCATTCTTGACTCTTTGAGTCGTTGTTGTATATATCTGTTCTGTGGGTCCCATCGAGGACTGTTGTGTAATATTATTACTTCGTTTTCCACCCGCACGAAAGTGCCTGGTGGGCACCTTTGAATCGTTTCTATGCGGGTTTGGCGGGTTTCGCTAAAACTTGCATAGGGCCGATTCTGAGGGTGTTACAAAAGGTAACAACTATAGCATCAATGCTCGCACAACACATGTGTGTACTGGCCGTAAATCACTACTACGCATATATAGGCTTTGATACTACTATGGGGTTCCGATGCAGAAAACAAAAAAATTCCTATGCCAGATCACCCTAGTGCCCAAGATCTATCTATTAGTAATGTAGTAACGGTCGAGAGGTTTCGGATACATACCCTTGTAGTCCAAAAGCGGTTAACGTTTTGAGAGGAACATAGTTGAAGTAGTCGTGCTCGTAGCCGACCTCAAGGTCGTGAAGCTCCTCGCAGGTCACCCCTTGCTCCATGACGGTGCAACAGTTTGGCTCACGACATCTAAAGTGTCTCAAGTATTGCACCTCGTGGATTCATACACATACGATGTACGACAAGACCTATGTCTCCCTTGATCCCTGTCGGGACTACGGAAGTAGATCTCCAGCTTGGAATCCCCGCAGTGCAACGACCGTTATCTCTTGCATGAACAGTTCTGGACCGTGCCAACGCGTGGACACAACTAGAGAGAGAGATTGGATAGGAGGAGGAGAGATCCCAAATCATGGGATTCTGTTGTGTTGGTGTGTTCCTCCAAGGGGGAGAGGGGGCCTCTTTATATAGGGGGTGGAGGGGCAGGCTTGACCCTCTCCCAAGCCAACCAAGCGGCGGCCTAGGGGGAGAGGAGGCAACAAAGGGAGGGGGCAGCCCTAGGATGCCCCCAAACCCTAACCCTAGCTATCGGCCAAGGGAGGGACATCCCTAGGCGCCCATAAAACCCTAGGCGCACTGGCTTGGTCCCTCTCTCTTGGTTTTTCCCTCATGGGCCCTTTTACCAAGGAAACTTGGCCCATTAGTGCAATAACCTTTCAAATTATACTTTAATATTAATTACATTAATTAATATGTAAATACATATTAAAAAATCCGATTCGACCCGAAACACCTTTCGGTTCCCCTTTTATATCCTCTGACCAACTTTGGAACTTCTGGGAACAATTCTGGTACCCTCATGAAACTTTTTCGGTTTCCTTTATTTCTCCGAACAACTTCAGATCTCTCTCCGCAGAACAATTCCGGTGTTCTCTTTCTCTACTATGATGTCAAATCACGGATGATCTCCAGCTCATCGTACCCTTAAGTGGATCCCCTCACGGCACGGGAATGGCACAAACATGATCTCTATCAATGATCAACAACGGGACCGGGATGCCCATGATGATCCTTGTGCATTCAAGATGACAATGTCGTTTGAACAGTAACCATCGAGTCCATTTCCCTTTGTTTCTTTGATACTACTTGTCTGAGATCCGATCTTTAAGGTATCACCATACCTTGCTCAATCTCGTTACTGACAAGTACTGTTTCACTTGTTACCGCGATATTATATCACCGTGGCCTAGTCACATGTTGCAATATTATGGATGTAATCTCACCAAATCGGCATAACTGTATCTTACCCATCATAGGGTGAACAAATCCCGGTCTTGATTCATAGGCCTCAACCTGTACCTCTGGAATACCCAACATACACCTTTATAATCACCATTTGAGTGAGTGACGTTTGATGTAGTTAAAGCAGCCTTGGGAGACAATGATCAATATGATCTCACGGTATAAGGATAATGAGACTATGTTTCTAAATATTGCAACTATGAACTTTGTGACTTGATTGTGTCGCAATATTTGAGGAATGTCCATCACATCATTCACCAATGATATGATCTCGTTGTCAACTAGCTCTATCACTCATGATCAGGAAACCTTGATCATCCATTGCCCAACGAACTAGTATTAATAGAGACTACTAGGGACTTATGTTTCATATCTGTAACACCCTCAGAATCGGACCTATGCAAGTTTTAGCGAAACCCGCCAAACCCGCATAGAAACGATTCAAAGGTGCCCACCAGGCACTTTCGTGCGGGTGGAAAACGAAGTAATAACATTACACAACAGCCCTCGATGGGACCCACAGAACGGATATATATACAGCACGACTCAATGAGTCAAGAATACAGATATAATATACTAAGATCCAAACCACCTGTAAAACGATACAGCATCCGGCTACGGACAAGATGCAAATGGGGCTAAGAGCCCTGAAGAATAACCAATGGCGTCCATAACCCTGCCCAGGCCAAGCCGGAAGGGTAACCCTGCTAACGACGTCGATCTCAAAACCTGCTTAAACAAAAGGGGTGCCGACAAAGGGCAAAGGAAAAAGAGGAGCGTCAGTACTGAGGCCAGTACACGACGAGGCTAGAATTCGGCGGTCCTCGCCTACATAGGTATGGTGGACTGAAGCGGCAGCGGCAGCATGCGCTAAACAACCTATAGAGACTCGATACAACTAGCGGTTATCAGAGAGGGGGTAAGAAAGAGCTATTCGGAACCAACCTGAAGCTATCATCAAACAAACCCATCCTGGCGTTTCCCCCTCGAGACCAAACGAGGAAGTCAACCGAGGAACTCACACCGTTGGCAGTTTTACTTATTCAGTTATCGTTGCGGCAATTACTAGTCAGGTTTAGATAATCATCCTGATAAAATAAGCAGTGGGCACTTTTAGTTAACCATTCCGTTATAGTTGCAACACTTACTAATCAGATACAGATAGCATGAGATAACCCAAAACCCAGCAGTTGTTGGTACTTTTATTTAGCCATTCCGTTGTAATTGCAATACTTACTAGTCAGATACAATTGTCGCAAGCGACAAACCAAACAAGCAATTGTGGGCAGTATTATTTAGCCATTCCATTATAGTGAAGCTGATTACTAGTCATTACAAAGTCAAATTTATAACACTACTTTAGTTATGCTTGTCTATGATCGAGATACTGTGCTCCAAGTCGTCCATAACCGCGGACACGGCTTTCAGAAAGTTTTACCCGGCCGGGGTGCACCAATAGCAACACACGCTCGATCAACCTCGGAAAAACCAAATCAAAACCCAACGAGGCCTTCACGACAAAGCAATCACAGGATTCAGAAATATTTCAGGGGGCCACCCCATTGAGTAAACCCGCAACGAAGCCAGCTGACTCCGAGACGGACTCAAGGTTTGCGACAATGGCTGCAAACGACTGGGAACCCAAAACTGGGCTTGTCGATACCGCGAAAACATTCCGCTTACCTAAGCGATGCAGTGCCTCGCACAATCGTAAAAACAGTAGTAGCATGGCATAAGTACAGGATCGTAAATAAAACCTCAAACTAGTTTGTGGCCCCAAGAAATAAGACTGAATCAAGCTCTGGCTCAGGGGGGTCCCATAATCCTCCCGGATGTGGATAGCGCGATAAATCAAGGAACAGGTATCAAGTACTCGGGGTCCTACGGGACACAAGTGGGCGTTCGGAAACCAAATATTATCTATCACCCACCGATGCCTCTGCTTACTTCAATTTTAGTTGTTAAACAGGAATTAAAGTGAACGATAAGTAAAGCCGTGATCATCTCCAACATCAAACATGCGGCAATACACCAACAACTGTGGCACTTGACGACACGCAACAGCACTAGAGCAAGCGACTACGACGCGCAAGTCCAACTATCTACCAAACAACAGGTAATAGGATGTGTCCAAGGCAATATAGGCTGCAAGGGATATCACGGGTACGAAAACTAGAGCATCGCAACACATATAGCAATAGATCAACAGGAGGGAATAAATACTATGAAAGTAAGATAGGTAGAAAGGGGGAGATGCTCGCCTGAAAACATCGCCGAAGGTTCAACCGAAGGTCGGGTCGACACTCGCATCAACTCAACGGCCTTATCCGCGAAGAAGCAAAACACTATAAGAAACACCGGATGTACTATTTAACACAACAACAGAAGATCGGGCATGATGCATGCATGATGTATGGCATGGCAAAGGTGCGATGCAATTGGGCAATATTAAGCGGAACCGGGGTCCCGACAATTAATTAAATGGTTCTAGTTGTTTAGATACCCCGCAAATTAAATGTTGTTTTAACAAGGCAAAACAATGACACCGGTTAGCTACACAAATTTAAATGAGGCCGATATGAGACTAGATTTGCCCGCATATGGGCCCCATATTTAATTATAAGGTGAATCGGCATAAGGCCCCAAACCACACAATATGCATGCGAGTATGACAATTCAATATGCAACAAGTTGTTATTATATTATAAAATAGGGTTTTCGGGAAGGAGTTCACACATTAGGGGGTCTCGACGAACTTGGGGGTTCCGGGGTTCGGGGTTCGGGGTCCAGGGTTCGACGGAAACGGTCTCGGACTCCGGTATTTAGGTTCTTCGGATCGGGGAAGTAGATCTTGTCGCGCGAGCGTCGGTATTTCCGGAAAGGAAAACTTGTCGTCCAGGGTCTCGGTGTCCGGGTGAAGTACTCGGCGTCCTAGAGGGAGTACTTGGTTCGGCGTCAGGGCGCATTGGGTCCGCCCTGGTCGATGTCGTTCTTTTCGCATTCGCGGTCTTCGGGTCATGTCTACGGTCATGGCGTCCGGAAGACGATCTTGGCGGTCCAGGAGAAGATCTTGGGGTTCCGTGTCGGCGGCCTCGGCATCCGGGAAGCAGGACTTGGTTCGGCGCCGGGGGCGCATCGGATTCTCCTGGTCGCTGTCGTTCTTGTCGTCGTGCAGATCTTGTCGGGTCCCACGGGGTCGATCTTGCCGTTGCGAGGGTCTTGTCGGGCCCGCGCCATCGAGTCGGTGTTAGCGCTCGGGAGCGTTCTCGTGGCAATCTTGGCGTCCTCTGCGTCGGGGTGGTCGATGTCGGGCTCGGATGGGTACCGGTGTTCATCGGATTCGGGTAGGAGGACTTGGCGTCCCATGTCAGCGTATTTGGGGTTTCGCGGTCTTCGGGTTCCATGAGGCAGATCTTGTCGTGGGCCTCCTGTCGGTCTTGGGCACCATGCACAATTGTCGGTCTTGTCCACGGACGAACTTGACTTGCCGGTTCGATGTCGTTGCCGCGCATGTCGTGGCAGCTCTTGGCGACGACTAAACCAGGGTACATGAGTCCTGGGAAGGTTGAAACACGCACGCGGTGCAGCGGTGGTCGCGGGGCGCCGGGGACGAGGAGGGCCGCGGCGGCGTCGGGTCGGGGACGGGGTCGGGGCTGCGCGCGAGGCCGGTGACGCGGGCGGTGAGGCGATGTGGCATCCCGCAAAACCACTACTAGAAAATCGCGTTGAATTTGTGCATTGCATCGTCTTCATCATGTGTTGTTCGTCAAAAACTGTTTCGCAAAACCCGATTGTTTTCCAAACGCCCTGTCTTGTTTTCAAATTCAAACCCGGGTCGCCGGAATATTTTTGTTTGTTGCTATCGGTTTGCAAATGATGTTATTTAAAACAAATAAAATTTATATTTATTTTAGCGGGGGCAGTCGAACGGGCCGACCGACCCGAACGACCACCCCCAGAAAATAATAAACGGTCCACCAGACAATCCTAAAGCTACCCGAAAACCTACCCCAACCCAGCCTCCACCTCACTCCCTCCAATCAAGTCCCGCCACATCAGCATACCCCTCTCCCTCACCAACCAGAAACCGCCACGTGGCCTCCTCTCTCTCTCACCCCCTCCCCTCCCCCAGCACACACGCCTGGCCACTTTTCCCCACCAACCCCTACCTGGCCCACAGCTCTCCGCCCGTGGTCCCCACATCCTGGGCCCACCTCCTGTGCAGCCACATGCCCCAAGACCTTGCCTGACCCGCCACCACGCCTGGCACGCTGCACGCGCCTCCACACGCCCTCCCCGCGTGGCCCCTGACACCCTGGTCCCACCACGCCCTCGCGACCCCGCCTCCCCTGGAACCGCCTCCCCCGCACGCGTCCTCTTCCACCTCCCCGCCTGGCGCCGCCTCCCCTCCCTCTTCGCCGCCCAGAGCTCATCCCTTGCCGCTTGTGCCCGCCTCCCGGCGCGCCTGCGCCCGCCTCGCTCCGCCGCCCACAACCCCTACCTGGCCTCGCCTTCCCCGCCGCCTCCACCGCTCCCTCCTCCCGCACGATCACCGCCTCCGACCACCCTCCACCCCCCCGCGCCGACGAGCTCCCTCTCCCCACCAACCCCGTCCTTCTCTGCCTCCTCCGCCTCCGCCACAAGGCCGCTCTCTTCCGCTGCCACAACGCTCTCGCTTGCTCGCCTCTTCCGGCGCCCCTCACGGACCGCCATCGACGGAGCCTTCTCCGTCTCGACGTCCGCAACGCCGCCATGAGCCTCTCCTCCTCCTCGCCGACGCTGGCGTAAGCGGCCGCACAAGCCTTGTAAGGCTGCGCTGTCCCTCCGCGCCGCTTCGCTGACGCCGACCATGAAGCCGCTCGCCCGCCGGCCGCGCTGTTGGGCGCTTCGCCGCCGCTTCGCACCGCTTTCGCCTTGGGCCCGCCACCGCCTCGAGGCCCCATCATCGCCCGCCTCACAATAGCCGCCGCTGAAGCTTCGCGGCCTCTGTAGCTCGCGGACCCCTCAACCGCCAGTGGCCCCCTCTAGCTCGCCGTCGCCGGCGACCGAGGCCGCCCTCCACCCTCTGCGCTGGCGCCGCCGTACATCCGTCCCTGTTCTCGGGCGTCCCCATGGCCGTTGGTGGCTCGGTTGCTGCTATCGGTTCAAGTACATGACGACAAGATCCGCCTCCCAGAGCGACGACCCATGGACACCAAGAACTACCGGCAACATGACCAAGACCCGGACCCCGATAACCATGATCCCCACGGCAGAACAACAAGGCCTTCGAGGTGGGACCGACAAGATCTTCTCCTCGGGACACCGGGAGCTCCCCTGAACGCCAAGCTCGTCGAGTTCAGGACCCTCAAGATCTCCGTCACGGACACGACATGTGCTTCCCTGGAACGCCATGTCTGGGGCCCCGAATCCGAAGGCCACATGGGACGACAAGTACTCCAACATGGACCCGATTGAAGCAAACCCGAAGACCACACCTCGACACACCAAGTTCACCAAGAACCGTTCCCGGAGTCCGGTTATCGGGCCGAACCCGTGGAACCCCGAACCTCCCCAAGATCTACGCTAAGGCACGACAAGGTCTACCTCACGGACACCGAGAACCTCCCCCGAACGCCATGACCGTCAACATGACCCGAGGACCCCGGATGCGTCAAGAACTACCCCCGATATCCGAGAACGATCCCGGAGTCCGAGAACGCTTCCGTCGAACCCTGAACCCCAGATCCGGACCCCGAGACCGATCCAGGACCCCGAACCCCGGAAACCCCAAGATCGTCGAGACCCCTTAATGTGTGAACCCTTTTCCCGAAACCCTATTTTATAATATAATAACAACTTGTCGCATAATAATTGTCTTGCATGCATACATTCATGTGGGTTGGGGGCCTTATGCCGATTCACCTAATAATTAAGTATGGGGCCCATATGCGGGCAAATCTAGTCTCATATTGGCCTCATTTAAACTTGTGTAGCGAAACCGGTAATATATTCTGCCTTGTTAAAACAACATCTAAATTGCGGGGAAGATAAACAACTTGAACCACCTAACTAATTGCCGGTACCCCGGTTCCACTTAATATGACCTAATTGCATCGCACCCTTGCCATGCCATGCATCATACATGCATCATGCCGATCTTCTGCCGTTGTATTAAATACTACATCAGGTGTTTCTTCTAGTGTTTTGGTTCTTCGCGGATAAGGCCGTTGAGTTGATGTGAGCTTCGCCCCGATCTTCGGTTGAACCCTTCGACAATGTTTTCAGGCGAGCATCTCCCCCTTTCTACCTATCTTGCTTTTATAGTGTTTTACTCCTTCCTGTTGATCTATTGCTATCTGTGTTGCGATGCTCTAGTTTCTGTACCCGTGATATTCCTTGCAGCCCTATATTTGCCTTGGACACCACCTATTACCTGTTGTTTGGTAGATAGTTGGACTTGCGCGTCGTAGTCGCTTGCTCAAGTGCTGTTGCGTGTCGTCAAGTGCCACAGTTGTTGATGTATTGCCGCATGTTGATGTTGGAGATGATTCTAGTTTTACTTATCGTCACTTTAATTTCTGTTTAACAACTAAAATTGAATAAGCAGAGGCATCGGTGGGTGATAGAAAATATTTGGTTTCCGAACGCCCACTTGTGTCCCGTAAGACCCCGAGTACTTGATACCTGTTCCTTGATTTATCGCGCTATCCACATCCGGGTATATGGGACCCCGAGCCGGAGCTTGATTCAGTCTTATTTCTTGGGGCCACAAACTAGTTTGAGGTTTTATTTACGATCCTGTACTTATGCCATGCTACTTCAGTTTTAAATAAGTTTCGATCGCTGGCTTCTGACCATTTACGCAAACCTTAAGTCCGTCTCAAGCTTGCTTACTTGCTATGGTAGACTCCAAGGGTGGCCCTGAAATATTTCTGAATCTCGTGATTGTTCAGTCGTGAAAGCCTCGTTGGGTTTTGATTTGGTTTTTCCGAGGTTGATCGGCGTGTTGCTATTGGTGCACCCCGGCCGGGTAAAACTTTCTGAAAGCCGTGTCCGCGGATATGGACGACTTGGAGCACAGTATCTCGATCATAGACAAGCATAACTAAAGTTTATTGCTATAAATTTGACTTATAATGACTAGTAATCAGCTTCACTATAATGGAATGGCTAAATAATACTGCCCACAATTGCTTGTTTGGAGTGTCGCTTGCGACCATTGCACCTGACTAGTAAGTATTGCAACTACAACGGAATGGCTGATTAAAAGTACCAACAACTGGTGGGTTTTCGGGTTTATCTCATGCTAATTGCATCTGACTAGTAAGTGTTGCCACTATAACGGAATGATTAACTAAAAGTGCTCACTGCTTATTTTATCAGGATGACTATCTACACCTGACTAGTAATTGCTGCAACAATAACTGAATAAGTAAGACTGCCAACTGTGTGAGTTCCTCGGTTGACTTCCTCGTTTGGTCTCGAGGGGGAAACACCAGGATGGGTTTGTTTGGTGTTAGCTTCAGGTTGGATCCGGATAGGTCTATCTTACCCCTCTCCGACTGTCGCCAGTTGTATCGAGTCTCTATAGGTTGTTTAGTGCATGCTGCCGCTGCCGCTCAGTCCACCATACCTATGTAGGCGAGGACCGCCGAATTCTAGCCTCGCCGTGTACTGGCCTCAGTACTGACGCTCCTTTCTTTTTTCCTTTGCCCTCTGTCGGCACCCCTTTTGTTTAAGCAGGTTTTGAGATCGACGTCGTTAGCAGGGTTACCCTTCCGGCTTGGCCTGGGCAGGGTTATGGACGCCATTGGTTATTCTTCAGGGCTCTTAGCCCCATTTGCATCTTGTCCGTAGTCGGACGCTCTATCATTTTCCAGGTGATTTGGATCTTTGTACCTTGTATCTGTATTCTTGACTCATGGAGTCGCTGTTATATATATCTATTCTGTGGGTCCCATCGAGGACTGTTGTGTAATGTTATTACTTCGTTCTCCACCCGCACGAAAGTGCCTGGTGGGCACCTTTGAATCGTTTCTATGCGGGTTTGGCGATTTTCGCTAAAACTTGCATAGGTCCGATTCTGAGGGTGTTACAGGCGAGCGAGGTGGCTCCTGGCGGCGCGGCCGGCGCGAGGCCGAAGCGGAGGTTGGCGGCGAGGCTAGCGGAACAGCGAACCCGAGCGGGAGCGGGACGAGGTGGAGGGCGGCGGAAAACGGGCCCGACGGTGGCGGCGCTGGCCGCGGTCGGGGAAGCTGCGTGGCGACGGCTCGCGAGGGGCAGGGTCGGTCGGCCGGGAGAGGCGCGGCGCAGCTCCGCCAGAGGAGGGCGCGAGGGAGCGGGCAAGGTCGGGAGAGCGGAGGCGCGTCAGCGAGGAGAGACGGCCAGGGAGGCGGCCGCACGGAGGAGGCAAAGGTGGTTGCGGGGGGGAGGAGAGGCCGGGCGGGTCGGGGATGCGGGCGGCGAGGTTGCCGGGGCGAGGTGGCGAACGGCGCCGGAGTGGGCGGGGCCGCGCGGCGAGGCGGAGGCCGACGGTGCCGCTGCAGAGGGCCCATGCATGTGGCCCCTCCTCCCTTTCCTCCCTTTGCCCTTTTTCCTCATGGGTCTTTTTCCCTATGGAAATTGGCCCAATAGAGATTTTAATCCTTTTCTTTTATTAAATAAATATAATTAAATGATTAAATCACTATTTAATATTTAATTACATATTATTCAAATCCTGTGGATATGGAACACCTTCCATCCCACTTCAGATATCCTCCGGATCAGATTTGTAGCATGCACACGACTTGTTGACTTGACTCTTGTGTTAATAATGTGCGAAAGAAAATAAAGGTCTCAATTTGGCTGGTAAATACTCTTGCAAATTGGAGCTAGTTTTGTTTTAGAGCACATTGGAGCTACAGGCTGGTTAACCGCATGCAGGCTGGCGGAGTCGAAGCCGGAATCGCGAGTGGGCCAGGCTGGTTAACCGCATTGAGCTACAGTAGGACCGAGCGCGGAAGCCGGAGTTCATGGGCCAGACGGGTCCGATCCGATACCGCCTAGGGTTGGGTCTTCGCTAGACTATATATGTACATGTGGTTCTCGTAGAACACGTCTAGCTAGATCCAGGTTACGAGGGTCAAGGGAAGAAGGAAGAGAAGGAGGGGATCATGCCTGGGTTGCCGGCTTCTCGCGAGAAGGAGGAAAAGGAGGAGGAGGAGGAGCTGGTGCTGGACTGCACGGACCTGGAGCTCGAATACAATGCCCCGCGGGAGTCCTTCGCCGACGAGCTGGTGGAGATCGAGGAGCGCATGGCAGGAGTGGCCATGGACCTGCCCCCGTTCAAGTTTGGTGAGGACGGGAAGAAGTTGGAGCTGGTTAGCAAGGAGCTGATCCGCGCCATCATGAAGTCGCCGCCTCGTTCCAAGCCGCTCTCGGACCACAGCATCGAGGCCATCCGTCGAGACACGGGGATCACGGACGAGGAGGATCTCGAGACCATAGCGAGGTCGTTCCGCGCCTTGCAGAGTGCGGTGGACACCCAGAACGACATCATCCGGCAGTACCGCGCCCAGGGATACGCCTACGCCTCGCTTCCCCCTCCCAAGAGCCAGAGGTATCAGCCCCCTGCTTCTGGGAACTAACAAGACGTCCATGATGGAAAGGATTAGCTCATGCCTAGTATATTATCAATGTATGATGATGATGAATCGAATAAATTAAGCTGCTGGTCTGCGACCGTCAAGTTACTATTTTTATGCTAGTGTGTACTCTTGTGTTATTTTTAAAACTCTGTATTGCCTTAATGGACATGATGTGTGCTTCGCTTGCTGTCAAAGAGATTTGCTTCTCTTCGAGTTAAATTTGACTGATTTTAATGGGACGTGGAATTTGCCATCCACTTTATGTCGGTGGATATATTACATCTTGTTGCTTCCTGTCGTGCAGTAATTGGTCATTGTTTATGCTGTTGATCAATTTTGCTCTGGTTTGAAACAGATTGATAGAGCTAGCTTCTCCTCATAGTTCTGTCAGTTTTGTACCTCATTGTTTGGACCCAATTATGGACCTTGAATACACAATCTAGCACTGATTCGTTATGAATCACATGATTGCATTATCCCTGTGTTGGGTACTCCCTCCATGCCAGATTGTTGGGCTAAATTAGCAAAATGCTAGAACCAAGGTGGTTTCTCATTGGTTAGAAAAATGGAAAGAGAAGCAATGAGTACATGCATGAGAAATAATTGGGGGTGCATGCAGTGGTTTAGGACGTTTTTAAGAGAAAATAAGCCATGCATGGGAGTTAATTGGGGCAGTTAATACACAATTTAGCCTACTAGTAATTAGTTATATCTCCAAAACTAGTACTAGCCCAATAAAACGGTATGGAGGGAGTAGAACAATATATACCTCTTCGAGCCCACCCCTTCAATTAGTTTTCTTACTATTACTTCAAAATTCAAGAAGGGTGGTGGTGGAAAGAGTGAAGTAGCATGGTCAGCTTTATCGTTAAGCAATTACATCATCACCGAAATTGAGCAATCATGGGCAACCACCCGACCCAATGTTGGGTTTCTAATATTATTGAGGCATGTGTTGTTATGTACGGTTTGTCACTAAATCTCTTGTTGAGTAGAATATTTTTTGTGGCCATACTTGTGCTTCGCGGGCTTATAGCTCCTATGCGACGTCTTTACGTGGAATTGGAAGGAAAGCGACATCGTTGAAAAGAATAGCTCGCATGCGATGGTTGTGAGGCAGCTAATATCCCAGGGCCACACGGGCCTTAAAACGGTCGTAAGGACACATTTAACTTTGTTCCAAGATTAGGGTTAAGCCAAACCGGTCGGTTGGGACAGCCAGTCAAGCCAGTCAAACCAACCGCTTCCGACCGAGAGCGCCACACTGATCAGAAGCTTCGACGGCGGACCTCACCCATCGTTCTCGGCGCCGGCGCCGGCGGCACGGCAATTAATTTAGGCGGCGACGCTTTCGTTCGATGGCGAAGGTGGTGAGTGCCATTTGAAAGCTAATTCCTCTCCCATTCTTCCAATTCGAGATCTAAGCGTGCCCATTGATGCTAGATTGTGGAGGCAAGGGTGTGCTGAACGGGGCGAGGGGGAACCTTCGAATTTCGCATCAATTTCTTTCCCTCTAGGGCTGTTTTAGTTGATGGCAGCACGCAGATCATTGAGAGAGACTGTAACACCCTCAGAATCGGACCTATGCAAATTTGGGCAAAATTCACCAAACCCGCATAGAAACGATTCAAAGGTGCCCACCAGGCACTTTCGTGCGGGTGGAAAACGAAGTAATAACATCACACAACAGTCCTCGATGGGACCCACAGAACCGATATATATAACAGCGACTCAAAGAGTCAAGAATACAGATATAATATACAAAGATCCAAATCACCTTGAAAATGATCGAGCGTCCGACTACGGACAAGATGCAAATGGGGCTAAGAGCCCTGAAGAATAACCAATGGCGTCCATAACCCTGCCTGGCCAAGCCGGAAGGGTAACCTCGCTAACGACGCCGATCCCAAAACCTGCTTAAACAAAAGGTGCCGACAAAGGGCAAAGCAGAAAAACAAAGAAGGAGCGTCGATCGAGGCCAAGACAGCGAGGCTAGAATTGGCGGTCCTCGCCTACATAGGTATGGTGGATCAAGCGCAGGCAGCATGCCTCGGACAACCTATAGAGACTCGATACAACTGGCGTATATCAGAGAGGGGTGTGAATGACCTATCCGGATCCAACCTGAAGCTAACACCAAACAAACCCATCCTGGTGTTTCCCCCTCGAGACCAAACGAGGAAGTCAACCGAGGAACTCACACAGTTGGCAGTTTTACTTATTCGGTTATCGTTGCAGCAATTACTAGTCAGGTATAGATAATCGCCCTGATAAAGTAAACAGTGGGCACTTTTAGTTAACCATTCCGTGATAGTTGCAACAATTACTAATCAAGTACAGATAGCATGATATCATCCCAAAACCCAGCAGTTGTTGGTATTTTTATTCAGCCAATTCGTTGTAGTTGCAATACTTACTAGTCAGATACAATTGTCGCGAGCGACAACCAAACAAGCAATTGTGGGCAGTATTAATTAGCCATTCCATTATAGTGAAGCTGATTACTAGTCATTATAAGTCAAATTTATAGCAGTAAACTTTAGTTATGCTTGTCTATGATCGAGATACTGTGCTCCAAGTCGTCCATAACCGCGAACACGGCTTTCAGAAAGTTTTACCCGGCCGGGGTGCACCAATAGCAACACACGCTCGATCAACCTCGGAAAAACCAAATCAAAACCCAACGAGGCTTTCACGACTGAACAATCACAGGATTCAGAAATATTTCAGGGGGCCACCCTTGAAGTATACCATTAACGGAGTAAGCAAGCTCGAGACGGACCCAAGGTTTGCGACAATGGTAACGACAGCAGGTCCCCAATCGGGACTGCCGATACCAAAACATTACGCTTACCTAAATAAAGTATAGGGTGCTCTGCGACAATCGTAAATAAAGCAGTAGCATGGCATAAGTACAGATCGTAAATAAAACCTCAAACTAGTTTGTGGCCCCAAGAAATAAGATGAATCAAGCTCGCTGGGGGTCCCATATACCTCCGGATGTGGATAGCGCAAAATCAAGGAACAGTATCAAGTACTGGGGTCTTACGGGACACAAGTGGGCTCGAAACCAAATATTATCTATCACCCACCGATGCCTCTCGCTTATTCAATTTTAGTTGTTAAACAGAAATTAAAATGCCGATAAGTAAAACTAGAATCATCTCCAACATCAACATGCGGCAATACATCAAGAATCGTGGCATATGACGACACACATCAGCACTTGAGCAAGCAACTACGACGCGCAAGTCCATCTATCTACCAAACAACAGGTAATAGGATGTGTCCAAGGCAATATACGGCTGCAGGGGATATCAAAGGTACGAAAACTAGAGCATCGCAACACAGATAGCAATAGATCAACAGGAGGGAAGTAAATACTATAAAAGTAAGATAGGTAGAAAGGGGGAGATGCTCGCCTGAAAACATTGTCGCAGGTTCAACCGAAGATCGGGGCGAAGCTCACATCCACTCAACGGCCTTATCCGCGAAGAACCAAAACACTAGAAGAAACACCGGATGCAATATTTAATACACGGCAGAAGATCGGCATGATGCATGTATGATGTATGGTGTGGCCAGGTGCGATGCAGTTAGGTCAAGATTAAGCGGAACCGGGGTCCCGACAATTACTTAGGTGGTTCAAGTTATTTAGATCCCCGCAATTTAAATGTTGTTTAACAAGGCAAGATAAGATACCGGTTCGCTACACAAGTTTAAATGAGGCCAATATGAGACTAGATGTGCCCGCATATGGGCCCCATATTTAATTATTAGGTGAATCGGCATAAGGCCCCCGAACCACAGATATGCATGCGAGATGAATGACAATTCAATATGCAACAAGTTGTTATTATGTTATAAAATAGGGTTCTCGGATAAGGGTCACACTTAAGGGGGTCTCGACGAACTTGGGGTTCCGGGGTTCGGGGTTCGACAGGGTTCAGGGTCCGGTCTCGGGGGTAGGTCTTGGCGCATCCAAGGTCTTCGGGTCATGTCGACGGTCCTGGCGTTCAAGGGGAAGCACTTGTCGCGTCGGGGTCTCGGTGTCGGGGTGCAGTGCTTGGCGTCCGGGGTTAGGGCCTCCGGATCAGGGTAGATCTTATCGGTCTTGGCGTTCTCGGCGATCTTGGCATCCTTCCGGTTCGGGTGTCCGACGGGGTTCGGGCGCGCCGGGATCGGTCTTCGGATTCCGAGGAGTAGATCTTGTCGGAGGTTATTCGAGTGCCTCCATCCCGCTATGGTCTTCGGGTTCCGAAAACGGGCCTTGGGGTTCCACGAAGGAGAGCATGAAGCTGGTGCCGAGGTTCGAGCTTCATAAACCGAGTAGAAGTACTTAGCGCTTCCGTGTCCGCGTCCCGGACTTGGGGTCTCGATCATCGGCTCGGTGGAGGGGTCTTGGCAGCGAGGCCTCAGCGGGGTAGATGAGGAGAGGCCCACGCAGGGCAGCAGGGCCCGCAGGGTGGTCGGCGGCGGACAGGGCCGGCTCGCGGGGCGGACGGCAGGGGCGGCTCCGGCGGCGCAGGACGCGGGCGCGGGGCTCGGGCTCGGCGACGGAGCGGACGGCGGGCGGCAGACGGAGGCGCGAGCACTGGAGGGCTGGCGGACGCGGGGATGCGGGCCAGCGAGGGGGTCGACGGCGATGCGGGCGGCGAACGCTGTCCGGGAGGCAGCGGCCGGAGGGGAGGCGGGAGGCGCGGGAGGGCTGCAGCGCGAGGTGGGGCTGGCCAAGGGACGGAGGTTGGTGGTGGCGCGAGCGAGGCGGAGGAGGCGCGGCGGAGCTCAGCGGCGGGCGGTGGAGACGCGGCGGAGGAAGGTGGCGAGGCGACAGACGGGCGGCGGGGCGGTGGTCTGAGGAGGAGCCGGAGGCGGGCTCCGCGGAGGGAGGCGAGGTGAGGCGGTGAGGGCAGGAAGGGGCGGTCGCGGATGGTCGCCGGCGGACGGCGGGAAGAGCGGAGGGGAGAGGGACTGGAGGGGGAGGCTCGCCGGCGTTGAGGGGGCCTCGGGCCGGAGGGAGGTGGGAGGAAGGCGCGTCGGTGGGGGAGCGGGTGGCCTCGTGGTGGTTCACGCGTGGGAGGGAGGAGCGTGGGGACGGGGCTGGTTGCGTGGGCTGCAGGTGGGAGTCAAGGCAAGGGCGTCTGGCGGGCCAGGAAGGTTCAGGAAAAGAGGGGCTGGCTCACTGGGGCGGGTGGGCCCAGGCAGTGAGTGGGGAAGGGCCGGTGGGGTTGGTGAGAGAGAGGGAGTGGGCATGGGACAAGTGTCGTGGGATTGGGTAGAGGGAGAGGGCTGAGGTGGCAAGATGTGATTGGGGGAGTGATGTGGCTGTAGGGTGGGTAGAACTTTAGGTGGGTTTAGGATTAGATGTGGTAGGCAGTTGGACCGATATTTTAACTGGGGTGGTCGTTCGGTCGAAACGGCCTGCTCGATGCCCCCGCTAAAAAAATAATATAAATTTTATTTGTGTTAAACGACGTTGGCTATAAACCGATAGCGGCCAAAACAAAATATTCCGGGGACCCGGTTTTGGCGTTTGAATTAAAGACGGGGCGTTTGGAAAACAAATCGGGCGTTGCGAAAATAGTTTTGGCAAACAATGCATGTTGATGACGATGCAATGCACAAATTTAACGCGATTTTCTAGCAGTGGTTTTGCGGGATGCCACAGAGACACGGTTGTTAAATGGGAGGTGGAATTAGAACATGTTGATCCCCAAGAGCTAATAAACATGGGAGAGGAGGCGGTGAGGAAAATGGTGGAAAAAATTGGGAATAGTGTGGTTTGGGGGCCAGAGCAACAAGTTTCTTTGTTACGATTTGATGATAAATGTTACTATGTTAGGGTTGAGACAGGGGAACATATAGTTGAGGAAATCGATGAGCGAAACGGTTGGACAAGCAAAACTGTTCTGTTTTTAGCAGAGCTCATTGATCTGAAACCTGATTCGAGGGTTGGATATGTGGCCTCAAGGGCCGCTTTCAGATGGTCGAGGATGATTGGGCTGCACAAAGGCAAGTAATGCCTATACTTACTAAGTTGGAAGTATTAACAGTGGAGGATGATGATGCTAATGCACAAGGGGAGGCTACAGATGGTAATGCACAAAGGATTGTAACTGTTGATTAGAATTCAGTTGAGATACATGATCAGACTGATTTGGTCATTGCACCAATAGATGACATTGAAATGGCAAAGCTTTTTGGCATTCCTATAGATGACAGAGACAAGGAGAAGAAGAGGGATGAAGCTGCAAATGATGGTGACAACCATTTAAGAGATGAAGAGGCAGATATAGATCTAGAGTTGTTGGAAAATGCTGCAGTTCATGTAGATGATGCACATGATGATGAGCTAGTAACAGTTTATGACAAAGAGGACCCAGTTATTGAAGTTGGGAGATTGTTTCCAAGCATGAATGAATTCAGGATGTGTTTCAGGACATATGCAGTCAAACGTGAGTTTGCTACCAAGACTATGTGGACTGATAAAAAGAAGTTCTATGAAAAATGCATAGGTTATGATGGTGGTGCCAAGCCTTGCAAGTGGTATATATCTACTAGACGCCAACCTGATGGAAGGACAATAAGAGTGAATCAAATTCCAAAACCTCATACTTGCATTACAAGTTCTCAAACAGTTACAAAGATGACATCACAATTATGGGTTGCAGAAAAGATCAAGCCCATTTTAGCCACAACACCAAACAGCACTGCAAAGAGACTGAAAATAGACTTGTAAAAGCAGTACCCCATTAAGCTGAATTATACTACAGTGTGGAAGGCAAAGCAAAGGGCAATGAAAGAGCTATATGGTGATTGGGCAAATACCTTTCGAATGCTTTATAACTCCAAAGCAAAGTAGAGAAGAGGTCACCTGGCAGTGTTGTGGAGATAGATACTGAGGTAACAGCTGATGGGAAAGTCTTCTTCTCTAAATTCTTCATGGCTTTAAAGCCTTGCATCGATGTCTTGAAAGCAGGGTGTCGTCCATATTTGAGTATAGACTCATCTTTCTTGACTGGAAAGTGGAATGGTCAACTAGCAGCATGCAATGCTTTAGATGGACACAATTGGATGTTCCCTGTAGCTATTGGCATGTTTCAGTCTGAGACAGAGGCATCACGGACATGGTTCATGATGCAGTTGAAAAGATGCATAGGGCCAATCTCTCCATTGGTAGTGCACACAGATGCATGTAAAGGTTTAGAAAATGCAGTGAAGATTGTTTTCCCTCATGCTGAGCAGAGGGAGTGCTTCGGCCATATGTGGATGAATTTGATCAAAAAATTCAGAGGAGATGATTTTGGACACATGTGGCTGAGAAGATCTTACACCAGGCAGACACATTCATATCACCTTGAGAAGATTAAGGCGGCATGCTCTGAGGAGGATAGGGTCAAGTTTTGTACATGGTTGGAAACCTACCATTCTCTTTTATGGTATAGGTCGGGTTTTAACACTGCCATCAAATGTGATCATATCAACAATAATTTGGCAGAAAGTTTCAACAACAAAGTGGAGGAGTTAAAAGACTTGCCTGTCCATGACATGGTTGACCAGATCAGGATCATGATCATGAGGTTGTGGGAATTGAGAAGAAGGCTTGGTGATGTTCTTCAAGGAGATAAGCTTCCTGATGTTGTGCAGTAGGTGGTCAACAGGAGCAGAAATCTTGCACATTTGCGTGTTGAGAAATCCTCATTGTGGGGTGCTGAAGTCAGAGATACAAAGACTGGAAGGAGGCATGTTGTTGACACTCAATTGCATGAATGCACATGCCTTGAGTGGCAACACACTGGGAAGCCTTGTGAGCATGCCATACTTTTCTTGGCCTCCAAACACAAGCTAAATATGCACCCATATTTGCATGAGTATTATTCTGTAGCAAAATTCAAGGCTGCATATGGAACACCAATTCCAGCACTTACAGATCAGTCTCAGTGGCCTGAAGTGGACATTCAGTTCTCCTTGTGTCCTCCTTTGATGAAAAGAAAGGCTGGTAGGCCCAAGCAGAGAAGATTCAAGGCTTGGTTTGAGAAAGGTGGGAGCAGCAAGAAGGGAAAGAAAGATGTTAAGGCAAAAAGGGCCCAAAAAGGTAACAAGAATAGATGCAAACTCTGTGAAGAACTTGGACACCGAGCTGGCTCTACCAAGTGCAGATACACTGCTGAAAAGCCAAAGTATGTTCATCCAAAATCTATCCCATTTCTTGTTGATGATTTTTCTCCCCCAGCTAACTTGCTTGTTTTCAGGAGGAAGCGTGGAGAAAAAGGCCCACCTCTTGTTGTTGACGAATGTTGGCCAGTGAAAAGGGCAAGAATCAATGGCCAAAGAAAGAAGAGAACTAACCAGATCATGTTTGGTGCTGCTGAGGTGCAATCTGAACTTCTTTTGAAGGATGATGTGCAAACTGTTAAGGCTTTAGGGCACACCATTTCTGATTTGGAAGCTCTGGTGCAAAATGACGGGCAAAATGAGCCTGTTGTTGAGGCTCTAGTGCAAAATGAGCCTGTTGTTGAGGCTCTGGTGCAAAATGAACCTGTTGTTGAGGCTCTGGTGCAAATTGACCATGTTTTTGAGGCTCTGGTGCAAAGTGACCATGTTGATGAGGCTCTGGATCATGATCAGGAGGTTGTTGAGGAGGTGCAGGAGGTGAAGGAGACTCTTGGACGTGTTGTGGGGAGGCCAGATGGTAATGGTAAGAAAAAGAAGAGCATAAACCTATTGTGTGGTGTGAAACTTGTGAAGGAGAAGAAAATGAGGGGTAAGAAGAGCCAAAAGAAATAGACTTTGAATTTGGCACTTGTTGTTGTAAACATTTGTTATTGTAATAATTTGGCACTTGTTGTTGTAAACATTTGTTATTGTAATAATTTGGCACTTGTTGTTGTAAACATTTGTTATTATAATAATTTGTCACTTGTTGATAATTTGGACAAAATTCAAATATGATGGTAAATTTGAATTTCAACAAATGTAGCTATGTCACTTTTCTATGTTTGTATGAGCTTCCAACGTTTTTCTCATATGTACAATACAACTCATCCTCACCCTGATCCCTTTTGTGAAGTACAACTCACCCTCACCCAAAATGGGGTAGAAATGGGCTCCAAAGCTAGGGTAAACCACCCCATTTCTAAGCAAGTTTTTTTTGACCATTTCTAAAACCAAGTTTGATATTTTTCCTCAGAACTATGTCACATAACATGACACCATGCGAAGGTTTTGTATTTTTTTGATTTTTTTTGAATTAGTTATGCACATTTGAATGTCTGGTCAAACTTGAAGGGTTTTCATAAATATTCTTAGCTAGGGGCTGAGGCTCACAAAACTAGCATTGGATCTCTGATGAAATAGCATGTTGTGAACCTAAAAATGATTTTTACAAAAAATCATCAGCATGAAATCATGTACCTGTAGTTCATATCTTACCCACTTCCAGCCGATTCGGCAGGATTTGTCTTTTTCACCAGGGATGGAATAAAAGGTTTGAGATACTCAAGTTGGGAAATTGTACATGCTAGGTGGTCTAGTATTTTTGAAAAATAGGATGTTACCATTTTGAAACTTCAATTTGGTGGTTGCTTCATAAATCCCCCCCTCTTTCGGCACTCAGAAAATAGAAAATGGATTTTCTGTGTGTCGAAAAGGAAAAATTTATGCTACAACATTGTTAGTCATCCCATTATAGACATGAATGCCAAATATGGGCACATTATCACAAACTATGCCTTAATTCTAGCCATATCATTGGTCATTTGACCCGAAAGCCAGAAAACCTCGGAGGAGATAGGTCATTTTGTGAAGGGTTTTTTGAAATATGATCAATAGACCAAGTTTGATATTTTTTCCTCACAACTATGTCACATAACATGACACCATGCGAAGGTTTTGTATTTTTTTGATTTTTTTGAATTAGTTATGCACATTTGAATGTCTGGTCAAACTTGTGAAACCCTGTTGACTGCATCCTAAACCCCGCTAACCCTAAGGCCAAATGAGGAACGTAGATCTAACCCTAGCGCGACACTGTGGCCGTCCGATCGCGTCTTCTAGAAGGATTCCGCGGGTGGCTCTGGGCGATCCGTGGAAGGGCTTGTTCTGCAACCTGATTGGTTGGCGTCTCTTAGAAGGATTTCGTGGCGAGCTCTTGGCGATCCGTGGGATGGATGATTCTGGAATCTGATTGGCTTCATCGTTTTTACGTGCAACAGCGTGGCACACTCCATTGACCGTTGGACCGAGCGTGGCATGCGAGGGCGCTGGGCGGGGCGGGATGCACCATGCATGCAGCTGCCCCTAGCGTCGCAGTCTAGCTATTTTACGTGCAACAGCGCTGCAGGGTTGGAGGGAGGGGAGGTGGCGCGCCAGGGTTGGAGGGAGGGGAGGGAGAGGTGAGGTGGCAACCGGGGATTGGGTGGGGTGATGTGGAGGCTGGGTGGGTAGACTAGGACAGGGTAAGAAAAGAGTCTAGGTTGGACCGTTTTAATTTCTGGGGTGGTCGTTCGGGTCGAATCGGCCCGTTCGACTGCCCCACTAAAATAATTTAACTTTTATTTAATTTTGCAATAAGCTTTTATAAATAGATTTTAGACAAACAAAATATCCGAGAGCATCCGGGGTTTAATTTGAAATAGAAGGAGGCTAGTTCCAGAAATCAATAGTCTTTCGCAAATAGTTTTTAGGCAAACTAATATGCATGATGATGACGATGCTCAAATGCAATGCGGCATGATGACATGAGCATGCGGTCACGATGACGCAATGCACAAAAACAACGCGATTTTCTAGTAGTGGTTTTGCGGGATGCCACAATATCACACCTATATCAATGTTTCCACTTGATATAGTTATAGCACAATATGAAACTATTATTGACGTGGATATACCCTACGGGTACATAATATTAGTATACCCGGTCCAGCCCAAGGAAGGCCCACGCGAGGACTTGCATCCCGGGAAGATTTCGGGTGGCCCAAACCCGTGGCGAATTCGACTCCTTGGAGGACAATTCTAGATTAGATAGAATTTCAAAGGGTATCAACCCTAATCTGTAACCGACTCGATCTATCCCGAGACCTGGACTATCTATATAAAGGCCAGGAGGGTATGGCGAGAAGGATCTCAACACCTCATACACACACCTCCACGCCAGATTGCATCTGCGCACCCCTATAACCTTCGGTTCCACCGTAATCAAGAACAGACAAGCAGGAGTAGGGTTTTCCCTCCGGGGCCTGAACCTGGGTAAACCTTGTGTCCCCGTTTTGCTTGCTTGTTAACCGTTTCACGACTTCCAGCATCCCCATCTTCTCCAAAACCCAAGTCCATAACAATGGACATTGACGAATCGAACCCTCGTCAATTACGAACTTTATTGGGATATAACAATAATAAACCTTTTATTATTTATCTCTAGGACACATTCCCTTCAGACACAAGGCTTATTAGCTAAACCATGTGGGACTAAACAATAGGAAAAGAGGGGGGGAGGTGGCCGCCGGCCATGGGTCCTGCCGGCGGATGGCTGGGGCCCATGCATGTGGCCCCTCCTCCCTTTCCTCCCTTTGCCCTTTTTCCTCACGGGTCTTTTTCCCTATGGAAATTGGCCCAATAGAGATTTTAATCCTTTTCTTTTATTAAATAAATATAATTAAATGATTAAATCACTATTTAATATTTAATTACATATTAT
Organism: Avena longiglumis; assembly: GCA_030063025.1. Taxonomy (NCBI): domain Eukaryota; kingdom Viridiplantae; phylum Streptophyta; class Magnoliopsida; order Poales; family Poaceae; genus Avena; species Avena longiglumis. The sequence continues at coordinate 7,544,704 of CP125976.1, forward strand.
TCAAATCCTGTGGATATGGAACACCTTCCATCCCACTTCAGATATCCTCCGGATCAGATTTGTAGCATGCACACGACTTGTTGACTTGACTCTTGTGTTAATAATGTGCGAAAGAAAATAAAGGTCTCAATTTGGCTGGTAAATACTCTTGCAAATTGGAGCTAGTTTTGTTTTAGAGCACATTGGAGCTACAGGCTGGTTAACCGCATGCAGGCTGGCGGAGTCGAAGCCGGAATCGCGAGTGGGCCAGGCTGGTTAACCGCATTGGAGCTACAGAAGGACCGAGCGCGGAAGCCGGAGTTCATGGGCCAGACGGGTCCGATCCGATACCGCCTAGGGTTGGGTCTTCGCTAGACTATATATGTACATGTGGTTCTCGTAGAACACGTCTAGCTAGATCCAGGTTACGAGGGTCAAGGGAAGAAGGAAGAGAAGGAGGGGATCATGCCTGGGTTGCCGGCTTCTCGCGAGAAGGAGGAAAAGGAGGAGGAGGAGGAGCTGGTGCTGGACTGCACGGACCTGGAGCTCGAATACAATGCCCCGCGGGAGTCCTTCGCCGACGAGCTGGTGGAGATCGAGGAGCGCATGGCAGGAGTGGCCATGGACCTGCCCCCGTTCAAGTTTGGTGAGGACGGGAAGAAGTTGGAGCTGGTGAGCCAGGAGCTGATCCGCGCCATCATGAAGTCGCCGCCTCGTTCCAAGCCGCTCTCGGACCACAGCATCGAGGCCATCCGTCGAGACACGGGGATCACGGACGAGGAGGATCTCGAGACCATAGCGAGGTCGTTCCGCGCCTTGCAGAGTGCGGTGGACACCCAGAACGACATCATCCGGCAGTACCGCGCCCAGGGATACGCCTACGCCTCGCTTCCCCCTCCCAAGAGCCAGAGGTATCAGCCCCCTGCTTCTGGGAACTAACAAGACGTCCATGATGGAAAGGATTAACTCATGCCTAGTATATTATCAATGTATGATGATGATGAATCGAATAAATTAAGCTGCTGGTCTGCGACCGTCAAGTTACTATTTTTATGCTAGTGTGTACTCTTGTGTTATTTTTAAAACTCTGTATTGCCTTAATGGACATGATGTGTGCTTCGCTTGCTGTCAAAGAGATTTGCTTCTCTTCGAGTTAAATTTGACTGATTTTAATGGGCCGTGGAATTTGCCATCCACTTTATGTCGGTGGATATATTACATCTTGTTGCTTCCTGTCGTGCAGTAATTGGTCATTGTTTATGCTGTTGATCAATTTTGCTCTGGTTTGAAACAGATTGATAGAGCTAGCTTCTCCTCATAGTTCTGTCAGTTTTGTACCTCATTGTTTGGACCCAATTATGGACCTTGAATACACAATCTAGCACTGATTCGTTATGAATCACATGATTGCATTATCCCTGTGTTGGGTACTCCCTCCATGCCAGATTGTTGGGCTAAATTAGCAAAATGCTAGAACCAAGGTGGTTTCTCATTGGTTAGAAAAATGGAAAGAGAAGCAATGAGTACATGCATGAGAAATAATTGGGGGTGCATGCAGTGGTTTAGGACGTTTTTAAGAGAAAATAAGCCATGCATGGGAGTTAATTGGGGCAGTTAATACACAATTTAGCTTACTAGTAATTAGTTATATCTCCAAAACTAGTACTAGCCCAATAAAACGGTATGGAGGGAGTAGAACAATATATACCTCTTCGAGCCCACCCCTTCAATTAGTTTTCTTACTATTACTTCAAAATTCAAGAAGGGTGGTGGTGGAAAGAGTGAAGTAGCATGGTCAGCTTTATCGTTAAGCAATTACATCATCACCGAAATTGAGCAATCATGGGCAACCACCCGACCCAATGTTGGGTTTCTAATATTATTGAGGCATGTGTTGTTATGTACGGTTTGTCACTAAACCTCTTGTTGAGTAGAAGGTTTTTTGTGGCCATACTTGTGCTTCGCTGCTTGTACAATCTAGTTTTCAAGGAAATTAGTGCTAACCTCACATATAACTACTGATGAGTGAAAGATTGCGGAAGTATAGATTATATTTATATTGATTGAGGTTATTACATCGTGAGCCCTTGGGATGTTTATATAGTACTAGAAGACTTGGAGGGAAAGAAGACTACTAGAGATAGAATTAGATTATATTTACTTAAACTACCAAATATAACGTAACCGTAATATACTCTAACAATGAGATGTTTACACTATTACTACTGATGAGATGTTTGTGATCTAGTTATCGTGGTGACTTGGTTGATGCAGTGGTCACTTGAACAAAATACAAGGATGCTTTTCTACTATTCAATGTTGCAAAACATATCCTGTCAAATTGGCCGTGGAATTTGCCTTCCGCTTTATGTTGGTGGATACATATACATCATGTTACTTCCTATCATGCAGTTATTGATGTTTTTATGCTTGTTGGTGTATAATCATATAGATACCTTAAATATTGGCTGATCGAATGTCGTTGTGCACATTTTTCTGTGGTTTGCAACAGATTGATAGCTTCTGCTCAAAGTTTGTCAAGTTTGTACACCTGATTGTTTGGATTGAATTGTGGACCTTGAATACAATTTGCACTTGATTCAATATGAATCACATGATAGCTAGCTATGTCCCTTGAGCAGTGAAAAAAGGATAGGCAATCTAATGAAAAGTATACCGATAAGTGTGATTGTGAAGCTTAGGCAGCACATTGAGCTAAATAGTGCACTAAGAACTGACTGCATCAAGGCTATCGAGTAAGTTTACAAGGTCCAAGGTTGTGCCTTCTTTAGATAACATGTACATTTTTAGGTTAAGTCCGGATAATAATGGAGTTTGTACGTGTTCACTACAGGAAAACTAGACAGCGCCGAGGGCCCTCGGCACAGCCCCTAATTACCGTCGGCACAGGCTGTGCCGAGGGTAGCCATCGGCGGACGGCCACCCTCGGCACAACCTGTGTCGACAGCTTTGCCCTCGGCATAGCCCCATTGGCATAGACCGGAATCCATTTGTATTTAAAAAAACGATTTATTTATTTATTTTTGAATTGTTTGAAACTTTTTCACTTGGGATATTTTTAACACTAAGTAGCTAATCTTAGATCAAATTACAGTTGTGGTCAAATTTTCCGATCGATCAGCTATCCTCACACTACTACACTCCCAACACGCTTAACTTCTTGGTTCCCTTCAAATGAGCTCCCGCGAAACAAATTATACCTCGTTCTCAATATTACCATATTAATCCTATTAACTCTTATACCACTATGTCACACGTCTTTATTTTTTTGAAACTCCAAACAATTATTTAAGTAAACAACAATGAATACATACTAATAATACTGAATTCCAATGAAAATGAAATAAGTAATAAAATAATATTGTATTCATTTTTTGCCATTATTATCATATAATATGGCATAATTAATATCTTTAAATCTGAAAATTGAAATAATTATTTTTTTAATAAAAACTCAATTTTTAAAATAACTTTTTTCCTTTTCAAATTTTGAAAATCTAAGATAATCCAAATTGATTAGAAAAATGAGAGGAATCCCATTGGGAAATTTTTCATCTAAGGTGGTTTAGTATTTTTGAAAAATAGGGTAGTACCAATATGAAACTTTCATTTGGTGGTTGCTTCACAAAAAACCCCTTTTTTGCACTCGAAAAATGAAAAATGAAATTTTGGTGAGGTAAAAAGGAAAACTTCCTCCTGCAATATTGTAAGCCATCCTAAGATGCACATGTGTGCATAATATGGAGACATTATCACAAACTATGTCACGATTCTAGGCATAACATTAGTCATTTGGCCTAAAAGCCATGAAACCTCGAACATGATAGCTCATTTTGAGAAGTTTTTTTTTGTAATATTTGCAATATTTCAAGTTTAGTATTTTTCCTTGCAACTATATCACATTCCAAAATGAAGCTAGGGTGAAGTTTTTGAATTCTTTTATTTTCAAAACTCTAAAACCTCTACTAACTACTTCGAACTCTCTACATTCAAAACTCTAAAACGGTGGGTATGAAGATTCTTAGCTCGGGGCTGAGCCTCGCTAAACTTGCATTGAATCTCTGATGAAACAGCACATTGTGAACCTAAAAATGATTTTTGTAAAAAATCATGAGCATCAGATCATGTACTTGTAGTTCATTGATATCACCATACCTTATTCAATCTTGTTACCGATAAGTGTTGTTTTACTCGTTCCATGATATGACCTAGTCACATGTTGCGCAAAATTTATGGATGTAATTTCACGAGTGGGCCTGGCGTATCTTCTTGTCACCCGGGAGAAAAAATCCCGATCTTGGTGCATACGCCTCAATGTGTCCCTCTAGAATATCCAATATACATTGTCATGGTCACCCTGTTACGGTGTGATGGTTGATGCAGTCTAACTAGCCTCAGCTGATAGTGATTAAACATGATCTCACGGTCAAATAAATAGGATCCTTCATTTTTAACTATTGCAACAATGAATTTTGTGTCTTGATCATGTAGCAATAATCATATTGGGTAATATCCATCATGACATTCATCAATGTCATGATCTCATTGTCAATTGGCATAAATGCTCCATGATTAGGAAACCCTTGATTATCAGTTGGCCAGTGAACTAGTATAAATAGAAGCTACTAGGGACTTGATTTCTTTACATACCACACGTGTGTCAGTGTTTCCGCTTGACATAGTTATAACATAGTATGAAATTATTATGAACTAATGAGATATGATTATAAACATATTTCTTATTTTCCTTTAGGGCATATCTCTTTTAGATTTCCTCTTAAGATGGCGACAGATGACGAGGTTTGATCTCGTCAATGCCTATTGTTATGGACTTGGGTTTTGGAGAAGATGGGGATGCTGGAGATCACGGAACGGTTAGCAAACAAGCAACACGGGACACGAGGTTTACCCAGGTTCAGGCCCCCGGAGGGAAAACCATACTCCTTCTTGTCTGCTCTTGATTACGGCGAAACCGGTGATTACAGGGGTGCGCAGATGCAATCTGGCGTGGAGGTGTGTATGCGAAAGTATGAGGTCTAGATCTGTAGATCTATTGTGGCGTAGCCCCTATTGTATCATGGAGGTGCAGATCGTAGATCTGTCTATTGGGGGTTATGGCGTGTGTAGGTCGTATCCTCCTCGTTGGACCCTCCTAGCCTTTATATATGGGAAGGCTAGGTATCAGGTACCAATACGAGTAGGTTACAACTTGTATTCAAACTCTAGTCTTGAGCTTTCCTTGTCTTGTGCGCTTGGAGTCCGTGTCCATATGGGCTTCATATCAGCCGAATCATCATAGGCGTCATGGACCCTGGCAGGTCGTCGAGTGGGCCTTCTGTCGGGCTGGACCAGGTATGCTGATGTCGTGTACCCGTAGAGTATAACCATGTCAGTAGCCCCCGAGTGTTCAGTTGAATCGTAGATTCGGCTGATGACTCTTCAATCTTTCGGGTGCAGCTACATTTGTTTGTCTACATAATGATTTGAGTGTGTAGGGATTGTTGATGCGTGTGCCTGACTCTCCCGATAGATCAGGGTCAGTTAACTGTCTTAGGACAAAACAACACGATCTTCTTCAGATTCGAGTCCCTCGACTCGAACCCGGAACATATGCTGGCATAATTCGACTCAGGCCGCGGAGGACTTACAGGAGTGGAATTCCAGTAAATTTAAATGATGTACCCAACGCGTCCGTCGGGATTTCCATCGCGCCTGCTGGCACGGATTCTTACTAGCAGAGCGCAGTCGTGTGCGTTACCTGGCCATCAAATGATATCTGTAGGTCTTATCTTTGTGTCGCAAACACAGCATCCGAATGTTTATCACCGCAGAGGTGTTTCGGGTGGCCAAGGAGGACGTTGCTCACTTAGCATTAATTAGGGAAGAGTTCCCGAAAAGTTTTGCATGCTGATCCAAAGGATCGCACTCGAAGAATTCATAGGGTGCGCGACCAGCGCTCCCTATGGGAGTAGCCCCCGAGTGTCTGTTCGAGTCGTAGACTCGAGCAGAGACTTTTAATTTAGTCTTTGTTGACTTTTAGGACCGTAGAACACAAATTTTTTGGATGCTTGAATCCGCTCTCCCTATGGGAGTAGGCCCCGAGTCTGTAGTGGAGTCGTAGACTCGACGTAGGACTCGAAGAAATAATTCAGTGATGTAGTGTTTTGTTCACTTTTCGGGTGTGCGGCCAGCTCTCCTGATAGGAGTAGCCCCCGAGTAGTTAGTCGAATCGTAGATTCGAGTGAGTACTCTTAGCTGTGTAGCCAAATATCTTCTGTGTGCGCGACCAACGCTCCGGTTTAGAGTAGCCCCCGAGTGTCTGGCGGAGTCGTAGACTCGGATAGAGACTCGAGTCTTGTATCATGCAGTTGTAGTCGTCAATGTCGTGGGCGTACCGTTGACCCGGAAGTACATCGGGTGCGCGACCAGCGCTCCTGATAGGAGTAGCCCACGAGTGTCTAGTTGAGTCACAGACTCGAGTGGAGACTCATGCGAGGAGAAATCACTGACCCGGAAGTGCTTCGATTCAGCATCTCACACATAAGGAGCCAGGAGTCAGCGTAGCGGAGTGATGCGGCATTTTAGCCGGAAGGACTCGACGTTGCAGATCAAGTCGACGTTGTTTCTTCTGTCGGGTGCGCGGCCAGCGCCGCTTTTGTCGATGATTGATGTGGTCATCCGAGGAATGCTTCGACTCGGGTCTTGGCGTCTGTTGACGTGACTAGCGCTGGTCGACTCCGTTGGAGGACCCAATAGAATAGATCGGCACATTCGACGTCATTGTAAGCTGCAGAAAACATTAAGAATTATGAAGTACTTGTATCTTGTAAATAATATTTGGCTTTCGGCTTGTACAGTAAGATTCAGGTGCCGATCGAGTCGACACTGTTGCACTGTATGCTAGGCCTTTTCGTTAGCCTGATTACCCTTAGTCTCAGTACCTTGCCGAGGCACTCGGAGTTCAAGGATTCGACTATCAGGCAGAATCAGCTAGTCGGGCGGTTGCGTTCGAGATGCTCGAGTGCGTGGAGCCAATGTCACATTAGGTTACTCGAAGAGGGCGCAGCCCCCGAGTGTTTCGAGTGCGAGTTAAAAAAGAAATCAGCTCTAAGTAAAGGGAAACTTAGCTTTGTTGGTTGTCGTGGAGAAGTTGACGCGGCAGCGGGTCACGTGGCGGACGTAGTCGACGCGGCGGACCAAGGTCATAGCAGTGACGAGTTCCTGGGGTCGATGGTAGAAGAGAGCTCCGCATCCAAAGATTGTCGGATTCAAAGATCACACTAGGTCGTCGCATACGAACAATGCAGCGGGTCATCGCATTCGAAGAATGTAGAGGGTCACTGCAGATGAAGGCCACACAGTTCGCCGAAGCCTAAGACCGCAGGGAGTTGCTGGAGCAGAAGGCCGCGGCTGGTCGCCAAAGCGGAGGGAACCTCGAGTCGTTGGAGCCGAAGATCACAGTAGGTCGAAGGATCCAATATGACCGCAGTCGAAGACCGCAGCGGGTCGCCGGTGTCGGAGATTCGGCGGGTCGTGCGTTGGAGGCGCCTCAGCCCTCGAGCGTAGGGTCGATATGGTCGAGACAGCGTCCGAGAGCCATATGGCGGACCGGGGTCAACGCGGCAGCGGGTCGAAGCCGATGGCGGCAACAGTTTGCCGCAACCGAAGATCGCAGTAGGTCGACGTAGTCGAAGAGTGCAACAAGTCGTCAGGGTCGAAGACCATAATGAATCACGCGGCGGAGTTGGCGTAGTCCCCGGGTGTAGTCGATGGGCCACTAGAGCTGATACAACCGGTGGGTCGCGGTTACGGAAGCCGATGTGATCAGTAGATCGGATGGAGTGGACCTGTTGTTGATGCGGCGTGGTCGACGGATCGGTCGGAGTCGAGACCTTGCTCCATCACGTCTCCATGATCCTGCCAGGTTCGTGTGGTTCATGTATTCCAAAAACAAACAGTGAAGGATTAGATAAAAAAGAATATTAGCTGATTTGTATAGTAATCTGCGTAAAAATATAAGTGTGCGTATGAATAAAGAAGCCATGGTCACATGCGATCAAAAGTAGAGTATACTTTTCCTTGTCGTGTTTGTGCCGTTCACCTACGACACTGGAACGGAAATAGCTTTGAACATTGATTGCGTTTCTCGGACAACTTATAATCGGTCGTGGAGAGACTAGAAAAATCCCTCGTATCTCGTAGATGTTGATGACGAAGCTACGCACGCCAACATGGACAAATTGATCGGGCATGGTCCGATCTGGTTGAAGTTGATGATGAGGGAGCCGAAGTGGATTCGGCCTCCAGTAGATGGCGAATCGTAGATCGCAGGTGATGGGACCGTCACGACCGCACAATCAGCGTCCCCAGTCCCCACAGACGGCGCCAATTGACGAGGTTTGATCTCGTCAATGCCCATTGTTATGGACTCGGGTTTTGGAGAAGATGTGGATGCTGGAGATCGCGGAACGGTTAGCAAACAAACAACACGGGACACGAGGTTTACCCAGGTTCAGGCCCCCGGAGAGAAAACCCTACTCCTGCTTGTCTGCTCTTGATTACGACAGAACCGGTGATTACAGGGGTGCGCAGATGCAATCTGGCGTGGAGGTGTGTATGCGAAAGTATGAGGTCTAGATCTGTAGATCTATTGTGGCGTAGCCTATTGTATCATGGAGGTGCAGATCGTAGATCTGTCTATTGGGGGTTATGGCGTGTGTAGGTCGTGTCCTCCTCGTTGGACCCTCCTAGCCTTTATATATGGGGAGGCTAGGTCTCAGGTACCGATACGAGTAGGTTACAAGTTGTATTCAAAATCTAGTCTTGATCTTTCCTTGTCTTATGCGCTTGGAGTCCGTGTCCATATGGGCTTCATATCAGCCGAATCATCATAGACGTCATGGACCCTGGCAGGTCGTCGAGTGGCCTTCGGTCGGGCTGGACCAGGTATGATAATGTCGTGTACCCGTAGGGTATAACCATGTCAACAGAGGCATTGCTCAATGAAGTCCCACAGAACCGCGTGCGTCTTGACCAGGTTGAACTGGGAGCGGGAGGAGGCCAAGCACGTCCATCGCATGCGGCGACGCCGGACAGGCAGCTCCTAGCCGTCGAGCGACGATGACAAGGACGATGATTATACAGTGTTCTACCGCCGCTTCGGCATGTGAACGGCCGCTGCCTTGGCATCCACTCGGGCTTTTATGTTTTTAGCCTACTGTAAGTCGAATTTGGATATATGTCCGAATTTGACTACGAACTCGCCTATAATATAATGCAATTGCTTGAATTATTATGAAATTTGCTGAGTTTCCACGAACAAACCCTGAGAACACGAGTGGGGATTCGGCCGTTCCCAAGCCGAAAAGGTAAATCCATCCTTTCGGCCTGTGAACGCACAAGGAATGGAGGTGCTCTGACTTGTTTATTCTTCTTAAAAATGTGAGAAATAAAAGGAGTCAATTTGGCTGGTACATATCGTACTCTTGCAAATTGGAACAGTTTTTGTCCTTATTTAGGTCACATTGGAGCTAGTTTTGTTTTAGAGCACGTTGGAGCTACTAGTTGCAATATTCCGATCAGGAGCTGATTAACCGCATGCAGGCTGGCGGAGTCGAAGCCGGAGACCCGAGTGGACTTCACGGAAGTGTGCAGACGGATCCGGTCCGATACCGCCTAGGGTTGGGTCTTCGCTAGAGTCTAGACTATATATGCATGCGGTTCTCGTGTAGCGCACGTCTAGCTAGATCTAGGTTAGAAGGGAAGAAGGAATAGAAGGAGGGGATCATGCCTGGGTTGCTGGCTTCTCGCGAGAAGGAGGAGGAGGAGGACATGGTGCTGGACTTGACGGACCTGGATCTGGAATACGATGCCCTGCAGGAGTCCTTCGCCGACGAGCTGGTGGTGATCGAGGAGCGCATGGCAGGAGTGGCCATGGACCTGCCCCCGTTCAAGCTGGATGAGGACGGCAAGATGATGGAGCTGGTGAGCAAGAAGTTCATCAGCGCCCTCATGAAGTCGCCGCCTCATTCCAAGCCGCTCCCGGACTACAGCCTCGAGGCCCTCCGTCGAGACACGGGGATCACGGACGAGGAGGATCTCGAGGCCCTGGCGAGTTCGTTCCGGGAATTGCAGAGTGTGCGGGACACCCAGAACGACATCATCCGGCAGTACCGCGCCCAGGGATACGCCTACATCGCGCTCCCCGATAACCACAAGAGCTACCAGCCCCTGCTTCCGTGATGGGAAAGGATTAGCTCATGCCTACTATCAATCGAAGAATGCTGCTGGTCTGCGACCTTCAAGTTACTGTTTTTATGCTAGTGTACTCTTGTGTTATTTTTAAAACTGTATTGGCTTAATAATGGACATGATGTGTGCTTCGTTTGTTGTCAAGGAGATTGTGCTTTTTATTGGCCGTGGAATTTGCCATCCACTTTATGTCGGTGGATATATTACATCTTTTTTTTTTGAGATTTATATTACATCTTGTTGCTTCCTGTCGTGCAGTAATTGATCATTGTTTATGCTGGTTCATATTGCCAGCTAGTCATATAGTAATTACCTTAAATTGGCAACCTGTAATCACTGGTCCTTGTGCAAATTTTGCTGTGGCTTGCACTTTGCAACAGATTGAGAGCTAGCTTCTGCTCATAGTTTTGTCAATTTTGTACGTCACTGTTTAAACTGGACCTTGAATGCAACCTGGCACCGATCCACACATTATATCTACTATATGCCCCCTAGTAAGGTGACTTGAAGGATGGGTAACATAATGAAAGTTGAACCGATACGTGTAATTGTGAAGCCTAGGGGGCGCATTGAGCTAAATAGGGCACTGAGGGGCAATGCGTGAGTTAACAAGGCTGTGCCTGCTTTATATTAGATAAAATGTTTGCATAGTTCCAATGGCTCAATTTTGTTTCTTAGGTCATATCTGGATTCACTGATGAATTGAAGATGACATTACAATGGGCAACCTGAGCATTTTCTTTCTTTGTGCATGATCCTCCTTTATTATTGTGGTACTGTTTTTGCAATGGAAATTTCAAAACAAATCTAACCTCAGTTTTATTTTGACCCGTGATTTTTTAAATCATAAATTTGCCTTTGCATCTGACTTCAGAAAACAAAAAAAAATGTGTACAGAAATCCTCTGTGACCAAGTGATATCAACCTTTTACGATTTGGCTAGTGTAGCCATCCTCTGCATTTCTTAGACCAGTTAATTCCATGTAATTTCCTGAGGTTTCACATTAAGGAGTACTTTAATAACCTCTTGAGCTGTAAAACTGGGTATTTATTAGTTCCCTCAACTTGGCAGAACAGTTTAAATAAGCCATCTATGGTAGTATTGGGTCGAGGTTTTATTGATGTCGCAGCTGCTTGCTGCCATTTCCGCTGAGTGAGGGCTTGAGGGTGAGTGAGAAGGAGAACGGCCACGCTGATGAAAGTGGTTTTAGACCACACAATTTCTAATGAACAACTGAACTCAGTTTAGCATACAGCTGAGGTAATGATCCTGGCCATGCGATCGCAATCGGACGATCTGCCTCGGGCTGTCCTTCATGTCTGTGGCATCCCGCAAAACCACTACTAGAAAATCGCGTTGAATTTGTGCATTGCATAGTCATCATCATGCATTGTTTGCTTAAAACTATTTTTTGCCAAGCCCGATTTGTTTCCAAACGCCTCGTCTTTATTCAAACGCCAAACCCCGGGACCCCGGAGTATTTTGTTTTGTTGCTATCGGTTTGCAAATGGTCCAATTAAATTAAATAAAAAGTTAAATTATTTTTAATAGGGGCAGTCGAACGGGCCGATTGACCCGAACGACCGCCCCAGAAAATTAATCGGTCCATCCATCCTGCCCCTCTAATCCTAAACCCACCTAAAAAGCTACCCAACCTACCCCTCCACCTCACCCTGGCCTATCCCCATCCGCCACCTCACCTCCTCTCCTCCCTCCAGCCACTAGGCTGCTGCCATGTCACTCCTCTCTCTCCCTACCCTCTCTCTCCACCTCTCAGCACACACGCACTAACGCACACAAGCCCACCCCGCGCGCACGCCAGCCAACCGCCTGCCCCTGGGCCCGCTCGTGCCTGACACTCCCCTGGGCCACCCTGTCCCCACCTACCGCGTCTTCCCCGCACTCGTCTTCCTCCGGCGCTCCCCACGCCCGCACCTCTCCCTTCTTCCTCTGCGCTCACCTCGCCCTTGGCCCCTCCTGCGCTAGCTCCTCCGCCACTGTTCGCCCGCCTCATCGCCGCCGCCTTCCCTGCACCCGCTGTTCGTCGCCTCCCGCACACCCGCGCTCCGCATTGCCGCCTCCTCGCCGTCGCCCGTCTCAGCCTCCTCCGCGCCCGACTCGCCGTTCGCTGAGCCGCCTTCGGGCTGCGCCTCGGGAGCCCGCGACCCCAGCGCCCAAGGCCCGCCCCATGACGCCGTTCCCAGCAGCTCCCGCGCCGCGCCGCGCTGGCTCCGCCTCGTCCTCGACCCGGCCGCGCCTCGCGCTGCCTGCGCCCGCCCGCCCGCCGCCGCCTGCTCGCCCGTTCGTCCTCGTCAAGCCCGTCGCCTCGCGCCCGTAACCCGCCTTCGCCGCCTCCGCGGCTCCGCACGCCGCCCGGCACCTCCTCCGCTGCCCGGACCGAAGCTTCGCCGCTGCGCCGCCTTGACCTCCGCCCGCTCCAGCGCCCTTCTCCGCTGAGCCGCCACGCGCCCAGCTTCGCCCTCTCCTTCTCCTGCGAGCTCCGCCGCCAGCGACCGCTTCCCCGCGCCCAGGCCTTCTCCGGCGAGGCCTGCAGCCTTCCGTCGCCGTGCCGGCCCCGCGACCCCTGTCGGCTCTCCGCCGCCGCCGAACCCCGGAGCCCCCTCCTCCAAGCGTGTAGCACCGCGCCCTCTGGCCGTGTGTGTCTCCGCTGACGCAAGTCCGCGCTGTCAAGGAGCTCCGGTCAGGCGGCCTCCTGCTGTTCCGTCGTGAGTTCGGCTCGCGTCCCCTGGGCTTGCAGGAGCGCATCGGCACCCCGTCATGAGCTCTTGTTCGTCTGGACATTCGTGTGTCGTCTAATCTGTGTGGCTGTTGTTTGGAGGCGTTTCAGTGTTGGGGAGTGGTGGCAGTTTGGTGTTCTAAGGATGTAAATCAATGGCTCTCGACGCTCTACCCGGGCGTGGACGTGATGACCCTATGAGGATGCCGTGAGGCTGCCATAAGACTAATCCGATGAAGATGCTACGAGAATCTTCACAACACAAGGTCTCCCGGAAGACCCCGGTGTCGAACCCGAGGAATCGCCGACATGGAACCATCTACCAAGATCTTCTCGCCAACAAGGCCACGCCAAGACCCGTTCCCGGAGGCGAAGTCCGGACCCGATGCTCGCCAAGAACGCCACCGGTTCTACAAGCACTCCGCCCGGACACCAAGTCCTGCCCCCCGGACGCCAAGTCCGACACCGACAACTAACACCGTGGAACCGACAGGATCGACCTCACCGACGCCATGATCTCCCTCACGGAATCCGAAGCGCGGAACCGCCAAGACCCTCGCAACGGCAAGATCGACCCCGAGGGACCCGGCAAGTTCTTCTCGACGACAAGATCATCGACATAGAACCCGAAGGACACATGGGCGACAAGGACTCCCTCGAGGACGCCGAGTGCTTCACCCCGGACACCGAGACCCCGGATGCGCCAAGACCCTAACCCCGGAGCCGAGAACGCATCCGTCGAACCCCGAACCCCAGACCCGTCGAACCCTGGACCCCGACCCCGAACCCCGGAACCCTAACAAGATCGTCGAACCCTAAATGTGTGACCCTTTTCCCTCGATACCCTATTTTATAAATGCATAATAACAACTTGATTGCATATTAAATTGTCATTCCCGCATGCATAGCATTGGTTTGGGGGCCTTATGCCGATTCACCGAATAATTAAGTATGGGGCCCATATGCGGGCAAATCTAGTCTCATATTGGCCTCATTTAAATTTGTGTAGCGCACCGGTGATATATTTCGACCATGTTAATACAACATTTAATATGCGGGGTAGCTAAATAACTTGAACCATCTGAATAATTGTCGGGACCCCGGTTCCGCTTAATATGACCTAACTGCATCGCACCTTTGCCATGTCATCCATCATGCATGCATCATGCCGATCTTCTGCCGTTGTATTAAATATTGCATCCGGTGTTTATTCTAGCGTTCTGCTTCTTCGCGGATAAGGCCGTTGAGTTGTTGTGAGCTTCGCCCGATCTTCGGATGAACCCTTCGGCAATGTTTTCAGGCGAGCATCTCCCCCTTTTCTACCTATCTTACTTTTATAGTCTTTATTCCCTCCTGTTGATCTATTTGCTATCTGTGTTGCGATGCTTTAGTTTCCGTACCAGTGAAATACCTTGCAGCCTTATATTGCCTTGGACACACCCTATTACCTGTTGTTTGGTAGATAGTTGGACTTGCGCGTCGTAGTCGCTTGCTCAAGTGCTGTTGCGTGTCGTCATATGCCACAGTTGCTGATGTATTGCCGCATGTTGATGTTGGAGATGATCCTAGTTTTACTTATTGTTCACTTTACTTTCTGTTTAACAACTAAAATTGAATAAGCAGAGGCATCGGTGGGTGATAGATAATATTTGGTTTCCGAACGCCCACTTGTGTCCCGTAAGACCCCGAGTACTTGATACCTGTTCCTTGATTTTGCGCGCTATCCACATCCGGGAGGTATATGGGACCCCCCTGAGCCAGAGCTTGATTCAGTCTTATTTCTTGGGGCCACAAACTAGTTTGAGGTTTTATTTACGATCCTGTACTTATGCCATGCTTTACTGCTTTATTTACGATTGTGCGAGGAGCACACTGTACTGTTTAGGATCATGGCACGATTCCGCGGTGTCGACAAGCCCAGCCACACTTTCGGGTTCCCAGTCGTTCACAGCCGTCCCCATAACCTTGAGGCCGTCTCGGAGCTTGCTTACTCCGCTGCGGATTCTACTTGAAGGTGGCCCCTGAAATATTTCTGAATCCTGTGATTGTTCAGTCGTGAAAGCCTCGTTGGGTTTTGATTTGGTTTTTCCGAGGTTGATCGAGCGTGTGTTGCTATTGGTGCACCCCGGCCGGGTAAAACTTTCTGAAAGCCGTGTCCGCGGATATGGACGACTTGGAGCACAGTATCTCGATCATAGACAAGCATAACTAAAGTTTACTGCTATAAATTTGACTTATAATGACTAGTAACTAGCTTCACTATAATGGAATGGCTAATTAATACTGCCCACAATTGCTTGCTTGGTTGTCGCTTGCGACAATTGTATCTGACTAGTAAGTATTGCAACTACAACAGAATGGCTGAATAAAAGTACCAACAACTGCTGGGTTTTGGGGTTGTCTCATGTTAATTGTATCTGACTAGTAATTGTTGCCACTATAACGGAATGACTAACTAAAAGTGCCCACTGTTTACTTTATCAGGACGATTATCTAAACCTGACTAGTAAAGTGCCGCAATTATAACTGAATAAATAAAACTGCCAACTGTGTGAGTTCCTCGGTTGACTTCCTCGTTTGGTCTCGAGGGGGAAACGCCAGGATGGGTTTGTTTGATTATAGAATCAGGTTGGTTCCGGATAGGCCCTTCTTACCCCTCTCTGTTTGACGCCAGTTCTCGAGTCTCTATAGGTTGTTTAGTGCATGTTGCCGCTGCCGCTTCAGTCCACCATACCTATGTAGGCGAGGACCGCCGAATTCTAGCCTCGCCGTAATTGGCCTCGATCGACGCTCCTCTTTTCCTTTGCCCTTTGTCGGCACCCCTTAAGCAGGTTTTGAGATCGACGCCGTTAGCGAGGTTACCCTTCCGGCTTGGCACGGCAGGGTTATGGACGCCATTGGTTATTCTTCAGGGCTCTTAGCCCCATTTGCATCTTGTCCGTAGCTGGACGCTATATCGATTTCAAGGTGATTTGGATCTTTGTATATTATATCTGTATTCTTGACTCTTTGAGTCGCTGTTATATATATCTGTTCTGTGGGTCCCATCGAGGACTGTTGTGTAATGTTATTATTCGCTTTTCCACCGCACGAAAGTGCTGGTGGCACCTTTGAATCGCTTCTATGCGGGTTTGGTGAATTTTTCCCAAACTTGCATAGGTCCGATTCGAGGGTGTTACTGAGTGGTATCGAGCTCAGCGATACCCTAAGTCCACAAGTCCAGCCTGTAGGATAACCTAGCTAACGGCCGAAGTAGAGTGTCAAAACTATTTTTGAAAAACGGTCGAATAGTTCTAATTAGGTCTGATTTTACTCCTTACCCCTCTGCTGTTCCCCTCTTACCCCTACGTGTTTTGAATCCGCTCTCTTCTCTCTCTTCGAGTCCAGGAATTCTCGTGGTGGGGTTTCCGTCGTACCTTTAGGGTTTCACTTCCTTCTTCGATAACGGTGTTCTACCGTCCGGTGTTCAAGCTGCCTGATGAATCCGTCTGCTTTGGTACCATTCTTTGTTCCTTGGTTGTGCCTTCCGGTGTTTCCGACGCGACGACATCCCCTACGCCAGATCCGAAGCAGAGTCTGCATCACTCCGTTGTTTCCGAACCTCGCTTGTCGAGATCTTCAGTCTGAATCCGAGAGTTAGTTGCATAATCCGCCTATTCGTGTGCAGAGTAATGGTTTGGGTGCGCGATGGACTGATCACCATCCGACTACCCTTATCATTCGCTCTTGTACATCGAATCAGTGGATCCAGCAGTTTTTACTCCATCCATGGAAGTTAGAGGTGTCCTTACCTTCAACTCCGTCCTTTGTTTCCCGGAGTGTTCTCTCGACGGTCAGGAACAACGACCCTTTGTTGGTGGTGTCGCCGATTTCCAGATGGAGAAGAAACCCTCGTTAGTGGTGTCGCGAGGATCTACCTGAAGCGAGAAGATGCAGATCGCCGACCTTCCTTCCGGTACCATGAGGCGGATCTCGAGGGCGAGATCCATTGTTAGTGGTGTCGAATTGTGGCATCCCGCAAAACCACTACTAGAAAATCGCGTTGAATTTGTGCATTGCATAGTCATCATCATGCATTGTTTGCTTAAAACTATTTTTTGCCAAGCCCGATTTGTTTCCAAACGCCTCGTCTTTATTCAAACGCCAAACCCCGGGACCCCGGAGTATTTTGTTTTGTTGCTATCGGTTTGCAAATGGTCCAATTAAATTAAATAAAAAGTTAAATTATTTTTAATAGGGGCAGTCGAACGGGCCGATTGACCCGAACGACCGCCCCAGAAAATTAATCGGTCCATCCATCCTGCCCCTCTAATCCTAAACTCACCTAAAAAGCTACCCAACCTACCCCTCCACCTCACCCTGGCCTATCCCCATCCGCCACCTCACCTCCTCTCCTCCCTCCAGCCACTAGGCTGCCATGTCACCTCCTCTCTCTCCCTACCCTCTCTCCACCTCTCAAAGACACACGCACTAACCTTTAAGCCCACCCACAAGACGCCAACCGCCGCTCGGGCCCGCCAGGCTCGACACTCCACAGGCCACCCTGTCCCCACCTACCGCGTCTTCCCCGCACTCGTCTTCCTCCGGCGCTCCCCACGCCCGCACCTCTCCCTTCTTCCTCTGCGCTCACCTCGCCCTTGGCTGACCCCTCCTGCTAGCTCCTCCGCCCTGCTCGCCGCCTCATCGCCAAGGCCGCTTCTTCCCGCACCCGCCGTTCGCCGCCTCCGCGACACTCCGCCGTCGCCTCATTGCCGCCCGCAGCGTCTGGCCGCCCGCGCCCCTGCCTCCTCCGCCTTCGCCCGCCAGGCGCCGCGAACGCCAGCGCCGGGCCGCTCCGCCCCGCTGCCGTTCCCAGCTCCGCGCCTCCGCTGGCGCTCGCTGGCCCGCCTGCCTCGACCTCGACCCGGCGCGCGCCTGCGCCCGCGGCTTCGTCGTCCGCCGCCCGCCCGCTCTGCTCCGCTTCGTCCTCGTCAAGCCCGTCGCCTCGCAGCCCGCCTTCCTCGCCTCCTCGCGGCCCGCGCGCCGCCGGCACCTCCTCCGCCGGTCCGGACCCGAGCTCGCCGCTGCGCCCCGCCGCCTTGGACCTCCCGCCGCTCCCGCGCGTGCACGTCCTCACCGCCGGAGCCGCCACGCGCCCCAGCGTCGTCCCGCTCGCCCTCTCCTTCTCCTGCGAGCTCCGCCGCCAGCGACCGCTTCCCCGCGCCCAGGCCTTCTCCGGCGAGGCCTGCAGCCTTCCGTCGCCGTGCCGGCCCCGCGACCCCTGTCGGCTCTCCGCCGCCGCCGAAGACCCCGGAGCCCCCTCCTCCAAGCGTGTAGCACCGCGCCCTCTGGCCGTGTGTGTCTCCGCTGATGCAAGCCCGCGCTGTCAAGGAGCTCCGGTCAGGCGGCCTCCTGCTGTTCCGTCGCGAGTTCGGCTCGCGTCCCCTGGGCTTGCAGGAGCGCATCGGCACCCCGTCATGAGCTCTTGTTCGTCTGGACTTTCGTGTGACGTCTAATCTGTGTGGCTGTTGTTTGGAGGCGTTTCAGTGTTGGGGAGTGGTGGCAGTTTGGTGTTCTAAGGATGTAAATCAATGGCTCTCGACGCTCTACCCGGGCGTGGACGTGATGACCCTATGAGGATGCCGTGAGGCTGCCATAAGACTAATCCGATGAAGATGCTACGAGAATCTTCACAACACAAGGTCTCCCGGAAGACCCCGGTGTCGAACCCGAGGAATCGCCGACATGGAACCATCTACCAAGATCTTCTCGCCAACAAGGCCACGCCAAGACCCGTTCCCGGAGGCGAAGTCCGGACCCGATGCTCGCCAAGAACGCCACCGGTTCTACAAGCACTCCGCCCGGACACCAAGTCCTGCCCCCCGGACGCCAAGTCCGACACCGACAACTAACACCGTGGAACCGACAGGATCGACCTCACCGACGCCATGATCTCCCTCACGGAATCCGAAGCGCGGACCCGCCAAGACCCTCGCAACGGCAAGATCGACCCCGAGGGACCCGGCAAGTTCTTCTCGACGACAAGATCATCGACATAGAACCCGAAGGACACATGGGCGACAAGGACTCCCTCGAGGACGCCGAGTGCTTCACCCCGGACACCGAGACCCCGGATGCGCCAAGACCCTAACCCCGGAGCCGAGAACGCATCCGTCGAACCCCGAACCCCAGACCCGTCGAACCCTGGACCCCGACCCCGAACCCCGGAACCCTAACAAGATCGTCGAACCCTAAATGTGTGACCCTTTTCCCTCGATACCCTATTTTATAAATGCATAATAACAACTTGATTGCATATTAAATTGTCATTCCCGCATGCATAGCATTGGTTTGGGGGCCTTATGCCGATTCACCGAATAATTAAATATGGGGCCCATATGCGGGCAAATCTAGTCTCATATTGGCCTCGTCTAAATCTGTGTAGCGCCGTGATATATTTCACCATGTTAATACAACATTTAATATGCGGGTAGCTAAATAACTTGAACCATCTGAATAATTGTCGGGACCCCATCCGCTTAATATGACCTAACGCATCGCACCTTTGCCATGTCATCCATCATGCATCATGCCGATCTTCCGCCGTTGTATTAAATATTGCATCCGGTGTTTATTCTAGCGTTACGCTTCTTCGGATAAGGCCGTTGAGTTGATGTGAGCTTCGCCCCGATCTTCGGTTGAACCCTTCGACAATGTTTTCAGGCGAGCATCTCCCCCTTTTCTACCTATCTTACTTTTATAGTCTTTATTCCCTCCTGTTGATCTATTTGCTATCTGTGTTGCGATGCTTTAGTTTCCGTACCAGTGAAATACCTTGCAGCCTTATATTGCCTTGGACACATCCTATTACCTGTTGTTTGGTAGATAGTTGGACTTGCGCGTCGTAGTTGCTTGCTCAAGTGCTGTTGCGTGTCGTCATATGCCACGATTCTTGATGTATTGCCGCATGTTGATGTTGGAGATGATCCTAGTTTTACTTATTGTTCACTTTACTACGTTTAACAACTAAAATTGAATAAGCGAGGCATCGGTGGGTGATAGATAATATTTGGTTTCGAACGCCCACTTGTGTCCCGTAAGACCCGAGTACTTGATACCTGTTCCTTGATTTTATGCGCTATCCACATCCGGAGGTATATGGGACCCCTGAGCCAGAGCTTGATTCAGTCTTATTTCTTGGGGCCACAAACTAGTTTGAGGTTTTATTTACGATCCTGTACTTATGCCATGCTTTACTGCTTTATTTACGATTGTGCGAGGAGCACACTGTACTGTTTAGGATAATGGCACGATTCCGCGGTGTCGACAAGCCCAGCCACACTTTCGGGTTCCCAGTCGTTCACAGCCGTCCCCATAACCTTGAGGCCGTCTCGGAGCTTGCTTACTCCGCTATGGATTCTCTTGAAGGGTGGCCTGAAATATTTCTGAATCTGTGATTGTTCATCGTGAAATCCTCGTTGGGTTTTGATTTGGTTTTTCCGAGGTTGATCGGCGTGTGTTGCTATTGGTGCACCCGCCGGGTAAAACTTTCGAAAGCCGTGTCCATGGATATGGACGACTTGGAGCACGATATCTCGATCATAGACAAGCATAACTAAAGTTTATTGCTATAAATTTGACTTATAATGACTAGTAACTAGCTTCACTATAATGGAATGGCTAATTAATACTGCCCACAATTGCTTGTTTTGTCGCCATGCGACAATTGTATCGACTAGTAAGTATTGCAACTACAAGAATGGCTGAATAAAAGTACCAACAAGCTTTGGGTTTTGGGGTTGTCTCATGTTAATTGTATCTGACTAGTAATTGTTGCCACTATAACGGAATGACTAACTAAAAGTGCCCACTGTTTACTTTATCAGGACGATTATCTAAACCTGACTAGTAAAGTGCCGCAATTATAACTGAATAAATAAAACTGCCAACTGTGTGAGTTCCTCGGTTGACTTCCTCGTTTGGTCTCGAGGGGGAAACGCCAGGATGGGTTTGTTTGATTATAGAATCGGGTTGGTTCCGGATAGGCCCTTCTTACCCCTCTCTGTTTGACGCCAGTTCTCGAGTCTCTATAGGTTGTTTAGTGCATGTTGCCGCTGCCGCTTCAGTCCACCATACCTATGTAGGCGAGGACCGCCGAATTCTAGCCTCGCCGTGTACTGGCCTCGATCGACGCCTCTTTTCCTTTGCCCTTTGTCGGCACCCCTTTTGTTTAAGCAGGTTTTGAGATCGACGCCGTTAGCGGGTTACCCTTCCGGCTTGGCACAGGTGGTTATGGACGCCATTGGTTATTCTTCAGGGCTCTTAGCCCCATTTGCATCTTGTCCGTAGCTGGACGCTATATCGATTTCAAGGTGATTTGGATCTTTGTATATTATATCTGTATTCTTGACTCTTTGAGTCGCTGTTATATATATCTGTTCCGTGGGTCCCATCGAGGACTGTTGTGTAATGTTATTACTTCGTTTTCCACCCGCACGAAAGTGCCTGGTGGGCACCTTTGAATCGTTTCTATGCGGGTTTGGTGAATTTTGCCCAAACTTGCATAGGTCCGATTCTGAGGGTGTTACAATGTCCCATTTGGTCTGACGCCGCAGAGACTAATTGGTACCTGTAGAAGAGAGACCGTTCCCCGCGTTTCTCACCGCCGTGAGGAGAGAGTTTGGGCGGGGGTACTGATATTTTTCTAGTTGCTAGTTACTAGTACATAACATTATCCTAGTTGCTAGTTTATTTCTGGAGGAGCAGTATGTTTTATAGCTGCTACTATGTTTGCAGGAGCACTAATAACTGTTTACATAGCATTTTCCTAGCTAGTTGCTAGTTTATTACTGGAGCAGTATGTCTGTAGGTGCTGCTTTGTTTCCAGTATTAACAAACTAGAGTTTAACCGATTACCTTGTGGGCTGCATGTTATAAAATCCTCTGCCGTGGTGTACAAGGAGACGTAGGCTAGGCTGTGTACTACACCGTGCCAGCCAAGATGTATAACAAAAGGGGAGCACTACGCGTCCCCGGGGAAAACTTCCCCCGATCTCCGGGTCTTTTGCGTGACACGTGTCTTTTTTTTTATCCAGATTCCTGCTTTTGCTATAAATTAGCCCGATTTGCTACAAAATGTCCCGCTTTTCCTATATGTAGCAGAAAACGGTTCGGTCTAGAAAAATAACAGACAGACTAGATCTCGTCGGAGAGTTCGCCGGAGACCATGTAGCAAAAAAATTGAACTAATGTAGCAAAATCGACTTCGCTGGAGAATCGCCGGGAGATCTCGCCGGATACCTCGTACCAAGAAGTTTGCGCTATTGTAGCAAAATTAGAAAACAATTATAGCAAAATAATTATACTAATGTAGCAAAGCGGACTTTGCGGGGACATCATCGGAGCAAAAACTTTGAGCAGGTTCTATTGCCGTGTGTAGCAGGACCGCTCGCCGCAAGTAGCAACTCCGGATGTCACGGGTAGCAACGATGGATGCCTTCGCATGGCGTTCCTCGTCAGATGTAGCAATGCTCCGCCGTTACAGCAAGCGATGCTACCGCTTGTGGAAGTTTTTCCATGGCATGCGTAGCAGCACCATCAGGAGCCATGGCGACATGCCTTGGAGCGGTTGAGGGAGGCCCATGGCGGCGCAACCTGCAGCAGCGGCGGATGGAGGCGTGCCTTGGAGAAGAGGGGACGAAAGGTATGGTGGCGTGCCTTGTAGCAGCAGCGTCAGGAGCCATGGCGGCGTGGGTGCCGCGGTGGTGGCTAGACGCCGGGAGGAGCGGGGAGGGGAGCAGGGCTTCACGCCATGAATTTCAGGAAAGAGAGATAGAAACTAGTGGAGGAGAAGACTTGGCGTGTGAGGATAAGGTCGTGGCGGACCCCACCGACAACGGGTGTCTCGCGCTACGGAAGGAGCCGGGGGATGCGATGATCCCGGGGAACGAAGATCATTTTCCATAACAAAAGGATTACAAGATGTGGCCTACAAGTATTTCAACAGCCCCTCTTAATCTAAACATAGAAGTTTAGATTACGTCTAAATTCTACAACATTTCTAACTGAAAGTGTTTTGGTAAAACCATCAGCAAGTTGATCTTTGCTTGAAACAAACTTAATAGTAAGTTTATTTCCTGCCACTCGTTCGTGAACAAAGTGAAAATTAATCTCAATATGTTTTGTATGGGCATGGAATACTGGGTTTGCTGAAAGATATGTTGCACCAAGATTGTCACACCACAAACATGGCTTCTCTTTGAGCTGAACACCAAGCTCACCAAGAAGTGCTTCAACCCATATCATCTCTGCATTTGCATTTGCTAATACTTTATATTCAGCTTCTATACTTGACCTTGAGACCGTAGCTTGTTTTCTAGCATTCCAAGATATCAAGTTTGGTCCTATGAATACTGCAAAACCTCCTGTAGATCGTCTATCATCAAGACAACCAATCCAATCAACATCTGAAAAAGAACTCAAGAGTGTGGAAGAAGAGGGCTGGAAGGTAATGCCTATACCAATAGTATCTCTGACATATCGTAGTATTCTTTTAACAGTTGTCCAATGAGTTGTAGTAGGTGCATGCAAAAACTGACAAACCTTATTGACTGAGAAGGAAAGATCAGGTCGTGTGAGAGTAAGGTATTGCAAGGCACCAACAATGTTGCAATATCTTGTACTATCTTCAGGACCAAGAGGGTCTCCTAAGAAGTGAAAGAGGTTCCGAAGAAGACAATGGCGTGGGTGCTGACTTGCACTCGCGCATGCCAACTTTCTCTAATATATCCATGGCATACAAAAAATTGTTCTGTACTTTCCTCACTTCAATTCCCAAGAAGTAGTGCATTTAACCAAGATCTTTGATAGCAAAATCATCATTCAAATCCTTAACCAAAGCAACAATGGTCTGATTTGAAGAGCTTGTAACAATAATATCATCAACATAAATTAACAGAAATATTGTGACATCTGACTTCTGATATAAAAATAGAGATGTATCTGCCTTTGATTGTACAAAACCAAGATCATGTAATTTTGAACTTAGACGCGAATACCATGCTCTAGGATCTTGTTTGAGACCATAGAGAGCTTTATCCAATTTGCAAATAAAACCAGGAGCATTGGGATTCTCAAGACCTGGTGGTTGTCTCATGTAAACCTCCTCTTCCAGAACACCATGTAGGAACGCGTTCTTGACATCTAGCTGCCGCATATTCTAACCCCTAGAGACTTAAATAGCTAAAACAGTTCTGATAGTGGCCTCTTTAACAACATGACTAAAGGTATCCTCATAATCAATTCCATATATTTGTTTAAACCCCTTTGCAACAAGACGAGCTTTATACATGTCCACTGTCCCATCTGCATGTTTATTGACATGATACACTCATTTGCAACCAATCAGATTTTTATTTGAACTAGGTGGCACCAAGTGCCAAGTTTTGTTGTGAAGCAATGCATCATATTCCTCCTCCATTGCTTTGCGCCAATGTGGGGCCTCAAGAGCATGAGAGAGAGAGAGTGAGGCTCATCTGTAGATACAAGCAAGCCATAGCATATTGTACCATCTTTATAAATTTTGGGATGTTTGATACCTTTCTATAAGCGAGTCTGAACACCAACCACAGGAGCAACCACAACAGAAGGAGCCAGAGAAGATCTAGGAGGTGGGTGTAGAGCAGTAGCAGGATTCGCAGGCGCATTGAAGATTTTCAAGGCCACGGTCGGTCAAGGCTTACAGCGACCAACCAGGTGGAGATGTCATTGTCACAGCATTTATAGGGGGTTGATACGTCGAAAACATATCTATAATTTTTGATGCTCCATGCTTGTTTAGTATCTACTTTGCTTTACTTTTCTACACTTTTAGGTGCTTTTTACGTGTTTTCTGGTACTAACCTATTAACAAGTTGCAACAGTGCCAGATGCCTGTTTTCTGCTGTTTTTGGTTTCAGAAAAGTTAGTAAAGAAATATTCTCGGAATTGGACGGGACAAACGTCAAAGTAAATTACTTTCCGTGGGTAACAAGAAGTCCAGAGGAGAGCCGGAGGAGCCAGCCAGGGGGGCCAGACCCACCCCAGGCGCGGGTGGGCCCATCCCCGCGCCTAGCTAGGGTTTGCCAACCCTGGCCGCCTCCTCGGTCTCCCCCTTCACCTATAAAAATCCCCCGATGCAGAAACCCTAAGTCCCAATCAAATATCCAGGAAACCGTCTGTAGCCGCCACCACCATCGTCCCTAGATCAGGGGGATATGAAGTTCTTCCTGGCACCCAGCCGGAGGGGAGATCATCCCGGAGGCCTTCTCTCCGGTATGATGCGTGAGTAGTTCCACCTTGGACTATGGGTCCATGTAGTAGCTAAATGGTTATATCTCCTCCTTTGTGCTTTCATGTATAGATCTTGTGAGCTCCGTTCATGATCAAGATCTTGTGAGCTCCGTTCATGCTTTTACATCTATCCTTTTACAGGTCCTACCTATCTTGAAGAATCACCTGCGCACGCTGCTCAAAGAGATCTACAATTTTTTCGGCATACTACCTTACAGCCGCATAATGTGGACGCATATCCCACACGCCACCATCCGGCCGAAGAGGCGGCCTAGCCACCACGGCATAAAGATCTACATCAGGGTGATGCAGACGCACAAGGGAAAGCGCAGCCTTCACCCCTGCAACTAGCTGATGTCGCACCAGCTCCCTAACATGATGCACATCTCGAAATTTCGCCAGCAGGTCCCAGAGAGTCGATGGTGCCTCATCCAGGGAAAACATCACGTGCAGAACTGACGAGAAAGAAGTATTCACTTGACGCAGCTCCTGCGACACTTGGTGAACGCGATCCTGCACAGTCGCAAGGACCATGGCACGATCGTGGTCCATCCAGAAAAAACCGCCGGCCTCCATGTCTTGCTGGATCAAGCAGTTGACCCGAACTGCAACACGCTCCTTCTCCTCCTGAGGAACAAGGTTAGCACATGCAAAACACCTACAAAGTAAGATGACAAGCCAGCAGGCGCATCCGAAAATGAGCAGCAGCTCAAAAAAACTTACATTGCAGGTCTACGGCTAAACACCGCAAATATCCCATCAAATACTCCTCTCTGGCGACGCTACGCTCAGCTTTCGACTTCCAAACGTCCGCATGACCTCAGATGCCAAGCAACTCCTTCTCAAGACTGCGGACGCGGTCACAAAGAAACACAAGCTGCGACGCATCATCCAAAGATGGTCGCGGCTGCGGAACAGGCCCAGTATCGACGGGATCATCACCCGAAGGTCCCTAGAGGATAAGAAGGCAGGACATGAACAAACATACGAATGAACAAAGAGCTCAGAGATTCATTATATGCAGCAAAAATCCACTGCGTGGCACAAGGAGTGTTCATAAATACATCACAGCAAAAGAGACGAAAGCTATCCTACAACTACAAGGCCTAAGAAGCTGCATCCTGAGTGGCCTCAGAGCCGGACTGCCTGCCCTTGGCCTCCCCCTGCTGCTTCACCGCGTACTCCGCCAGCAGGTCAATCAGCTTCGGCCCATAGCGCTTACAACGGACAGCATAGAGGGCAAAAGCTACCTCGGATACATCAGGAGCCATCGGCATCTGGGAGGTGACCTGATGAAGATCTAGATCCGCTCCAGATGCGAGGTCCATCACCAGCCCCACGGACGCGCCGATGCCTTTCTGCTTGCGCTTGTACGCTGCAGGCGCGTCGGCTGACAGCGCATCCACCAACAAGTCGACATCCTCGAGGGCGACGCCCTTGCGGACGAGATCCTTGTAGAAGCTCCCGGGAACCTCTTTGGCCTTGGCAAGCGAGCCGACCACGGTACTACAGCGGTCTTCGACCGTCGCAGTGGCATCATTCAGAGCACTTCCGTGCTCCAGGGCACCACGGTCAAACTTGATGCCTGCGGCATCTAGATAAAAGGAAGAAGCAAAGTATGCGTCAAACAAAGCCAGAAAGACAAAGGCAACTGAAAAAAAAAACATGCAGGCGAAAACCACTCACCCGAAATAGCCTTGGCGGCAGCCATCAGATTTTTGGCTAACTCTTTCTCACGTGAAGACGCAGCGGTGGCAAGTTGCTCCTCGCGGTCCGTAGCCTCCTGCTGCAGGCGCTCCTTGGCCGCAGCTGCGTCGGCTAACTCCCGCTCGAGGCACTCCTTTGCACCAACGGCATCCTCGGCCTTCTTCTCCGCTCGCCCAAGGCTCTTTTTGAGAGCATCAAGCTCGCGGAGGGCATTATTGTTTTCATCTGCAAAAAAGAACACGTATCAGATCCAAGGGAAAGGAAGCAGAGGTAGACGAAAAAGACCAATTCATGAAGTACCTTGAAGCCGCTTGAAGCTGGCCTCCAACACCAGGTGCTGCTCCACCAGCTGGTTGGCGCCTTGCACAAAAGGCTGCAAGAAGACGCAACTTGTCAGGAAAAAGGCTTGGGGGATGCGCCCAAGAAACGAGCAAAGCAAATCACGCATACGAAAAGCGCTCGGGGGCTTCCCCCCGAGACACGAGGAAAAGGAAAACATGATCAGCAGATCAACCACAAGATGCTCGGGGGCTCCCCCCAAGACACAAGGAAGAAATGATTAGCAGGTCATCCGAAAAATGCTCGGGGGATCCTCCCACGGCAAGAACGAAAGCACTTACATGGTTGGACGGCGACTCCGAAGGTCCGGCTGTAGTCTTTTGGGATACAATCACCCGAGCCTCCTGCGGAGAAGGGTTCGGAGCAACATCCCCAGAGGTGGCCACCATATGAGGAGGAGGAGAAGGAGAAACCTTCGACTCCCACACCATTTCTCGAGCGTCATCGCTGAAAGAGCCATCGGAGGAGTGGCTACAAAAGGAAACTTTAGTCAAATACAAACAAGCAAAAGAAAAAAAGGAGAGCAAAAGCAATGGAAGACACTTACGAGTCGTGATCGCTCAAGTCAAAGACAGGCGGGGCCCTCCTGCCTTTCTTCTCTTCCTTCTCTCTTCCTTCTTCCGCTTCGCCGGCGGCTGTGGCGCCACAGCCCGCACGGGCACGGCTGGAATAGGAGAGGAAGAAACTCCATCACCTCCACTGTGACACGCAAGTCATGGCGGATTACTAGGCATCGGCGGAGTCGAGGCATCCGACGATTCGCTCGAGCTCCGCGCCCGCTTTCGAGTCTGCTCCTCGCTCGACTCAAAGGCTTCTTCAGCCGGTGACCGCGCCGAGGGAAGCTTAGACATGGAGTCCACTACCTCATTGTCCGGTGCATTTGGAAAACGTTCGGGTAGCGGAGGCACCATGCCCGATACCTTGAATTCCTACACAAAGAAAGCAAACTGTGAGAACAAACAAGTACAAGAAAACGCAATCGAAAAAAGCGCTACACGCACGTCCCAGATACACCTACGGAACCAGACGAGAGGCGGTGAACGGAGGAGTCAACGACTTCCCCGGAAGGTCCTCTTCAGCTTTGTACTTCAGCAGCGGCCAAAGAAATATGTCGAGATCCCCCCTAGAAAGTTCCTCAGTCGAAACCCTAGTCGGATCCTGGCGGCCAGCATAAAGGAACATCGGATGCGCCCTAGCCTAGAGCGGCTACACCCGACGTTTGAGGAAGGTGTGGATGATATCCACACCATTCACCTCTTTATTCGGAATCACCTGGAGGTCCTCCACCCGACGATAGAGCTCCTCTATTTCCGCCACCTCACCATCCAAGATGTGGTTCTTCGTGGACCTCTTCGGCTGGATTTTCTAGGAGGGGTCGAAAGGTGCAAGGCCAAAGTTTTGCCTATCCACCGTGGAGTCGCGGATGTAAAACCATCGCCTCCGCCAGTACTGGACAGACTTGGACATAGAAAAAGAAAAGAAGAGAAACTTGGATTTCAGGGAAATGATGCAACCGCCGATGGGATAAGCACCATCGGAGCCAGATTGCCTCTTCATGGAATAGAGCTTCCAGAAGAGGCCAAAGTGTGGCTTGACACCGAGCCAGCACTCGTAGAAGGTGATGAAGCAGGCGATATGAAGAAGAGAATTTGGCGAAAGATGATGGAGTTGGATGCCGTAGAAGAAAAGCAATCCACGGAGAAAATCATGGACCGGGAAAGAAAAGCCCCGAAGGACAAAATCGACAAACATAACACGAAACCCAGCGGGAGGACGGGGAATTACCTCGTCGCCATGAATCTTGACGGCCTCTTTCTCCTGTGGGATCAGACCCCACTCACGGAGTTTGTGGAGATCGCTCTCGCGCGTCTCCGATCATCGCCAGCCACCATCGGTGACGCGAGTGGCGGCGGTACCCTTCTTGCTGCCGGCAGCAGCACTGGTACCAACTGCGGTGGAAGCCTTCTTTGGTTTCCCCATTGCGATGCGGAGACGGCGACGACGTGAACGCAGGAACAAAGATGGGAAGGATCGAAGAACTTCCAGCGCATGGCAATAAAAGCTAAAAGAAGGAGGAAGCAGTGAAACAAGAATGGTTGGGGTGAAAACAAACAAATTTTCCCCAAGTGATTATAAGGGTGAAGACGATGCACGATGACCGTTCATCGGGAAGCCCTAAAGCCAACATCCAAATCCAACCGTCCATGTGTCAGCACAGCAGCGAACCGTCGCTCACACGTCGTCCACTATGCATGGAAACCGAGGAGATGCCGTAATTATCTCCACGCCGCGCGTGACCGGTCAATTCAAAGTCAGAAGGTGGGACCCATGTTCGTCCAGACGAGTCATCTCTGGCACCGTAGACGCTTGAGGTCACCGATCATCAGCAATGACGTCATCAAGGCTATACTAGCAACAGTTACAAATCTTCGGCTACACAGCTAAAGTATTCACCCGAATCTACGATTCGAGTAACTACTCGGGGGCTACTCCTATGAGGAGCGCTGGTCGCGCTCCCGAAGTATGATTAAGGCGCTACATCGCTAAACTATTTCTTTGAGTCCTACGTCGAATCTACGATTCCACTACGGACTCGGGAGCTACTCCCATAGGGAGGACTGATTCAAGCATCCAAAAAAATTGTGTCCTACGGACCTGAAGAAAGCAACAGCTGAACTAAAGTCTCCACTCGAGTCTATGACTCGAACAGACACTCAGGGGCTACTCCCATAGGGAGCGCTGGCCGCGCACCCTATGAATTCTTTGACTGCGATCCTTCGGATCAGTATGCAAAAACTTTTTGGCAACTCTGCCCCAGTTAACGCTAAGTGAGCAACATCCTCCTTGGCCACCCTAAACACCTCCGCGGTGATAAACATTCGGATGCTGCGTCTGTGACGCAAAAATAAGACCTACAGATACCATCTGATGGCCTGGTAACGCACACGAGTGCGCTCTGCTAGTAAAAATCCGTGCCAACAGGCACGACGAAAATTCCCGACGAACGCGTTGGGTACATCATTTAAAATTTACTAGAATTCCACTCCTGTAAGTCCTCCATGGCCTGAGTCGAATTACGCCAGCATATGTTCCGGGTCCGAGTCGAGGGACTCGAATCTGAAGAAGATCGTATTGTTTTGTCTCGAGACAGTTAACTGATCCTGATCCGTCGGGAGAGTCAGGCACATGCATCAACAATCCCTACACACTCAAAATCATTCTCTAGAAAACAGACATAGCTGCACCCGAAAGATTGAAGAGTCCTCAGCCGAATCTACGATTCGACTAAACACTCGGGGGCTACTGACATGGTTATACCCTACGGGTACATGACCTTAGCATACATGGTCCAATCCAAGGAAGGCCCACGAGAATATGCGCCAGCCCATGAAAACTTTCGGGTGGCCCAGGCCCATGACGCCTTCAGATCCTTGGAGAGCAAGACTAGAATAGATAGAATATTCAAAGGGGCAAACCCTAAAACCTGTAACTGACTCGATCTGTGCTCGGGACCTTCCTATCTCTATATAAAGGCTAGGATGGCACAACGAGGAGGCTCTCTTACAATCTCTCATACCACCGCATACACACATCCATGACAGATCACATCTGCGCACCCCTGTAACTTTCGGTTCCGCCGTAATCAAGAGAAGACAAGCAGGAGTAGGGTTTTCCCTCCGGGGGCCTGAACCTGGGTAAACCTCGTGTCCCCGTGTTGCTTGTTTGCTAACCATTCCACGATCTCCAGCATCCCCGTCTTCTCCAAAACCCAAGCTCATAACAATGGGCATTGACGAGATCGATCCTCGCCACATGGAGCTCGTTCAGCTGGTCGAAGTCCGCATCGAGGAGGCGACTCGCCCCCTTTGTGAGGAGGTGGCAACTCTCAAGATGTTGTTGGCGTGTGGTGGTGTTTCTTTGGAGCTGGCGAAGATATGTCCTTCTGATAGTCTTGGGCTTGCCATCACGCAAGATTCGGTTGTGCTTGAATCATCTGAGCAGAAGTCATTTGTGGTTGAGAAAGAGCAACTCTACGGCTGTCTCTCTTCACGTGGCCCGTCATCGCGGCCTGTTGTGTTGGCTGCCTCTGAGCGTGAGGGCATGGGCTTGCTGATGGATCAGGCATTTGACTTTGAGAAGGGTTGTGGTGTTAACATTGTTGTCTCTCTCTCGCCTGCAGCTATGGTCGCCAGAGAGATTTGTGATTTTCTTGCCACCTTGCCTGCTGCCTATCCTCGATCCAACAATTTGACTGGTTTTAATCTTAAGTCTATGAGTGTTGGTGCTAGGCCAAGATCGTCCTTGGGGAAGGGGAATTCAAGCAAGAAAAAGAGTACTTCAGGAAATGCATATGCAGTCATGTGAGGGATGCCCGTCGGCACGGTGCAGGAGTGTCATGTTTGGTGTATTCTTTTGTGTGGCTTTGTGAGTTTTCCCTTAGTCTTTATTGTTGGTGCGTGGGTGTTGCCCTTGTGTTTTTGGTATTCGGGTGGGTTTGGCCTTGTTGTTGGTGTGTTGTTGTAGGTTTTCACCCAGTTTTATCCTTAAAAAATTCGACACTTTCTTCTTAATAAATAGATGAGGCAAATCTTTTGCCTCCGTTTAAAAAAATATATAAGGGTTTGGAAAACGAGTTCATTTAGAGCATCTCCACTGGTTGGTGAGTATGGACCATTTCTTGGCGGGGAAAAAATTCGGTCTAGGTCCGCCAGCTCCCAGTAGGTATCTCAGCTGCGCCAACCCTAAGCCAACGATTTAAACAAATTTTGATCATTTTTTACAGAATTTTGACATAAAGTTTGCACAAATAATTTGAATCACATAGGTTGTCCATTGTTCGCTTAGTATGGGCATAATTCTGACACAAAAAATTCAATAAAGCAAGTAAATAGGTCAACGAAGCAAGCTCAAACTAAGTGTTGCCTTTGAGCCTCCATAGGTGCTTCACCAGATCATCTTCCAGTTGTTAATGCACTTGCTAGTCTCGGACTAACGAATAGCGATAGAGGTAGCCCACGATGTTGGCACCTGGTAATCAGGCTCTGCAATAGGAATACAAATAGATCACTGGACAACCTAAAAGTAATAAAAATTATACCTACAAGTAATAAAATGATCCTAAAACTAATAAAAATTACAAATAGGTCACTAGACCACCTAGCGACGACTACATACACTAGCACGAGTTGAATGCGCGTCGACGTCCTCGCCCCTCCATCACTGGAGTCAGGCAAACCTTGTCGTTGTAGAGATTATCATAGTAGACAAATGAGAAATCGTCGTGCTAAGGCCCTGAAGGACCAGCACACCAGAGTAGCATCCATCGCCGAAGATGACGGTCATAGATTAGCGAGGATAGGATGAAGAGGACCTTATTCTAACTTATAGATATAGCTATCGCTTCAACGTCCCAAAAAGACATTAAAAACAGTCTAAATAATGAACCTGAACCTTTCTGCCAGCGAGAGGCCGTGGTCCGTCACACCTCCATGGAACCAAGGCCACCGGAAACGGAGCGGACTAACAACTTCGCCGACGGAAGGGACAAAACCCTAGATGGGTTCTACAAACCGCCACCTCTCTTCGGGGGACTCGTGCGTGTACCGGTTCGCTAACAAACTCAATAATGCTCCTGCTTTTGTTTATTCTTGTTAATAATGTGAGAAAGAAAAGGTTTAATTTGGCTGGTACATACTCTTGCAAATTGAAATAGATTTTGTCCTTATTTTTGTTTTAGAGCACATTGGAGCTACTAGTTGAAATATTGTGATTCGGAGCTGGTTAACTGCATGCATGCTGGCGGAGTGGAAGCCGGAGGCCCGAGTGGACCAGACCATCAATACAAAAGGACCTAGAGCGAAGTCAGAGTTCATGGGGCAGACGGATCCGGTCCGATACCGCCTAGGGTTGGGTCTTAGCTAGAGTCTAGACTATATATACATGCGGTTCTCGTAGCGCACGTCTAGCTAGATCTAGGTTAGAAGGGAATAAGGAAGAGAAGGAGGGGATCATGCCTGGGTTGCCGGCTTCTCGCGAGAAGGAGGAGGCGGAGCTGGTGCTGGACTTGACGGACCTGGAGCTGAAATACAATGCCCCGCGGGAGTCCTTCGCCGACGAGCTGCTGGTGATCGAGGAGCGCATGGCAGGAGTGGCCATGGACCTGCCCCCGTTCAAGGTGGGTGAGGACGGGAAGAAGATGGAGCTGGTTAGCCAGGAGCTGATCCGCGCCATCATGAAGAAGCCGCCTCGTTCCAGGCCGCTCCCGGACCACAGCATCGAGGCCATCCGTCGAAACACGGGGATCACGGACGAGGAGGATCTCGAGACCATAGCGAGTGAGTTCCGGGCCTTGCAGAGTGCGAGGGAAACCCAGAACGACATCATCCGGCAGTACCGCGCCCAGGGATACGCCTACGCCTCGCTTCCCCCTCCCAAGAGCCAGAGCCAGAGGTATCAGCCCCCTGCTTCTGGGAACTAACAAGAAGTCCATGATGGAAAGGATTAGCTCATTCCTAGTATTATCAATGTATGATGATGAATCGAATAAATTAAGCTGCTGGTCTGCGACCGTCAAGTTACTATTTTTATGCTAGTGTGTACTCTTGTGTTATTTTTAAAACTCTGTATTGGCTTAATGGACATGATGTGTGCTTCGTTTTCTGTCAAAGAGATTTGCTTCTATTCGAGTTAAATTTGATTGCTTTTTATTTATTGGCTGTGGAATTTGCCGTCCACTTTATGTTGGTGGATATATTAGATTTTGCTCTGGTTTGAAACTGAGCTAGCTTTTGCTCAAAG
This sequence comes from Avena longiglumis, assembly GCA_030063025.1. Taxonomy (NCBI): domain Eukaryota; kingdom Viridiplantae; phylum Streptophyta; class Magnoliopsida; order Poales; family Poaceae; genus Avena; species Avena longiglumis. The sequence continues at coordinate 7,578,846 of CP125976.1, forward strand.
TTCTGTCAGTTTTGTACCTCATTGTTTGGACCCAATTATGGACATTGAATACAATCTGACACTGATTCGATATGAATCACATGATAGCATTATCCCTGTGTTGGGTAGAACAATCTATACCTCTTTCTCTTTGAGCCCACCCCTTCAATTAGTTTTCTTACTATGACTTCAAAATTCAAGAAGGGAGGTGGTGGAAAGAATAAAGTAGAATGGTCAGCTTCATCGCTAAGCTATTGCATCATCACCGAAATTGAACAATCATGGGCAACCACCCGACCCAATGTTGGGTTTCTAATATTATTGAGGCATGTGCTGTTATGTACACAGTTTGTCACTAAACCTCTTGTTGAGTAGAAGGTTTTTTGTGGCCATACTTGTGCTTCGCTGCTTGTACAATCTAGCTTTCTAGGAAATTAGTACTAACCTCACATATAACTACTGATGAGTGAAAGATTGCGAAAGTATAGATTGTATTGATATTGATTGAGGTTATTACATCGTGAGCCCTAGTATGTTGGTGGATACATATACATCATGTTGCTTCCTATCATGCATTTATTGATGTTTTTATGTTTGTTGGCGTATAATCATATAGATACCTTAAATATTGGCTGATCGAATGTCGTTGTGCACATTTTTCTGTGGTTCGCAGCAGATTGATAGCTTCTGCTCAAAGTTTGTCAAGTTTGTACACCTGATTGTTTGGATTGAATTGTGGACCTTGAATACAATTTGCACTTGATTCGATATGAATCACATGATAGCTAGATATGTCCCTTGAACGGTGGAAAAAGGATAGACAATCTAATGAAAAGTGTACCGATAAGTGTGATTGTGAAGCTTAGGCAGCACATTGAGTTAAATAGTGCACTAAGAACTGACTGCATCAAGGCTATCGAGTAAGTTTACAAGGTTGTGCCTGCTTTAGATAACATGTACATTTTCAGGTTAAGTCTGGATAATAATGGAGTTTGTACGTGTTCACTATAGGAAAACTGGACAGCAGGGCCCTCCACCGTCGGCATAGGCTGTGCCGAGGGTAGCCATCAGCGTAGCAGCCCGTCGACATAGGGGCTACGCCGACGGCCACCCTCGGGACAGCCTATGCCGACAACTTTGCCCTCCGCATAGCCCCATCGGTATAGATCGGCGTCCGTTTGTATTTTTCAAAAAAAAAAAAAAATTTAATTTTGAAGTGTTTGAAACTCTTTCACTTGGGATATTTTTAACACTAAGTAGCTAATCTTAAATCAAATTACAGTTTTGGTCAAACTTCCCGATCGATCATCTATCCTCACACTACTACACTCCCAACATGCTTAACTTCTTGGTTACCTTCAAATGAGCTCCCGCGAAACAAATTATACCTCGTTCTCAATACTATCATATCAATCCTATTAACTCTTATACCACTATGTCACACGTGTTTATTTTTTTTAAACTCCAAACAATTATTTAAGTAAACAAAAACGAATATATAATAATAATATTGAATTCCAATGAAAATGAAATAAGTAATAAAATAATATTTTATTCATTTTTTGCCATTATTATCTATAATATGGCATAATTAATATCTTTAAATCTGAAAATTGAAATTTGACAAATAATACATTATTATCAGAAAAATATGACGAATCCAAATATGAAATAATTAAATTTTTTAACAAAAACTCAATTTTTAAAATAACTTTTTTCCTTTTCGAATTTTGAAAATCTAAAATAATCCAAATTGATTAGAAAAATGAGAGGAATCCCATTGGGAAATTTTTCATCTAAGGTAGTTTAGTATTTTTGAAAAATGGGGTAGTACCAATATGAAACTTTCATTTGGTGGTTTCTTCACAAAAAAACCCATTTTTTGCACTCGGAAAATGAAAAATAAAATTTTGGTGAGGTAAAAAGGAAAACTTCCTCCTGTAATATTGTAAGCCATCCTAATATGCACATGTGTCCATAATATGAACACATTATCATAAAATATATCACGATTCTAGGCATAACATTAGTCATTTGGCCTGAAAGCCATGAAACCTCGAACATGTTAGCTTATTTTGAGAAGTTTTTTTATAATATTTGCAATATTCCAATTAGTATTTTTCCTTGCAACTATATCGCATTCTAAAATGAAGCTAGGGTGAAGTTTTTGAATTCTTTTATTTTCAAAAGTATAAAACCTCTACTAACTACTTCGAACTCTCTACATTCAAAACTCTAAAACGGTGGGTATGAAGATTCTTAGCTCGGGGATGAGCCTCGCTAAACTTGCATGATCTCTGATGAAATAGCACATTGTGAGCCTAAAAATAATTTTTGTAAAAAATCTTGAGCATCAGATCATGTACCTGTAGTTCATATCTGACCCAGTTCCTACTGATTCGACATGAATTTGTTTTTTTCACCAGGGTGGACGGAAAGGTTTGAGATCCCCCGATTGGGACATCACAGACATGATCAAGACACATTTCATATCAATAACCATCATCGGGACCGGGATGCCCATATGACCCCTGTGCATTCCATGATTTCATTATCGTTTGAACCATAAACGTTGAATCTAATTCCTTTGTTCATTTGATACTAGACTTGTCCAATATCTGATCATTGATATCACCATACCTTGTTCAATCGTGTTACCAATAAGTGTTGTTTTACTCGTTCCATGATATGACCTAGTCACATGTTGCGCAATATTTATGGATGTAATTTCTTGAGTGGGCCTAGCGTATCGTCCTGTCACCCGGAAGAAAAAATCCCGATCTCGATGCATGCGCCTCAATGTGTCCCTCTAGAATACCCAATATACACCATTATGGTCACCCTGTTATGGTGTGATGGTTGATGCAATTTAACTAGCCTTAGCTGATAGTGATTAAACATGATCTCACGGTCAAATAAATAGGATCCTTCATTTTTAACTATTGCAACAATGAATTTTGTGTCTTGATCATGTAGCAATAATCATATTGGGTAATATCTATCATGACATTCATCAATGTCATGATCTCATTGTCAACTGGCATAAATGCTCCATGATTAGGAAACCCTTGATTATCGGTTGGCCAGTGAACTAGTATAAATAGAAGCTACTAGGGACTTGATTTCTTTACATACCACACGTATGCCAGTGTTTCCGCTTGACATAGTTATAGCATAGTATAAAATTATTATGAACTAATGAGATATGATTATAAACATATTTCTTATTTTCCTTTAGGGCATATCTCTTTTAGATTTCCTCTTAAGATGGCGACAGAGGCATTGCTCAATGAAGTCCCACCGATGACAGGCCCCGCCGCGTGCGTCTTGACCAGGTTGAACCGGGAGCGGGAGGAGGCCAAGCACGTCCATCGCATGCGGCGACGCCGGACAGGCAGCTCCTAGCCGTCGAGCGACGATGACAAGGACGATGATTATACAGTGTTCTACCGCCGCTTCGACATGTGAACGGCCGCTGCCTTGGCATCCACTTGGGCTTTTATGTTTTAGCCTACTGTAAGTCGAATTTGGATATATGTCCGAATTTGACTACGAACTCGCCTATAATATAATGCAATTGCTTGAATTATTATGAAATTTGCTGAGTTTCCACGAACGAACCCTGAGGACACGAGTGGGGATTCGGCCGTTCCCAAGCCGAAAAGGTAAATCCATCCTTTCGGCCTGTGAATGCACAAGGAATGGAGGTGCTCTGACTTGTTTATTCTTCTTAAAAATGTGAGAAATAAAAGGAGTCAATTTGGCTGGTACATACGTACTCTTGCAAATTGGAACAGTTTTTGTCCTTATTTAGGTCACATTGGAGCTAGTTTCACTACAGCAAAAAATTTCTACGCCGACGGCCGGCTGCACAGCGATAAATTGCCGTCGACACAGGTTGTGCCGACGGTGGCCGTCGGCGTAGCCCCCTCGGCGTACGTCCTCGTCGCCACAGCCCCTCCCCCTCGGCACAGCGTGTTAGTCAACGACCGTTTTGGCTAACGGTTCAGCCTGGAGCTACGCTGAAGCCGTCGGCACAGGAATGGAGCTACGCCGACGGCCAGGCCGTCAGCATAGCCTAAAATATTTTTTTATTATTATTTTTTAAATCTTTGAATTATTTGACTCCTTAATCTCCCGCTTTAATCATTTTAACACTATTTATAGTTAATAATTGATTAAATTACAGTTTTAGTCAAAGTTCCCGTTCGGTCATCCATTCTATCACTACTCCAGCTCTAGCACGCTTAACTTTCTCGTTCCTTCAGAATCTCTTCCCGCAAAGCAATTTACTCATTGTTGTCAATACTAGGATATCATTCCTATTAACTCTTATATCATCATGTCATATAGTTGTATTTTTTGAAATTAGAAGCAATTATTTAAGTAAACAACAATGAATAATTAAAAATATTATTGAATTCAAATAAAAATATAAAGATTTTTTTTGTATTTTTTATTTAATATGGAATAATTAATATCTTTAAATCTGTAAATCGGAATTCGGTAAATAATATGTCTAAATTGATTAGAAAAATGAGAGGAATCCAAATATGATATCAATATCAAGTTATCACAAACTATGCCGTGATTATTATCATAATTTCATTTGCCCGTTTAAAACGGCACGCATAAAGATTCTTAGCTCGGGACTAAGACTCGCTAAACTTCAAGTGGATCTATGATGAAACAACATATTTTGAACCTAAAAATGATTTTTGTAAAAAATCATGAGCATCCGATCATGTACCTGTAGTTCATATCTGACCCACTTCGTGCCGATTCGGCAGGAATTTGTCTTTTTCATCAGGGATAGACGGAAATGTTTGAGATCCCCCTGTTATGACATTATCCATGTAAGGTGGTATAGTATATTTGAAAAATGTGACGGTAGCGTTTTGAATTAGCCATTTGGTGGTTGCTTCACAAAACCGTCCGTTTTTGCACTCAGTAAATGGAAAACGGCTTTTTGGTGCGTCGAAAAGGAAAACTTCCTCGTGTAACATTATTCGCCATACCATGATGCATACTTATGCACAATATGGACACATTATCATAAACTATACCTTCATTCTAGCCATAACATTGGTCATTTGACCCAAAAGTCAAGAAACCTCGAACGAGATAGGTCATTTTGTGAAGGTTTTTTTGAGACATAATCAATATACCAAGTTTGATATTTTTTCTTCTAACTATGTCACTGTTGCCTGTCAAAACTCACCGGCGGGCAGTGACGAGCAACACGAAGAGCCGGGAGGCTCCCAGAGCGGCTGGTGGGCCCTAGTCCCTCGGTCGACGGCCGAAATCTTCCGCACGCGTCCCTGTCTTGGTTCGAGATGCCACTGACCTATACCTGGTCGAAGGTGATGGATTGTTCGATTGGTTTCTGCACGGTAAACAAGTATCGTAAAATTCGAGCCGTGATCGGCTCCTGGTTTCCAGAAATCGGCTTTCAGAGCCGATTATCCCCATGGCTTTGCATTGGATCTATGATAACATGGGGTTTTGCTTAATTACTACAAGTTAAATCGATCTACGATAGTTTGGTGTTTTCACTACGCAACCGGAACGTCCCACGCGTAGTTGAGCCTAATAGATACGAAAAATAGTAGAAAACCGATCCTAGAGAAGGCCTAAAAACCAACATAACGTCAATTCCCGGAACGTCCCCTCTAAGATCAATAAACCATACCTTACGACACGGATCGTTCAACCCGTTTGTGAGGCCTAATCACGTAGATATTAAACTAAACCTTGATGAACAAGGCACAACTATAACAGATCAAATCGACTAAGTAGAAATCAAGCAAGATGCCACCTTCACACCCGGGAGAAGGTGCAAAGACGGCGAGATAGCTAGAGGTAGCATAAATAAGCAATCATAGTAAAAGTATCGATGCTAGCTCTAACAAATCTGTGGTAAAGGTGTTACTCGCCATCAACAAGGCTTAGTACGAGTAACACCGGACAACGCATAAGTAAATACTGCCTAGATCGCAAGATGCGATCTAGGCAGCATGGCACTTACCCGAGAAAAAACCCTAGAAACAAGGGGTGGCGATGCGCCGAGATTGTGTTTGTTGTGAACGTGATTGTCCTCCTTTTCTCAATAACCCTAGGTACATATTTATAGTCCGGAGACTCTCTACTTTTGGAATAACTCTACAACTCTATCTTTACCTAAACATAAACGGAACCTAAACAAACACGAATCCTACTATGATACAAGATACACGGGCAATTCAGCCCAAATCTACGCATTAGGCCGATCCAACAACACCTTGAATATATGTATCTTCTAAGCCCATCTTGATCACGGCCCATCTCCATCTTAGGCCAAAATATGGCGATAACACATGCCCCCCTGGTTTTGGCAATGATAATTCCAAAACCACTCTGTGTGTTTTTTCTTCTCCCCTTTTTTTTTTATCGGGCTACGCGTACGTCAGAACGCGTGGCAGAACAGGATCGTCACGCCACCCCTTCATCATGATGCCCTGTCTTCTCAACTCCTCCGCAGTGCATGATTTGACGATTTTGGCAGCACAATCTGGGAAACTGCTATGGCATTGAACCGTTTCTTCACTATTCCTCTTTATTTAAATCCGCCTGAACAGTTCACAGTCCCCATCTTCCTCCCGTAGCCAGAAAACCCTCTTTCTCCACCGGAAAAAACCCTCTTTCTCGCCATGGCCTCCTCTGCTTCCTCCGATCTCTCCTCCCACGCCTCCAATAGCCTTAGTGACCGCGAACCAACTCCGGAGCACCCGCCGACAGCGGCGTACAACACTCTCGCCCCACAATGGTGGGACGAGAGGTTAGACTTTGCCGCCTGGTCAGAGGACGATGCGTCCCTGACAGACGGCGAAGAGAACCTTCAGTTCCTCGCCGACGGGGAGCTGGAGGCGGACAGCAGCGACGACGCCATGTCCTGGGATGGCGTCGACTCCTCTGAAGAAGAGGAAGAAGAAGAGGAGGAGGAGGACACCTCCTCCGAGGAGTACCAGCCGGTGAAGTACTTCCGTGCCGGGTCCGAAGACGACGACGATGACGAAGACGAGGACGAGGAGGCCCCTACCGGCTTCCTCAGTAGCAGCAGCGAAGACGACGCTGGTAGCAGCGCCGAAGACAGCGAGGAGGACGGCGGCGGCAGCAGCGACGACGACCTCGGCTTCGATTAGGATTTAGTAGTAATGGCCGTAGCAGTAGCAGGCCCCTTTTGTAATCGATCATCTTGTAAGCAATGATCTTTTGAATGAATGAAACTCTGTTTCCCAAATGTTGCTTCCTTTTGCTTCAATTTTGCCGATAACCGAAACAGGTCGATGTTCCATAAGCCGATGACACTGTATCGGCTTTCATCATGCTGCATGCATATAGTCAAACAAGTTAAATTGCACAAAGCCGATGACCACCCATCGGCTCCTTCTAAAAAACGCGTTGATGTGGTCAACCTTCGCTTGAATCACAACGGCCATTTCTTGATGCGAACGGTAACCTGCGACCCTTCTTCAAAATAGGCGACCTGTGTCCTTCTTTTTTCAAAACGGGCGATCCAAACCTCCATTGCCCATCGAAAAATGTGCCCTGAACGAACAACTATCGACCAGCAAGGATGATGATGACGAAGCTGAAATAACTGAGTTCCGTGCTGACGCTCTCCATGCCCTCAAGGCATTTCCTTAGTAGCTTGTTGTTTTTTTTATTCGCCGATTTTCAACGTCGCCCCCATATTTTACTGCTAATCGACTTAGCCGATCTCACGTATCGCCCTCAAGTTTTTATTGTCCCATATCCCACATGCTTGGAAAATACTTCTTGAGATGTCGCCATTGATCATCGAAATTTTTTCACCGTCCAACTGCTCAAGCATGTACGTTCCTCTTAAAACTTGGTCGACCTTGTACGGCCCGTGCCAATTTGGAGACCATTTACCATATGCTGCGTCCTTAGTACCCAAGGGCAACACAGCTTCCCATACCAGATCTCCAACGTGGAACTCCTTTGGCTTCACCTTCTTGTTGTAGGAACGAGCTACTTTAGCCTTGTTCTCTTTTATTTTCTCAAGCGACCACAGCCTAAGCTCAGTCACATCTTCCACGCTGTCACTCATCAAAGTTGCATATTCTTCAGCCGTTAGCTCATTCTGAAAAGTAACACGTCTCGATCCAGCCGTAATTTCCCACGGTAGGACGGCTTCTTGCCCATAGACCAGATGGTACGGAGAGGTTTTTATCGCCCCATGGCACGACATGCGATAAGCCCATAAAGCCTCTGATAAAACCTCATGCCAACGCCTAGGGTGCTCATCGATTTTCCTCTTGATCAGCTTGATAAGACTCTGGTTGGACGCCTCAGCTTGCCCATTTGCTTGAGCGTAGTACGGAGATGACCGTATCAGTTTAATCCCTGTGTCTTCACAGAACTTTCTGAACTCGTGAGAAACAAAAACCGAACCTCCATCGGTTGTGATAGTCTGGGGAATCCCAAACCTATGAATGACGTGCTCTTTTACGAAATTGATGACATCTTTTGAACTTACTGATTTCATAGGGACGGCTTCCACCCACTTGGTAAAATAATCTGTGATGGCCAAGATCCACATGTGGCCCTTGCTTGACGGAGGATTGATCTTGCCGATCATGTCCATGCCCCAACCTCGGAATGGCCAAGGCTTGATGATGGGATTCATTGCTGATGCGGGTACCATCTGGATCTTTCCAAATTTCTGACATGCTTGACACCCTTTGTAGTAGTTGAAACAGTCCTCAAGCATAGTGGGCCAATAAAACCCTGATCGCATGATCAACCATTTCATCTTATGAGCCGATTGGTGAGTTCCACAGGCTCCTTCGTGTACCTCGTGTAGGAGCTGATTGGCCTCGGCTGTCCCCAGGCACTTGAGCAATAGCCCTTCCAGAGTCCTGTAAAACATGTCATCCCCGATAAGCACGTACTTCATGGCTTTGTACCTTATCCGTTTAGGTGCCCCCCGAGCCGAATCTTTCAAGTAATTGAAGATATCGGCTCTCCAGTCGTCTGCTTCTAGAAACTGTACCTGGACATCGGCTCCTTCTACCATATCCTTGTACCCTGAAGCTATCTGCGCAAGATCGTTCGCCTCGGTGTTCTGCGCTCGTGGGATCCAAGTGAAGTTGATGTACCGGAATTGCGTCATCAGCTCGCGGCAGTGCAGCCATAATGGGAAGAGGGACTCGCTCTCGCACTTGTAGTCCTCCGTGAGCTGGGAAATCACCAACTTAGAGTCTCCAAAAATTTCCACTGCTTCCGCTCCGGCTTCGAGGAGTAACTCCATCCCCTTGCGTATTGCCTCGTACTCGGCTACATTGTTAGTGGGAGAGGTAGACAATATGATCGAGAAGGAAAATGTTGCCCCCCGGGGCGACACGAGAAAAATGCCGATGCCGCAGCCATCGTCACAAACTGATCCGTCGAAAAACATAGCCCATGCTTTTATGGACAGTGCTGCTATGTTAGTGTTGATTCTCTCGGCAATAAGATCAGCCAGCGCCTGTCCCTTAACAGCTTTCGCAGGCTGATACCGGATGTCAAACTCTGATAATGCAAACATCCATTTGCCCAATCGGCCTTTTAACATAGGAGCCGATAGCATGTGCTTTATGACGTCCGACTTGCATATGATGATGACCTCACGATAGCAAAATGTGGCAGCTTGGTGCATGTAAAAACAAACAGAGGCACAACTTGTCGATATCGGATACCGCGTCTCAAGGCCCAAAGATCCTTCGCTTATGTAGAATACGACTCGCTCTAGCCCATCATACACTTGTACCACCACCGAGGCGATGGACGTGTCACCATCGACAAGTAAATGTAGAACGGTTTGTCTGGGGTGGAACTAACACCGCGGCTTTGTCGATATTCCTTGATCTCGTCAAGGCCCGTTGTTGTTACGCCCCCGAATTCCTCGTCAGCTTTAATTTTTACGAGCCCCATGAACGGCTCTATCCTTCCTGACAGGTTAGAGATGAATCGTCTGACGGTTGATCTTGCCGAGAGATGCAGCTCTTTCTTTGTGGTGGGTGGCTTCATTGTTGATCGCCTCGACTTTTCAGCCGATCTCAATTCCGCGTTCATGGACCAAAAACCCAAGAACCGACCGTCACTCGAAGGCACACTTCTTTGATTCATCCTCGGCCAAACTTTCTTGTTCGGTCCAGACGTTGCAGATCGCCCAAGTGCCCTGCGCTGAAGCGACTTGACCACCACGCCATCGATGTAGATTTCCACCGGTTTGCCGATCGATCATGGAAGATATAATTCATGGCCCTTTGATACGTGGCGCGGCATTTTTCAGTCCAAACGTCATGACTACATATTCAAATAACCCCACGGACCGGACTCAATGCGCCTTGTGTATGTCCGGAGCCATGAAGATCTGGTTGTACCCGGCATTGCCGTCCATGAAGCTCAAAATTTTATGACCAGCGCTGCGTTGATCAATGTTTCGCCACCGCATCGGATATTCATCCTTTGGGGTAGCTCTGAGATCTCGAAAATCTATAGCAACACGCCATTGGCCGCCCTTCTTCTCTCAGTGCACGATGCTAGAAATCCATTCAAGATACCGCATGGTCCGATCAACTTGGTCGGCATTTTCTCGACCTCTTTCTTGACTTCTTCCAAAATTTCGCCTTCATTTGTCGTGCTCGCTGTTGAAATGGCGAAATCCTTTTTGAGCGGGAGCCGATGCTCGATGATGCTCTGTCCAACCTGCATCTCTGTAGTCCCATGCGGCGCCTGGATATTGTTTCAACAGGCTATCATCGGTTCCCGAGCCTTGGTTCTAACTTCTGGCGATAAATGTTGGTCGGTGCTTATCCCCAGGACCAATGTCGATCTCTTCTAGCTCATCAGCTGATGTAAACCCATACCCTAGCTTTCCGTCACCTGTCAAATCGACGCTAAACACAGGGCAAACGGTGGGTGAGGACAACAAATAATTTGGGCGATCGCTGAATCGCCCCTTCTTGCTTGCATCATCAAGGACGGTTTACACCTTATTATTTTACGGGCGTAGTATCTCCGCTACGACTACATGAACTGCTTGTCGTATGATCGCTGCTTTTTATTTTTTGTGGCCGATCGCAGGGATCGGCCGTACCACGGATGATCGTGGGCTTTTCTACTCTGTAAGGCCAGTGGATAAGACCAGCCTCACCCCGTTTTTTGTAGCTTCAATACGCTCGCAGCCGTCTAGATTGATTCCAGAGATCGGCTCTTGGTCTTCCGCTTCCCAGATGTTCATGCCAGCAGTGGAAACCTCGATAGAATCGTCTGCATGGACGACCTCCACTTCATCCCGCCCCATCAGACGCACCGTGCATCGTGGATGGAATGCAGCGATTAGCGTGGATCCAATCCTTCCTAGCAAGACGGCGAGGTACTTTTGCTGTTCACGACGAAAATGACGTGGGTATGGTTTTCCTGCCCACGCCGATCCACGCTCGTAACGCCTTGCTTCAAGACTGGCCGCTTAAGTCGCTTAGCGTGATGTTGGTTTTGATCAGGTCCGCAGGAGCGCCCCAAACGTCGTAGCATGGAGTATGGCATGATATTAATCGCCCGGTGTCCACCAACATCTTGCCGACGGGTTGTCCATTGATGTAGCCCCGCAGTAGGCTTTCAGATGTTTGTAACCCTTCTCACGTGGCTTCTCAAAGATAACCGGCCGTGGGCCGCAGTCAAGTTGTGCCACTGGTAGCATATTGGTTTGTGGCGCGCAGAACTCTGCCGGGAGCACGAACACCATGTTTGTGCCAGCCGATGCCTGTGCATCGGCTTTTATTAGCTTGGGTCGCCACTCTTTCCTTGTCGCGCGGCCCTCCGTCTCCGTAGTCTGCCTTACTTTGACGGCCAGATCAGGCCGTGCTTTCTTTAGCGCGTGGAGATACTGCGCTTCAGCCTCTTCTAAGTTACGCAGCCGTTGCACTCTACGCTTCTGGGTGTGTCTGAGTCCATCGGGGCACCACCTTGGACGGTGGAACCTGTCTTCTTCTTTGTCATCCCTGGGCCTCTCAAGGCCCTTCGCTCGAGCGGACTCCTTAGGACGGCTCTGAGGTTGGAGAGGTCCTAGACGTTCGAACACTGATACTGGCCTCGTGCCCTTCTTTCGTTGTCCACATTCTGGGCAGTTGTCGGCTGTGGGCAATCGGCTCATTCCCACGTCCCAGCAATGCTTGAAAAAGGGGCAATCCCAATGTTTGTCTGCGCCTTCCTTCTCTTTGGGTGGTCTCCTGGCGAGGTGCCCATGTCCTTCATTGCCTCCACTATGTCAAGGCGCTGATCATGCCGACGCCATACTTATTAAGGAGATGCGTGGAATGTGGCTTCCGATACCGCACCTCCTCACCTGTTCCTCTGATAAGTATCTCCCGTCATCGTGGCCGGGCCGGTCGCGTGGACCAGCCTTCTCTCTTTCTTTGCCCCGAGAGTGATCGCCTCCTTCCTTGTACGTGTCATGGTGGTGCCCAGACCCAGCCATGTTGACACCGAACGAAAAGTCCAGTTGACGTCTCGCGGAGCGACTGAGCTCTATCATGTTGACACCGGGGAACGGGTTCGTGTCCACTTTCATGGCGAACTGGCCGAGGATCAGACGGCCTTGTTCTATAGCCATCTGGATTTGGCGGCGAAGCTCCTTGCACTCGTTGGTGGGGTGAGTGAACGAATGATGCCACTTGCAGTATGGTCTCCCGTTCATCTCCTGAGCCGTAGGGATTTTGTGGCCTTCGGGCAACCTCAGCTGCTTCTCCTTCAGCAGTAGATCGAATATCTGCTCAGCTTTGCTCACATCGAAGTCGAACCCTCTCGCAGGCCCTTGCTGTTTCACCCATTTACAGGCCACAGGATCTGCCCCCCGAGCCCATTCAGCCACGGCCACCTCCTGGTCCTGCGTAGGATCTTCCTCTTCTGCATCGACCAGGCTTATCGGACGTTTGAATTTGTCTTGGTACAACTCAGGTGGCGCTGCTCATACATCGCCGTTCGGGCCATGTGCGCCAATGAGTTGTATTCTACCTGGAATGCCACGTCCTTGATGGGTGCTGAGAGGCCTGATACTGCCAGCTCGATTGCTTCCTTCTCAGTTAAACGAGCCGAGTAACATCTGTTCTTGATGGTCCTGAAGCGCTGGATGTATTCGGCTACAGTTTCTCCCCGCTTCTGTCGTACTTGCGCCAGGTCTGCAATGCCAGCCTCGGTAGCCTCCGAATGGTATTGGATGTGGAACTGTTCTTCCAGTTGTTTCCAGGTGCGGATTGAATCAGGTGGCAGCGAGGTGTACCACCCAAAGGCTGGTCCTGTTAGAGATTGTGCAAAAAATCTCACGCGCATTTGATCCGATGCCGAAATCATGCCTAGCTGTGCCAGGTATCGGATTATGTGCTCGATCGAGCTTGACCCCTCTGATCCGCTGAATCTTGAGAACTCAGGGAGCTTATATTTGGGCGGTAGTGGAATCAGGTCAAACTCGTTGGGGTACGGCTTTGAGTAGCCGACAGCGCCTTTTCGCACGGCGAACCGATCTCTCAGATGGTAGTGATTTGGTCCATCGCTTGAGCTGCAGGGCTAGACTCTCATGGCTTGTTCCATGCGTGCTTGGCTAGCCACGCCTTGCTTGTCGGCGTCCATCCCATACATCGTTGCTCGAGAACGCCGCCTCAAGACCTGCAGGAACCCCGCGGACACTCCTGCGGTTGCGATCTGCTGGTGCGCGCCAAGTTGTTGCAGTCCGCACGAGGCACATATGTACCCATGCGGATCTCCTTGGGTGGCTCAACAGGAATTGGCAATCACTGGATCGCCTCCGCCTTGTAGACAATGTATGCCGCTGATCTGGCGGCTGGAGCCGCGATGTGAATGGCGATTGCGGCTGGTGTGGAGCGGTCTTTCTCTGGTGGGTTCCTAAAGTGGGCCCCACGGAGAGTACTGATGTTTCATGATCTCTCGACCACGCGAACCGCGACCCGCCAACGTTCACCAGGCTCTCGAGTGGCGGTAGAGAATGAGCCACCATGTAGTTGACCTCCGTCGAGAGCTCGAGCGTTCCTCCGAAGGAATGCACAGATCCACTTCATCGAGAGCACCCTCGGGAGAATCCTTCCACCGATGCCACGCCAGACGGGTCCTCTCGAAAGAGCCGATGAGGTCGGCTTCAAGAGCTCTTTGATCTCGTCATACTTCGCTTTGTGCTCAGCAGAAGCTCGTCGTGACGTGACCGCCTGTTCTCCATCGAAGGCCGGACATTGATGTATATGTTGTTGAATGTCCCACCGGCGTGCGTAATGTGTTGCTGTCAAAACTCACCCGGGCAGTGACGAGCAACACGAAGAGCCGGAGGCTCCAGAGCGGCCGGGCCCTAGTCCCTCGGTCGACGGCCCGCAAATCTTCCGGCACGCACGCGTCCTGTCTTGGTTCGAGGGCGTGCCACCTGACCTATACCTGGTCAGGAAGGTGATGAATTGTTCCGATTGGTTTCCTGCACGGTAAACAAGTATACGTAAAATTCGAGCCGTGATCGTCTCCCAGGTTTCCCTGTAAATCGGCTTTCAGAGCCGATTATCCCCATGGCTTTGCATTGGATCTATGATAACATGGGGTTTTGCTTAATTACTACAAGTTAAATCGATCTACGATAGTTTGGTGTTTTCACTACGCAACCGGAACGTCCCACGCGTAGTTGAGCCTAATAGATACGAAAAATAGTAGAAAACCGATCCTAGAGAAGGCCTAAAAACCAACATAACGTCAATTCCGGGCGTCCTCTAAGATCAATAAACCATACCTTACGTATTACCGGATCGTTCAACCCGTTTGTGAGGCCTAATCACGTAGATATTAAACTAAACCTTGATGAACAAGGCACAACTATAACAGATCAAATCGACTAAGTAGAAATCAAGCAAGATGCCACATTCACACCCGGGAGAAGGTGCAAAGACGGCGAGACAGCTAGAGGTAGCATAAATAAGCAATCATAGTAAAAGTATCGATGCTAGCTCTAACAAATCTGTGGTAAAGGTGTTACTCGCCATCAACAAGGCTTAGTACGAGTAACACCGGACAACGATAGAATATCGCCTAGATCGCAAGATGCGATCTAGGCAAAGATGGCACTTACCCAAGAAAAACCCTAGAAACAAGGGGTGGCGATGCGCCGAGATTGTGTTTGTTGTGAACGTGATTGTCCTCCTTTTCTCAATAACCCTAGGTACATATTTATAGTCCGGAGACTCTCTACTTTTGGAATAACTCTACAACTCTATCTTTACCTAAACATAAACGGAACCTAAACAAACACGAATCCTACTATGATACAAGATACACGGGCAATTCAGCCCAAATCTACGCATTAGGCCGATCCAACAACACCTTGAATATATGTATCTTCTAAGCCCATCTTGATCACGGCCCATCTCCATCTTAGGCCAAAATATGGCGATAACAGTCACATAATATGACACCACGCGAAGGTTTCATGTTGTTTGGATCGTTTTTGAATTTATAATGCCCGTTTTAAACCATCGTTATACTTTGTCGAAGGGTGGGCATGAAGATTCTTAGCTCGGGGCTGAGACTCGATAAACTTGAAGTGGATCTATGATGAAACAATATATTTTTAACCTAAAAATGATTTTTGTAAAAAAATCATGAGCATCCGATGATGTACCTGTAGTTCATATCTGACCTACTTTCTCCCGATTCGGCATGAATTTGTCTTTTTCACCAGAGATATACGGAAATGTTTGAGATCCCCCTGTTATGACATTATCCATGTAAGGTGGTCTAGTATTTTTGAAAAATGTGACGGTAGCATTTTGAATTAGCCATTTGGTGGTTGCTTCATAAAACCGCTCGGTTTTGCACTCGATAAATGGAAACGGCTTTTTCGTGCGACGAAAAGGAAAACTTCCTCCTGAAACATTATTCGCCATCCCATGATGCATACTTATGCACAATATGGACACATTATCACAAAATATGCCTTCATTTTAGCCAAAACATTGGTCATTTGACCCGAAAGCCAAGAAACCTCGAACGAGATAGGTCATTTCGTGAAGGTTTTTTTGAGAAATAATCAATATACCAAGTTTGATATTTTTACTTCTAACTATGTCACATAATATGACACCACGCGAAGTTTTCATGTTGTTTGGATCGTTTTTAAATTTATAATGCCCGTTTTAAACCATTGTTATACTTTGTCGAAGGGCGGGCATGAAGATTCTTAGATCGGGGCTGAGACTCGCTAAACTTCAAGTGGATCTATGATGAAACAATATATTTTTAACCTAAAAATGATTTTTGTAAAAAATCATGAGCATCCGATCATCTACCTGTAGTTCATATCTGACCCACTTCCTGCCGATTCGGCAGGAAGTGGTCTTTTTCACCAGGGATAGACGGAAATGTTTGAGATACCCCTGTTATGACATTATCCATGTAAGGTGGTCTAGTATTTTTGAAAAATGTGACGGTAGCATTTTGAATTAGCCATTTGGTGGTTGCTTCACAAAACCGTTCGTTTTTTGCACTCGGTAAATGGAAAACGGCTTTTTGGTGCGACGAAAAGGAAAAATTCCTCCTGAAACATTATTCGCCATCCCATGATGCATACTTATGCACAATATGGACACATTATCACAAACTATGCCTTCATTTTAGCCAAAACATTGGTCATTTGACCTGAATGCCTAGAAACCTCGAACGAGATAGGTCATTTCCTGAAGGTTTTTTCGAGACATAATCAATATACCAAGTTTGATATTTTTCCTTCTAACTATGTCACATAATATGACACCACGCGAAGGTTTCATGTTGTTTGGATCGTTTTTGAATTTATAATGCCCGTTTTAGACCATCGTTATACTTTGTCGAAGGGCGGGCATGAAGATTCTTAGCTCGGGGCTGAGACTCGCTAAACTTGAAGTGGATCTATGATGAAACAACATATTTTGAACCTAAAAATGATTTTTGTAAAAAATCATGAGCATCCGATCATGGACCTGTAGTTCATATCTGACCCACTTCCTACCTATTCGGCAGGAATTTGTCTTTTTTTCCAGGGATAGACGGAAATGTTTAAGATTCCCCTGTTATGACATTATCCATGTAAGGTGGTCTAATATTTTTGAAAAATGTGACGGTAGCATTTTGAATTAGCCATTTGGTGGTTGCTTCACAAAACCGTCCGTTTTTTGCACTCGGTAAATGGAAAACGGCTTTTTGGTGCGACGAAAAGGAAAACTTCCTCCTGAAACATTGTTCGCCATCCCATGATGCATACTTATGCATAATATGGACACATTATCACAAACTATGCCTTCATTCTAGCCATAACATTGGTCATTTGACCCAAAAGCCAAGAAACCTCGAACGAGATAGGTCATTTCGTGAAGGTTTTTTTGATACATAATCAATATACCAAGTTTCATATTTTTCCTTCTAACTATGTCACATAATATGACACCACACGAAGGTTTCATGTTGTTTGGATCGTTTATGAATTTATAATGCCCGTTTTAAACCATCGTTATACTTTGTCGAAGGGCGGGCATGAAGAGTCGTCGCTCGGGGCTGAGACTCGCTAAACTTGAAGTGGATCTATGATGAAACAACATATTTTGAACCTAAAAATGATTTTTGTAAAAAATCATGAGCATCCGATCATGTACCTGTAGTTCATATCTGACCCACTTCATGCCGATTCGGCAGGAATTTGTCTTTTCACGTGGTTAGGGAAATGTTTGAGATCCCCCTGTTATGACATTATCCATGTAAGGTGGTCTAGTATTTTTGAAAAATGTGACGGTAGCATTTTGAATTAGCCATTTGGTGGTTGCTTCACAAAACCGTTCGTTTTTTCCACTCGGTAAATGGAAAACGGCTTTTTGGTGCGACGAAAAGGAAAAATTCCTCCTGAAAAATAATTCGTCATCTCATGATGCATACTTATGCACAATATGGACACATTATCACAAACTATGCCTTCATTTTAGCCAAAACATTGGTCATTTGACCCGAAAGCCAAGAAACCTCGAACGAGATAGGTCATTTCGTGAAGGTTTTTTTGAGACATAATCAATATACCAAGTTTGATATTTTTCCTTCTAACTATGTCACATAATATGACACCACGCGAAGGTTTCATGTTGTTTGGATCGTTTTTGAATTTATAATGCCCGTTTTAAACCATCGTTATACTTTGTCGAAGGGCGGGCATGAAGATTCTTAGCTCGGGGTTGAGACTCGCTAAACTTGAAGTGGATCTATGATGAAACAACATATTTTGAACCTAAAAATGATTTTTGTAAAAAATCATGAGCATCCGATCATGTACCTGTAGTTCATATCTGACCCACTTCCTACCGATTCGGCAGGAATTTGTCTTTTTTACCAGGGATAGACGGAAATGTTTAAGATTCCCCTGTTATGACATTATCCATGTAAGGTGGTCTAATATTTTTGAAAAATGTGACGGTAGCATTTTGAATTAGCCATTTGGTGGTTGCTTCACAAAACCGTCCGTTTTTTGCACTCGGTAAATGGAAAACGGCTTTTTGGTGCGACGAAAAGGAAAACTTCCTCCTGAAACATTGTTCGCCATCCCATGATGCATACTTATGCATAATATGGACACATTATCACAAACTATGCCTTCATTCTAGCCATAACATTGGTCATTTGACCCAAAAGCCAAGAAACCTCGAACGAGATAGGTCACTTCGTGAAGGTTTTTTTGAGACATAATCAATATACCAAGTTTCATATTTTTCCTTCTAACTATGTCACATAATATGACACCATGCGAAGGTTTCATGTTGTTTGGATCGTTTTTGAATTTATAATGCCCGTTTTAAACCATCGTTATACTTTGTCGAAGGGCGGGCATGAAGATTCTTAGCTCGGGGATGAGACTCGCTAAACTTGAAGTGGATCTATGATGAAACAACATATTTTGAACCTAAAAATGATTTTTGTAAAAAATCATGAGCATCCGATCATGTACCTGTAGTTCATATTCGACACTTCCTCCGCCGATTCGGCAGAATTTGTCTTTTCACTGTGGATAGAAGGAAATATTTGAGATCCCCCTGTTATGACATTATCCATGTAAGGTGGTCTAGTATTTTTGAAAAATGTGACGGTAGCATTTTGAATTAGCCATTTGGTGGTTGCTTCACAAAACCGTCCGTTTTTTGCACTCGGTAAATGGAAGACAGCTTTTTGGTGCGACGAAAAGGAAAACTTCCTCGTGTAACATTATTCGCCATCCCATGATGCATACTTATGCACAATATGGACACATTATCATAAACTATGCCTTTATTTTAGCCAAAACATTGGTCATTTGACCCGAAAGCCAAGAAACCTCGAACGAGATAGGTCATTTCGTGAAGGATTTTTTGAGACATAATCAATATACCAAGTTTCAATAAACCATCGTTATACTTTGTCGAAGGGTGGGCATGAAGATTCTTAGCTCGGGGCTGAGACTCGATAAACTTGAAGTGGATCTATGATGAAACAATATATTTTTAACCTAAAAATGATTTTTGTAAAAAAATCATGAGCATCCGATGATGTACCTGTAGTTCATATCTGACCTACTTTCTCCCGATTCGGCAGGAATTTGTCTTTTTCACCAGAGATATACGGAAATGTTTGAGATCCCCCTGTTATGACATTATCCATGTAAGGTGGTCTAGTATTTTTGAAAAATGTGACGGTAGCATTTTGAATTAGCCATTTGGTGGTTGCTTCATAAAACCGTCGGTTTTTGCACTCGGTAAATGGAAAACGGCTTTTTCGTGCGACGAAAAGGAAAACTTCCTCCTGAAACATTATTCGCCATCCCATGATGCATACTTATGCACAATATGGACACATTATCACAAAATATGCCTTCATTTTAGCCAAAACATTGGTCATTTGACCCGAAAGCCAAGAAACCTCGAACGAGATAGGTCATTTCGTGAAGGTTTTTTTGAGAAATAATCAATATACCAAGTTTGATATTTTTACTTCTAACTATGTCACATAATATGACACCACGCGAAGGTTTCATGTTGTTTGGATCGTTTTGAATTTATAATGCCCGTTTAAACCATCGTTATACTTTATCGGAAGGCGGGCATGCGATTCTTAGCTCGGGGCTGAATCGCTAAACTTGAAGTGGATCTATGATGAAACAACATATTTTGAACCTAAAATGATTTTTGTAAAAATCATGAGCATCCGATCATGTACCGTAGTTTATATTCGACCACTTCCTGCCGATTCGCAGGAATTTGTCTTTTTACCGTGGATACGGAAATGTTTAAGATCCCCTGTTATGACATTATCCATGTAAGGTGGTCTAATATTTTTGAAAAATGTGACGGTAGCATTTTAAATTAGCCATTTGGTGGTTGCTTCACAAAACCGTCGTTTTTGCACTCGTAAATGGAAAACGGCTTTTGGTGCGACGAAAGGAAAAATTCCTCCTGAAACATTGTTCGCCATCCCATGATGCATACTTATGCATAATATGGACACATTATCACAAACTATGCCTTCATTCTAGCCATAACATTGGTCATTTGACCCAAAAGCCAAGAAACCTCGAACGAGATAGGTCATTTCGTGAAGGTTTTTTTGAGACATAATCAATATACCAATTTTCATATTTTTCCTTCTAACTATGTCACATAATATGACACCACGCGAAGGTTTCATGTTGTTTGGATCGTTTATGAATTTATAATGCCCGTTTTAAACCATCGTTATACTTTGTCGAAGGGCGGGCATGAAGATTCGTCGCTCGGGGCTGAGACTCGCTAAACTTGAAGTGGATCTATGATGAAACAACATATTTTGAACCTAAAAATGATTTTTGTAAAAAATCATGAGCATCCGATCATGTACCTGTAGTTCATATCTGACCCACTTCATGCCGATTCGGCAGGAATTTGTCTTTTTCACCAGGGTTAGGGAAATGTTTGAGATCCCCCTGTTATGACATTATCCATGTAAGGTGGTCTAGTATTTTTGAAAAATGTGACGGTAGCATTTTGAATTAGCCATTTGGTGGTTGCTTCACAAAACCGTTCGTTTTTTCCACTCGGTAAATGGAAAACCGGTTTTTGGTGCGACGAAAAGGAAAACTTCCTCCTGAAAAATAATTCGTCATCTCATGATTCATACTTATGCACAATATGGACACATTATCACAAACTATGCCTTCATTTTAGCCAAAACATTGGTCATTTGACCCGAAAGCCAAGAAACCTCGAACGAGATAGGTCATTTCGTGAAGGTTTTTTTGAGACATAATCAATATACCAAGTTTGATATTTTTCCTTCTAACTATGTCACATAATATGACACCACGCGAAGGTTTCATGTTGTTTGGATCGTTTTTGAATTTATAATGCCCGTTTTAAACCATCGTTATACTTTGTCGAAGGGCGGGCATGAAGATTCTTAGCTCGGGGCTGAGACTCGCTAAACTTGAAGTGGATCTATGATGAAACAACATATTTTGAACCTAAAAATGATTTTTGTAAAAAATCATGAGCATCCGATCATGTACCTGTAGTTCATATCTGACCCACTTCCTACCGATTCGGCAGGAATTTGTCTTTTTTACCAGGGATAGACGGAAATGTTTAAGATTCCCCTGTTATGACATTATCCATGTAAGGTGGTCTAATATTTTTGAAAAATGTGACGGTAGCATTTTGAATTAGCCATTTGGTGGTTGCTTCACAAAACCGTCCGTTTTTTGCACTCGGTAAATGGAAAACGGTTTTTTGGTGCTTAAAACGAAAACTTCCTCCTGAAACATTGTTCGCCATCCCATGATGCATACTTATGCATAATATGGACACATTATCACAAACTATGCCTTCATTCTAGCCATAACATTGGTCATTTGACCCAAAAGCCAAGAAACCTCGAACGAGATAGGTCACCGTGAAGGTTTTTTGAGACATAATCAATATACCAAGTTTCATATTTTCCTTCTAACTATGTCACATAATATGACACCATGCGAAGGTTTCATGTTGTTTGGATCGTTTTGAATTTATAATGCCCGCTTTTAAACCATCGTTATACTTTGTCAAGCGGGCATGAAGATTCTTAGCTCGGGGCTGAGACTCGCTAAACTTGAAGTGGATCTATGATGAAACAACATATTTTGAACCTAAAAATGATTTTTGTAAAAAATCATGAGCATCCGATCATGTACCTGTAGTTCATATCTGACCCACTTCCTGCCGATTCGGCAGGAATTTGTCTTTTTCACCAGGGATAGAAGGAAATATTTGAGATCCCCCTGTTATGACATTATCCATGTAAGGTGGTCTAGTATTTTTGAAAAATGTGACGGTAGCATTTTGAATTAGCCATTTGGTGGTTGCTTCACAAAACCGTCCGTTTTTTGCACTCGGTAAATGGAAGACAGCTTTTTGGTGCATTTAAAAGGAAAACTTCCTCGTGTAACATTATTCGCCATCCCATGATGCATACTTATGCACAATATGGACACATTATCATAAACTATGCCTTTATTTTAGCCAAAACATTGGTCATTTGACCCGAAAGCCAAGAAACCTCGAACGAGATAGGTCATTTCGTGAAGGTTTTTTTGAGACATAATCAATATACCAAGTTTCATATTTTTCCTTCTAACTATGTCACATAATATGACACCACGCGAAAGTTTCATGTTGTTTGGATCGTTTTTGAATTTATAATGCCTGTTTTAAACCATCGTTATACTTTGTCGAAGGGCGGGCATGCAGATTCTTAGCTCGGGGCTGAGACTCGCTAAACTTGAAGTGGATCTATGATGAAACAACATATTTTGAACCTAAAAATGATTTTTGTAAAAAATCATGAGCATCCGATCATGTACCTGTAGTTCATATCTGACCCACTTCCTGCCGATTCGGCAGGAATTTGTCTTTTTTACCAGGGATAGACGGAAATGTTTAAGATCCCCCTGTTATGACATTATCCATGTAAGGTGGTCTAATATTTTTGAAAAATGTGACGGTAGCATTTTAAATTAGCCATTTGGTGGTTGCTTCACAAAACCGTCCGTTTTTTGCACTCGGTAAATGGAAAACGGCTTTTTGGTGCGACGAAAAGGAAAACTTCCTCCTAAAACATTGTTCGCCATCCCATGATGCATACTTATGCATAATATGGACACATTATCACAAACTATGCCTTCATTCTAGCCATAACATTGGTCATTTGACCCAAAAGCCAAGAAACCTCGAACGAGATAGGTCATTTCGTGAAGGTTTTTTTAAGACATAATCAATATACCAAGTTTCATATTTTTCCTTCTAACTATGTCACATAATATGACACCACGCGAAGGTTTCATGTTGTTTGGATCGTTTTTGAATTTATAATGCCCGTTTTAAACCATCGTTATACTTTGTCGAAGGGCGGGCATGAAGATTCTTAGCTCGGGGCTGAGACTCGCTAAACTTGAAGTGGATCTATGATGAAACAACATATTTTGAACCTAAAAATGATTTTTTATGCGGAGTACTTTAACCTCGGGGCTCGGGGCTGAGACCCGTGATTTTTTAAATCATAAATTTGCTTTTGCATCTGACTTCAGAAAACAAAAAAAATGTGTACTGAAATCCTCTGTGATCAAGTGATATCAACCTTCTACGATTTGGTTAGTGTAGCCATCCTCTGCATTTCTTAGACCAGTTAATTCCATGTAATTTCCTGAGGTTTCATATACGGAGTACTGTAACCTCTTGAGCTGTAAAACTGGGTATTTATTAGTTTCCTCAACTTGGCAGAACAGTTAAAATAAGCCATCTATGGTAGTATTGGGTCGAGGTTTTATTGATGTCGCAGCTGCTTGCTGCCATTTCCGCTGGGTGAGGGTTTGAGGGTGAGTGAGAAGGAGAACGGCCACGCTGATGAAAGTGGTTTTAAACCACACAATTTCTAATGAACAACTGAACTCAGTTTAGCATACAGCTGAGGTAATGATCCTGGCCGTGTGATCGCAATCAGACGATCCGCGTCGGGCTGTCCTTCATGTCCCATTTGGTCTGACGCCGCAGAGACTAATTTGTTCCCGCGTTTGGGCGGGTGTACTGATATTTTTCTAGTTGCTAGTTACTACATAGCATTATCCTAGTTGCTAGTTTATTTCTGGAGGAGCAGTATGTTTTATAGCTGCTACTATGTTTGCAGGAGCACTAGTAACTGTTTACATAGCATTTTCCTAGCTAGTTGCTAGTTTATTACTGGAGCAGTATGTATGTAGGTGCTGCTTTGTTTCCAGGAGCACTAGTTGCCAGTTTTGTAGTTCCGTTCCTTCTTCAGCATGTTTCTTGCTGCCACAATGTTTTCCTGGAATACTAGCTTGCTAGTTATACGGCTTGTTTTTTCTTGGATGCTAGTTTCTAACTTGGTGCCGTAGATTTCTAGCTTCTACTATGTTCCTGGAGCAATAGATGTAGCAAATTTGGGTAAAATAGGTGTAAGAATTTCAGAAGCAATAAGTACGTTCTAGCTTCTATTTTTCTCCTAGAGCACTAGATGAAAAATTGTTTTTGTCCTACTAATATGATATGGGGAAGATTAACTAGATGTAACAAATTCAGTGCCTTCTGTGTCAGTTTTCCATTGTTATTATTGTCATTACATGGCACTAGAAAAACCCAGTAGTTCATCAATATTCCTGTTTTAATCATGCACACCACATCGATGTAACTAGTCACACCAGTACTCCTTCGGTCCTTCCTAAGTTTGGAAGGATCTGCTTTTTTTTCACTTGACCTAATGCAGTATACATCACTACGGCACACAGGCTCTTTGCCGTGTGGGCAAAAGACACGGCAAAGGCCTTTCGGAACACGGCAAAGGCTTTGCCGTGTGTATACACACGGCAAATGCCACACGGCGTTAACGCAGCAAGGCCCTTTGCCGTGTGTTTTCCAAATAAGACACGGCAAAGGCTTTGCCGTGTGTCTCATCTTGTGAACACGGCAAAGTAAAGTAAGATAACGGTTTCAGCGGAGATCGGTGTCTATTCTTTGCCGTGTGTCTTCTTCAAAAGTACACGTAAAGAAGTTGTCTTTGCCGTGTGTCTTCTTGAAAAGTACACGGCAAGAAAGCTCTTTTGCCGTGTGTCTCGTGGAAAAAGTACACGGCAAAGAAACTGCTTTTTTTAAAAAAATAAAAATAATAATTTTGTTTCAAACTTTTTTGAATATTATTTACTTGATAATCTCATATAGAATATTTGAACCCTTTGTATGTTAAATATTATGTCAAATTGCACTCATAATCAAACTTCCCCTGTAGTCACCCATCCTAACACTACTCTAGGCCTAGCATGCTTAACTTCTTCGTTCCTTCCGAATGAGCTACCAAGAAAGAAATCATACCTTGTTGCTAATACTTCCATATCAATGATATTAACTCTTGGACCATGATGTCACACATCTCAATTTTAGATTCCAAACAATTATTTAAGTAAACAATAATGAAAAGTAATAATAATCTTGAATCCAAATAAAAAATAAAATGGTTTTATTTTATTTCCTTTTTCTATTTAATATGGAATAATTCATATATTTAAATCCGTAAATCGAATTGACAAATAAAATGTCTAAATCGATCAAAAAAATGTGAGGAATCCAAATATGACATCCATATAATCTTGTGAAAATGGGGTGGTATCATTTTGAATTATCCATTTGGTGGTTGCTTCATAAAACCCCCCGTTTTTTATGCCCGGAAAATGGAAAATGGCTTTTTGGGGCGAGGAAAAGGAAAACTTCCTTCAGCAACATTATTCGCCATTCCATAATGCACATGCATGCACGATATGGGTATATTATCACAAACTATGCCTTGATTCTAGCCATAATATTGGTCATTTGACTCGAAAGTCAGGAAACCTCGAATGAGATAGGTCATTTTGTGAAGGGTTTTTTGAGACATATTCAATATAACAAGTTTGATATTTTTACTTCCAACCATGTCACATAATATGACACCACCGAAGGTTTTGCATTGCTTTGATCGTTTTGAATTTTTATGACTCTTTTAAATTATCGACAAACTTTTTGAGCAGCGGGTATGAAGATTCTTAGCTCGAATGAGCCTCTCTAAACTTTCACTGGATCTTTGATAAAATAGCATATTGTGAACCTAAAAATTATTTTTGTAAAAAATCATGCCCATCAGATCATGTACCTGTAGTTCATATCTGACCCACTTCCTACCGTTTCGGCAGGAATTTGTCTTTTTCACCTGGAGTGGACAAAAAGGTTTGAGATCCCCCCGTTGGGACATTGTCCATTTAAGGTGGTCTAGTGTTTTTGAAAAATAGGGTGGTAGCATTTTAAATTAGCCATTTGTTCGTTGCTTCATAAAATCTCTCGTTTTTTTCGCTCAGAAAATAGAAAATGGCTTTTTGGTGCGACAAAAAGAAAAACTTCCTCCTGCAACATTGTTCACCATTCCATGAGGCACATGCATGCACAGTATAGGCAGATTATCATAAACTATGCCTTGATTCTAGCCATAACATTGGTCATTTGACCCGAAAGCCAGGAAACCTCGAATGAGATAGGTCATTTTGTGAAGGTTTTTTTGAGACATATTCAATATAACAAGTTTCATATTTTTCCTTCCAACCATGTCACATAATATGACACCGCGCGAAGGTTTCGCATTGTTTCGATCGTTTTTGAATTTTTTATGACTCTTTTAAACTATCGACAAACTTTGTCGAGCAACTGAAGATTCTTAGCTCGGAGAGCCTCTCTAAACTTTCACTGGATCTCTGATAAAATAGCATATTGTGAACCTAAAAATTATTTTTGTAAAAAATCATGCCCATCAGATCATGTACCTGTAGTTCATATCTGACCCACTTCCTGCCGTTTCGGCAGGAATTTGTCTTTTTCACCTAGACTAGACAGAAAGGTTTGAGATCCCCCCGTTGGGACATTTTCCATTTAAGGTGGTCTAATATTTTTGAAAAATAGGGTGGTAGCATTTTAAATTAGCCATTTGGTGGTTGCTTCATAAAATCTCTCGTTTTTTTCGTTCAGAAAATAGAAAATGGCTTTTTGGTGCGACTAAAAGAAAAACTTCCTCCTGTAACATTGTTCACCATTCCATGAGGCACATGCATGCACAATATGGGCACATTATCATAAACTATGCCTTGATTCTGGCCATAACATTGGTCATTTGACCCGATGTCTAGGAAACCTCGATGGGTATATGTCATGTTGTGAAGGTTTTTTTAGACATATTCAATATAACAAGTTTGATATTTTTCCTTACAACCATGTCACATAATATGACACCACGCGAAGGTTTCGCATTATTTCGATCGTTTTTGAATTTTTTATGACTCTTTAAAACTATCGACAAACTTTGTCGAGCAGCGGTATGAAGATTCTTAGCTCGGAGCTGAGCCTCTCTAAACTTTCACTGGATCTCGATGAAATAGCATATTGTGAATCTAAAATGATTTTTTTAAAAATCATGTCCATCCGATCATGTACACGTAGTTCATATCTAACCCACTTTCTACGATTCGGCAGAATTTGTCTTTTCACAGGTGGACGGAAGGTTTGAGATCCCCCTGTTGGGACATTGTACATTTAAGGTGGTCTAGTATTTTTGAAAAATGGGGTGGTAGCATTTTAAATTATCCATTTGGTGGTTGCTTCATAAAATCTCTCGTTTTTTTCGCTCAGAAAATTGAAAATGGCTTTTTGGTGCGACGAAAGTAAAAACTTCCTCTTGCAACATTGTTCACCATTCCATGAGGCACATGCATGCACAATATGGGCAGATTATCACAAACTATGCCTTGATTCTAGCCATAACATTGGTCATTTGACCCGAAAGCGAGGAAACCTCGAATGAGATAGGTCATTTTATGAAGGTTTTTTTGAGACATATTCAATATAACAAGTTTGATATTTTTCCTTGCAACCATGTAACATAATATGACACCACGCGAAGGTTTCGCATTGTTTCGATCGTTTTTGAATTTTTATGCATGTTTAAATCTATGGTCAAAACAGCGAGCATGAAGAGTCTTATGCTATATAAATATCTAATGTTTTAGTGTACATAGATAGATCTTATTTTTCTGCAAATTTTGATATATTATTTGTATTTTCTGAATTAGAATGATTTTTTATGATTTTCCTAAGAGTAATGTGATAAAAGGCGAAAAAGAAAAAAGACTTTCTTGTGTACTTGAAATACACCAAGAAAGAAGCTGTCTTTTAGTGTGTCTTCTTGAAAAGTACACGCAAAGAAGCTTCTTTTGTGTGTCTCGTGGAAAAAGTACACGGCAAAGAAACTGCTTTTTTAAAAAAAATAAAAATAATAATTTTGTTTCAAACTTTTTTGAATATTATTTACTTGATAATCTCATTTAGAATTATTGAACCCTTTGTATGTTAAATATTATGTCAAATTGCACTCATAATCAAACTTCCCCTGTAGTCACCCATCCTAACACTACTCTAGGCCTAGCACGCTTAACTTCTTCGTTCCTTCCGAATGAGCTACCAAGAAAGAAATCATACCTTGTTGCTAATACTTCCATATCAATGATATTAACTCTTGGACCATGATGTCACACATCTCAATTTTAGATTCCAAACAATTATTTAAGTAAACAATAATGAAAAGTAATAATAATCTTGAATCCAAATAAAAAATAAAATGGTTTTATTTTATTTCCTTTTTCTATTTAATATGGAATAATTCATATATTTAAATCAGAATCGAATTCGACAAATAAAATGTCTAAATCAATCAAAAAATGTGAGGAATCCAAATATTACATCCATATAATCTTGTGCAAACGGGGTGGTATCATTTTGAATTATCCATTTGGTGGTTGCTTCATAAAACCCCGTTTTTATGCGGAAAATGGAAAATGGCTTTTAGAGGCGAGGAAAAGGAAAACTTCCTTGACAACATTATTCGCCATTCCATAATGCACATGCATGCACGATATGGGTATATTATCACAAACTATGCCTTGATTCTAGCCATAATATTGGTCATTTGACTCGAAAGTCAAGAAACACCGAATGAGATAGGTCATTTTGTGAAGGGTTTTTGAGACATATTCAATATAACAAGTTTGATATTTTTACTTCCAACCATGTCACATAATATGACACCACGAAGGTTTTGCATTGCTTTGATCGTTTTGAATTTTTATGACTCTTTTAAATTATCGACAAACTTTTTCGAGCAGCGGGTATGAAGATTCTTAGCTCGGAGCTGAGCCTCTCTAAACTTTCACTGGATCTTTGATAAAATAGCATATTGTGAACCTAAAAATTATTTTTGTAAAAAATCATGCCCATCAGATCATGTACCTGTAGTTCATATCTGACCCACTTCCTACCGTTTCGGCAGGAATTTGTCTTTTTCACCTGGAGTGGACAAAAAGGTTTGAGATCCCCCCGTTGGGACATTGTCCATTTAAGGTGGTCTAGTGTTTTTGAAAAATAGGGTGGTAGCATTTTAAATTAGCCATTTGGTCGTTGCTTCATAAAATCTCTCGTTTTTTTCGCTCAGAAAATAGAAAATGGCTTTTTGGTGCGACAAAAAGAAAAACTTCCTCCTGCAACATTGTTCACCATTCCATGAGGCACATGCATGCACAGTATGGGCAGATTATCATAAACTATGCCTTGATTCTAGCCATAACATTGGTCATTTGACCCGAAAGCCAGGAAACCTCGAATGAGATAGGTCATTTTGTGAAGGTTTTTTTGAGACATATTCAATATAACAAGTTTCATATTTTTCCTTCCAACCATGTCACATAATATGACACCGCGCGAAGGTTTCGCATTGTTTCGATCGTTTTTGAATTTTTTATGACTCTTTTAAACTATCGACAAACTTTGTCGAACGACGGGTATGAAGATTCTTAGCTCGGAGCTGAGCCTCTCTAAACTTTCACTGGATCTCTGATAAAATAGCATATTGTGAACCTAAAAATTATTTTTGTAAAAAATCATGCCCATCAGATCATGTACCTGTAGTTCATATCTGACCCACTTCCTGCCGTTTCGGCAGGAATTTGTCTTTCACCTAGACTAGACAGAAAGGTTTGAGATCCCTCCGTTGGGACATTTTCCATTTAAGGTGGTCTAATATTTTTGAAAAATAGGGTGGTAGCATTTTAAATTAGCCATTTGGTGGTTGCTTCATAAAATCTCTCGTTTTTTTCGCTCAGAAAATAGAAAATGGCTTTTTGGTGCGACTAATAGAAAAACTTCCTCCTGTAACATTGTTCACCATTCCATGAGGCACATGCATGCATAATATGGGCACATTATCATAAACTATGCCTTGATTCTGGCCATAACATTGGTCATTTGACCCGAAAGCCAGGAAACCTCGAATGAGTTAGGTCATTTTGTGAAGGTTTTTTTAGACATATTCAATATAACAAGTTTGATATTTTTCCTTACAACCATGTCACATAATATGACACCACGCGAAGGTTTCGCATTATTTCGATTGTTTTTGAATTTTTTATGACTCTTTAAAACTATCGACAAACTTTGTCGAACGACGGGTATGAAGATTCTTAGCTCGGAGCTGAGCCTCTCTAAACTTTCACTGGATCTCTGATGAAATAGCATATTGTGAATCTAAAAATGATTTTTTTAAAAAATCATGTCCATCCGGTCATGTACCTGTAGTTCATATCTAACCCACTTTCTACCGATTCGGCAGGAATTTGTCTTTTTCACCTGGAGTGGACGGAAAGGTTTGAGATCCCCCTGTTGGGACATTGTACATTTAAGGTGGTCTGGTATTTTTGAAAAATGGGGTGGTAGCATTTTAAATTATCCATTTGGTGGTTGCTTCATAAAATCTCTCGTTTTTTTCGTTCAGAAAATTGAAAATGGCTTTTTGGTGCGTGAAAATAAAAACTTCCTCTTGCAACATTGTTCACCATTCCATGAGGCACATGCATGCACAATATGGGCAGATTATCACAAACTATGCCTTGATTCTAGCCATAACATTGGTCATTTGACCCGGCGAGAAACCTCGAATGAGATAGGTCATTTTATGAAGGTTTTTGAGACATATTCAATATAACAAGTTTGATATTTTTCCTTGCAACCATGTAACATAATATGACACCACGAAGGTTTCGCATTGTTTCGATCGTTTTGAATTTTTATGCATGTTTAAATCTATGGTCAAACGGCGAGCATGAAGATTCTTATTCAATATAAATATCTAATTTTGAGTGTACATAGATAGATCTTATTTTTCTGCAAATTTTGATATATTATTTGTATTTTCTGAATTAGAATGATTTTTTATGATTTTCCTAAGAGTAATGTGATAAAAGGCAAAAAAAAGAAAAAGACTTTCTTAGTGTGTCTGAAATACACACGGCAAAGGGCCTTTGCCGTGTGTACTACCGAATACACACGGCAAAGGACCGGCAAGGGCACACGGCAAAGAGACCACCGTCTACGGCCGTTAGCTCCTCCTGTTAAATGGACTTGTGGGGTCACGGGTCCCACCTCGTTGCCGTGATAACACCTATGCCGTGTGCCGTTGTCAACTTTGCCGAATGTATTTTCTTTGCCGTGTTCCTTTATGGGTCTTTGCCGTGTATATTTCTTTGCCGTGTTCTTTTTCAGAAATTTGCCGTGTTCACGTACTTTGCCGTGTATTTTCTGAGTTACACACGGCAAAGACTGTCTTTGCCGTGTTCCGGTGCGTTTGACACACGGCAAAGACGTGTCTACACGGCAGCGACATTTTTTCCCGTAGTGCATGCATTATACTAAATGTAGAAGGGAGTACTTACTTTTCATAGTTTGCAAAGTAACTTCTGCTCTTTTAGCTACTCATTTTCTTCTGTGTTCTAAAAGTAGATGGAACCAACGAACCCCACTGTACTTACATGTAGCTTACCAGAATGTATGTTCTTCCTCTGGTTTGAAACAGATTAATAGCTATCTTCTGCTCAAAGTTCTGTCAGTTTTGTACCTCAACATTTGGACCCAATTATGGACCATGAATACAATCTGGCACTGATTCGATATTAATCACATGATAGCATTATCCCTGCAATGGTGGTAAAAGGTTATTCTGGCAAAACTCAGAAACCTTGTTGGGTAGAACAATCTAGCTTTCTAGGAAATTAGTGCTAAACTCACACATAAGTGTATACTATTTATCTTATAGTGTTGCTAGGTGTTTACACTATTACTACTGATGAGATGTTTGTGTTCTGTTATCGATGTGACTTGGTTGATGCAGTGGTCACTTGAAGGAAAGACAAGGATGCTTGTCTACTATTTAATGTTCAGTCCAAAACATATCATGTTGAATTGGCTGTATACATAAGAATTTGCCTTCCACTTTATGATGGTGGATATATATACATCATGTTGCTTCCTATCGTGCAGTTATTATGTTCTTTATGCTTGTTGGTGTATAAACATATTGATAGCTTAAATATTGGTTGATCGATTTTGCTGTGGTTTGCAACAATTGATAGCTTCTGCTCAAAGTATGTCAAGTTTGTACATCTGATTTTTGCATCGAATTATGGATCTTGAATACAATTTGCACTGATTTGATATGAATCACAACATAGCTAGCTATGTCCCTTGAACGATGACAAAAGGATAGGTAATGTAATGAAAATAGTACCATACGTGTGGTTGTGAAGCTTAGGCAGCGCATTGAGCTAAATAGCGCACTGAGAAATAAATGCATCAATGCTACCTAGTGAGTTCATAAGTTGTGCCTGCTTTGAATGTGGTACATTTTCAAGTAAATTCTAGAGAAAATGGAGTTTGTACATGTTGCTATAGATTGACTAATAGAACCTTGCCTGACATGGAGTATGCATGATGGAAGTTTTTTATGTGGACAAGGAACCAAAGGTGGCAGCTCGATGACAATTACAAGGTAATTCACTTTTCACAATAAATTCAGTTCAACCATGAACTGCATTTTTTTTGCAGAAAACAGAAATTGTGTTGGTATCGAACAATCTATACCTCTTTGAGCCTACGCCTTAAATTAGTTTTCTTACTATTACTTGAAAATTTGAGAAGAGAATTAGTGGAAAGACTCCAGTAACATGGTGGCTAGCAATGAATGCAAGATATGCATCAGCACTGATATTGAACAATCATTGGCAACTACCCAATTATGGGTTTCACATAATATTGAAGCATGTGGTTTTGTGTACAATTTGTTATATCACCGAACTTTGTTGAGTAGAAGGTTTTTACAGCTGGTGAATACTATTTTGATGGCTTGGAACTAACTTTGCCGGACCAGATGGGGTTTTATTCCCATTTTTGAAAAAAAAGGAAATTAGTGCTAACCTCATGCAGAAGTATATACTCTAATGGTGCTGGGTGTTTTCAGCTGATGTTTATATCATTGTTGCTAATGAGATGTTTGTGATATCGTTATTGAGGTGACTTGGTTGGTGCAGTACTCTCACTTGAAAGAATGATCAGTCAAAAATTGGAGTAGTGTGATGTTTCTAATTACGCCACATATGGCTACACTAATGAATTAAAATACTTGCATTGCATCCGTAAAAAAGGACTTACATTGCATGGGCAACCTGAGCTTTTTTTAGTTTCTTTTAGAACTTTCTTTGATCACTATTTGCGCCAATGTATCTGTGCATGATATTGTACTCTTATTGTGGTCCTGTTTGTCGGCAATTTGCAATGGAGAAGTCGCAATCAAATGTAAACTTAGTTTTGATTTTGTTTAGTGATTTTTTAGATCATAATTTGGCTTTGCGTCTGACTTGACCAGAAAACAAAACAAAATTGTATCCATTGCAATCCTACGTGATGACATTTTGTTTTTTCGAGAATGCTCCGTGGCCACATGATACCACCCTGTTCCGATTTGGCTAGTGCTATCATCTACATTACTCAGAAGAGTTAGTTCCATGTAATTCCACGAGGTCTCACAAAACAACTGCTTTAACCCCTTGATCTTGAAAATTGGGTATTTAATAATCCCGTCAACTCTACAGTACAGTTTAAAATGATATCCGGATGAGGTTTTATTGATGCTGCAGCTGGCTGTTTGCAGGACATGTGGCTCAATAGATTCAGTTACAAAATCGTCTTATCGTACTAACATTGAACGCTCACTGCCCCCACGTCAAGGGGTCAGCGCCTAGATGTTGGGCGACATTGTTGTGTGGCGGACCCAGAAACTTAAGGAAGCCTGGGCGAACCAGTTTAAGTTGTGATTTTTTTGACACATTCGCTATAGAAACCTATAAAATGCAAGTTTTGTGCCGTCGGCAAGCCTGGGCAGTTGCCCTTGCTGAAGGGATGGTAGGTCTGTCCATGGATGCGTGAGTGCTTGAGGAGGAGACAGCGCATGTGGTATTGACTATAAGGTTAGCACACTCGTTTCTATAAAGATGAAAGAGCACACTTGTTTGAACAGTCACTTGGATCACATTCTTGATGAGCACATGAGACTAATTCATTTTATGGATCACTGGATGACTGAATATTTTGCAACATGCGTGTTTCTCGACAATGGTGTTAATGAAAGTCGTATATGACGAAGGTTTATATGATATACAAAAGTTTATAAATGTTATAATTTTGAAACACTTGTTGCAGTATCGAAGTATCTGATACGTATTTTGTTTTATGAAAACAGGTCCTTCTGCATGAGAGTTGCTTGCGAGCGAGGAGGTGACGTTGCGTGTTGATGGCGAGCATGATAATGATGGCCATCAACACTCTCTCTCAAGATTTATCATTTAGTTTATAGTTTTTGAATAATTATTGTAATCGGTGAAATATGAACCTTTTATAGTGTGTCTTATATTTTGTGATGGTTATTCATACAAGTTTCTAACAAGTCAGTTGTTCTGCTTTTATGAATGATTTCAATTATGTTCTTATGTTATTTTTGATTATGTTTGAATTATTAAAATTAAGAAACTAATTGATAATGCATGAACATTTTTAAAATGCCTAATCAGCATAATATGGGAAATACATCTGGCAATAAACCAAATAGTACTTAGTGGCATTAGTAATAAACCATTGATTGGAAATGTCAAACATTCACCTAGAATAAAGCCGTCTATAATTCGTGGAAGATTTTTGGGGTTATGTCATAAAACCAAAGTTTTAATGAACAAGTTCTTGGAAACTTATAAGACAAATTTCACGACAAGAACCAAAGAAGGGGCAAAGCTAGTATTGCTAAAGGTTTGGTGCATTCTCGAGAAAGTGTGTTTCTCGACAATGGTGTTAATGAAAGTAAGAGGATGGTGAAGGTCTGCGACCATGTATCGGAATGATGAGAAGCGTAACTGGAATATGTTCCAGTATGCGACTCTTCATGTTATAAGAAAAGAGAATCAATGATTTGATCACTAAAGTTTTTAGTTATGCTTTTACATAAAGTAGTAGGATTCACAAACATGCCCTACACCCGGTGTGGAGATAAATGTGAATTGATTGTCGCATTATTGGAACAAGACATACCTACGAACTACAAGGAACTTGATGGTAAACTAAAGTTACAAGAAATCCTAAAATTAAAACTTCACTTGAGATTAGAAAGTAAAATTGTTACCGAATCTCGTCAAGTAAAATTGTTACTTGATATTTCTGAAGGACGGCAAGGTTATAATAAATAAGTGGGAGTCTTAAAAGACAAAGCGCGATTCGTCAAGAAGGGTCTTGAGCGAATTCAAACGAATTTGATTCAGTATGCTAAATGTATAATGGATTTTAGAATCTTGTAAAAAAAAGTCTCGAATTGATATTTGATCAAGAGATTTCAAATTGTTCGAAATATCGAGAATGTATATGCACTAGTAGAAAACATGCCATCCGTTTGCGCCCCCTCAGAGCATTAGTCCCGGTTGCGCCACCAACCGAGACTAATGCTGGCACGCGTCCCGGTTCGAGCGGGCACGGGGCCCGAAGGCATGCATCCCGGTTGGTAAGAGGGCATACGTCCTGGTTTGTAACACAAACCGGGACTAAAGGTTGGACGCCAGCCACGCGGCGTTGAACACACCTTTAGTCCCGGTTTATGTTACAAACCGGGACGTATGCTCCCGCCCTCTATAAATGCAACGCCCCAGCCCTCTGCCTCCACTCTGTTTTTTCTCTTGGTGGAAGGTGTGAGGGGTGTGCTAGTTTTTTTCCCTATGCATGCATTCAAGGTGTTTGATGAAATGTTTGACTGAATAATTCCGTTCAATTTCTCATAGAACAAAAATATAGAAGGTGTCCGAGACGCACTTGAGCTTTCTCCTCTTTATTTCCCTCGATCGAGGTTAGCAATCTTATCTTTTCTCTGTCATTGATACAATGCATGTGTCGATGTGAATTGGTCATTTTACTATTTATGATGTCACCTTTTGATAAACTTACTTATATGATGCGGATGAGCGTCGGGAATGGATGTACGGTGGCCGTAGCGTGGGTATATGAAAGGCGTGGATAAATTTATCGATGTGGCTACGGCAAAAAAAGAGAATGGTTTTATACGTTGTCCGTGTGTTCAATGTCGGAACAACAAGGAGTACTCTTCCTCGAAAATCATTCGCGGCCACCTGATTATGAAAGGTTTCATGTCCAACTATAATTGCTGGACCAAGCACGGAGAAAGAGGGGTTATGATGGAAGATGGTGAAGAAGAAGATGATGATAACAACTATCATCATATGTTTCCTGAATATAGTGATACTGCAATGGAAGACAATGGAGAGGAAGGAGGTGAAGAACGGGCATCAGATGAGCCGGTTCGATCATAGTTAGAAATGGGCATAATAAATTTTAAAAAATCCAAACAATGAAAATCCTTCGCGTGATGTCATATTATGTGACATAGTTGAAAGGAAAAATACCAGACTTGGTATATTGATCATGTCTCGAAAAAACCTTCACAAAATGACCTATCATGTTCGAGGTTTCATGGCTTTTGGTCTAAATGACCGATGTTATGTGTTAAATCACGGCATAGTTTGTGATGTTGTGCCCATATTATGCATGCATGTGAACATTGGTATGGAGAACAATGTTGCAGGAGGAAGTTTTCCTTTTTTGTCGCACGGAAAAGCCCTTTTCCATTTTCCGAGCGCAAAAAACGGGTCGTTTTGTGAAGTAACCACCAAAATGCCGTTTCAGAATGCTACCGTCCCATTTTCCTAAAATACTAGACCACCTTACATGGACTATCTCCCAACCGGGACATCTCAAAACTTTTCGTCCATCCCGGGTAAAAAGGACAAATGTCTGCCGAATCGACAGGAAGTGGGTCTGGTTTGTACTACAGGTACATGATCTATCGCCCGTGATTTTTAAAAAAGAATTATTTTTAGACTCGCAATATGATGTTCCTTC
This sequence comes from Avena longiglumis, assembly GCA_030063025.1. Taxonomy (NCBI): domain Eukaryota; kingdom Viridiplantae; phylum Streptophyta; class Magnoliopsida; order Poales; family Poaceae; genus Avena; species Avena longiglumis. Next base: position 7,616,318 of record CP125976.1, read on the forward strand.
AGAGATCCTATGCAAGATCTAACGATGCTCGTCCCCTATCTTCATGCACGCCGGTTCGACCATAGTTAGAAATTCAGAAAATTCAAAACGGGCATCATAAATTCAAAAAAAAATCCGAACAATGAAAATCCTTCGCGTGGTGTCATATTATGTGACATAGTTGAAAGGAAAAATACCAAACTTGGTATATTGATCATGTCTCGAAAAAACCTTCACAAAATGACCTATCATGTTCGAGGTTTCATGGCTTTTGGTCCAAATGACCGATGTTATGTGCTGAATCACGGCATAGTTTGTGATGCTGTGCCCATATTATGCATGCATGTGGACATTGGTATGGAGAACAATGTCTCAGGAGGAAGTTTTCCTTTTTGTCGCACGGAAAAGCCCCTTTCCATTTTCCGAACGCAAAAAACGGGTCGTTTTGTGAAGTAACCACCAAAATGCCGTTTCAGAATGCTACCGTCCCATTTTCCTAAAATACTAGACCACCTTACATGGACTATCTCCCAACCGGGACATCTCAAACTTTTCGTCCATCCTAGGTAAAAAGTACAAATGTATGCCGAATCGGTAGAAAGTGGGTCCGGTTTGTAAAACAGGTACATGATCTATCGCCCGTGATTTTTTGAAAAAATAATTTTTAGACTCACAATATGTGGTTTCTTCAGAGATCCAATGCAAGATCTAACGATGCTCGTCCCCTATCTTCATGCACGTCGGTTCGACCATAGTTAGAAATTCAGAAAATTCAAAACGGGCATAATAAATTCAAAAAAAATCCGAACAATGAAAATACTTCGCGTGGTGTCATATTATGTGACATAGTTGAAAGTAAAAATACCTGACTTGGTATATTGATCATGTCTCGAAAAAACCTTCACAAAATGACCTATCATGTTCGAGGTTTCATGGCTTTCGGTCCAAATGACCAATGTTATGTGCTGAATCACGGCATAGTTTGTGATGTTGTGCCCATATTATGCATGTAGACATTGGTATGGAGACAATGTTTCAGGAGGAATTTTTCCTTTTTGTCGCACGGAAAATCCCTTTTCCATTTTCCGAGCGCAAAAAACGGGTCGTTTTGTGAAGTAACCACCAAAATGCCGTTTCAGAATGCTACCGTCCCATTTTCCTAAAATACTAGACCACCTTACATGGACTATCTCCCAACCGGGACATTTCAAACCATTTCGTCCATCCCGGGTAAAAAGGACAAATGTCTGCCGAATCGACAGGAAGTGGGTCTGGTTTGTACTACAGGTACATGATCTATCGCCCGTGATTTTAAAAAAAAAATTATTTTTAGACTCGCAATATGATGTTTCTTTAGATATCCAATGCAAGATCTAACGATGCTCGTCCCCTATCTTCATGCACGTCGGTTCGACCATAGTTAGAAATTCAGAAAATTCAAAACGGGCATAATAAATTCAAAAAAAATCAGAACAATGAAAATATTTCGCGTGGTGTCATATTATGTGACATAGTTGAAATTAAAAATACCAAACTTGGTATATTGATCATGTCTCGAAAAAACCTTCACAAAATGACCTATCATGTTCGAGGTTTCATGGCTTTCGGTCCAAATGACCGATGTTATGTGCTGAATCACGGCATAGTTTGTGATGTTGTGCCCATATTATGCATGCATGTGGACATTGGTATGGATAACAATGTCTCAGGAGGAAGTTTTCCTTTTTGTCGCACGGAAAAGTCCTTTTCCATTTTCCGAGCGCAAAAAATGGGTCGTTTTGTGAAGTAACCACCAAAATGCCGTTTCAGAATGCTACCGTCCTATTTTCCTAAAATACTAGACCACCTTACATGGACTATCTCCCAACCGGGACATCTCAAATCTTTTCGTCCATCCTAGGTAAAAAGTACAAATGTATGCCGAATCGGTAGAAAGTGGGTCCGTTTTGTACTACAGGTACATGATCTATCGCCCGTGATTTTTTGAAAAAATAATTTTTAGACTCGCAATATGTGGTTTCTTCAGAGATCCAATGCAAGATCTAACAATGCTCGTCCCCTATCTTCATGCACGTCGGTTCGACCATAGTTAGAAATTCAGAAAATTCAAAACGGGCATAATAAATTCAAAAAAAATCCGAACAATGAAAATACTTCGCGTGGTGTCATATTATGTGACATAGTTGAAAGTAAAAATACCTGACTTGGTATATTGATCATGTCTCGAAAAAACCTTCACAAAATGACCTATCATGTTCCAGGTTTCATGGCTTTCGGTCCAAATGACCGATGTTATGTGCTGAATCACGACATAGTTTGTGATGTTGTGCCCATATTATGCATGCATGAAGACATTGGTATGGAGAAAATGTTTCAGGAGGAATTTTTCCTTTTTGTCGCACGGAAAAGCCCTTTTCCATTTTCCGAGCGCAAAAAACGGGTCGTTTTGTGAAGTAACCACCAAAATGCCGTTTCAGAATGCTACCGTCCCATTTTCCTAAAATACTAGACCACCTTACATGGACTATCTCCCAACCGGGACATCTCAAACCTTTTCGTCCATCCCGGGTAAAAAGGACAAATGTCTGCCGAATCGGTAGGAAGTGGGTCCGGTTTGTACTACAGGTACATGATCTATCGCCCATGATTTTTTGAAAAAATCATTTTTAGTCTCGCAATATGTGGTTTTCAGAGATCCAATGCAAGTTCTAAATGAGCCATTTTTTTTCCGCCATTTTTCTTCCTGCCATTTTTTCCCGGCATTTCTCCTGCCATTTCTTCCCGCCAGTTCTTCCCTTCAGTTATCTTCCTGCCATTTCTCACTATATATATGTAGGGTTGGCCTCCATTGTCATTGCACATCTCTAGACTCATATCTGCAACCTCATCACTCTTTCCCATGACTTCCATAGCACTAACTCCCGGGAGGCGGGCGTTTGCGCCGAACTCCCACCCCCGCCCACTCTTGTGTCCCCGTCGTTGGATCTTTGAGCTCGAGGCGTGCAGTTCCTCCTGTCCCTCTAGGTGTGGTGCGTCGGATGGCCATCACGAACCACTACTACTTCGAGCTCACACCGGAGCAGCGGAGGAATCCCAAATGGCATCCCGACTATTTCCCGACTTGGGAAGACTTCTTCGTGGATCGGCGTGAGAGGGCGCTCGCCAGGCACGAGGAGGATGGCCCACCTCCTCCGAACTTCAACGAGGCCGGCCATCGGTTGTGGTGGCGCGGTCAGACTCTCCAGAGCGTCATGGCCTATGACACGGCCGACTCTAGCCCGCTGCGCTACCCTCAAGTCCAGCCCACTCGTACTCGGCCTTCAAGGTTCAACTCGGCGACCCGGCGGCAGCGGGGACGACATGCGGCGAGCTGACGACTACGATGGTGAGTATTACAGGTGTGGCGGGAGCATGGTGAATCACTCCAACATTGCAAAACAAGTTCGGTGATTGTGGCTTAATCGGCCATGTATCTTAATTTCCAGTTCTTCTATGTAACTTTGTGTTAGTTGCGTTATGTACTTTAATTCCAGTTCTATCCTAATAAAATTTTCTTTACGCCCATTATTTCCCGTCCTTTTTTTCCCGCCCATTAATATATAAAAAATATAAGTTAATTCAAATCCAAATTAAAACAAAGAAGATGGTTTTGAATTATTTATTCAAATCCAGACACTTTTTATGTTTAAAGTTTTTCTAAATTCCAAATTAATATTCAAAAAATACAAGTTAATTCATTTTTAATTTTAAATGGTTCATAGTTTAAATGGTTACATTAATTATTTTTAAAAACAGAAAATGGTTTTGAATTAATTATTCAAATTCAAACACTTTATATGTTTAAAGTTTTTCTAAATTCCAAATAAATATTCAAAAAATATAAGTTAATTAATTTTAAATTTTAAATGGTTCATAGTTTAAATGGTTACATTAATTATTTTTTAAAAATATAAAATGGTTTTGAATTATTTATTCAAATCCAGACACTTTTTATGTTTAAAGTTTTTCTAAATTCCAAATTAATATTCAAAAAATATAAGTTAATTCATTTTAAATTTTAAATGGTTCATAGTTTAATTGGTTACATTAATTATTTTTAAAAACAGAAAATGGTTTTGAATTAGTTATTCAAATTCAAACACTTTTTATGTTTAAAGTTTTTCTAAATTCCAAATTAATATTCAAAAAATATAAGTTAATTCATTTTTAATTTTAAATGGTTCATATTTTAAATGGTTACATTAATTATTTTTTAAAAATAGAAAATGGTTTTGAATTAGTTATTCAAATTCAAACACTTTTTATGTTTAAAGTTTTTCTAAATTCCAAATTAATATTCAAAAAATATAAGTTAATTCATTTTTAATTTTAAATGTTTCATAGTTTAAATGGTTACATTAATTATTTTTAAAAACAGTAAATGGTTTTGAATTAATTATTCAAATTCAAACACTTTTTATCTTTAAAGTTTTTCTAAATTCCAAAGTAATTATCATTTAAAAAACATTACAAATTTAAACCCCAAAATAAAAAATAAGGTGGTAACAGAGAGAAAATTCCTGAAAATTTTTAAAAACAGGGTCCTATGTCCCGGTTGGAGCCATCAACCGGGACTAAAGAGCCCCTGCGCGCGCCCCTTGGTCTGCTGAAAAAATTGGAGTATACGTCCCGGTTGGTGGCTCCAACCGGGATGTATGACCCTTTAGTCCGGGTTGGAGCCACCAACCGGGACTAAAGGTCCTTTGGTTATAACTGCGCGCGCCTCTTCTTCTTCTTTTCCATCTCACTTCTCTGCTTCTTGCTTTCATCACGCCGCCAGTCCGCCATCGCCCGTCGTTGTCGGCGCCCGCCTTGCCTCCGCCTCCGTCTCCGTCGGCCTCGGCCGTCTCCATCATCTCGCCACAAGCACTCGGCAGCCTCTGCCTCCGCCTCCGCGCCGCCGCCTCCGTCCTCCGTCTCCGTCTCTGGCCGCGCGCGCCCTCGGCCGTACTCCGTCATCCGCGCGCACCCTCGGATGGCCGTAGTCCGTCATCCTCGCTCCGGCCGCCACCGCCGCGCGCTCCGGCCGCCACCGCCGCCCATGTCCAGCACCGGCCGCCACCGCCTCTCCCTCTCATCCTTCTCCGACCACGCCGCCCGCATACGTCCAGCGCCGGTATACCACCCGATCGAGAGAGGCTCTTTTATTAGTACCGTGTATATAGATTTTTTTAACATGTGTATATACTTTGTATTTTTTTTACATGTGTAGATGTATTTAGATTTTAGGTGTGTGTATGCATATATTATTTTATTAGGTGTATGTATATATTATTTTAGGTGTATATTATTTTAGGTGTATGTATATATTATTTAGATTTTAGGTGTATAGTTGTTAGATGATTTAGGTGTGTATTTAGATGATGTATATCCCGACGCGCGCGCGCACTAGTGATGATATTTAGTTGATGATTATTTTAGTTGATATGATCCCGACGCGCGCGCACATGGAAACGTGTCCTGGCCGCCCCGCCGTCAGGCTGCCCGCCGTCACCTCTGTCCGCCGTCGTGCATCGTCGTGTATTCTCTCCCTCTCTCTCCCCCTCGCGTGCGTTCTCTCCCTCTCTAGCCAAACCCTAGCCGGTCCTAGTAGCCGGCTGTCATGGTGAGATGCTGGTTCTCGTGGACCCTATCTCTCGCCCCCTCTCGCTCTTGTTCCTCCTCCCCGTCGACCACCTGCCACCACCGCCGCTCACCGTCGTCGTGCTCCCCCCTCCGGTGACCTTTTCGAGGCGGCGCCACTAATCTTTGGCTCGCCTCAACCTCCTATCTCTAGCACGCACACACACACGGCCTAGCTCGCGCTCCACCGCCGTCCCCTTTGTCGTTCTGAGGCTCACCGGCGTCAATGACATCACGGTGACGTCACCCCGGCGTCGGCACGTGGTCAACCCCCAGTCAACCTGGCCTGGGTCCCACCCTGCCCACGTGGAGGATGAGTTGGCCTAAGGCCCAACTGTCTGTCTCTCTAGATAGCTATAGCCCGGGTGTAAAAAGTATATAAGTTTGTTTTACCTTTTTAAGCTATAATCATGCATTGCTAATCAAAATGTTCAGAAAAATGAGTTCTACATTTTTAAGCTATAATCATGCATTGCTAATCAACTTTAATGACAAGTTTAATTAGAGAACTAAATCAACCCCTCTCATGTGTTTCCGGAGTTTCCCGAGTTAGGGTTTTCAACCCTCAGAACCCCGTTTAAATTGCCGAGCAAGTTTTAGGGTTTCATTTCAATGCAATTCAACTTGTCATATCATCATCCTTGTTTGAGCATTCGGCCTATCCCTCCTCCCCGACCGCCACAGCGCCTCCGTCTCCGTCCATCGCCACGCTCTCCAGCCGCCCCTTCCCTTTTAGTGTGTATGTATATATTGTGTGTATGTATATATAGTGTGTATGTATATATTGTGTATGTATATATAGTGTGTATGTATATATTTTTATTATTGTGTATGTATGTATTATGGTTTCTCTGAATTAGGGTTTATCCATTTTGACTTATCCGTTTTTCCACCTATGCAGAAAATATGGACCCACACGTCAGAGACGAAGAAAAGGAAGAGTTGATCCAAGGTGTGATCCGCGGGGAAGAAAATTTAGATGTATCGACGTTTCTGAACAACTCCGGTGAGGGTGATCCTCTTTTTGCCGGAATAGACGACTTGTTTGAGGTTGAAGGTGTTGCCTTCCGCGAGGGAGAAGGCGATGCCTTGTGTAATCGAGAAGACGACCGCTCTGGCGAGGTGCATGTAATATAATTAATTCATTAATTAATCATTTGCTATATATATAGAAATAGTAATGACGATCTTTCTTCTTTTAGCCCTCCGGATCGAACAAATCTACTAAAAAGAGCGGACGAGGCCCAACCAAAAAGTTGGAAGACCATGAGAGGTTCAAGATCGAAGATATCCGAAGGCGGCAAGCAGCGGCTCCGAAGTTGTCCCAATCAAATTTGTGGCACAATGCGAATGTCGTTAGGGACTTAATCGATCACCATTCAAAATTGGAATAGGCCTGCTGCTGCTAAAGAAGAGGGAACATGTTTGTTTGTCCCTAACAAGGCCAAAGATTTACTGTGGAAGAGGCTCATGGTTAATTTCAAACTACCGAAGATAGAGCTGGATCCAAATGCGGAGGATCCAGTTGAGGATGCCTTAGAACATGGGAGAGCCATGGAGGCTAAGGTCAGGGAGTGGGCTATGAAGAAGATGGCCCGGTGTTTCACCAACTCGAAGAAAAGATTGCACCTTGACTATGTCGTGAAAGAGAAGACTCCGGATTTCAAGAAGACTCAGTTTGAGAAGATAAAACCATTCTGGGCTGAGTTTGTAAATTACAAGACATCAGAAAAAGCTAAGAAAATGTCTGCAACAAATAAGCTGAATGCTGCTAACAAGAAGTATCACCATACTATGGGGCAAGGTGGCTACAGGGCTGGCATTCCTAAGTGGGAGAAACTTAAGAATGAACTGCGTGCTAAAAAGATCACCCAGATGGGGCGATTGGGTAGAACGTGCAAGGAATTGGTTTTACGGGCATGGGGGCGTTGGACTCGGAAGGATGTGTATATATAACATACGACATAAAGAAGACCCTTGCCAATCGAGAGGATGAGAAAAGCGATAAAGGCTGTTAAAGATGGGGACTTCATTCCCGATAGAGAGAATGATGAGCTCATACTGCCTTGGAAATAAGGAACATGATGGACGAACACGAGGCACAAGAGGCTCCCAACCATGGAGGACTGGGTTTCGGCGAGGAAGAAATATCGATAGAAGCCGTCGGAGGAGAAAGGACAGGCGAAAGTTGAAGCAGATATTGAGAAGAAGCGAATGCGTATAATTGAAGAAACGAATAAAGCAACAACAAGATGAAATTAACGCACTTAAAGAGCAAAGTACTACCGGCCCATCTCGGCTGACTTGCATTCGATGCTACCGGCCCTATCGAATAATCGAAAAACGATGTGGCTTCCACGAGGTCGGTGATGACAATGGCGATGACGATGGTGCACCGACGATGGCTCCTGTTGGCTACCCAGTGGATGATATCACAGAGATGACATACTGCGAGCTACATGTCAAAGTTGTGAACATATCAATGAAGGTGGCGGTCGGCTATGCCTTACCAAATGGGCCCACACCAACTTACCACTGTCGTTCGGTTCCAGAGGGCTACGCTGTTGTCGGGGTGGATGAAATCATGCCCACCTTTGAAGTTTTGGATCTTCACTACCCTGCAGGTGAAGGGGATGTGACTGTACTGGGAGACGCAACAAACGTCACCATTCTATGGCCGAAGGAATGTATCGTGCTTCGAAATCACACGCCAAGGCCATCTTCGCCGCCGCCTCACCCGTGTCCAGCGAGGTAAATGCCGCCCTTGGCAGCCGTATTCGTCGCCTCACCCGGCTTCGTCGCCTCACCGATCTCCGGTGCAGCCATCGCCGCGGGAGCCATCGCCGGTGCCTCAGGATAAAAAGCGTAAGCGTACCGCTACTCTGCGTCGTGGTAAGCGATTGCTGAAACGTAAACAAGAGCCTCTTCCAAAAGTACCAAAGGTTCCTCCCAAGAGAGCTTATGACTGTACTAAAGAGGAGACTGCGGCGATCGTTGATGCGGAAACGACAGCGTTTTTCGCTAAACTGAGGTGGCCGAAAGAGCCAGAGTTCCCCAGCACGAAAGAATAAAAAGGCAAAGTGCTAAAAATGCTAAAGACTCTTCATCAACCTGAGCCAAAGCTGTCATCAGACTATGAGCGTTCTATTCTCAAGTCACATGCGGCACAAAAAGCCTCGAAGAGCAGTACTGATGCAAGCGAGAAATCTGTTGCCCAGCTCGAAGAACAAGCAAAACAGTCTTGCGCCCCTCTCAAGGTGATTTCCCAAACCAATGTGGGGTCGATCAAATATGGGGCCGAAGCGTATGATCGAGTAGTTGCACTGTCTGAAGAAGCTGCATTGCTCAAGGTATGAGTATTGCCCAGTACTTATCCCAGTTAGAGTACTTCCCCGTGAGTGAAGTAGCATACAAATACCAGTACAGCAAACCTCTCGTCAAACCTGAGGAGGTAAATAATCTTCCAACAAAAATGCGAAGATTGCATAACTGGTACATGCATGCCATAAAGGCCGGGGCTAACTGGATAGTGCTGAGGGTTACAAAAAAGCATCATGGGAAAGAAAAGGATGACATGATATCCATTGAATTTGATGAACTATTTCAATTATTCAATCAAGACTCCTTGGACAAATCGATCATCAGTGCCTATTGTCTGTAAGTACTAATTCTGTAATTAATTTAGTCTCCAGCTATCTCACCTTGTATATAATCATACTATAATATGCAGAATGAAGATTCTCGAATGCAGCAGAGGACAAATCTACGACATTGGCTTCATTGACCCATATTAGGTTCATGAAGCTAATTTCAAAACAAGCCCCCGGGATACGGAGGATAATATAGTACACGCGTTAAGGTTTCAAGAAACCAGAAGGGAAATACTTTTTCCTTACAACTTCGAGTGAGTGTTATTGTCTTCTATACACTTTCTATTTTGCTTACTCGGTATATAATTGATTAGTTATGCATTCGCAGCTTCCACTATATTCTGTTAATCATTCAACTTAACAAAGGGCGTGTACTAGTCATGGACTCGAATAAACCCCTTGAGCAGTGGAAGGACATGCAGATGCTTCTCCAGCAGTAATTCTAATCATTACGACACTATATCGGCAACGTTCGTGAATTTTATGATATCAAGTAATTAATAATTTATTTTATTTTTTTTCTTCGCCGGGTAGCGCTTGGAAACTGTTCACCAACAAGGCTAGGGATGTTTGGAAAGTGGATCTTACATTTGAAGAACTAGATGTAATCACCACTAGCTATATCCGGGCATCTCTTTGATTCTAGTTTTGATACAGTTATTATCATGCTTGATTATTATTTTGATTGAACTATGTTCTCGTAAAGTGCCTAACATAGGGACCAGGTAACAATCTATGTGGATACTATGTTTGCGAGTTCATCCGGCAGACGTGCGATGAGAAGGGCAGAAATTTAGAGCAACTCCACGTACGTAAACAATTTCTATAGTTTTTAATTACAATCAAATTGTGTTTAGTTTCATTCATATAGGCTGACTCCTTTTTTAAATCAGATCGAACGTCTACGAGACGGTCTTCTGCCAAAGGATCGCGTATGAGAAATTCAGGAGGAATTGGCGGGATTCTTGGATGCATAAGTCCTAAACCCAAAAGGGGAATACTATTCGGCTGTGTATAGACAATAGAGATTGTAAAAAGAGCAACTTTTGTATGTAGTGCATGAACTCGATCCGTGTATCGAATGTAATATTGTCATGATGATCTTGTGTAATATAACGGTTCCTTCATTGATAAGTGCAAAACACTAAATAAACAATAAAACAACCTAAATGAATTCTCTGCCGCGGCACAAAAAGTGACGAAAATGCTGCTGCGGCAACAAAATGTCCCAAAATGAATTCTCTGCCGTGGCAAAGAAATGTGCCAAATCTCTGCCGCGGCAGAAGGTTATTTGTCACGGTTCGTGTTACGAACCGGGACTAATGCTCCACCCCCCCTCGCCCTCTGACGCCGCCATGTGTACCCCCATTTGTCCCGGTTGGTGGGGCAACCAGGACTAAAGGTTGGGGCTTTAGTCCCGATTGCCCCGTCCCGGTTGGATAACCGGGACTAATGCCCCTTACCAACCGGGACCAATGGGGCGTTTTCTACCAGTGATGCAAAGTTCATAAAGTTGAGTGGGAGCTAGGGAATCTTTATGGATTAATATGTGGATGACATATTTGTTTTGTAGGAAGTATTGTAAAGTTTAAACTCACACATGTAGTTGACATATTTTGAGTGAGATCTTAACAAAGATTAATGACTTTGAGTGACACACATTATGAATAAGGACCAAATGCTAGTAAATAAATAAATATTGATTTATGGGAGAATACGACATTGAAATCTTTGAGATTAAGATATGTCCTATGAAATTATGTTGGGATGAATTCCTAAAAGGATTCTGCATGGTTCAAAATATGAATTGATTTAAGAAGAGTCGTAAATAATTCAAAAGGTTAGAAAAACTCATAAAGTATGAAGGTCTATGATTTAATAAAGAATAGGATGTTCATACATCCACTATGTTATGACATGTGATTCTAAATTGAAATCATGAAAATACTTAACATAATTTGATCCATGTTCTTATTTGGAAGAAAAAGTTCGAAAATGATTAGTAAATTATTGTACGATGAGTTAGGATTGTCCACGGTATCTAGAGATATCTGTAGAAATGTTTCTAGATCTGTAAAGACACCATACTTGAATTATAAAGTGTTAGACTGGAATGGTTATATGTTGAATTTAAGATGATCAAAAATATCTGCATTAAAGGTTACCTCAGGAACAGTTGAAGCGTGGTGGCTAAGAATTCAAAATTGCACAGGGTGCATTTTGAATTTGAAATCTACATTTATAACATAGTATATGAATACTATCATATGTTGTATAAATGTTGAAGCTTTGAGAAGCATTTTTATCACAGGGTGTGTTTCAATACTTAGTGCCTATGCGAAAGTCCTCGATACCTATCTAAAGTCACTGTCGGTATTTGGAACTTGAAAACCCCATTTTGTTGCCAAAACAGTGTACATGCACAAGAAATTATCATGGAGGTGATAAAAGGTATTAGTGTCATGTAGGATAACATTAATAAGTTTCAAAGGATACACAAGGAATGAAATGTTCATTTCTTAGACTTAGAACTCTTCCATGAGCAAGCATAATCAGAAGCACCAAGGAGTATGGTACCGATTATTCGATAACAAGTGCATCTAGTTTATTTGTTCTCTAGTGCAAGTGGGAGACTGGAGGGAATATTCCCTAGAGACAAATGTTAATGGCATATTTGATAAAGTTTATGACTAAGTTTTATATCATGCTATAACTATATTGATTAGGAAACGTCAATACACGTGCGATATACAAACAACCAGTAGTTCTTAGTGAAAATCTAGTCACTGGTTCATTGGTCAACGCATGATCGAAGGATTCCTGATCATGTTGGTGCCTCGGCCCCTAATTGACAATTGAGTCATTTCATTAGAGAATAAGATGGTGAACATATCCTATCTATAGCATCGTATCACGATCATGTCACGAAGTTCAGGTTACGATGATTAGGAAACATAGTGACTCTTTCCTTAGACCATGAGACCATATCAAATCACTGTCTCCCGAGGTTACTTTGATAGCACTTAACGTTACTCGGTGGAACAGTGATGATAAGGGTGTCATTGGGTATCCAGAGGAACAGGTTGAGGAGACCGCGTCAAGAGCGGGATTTTTCCATCCGTGTGACGGAAGATACTCTAGGCCCACTCAGATATGTTATATCCATAACTTGTGTAGCGTGTGACTAGGTCACATGGATATCACTTATCAGATCGAGTAAAGAAGATATTATCGGTAATGAGGTTGAACACTGACATGGAGATTTTATTTGATCAAAGTCTCAGACAATACAGTATCGCAGAGACAAAAGGAATATGACACAGTGTTTACGGTTCAACGAAAAAAAATTGAGTACACAGGTGATCATTATGGGCATCCAGGTCCTGTTGTTGATCATTCGTCAGAGAGGAGTCTTGGCCATGTATGTAATATTCTTGAACTTATGAGTAGCATGCTTAAGGGCTTGATGAAGCTTGGAGATCCTTAATGGCTAGTTTGAAACACTAAAGAAGTAAGAAGACAAAGACCAGAAAAGTTCTGGGAAGATCCGAAGGTGTTCGGAGAAAGGATAAGAAAAAGGACCGGAAAAGGGTTTTTGATAAATGGTTATTTAAATATATTTGTTATATATTAATTATGAATTAATATATTATAGATAAATATTTGAATAAAGATTTATAAAAGGCGTCTTATAGGTTAGGCAAAATCCCAGAGGGATTTAATAAACGGACGAAGAAGGAAACGGAGGGAGCTGTTTTTGAAACAGCCCACGCGGGCGGCACTTAGTGCGCGCCACACGTGGGCGGCCGGAACTGCGCGCTACGCGCGCCACCTGCTTCCACGCTGCTGGGCCAAGGTCATCGGCCCACCCGGGCTGCCGCACTGGCGCTGCTAGGCAGCTATTGGCGGGCTGCCATGGGCTGGTGCTGGCCCACCCGGCCTCATGCAAGCCGCCGCCACAGATAGGACCACCCGGGGCCCTCCGACTCCATCGCCTCTGCTAGCCAGGCTACGTGCGGGTGGGCAGGTGGCCCACCCGGTCGGCGGTTGTCTGTCCCTTTTTCCTTTATTTGTTTAGTCTCAGATGGGAACCCTAAGGTGGAGGGACCCTCTCCCTCCGCCGCCTATATAAAGGGGTGCCCATAGGAGGATTAAAACACACCAATTTCCATCTGAAAATAAATAAAAGGTCGTTGTTGTTTATCTCTTCTCTCCCTCTCTCTCTTGCGACCGTGGCCCCCTTGTCAGGGTTATGCGAGCAAGGAGTTCTTCACTATGAAGCGTCGTCCCATTGCGGGATTCGAAGCTGAGAGATCTACTTCCGTAATCTCGGCTAGATCGGTGAGAAATAGGGTTTGTCGTCAAGCATCGTACGTGTGTGACTCCCTCTAGCGGCACCATGTTTTCGGTGCTAGGAGTTTTTGGGGAGCCTCGGGACATCGTGAACTCGAGGTCAGCGTCAGGACATCTTATTCATCCACGTTCCTCGCGGTACGTTAACCACGCACGGTCTTCAAAGGTATGAATAGCATATCCCCTCTTGTTATTGCATTACTAGTAGATAGATCCTGGGTTTAGATTTTAGGGCGTTTTGATCGTAGGAGAATTTTTGTTTTCTGCCCTCGAACCACAACAAAAATCGTCATCCCCTGGACAATTTTAGCGACCACACGATCTCAATTCACTATGCAACCCCCGATCTTCACGGCCGGCAACATAGCTTCAAAGGTAGACAACGTCAATCACACCATCCATGTGACTCATGTTCGATCTTTCGATATCTTGTGTTACGAGGCTATGTATGTACATGCTAGGCTCGTCAACTCAAACTTGTGTTTATTACAATGTAACCTTTCTTACACCTACTGTATGCGAACGTAGATATGTATAGCCCTCGATCGTCATGTCCGACTTCATAACGAATAACTTTCTTGGTGGTGCACACACAAGGGGAACACTATCATTGGAATTAATTTAGGGATCATCTTATCTAATATGCTACCGTTGAGTATCTAATACTAGCACATAATAAGATATAAAACAGGTATCAATATCACATGTATATTTGTGATATGATATGGTTCTTCTTGTGCCTTGATCTCCATCGAGCGCTCCGGCATCATCTTCATCGTGTCACTGGCATGATCTCCATCATGCCACTGGTTTTGGCGCCAAGTCCATGACGCCACCAGTAGATTGTCTATTGGAATGATGACTATTACTACATAGCTTAGTAACATAAAAGTAAACTACTTTACCTTCTTAACGACCATGACCATATCAAATCACATGCCCCTCCTGCAAAATAAAGTTAGATGCCTCTACTTTATCTATTGCAAGTTTTACGTGGTTGTTAGGGCTTTCGCAGTAGAACTATTTCTAATCTATGAACTTTACAACGACAACATTGATCCATACAGTTGTCTCTACTATAACTCTTTCAGGACCCTCCATTGTAAATGCTATATCAACTATTATAAAAGAGACAGACACCCGTTAGACACTTATACGGAACAAGTCGTATGTCGGGCGTGTAACCAGTCTCACGTGAGAGTACGTGTAAGGTCGGTCTGGGCCGCTTCTATTGGAGATATGCCCAAGAGGCAATAATAAAGTGGTTATTATCATATCTTCACACTTATGATAAAAGTTTACATACCATGCTATAATTGTATTAACCGGAAACATTAATACTTGTGTGATTTGTAAACTAAAATAAGAGTCCCTAGTAAAGCCTCTTGTTAAACTAGCTTGTTGGTTAATATATGATCATGGTTTCCTGATCATGAACACAGAGATGTTATTAACAACAGGGTCATATCATTAGGAGAATGATGTGATGGACATACTCCTATAGATAAGCATAGCATAAAGATCAAGTCATTTCAATAGTTCAATTGCTATATGCTTTCTGATACATAGTAACCTAATTCCTTCGACCATGAGATCATGCATATCACCTTTGCCGGATGGATGCTTTGATGACATCAAACACCACACCGTAACTGGGTGGCTATAAAGGTGGAATTGAGTGTTCGGAAAGTATTGGTTGAAACACATGGATCAAGAGTGGGATTTGTCCATCCATATGACGGATAGATATACTCTGGGCCCTCTCGGTGGAATGTCATCCAATTAGCTTGCAAGCATGTGACTGGGTCACAAGGGATCACATATCACGAGAACGAGAAAAGAATACTTATCGGTAACGAGGTTGAACTAGGTATGCAGAGATACCGACGATCATAACCTCGGATAAGTAAACTATCGTGAGACAAAGGGAAATTGGTATCGTATGTAAGTGGTTCATTCGATCGCAAAGTAATCGTAGAAATATGTGGGAGCCATATGAATTTCCAGATTCCTCTATTGGTTATTGTTCGGAGAAGTGTCTCGATCATGTCCGCATAATTCACGAACCGTAGGGAGACACACTTAAGGATTCGACGTTGTTTTGAGTAGTTATGGTATTATGAGAAAGAGACCGAATATTGTTCGGAGTCTCGGATGGGATCCGGGATATCACGAGGTGATCCGGAATGGTCCGGAGAATAAGATTCATATAAGGAAAGTCCCGTTTCGGAGTTCGGGAATGATTCAGGTGTTTTCATCGGGAATGTTCTAGAAGGTTCCGGATTGTCCGACACTCCGGGGGGGAAGGGTACATGAATGTGTCATTGAATGATTGCATCATGTACTAAGTGTTTTTGCTGTTCCAAAACTGAAAAGTCAAACTGCCAGTTTGAAAGTCAAACGGCTAAAACAGGAAACTGTGGAAAACAGGAAATTGTGGGAAACAGGAAACTGTGGGAAACAAGCAAGAGGTGTTGGAACCAACTTGGAGGAGGAGTCCCTCTCCTCCAAGCCGGCGGCCAGCCTAGGCCGAATTGGGGAGGGACTCCCCTCCCCTTCCCTGGCGCGCCAGCCCCTCCACCTATAAAAGGAGGGGCAGGGCCTCCTCCTCTACACACAAGTTCCTATCCTCTAATCTCCGGTTTAGAGCCGTTTTGGTTTAGAGCTTCTAATTGCTCTAGCCTGCGGTTTAGAGCCTTCTAATTGGTGTGTCTAAACCCTAGAACACTAATAGCTCTCTCTCATACTCCACCATACTCGCTCCGGCTTAAGGCGAAGCCCTGCGGGATCTCCCCTCTACTTCCGGTACCACGCCTTAGGAATCGCGAGGAGAGTGCTACAACCTCCGCTGCCTGATGGAACAAGGGAGAGGAAGGTATTCGTCGAGTACCGAACGTGTGACCGACTGCGGAAGCGCTGCCGGAACGCAGCGCCGGAAGGATCGTCTACGTGATCTTGAGATCGGAAAGAGTACGACTACATCACCCACGAGAATCTGCTCTCGTTAACCGCTTTGGAATCTTCGAGGGTAAGTTATTCCATCGACTTGTTGCTACAATCTAGTAGATAGATCTTGGCTTGTTTGTTTGTATGCGATAGAAATTTTTTGTTTTCCATGCTACGAACCCCTACAGTGGTATCAGAGCCGTGTCTATATGTAGATCTGTTGCACGAGTAGAACACAATGGTCATTGTGGGCGTTGATGCTTTTATTATCGATTGCTTATTGTGTACTTTGCATCTTGCGGTATGTTGGGATGAATCGGCCCGGGCTAACCTTACATGACATTGTTCATGAGACTTGCTCCACGCTTGACATGCAACTTGTATTGCATAAGTGGCTTTGCGGGTGCCTGTTTCTCCTAGCATAGTTAAGATCCAATTTACAACGGGTGATTGAAAATACTAGTATCAATGTTGTGGTTCTTGTTCGTAAGTTAGAACGACACTTTTTGAAAGCCCCAAACCACGTAAAATATGCAAAGAAAGTAGAGGCGTCTAACTTTGTTTTGCGTGGGTGTCTTGTGATGTGATATGGTCATGATTGTGATTATATATGATGTATGCAATGTTCCTTATTGTAAGTCGGCAACGGCGTGAGCCATATGGTTGTTTTTAATTTCTGTTAAGACCCGCGTGTCTATTCAAAGTAGTTGTAATAGTTGAAGCCGGTGGACGACAACCATGGAGAAGCATCATTGACCTTGATGCAATGTCGATGATGATGGAGATCATGTTCGTGCTAGAAGATGGAGATCGAAAGCACAAAGAAGAAAGGCCATATCATATCACATATTATGAATTGCATGTGATGTTAATCCTTTATGCATCTTGTATTGCTTAGTAGACGACGATAGCATTATAAGATGATCCCTCATGCACATGAATTTCAAGTCATAAAGTGTTCACCCTTAGTTAGCACCGTTGCTAAAGCTTGTTGTTTCGAAGCACCACGTGATGATCGGGTGTGTTAGATTCTACAAGTGTATACAACGTGAGCAAGACAGATTTGCTCATGCGGAAACTAAGGTTTGATCTTGATGAGCCTAGCATGTACAGACATGGCCTCAGGAACACGGATTACCGAAAGGTAGAGCATGAGTCATATAGTAGATATGATGAACATGTTGATTGTTCGCCATTGAAGCTATATCAACTCTCGTGATGATCGGTTTTGATGTGGTGGATTTGGTTCGTGTGATCACTAAAACAATGTGAGGGATATTGTTTTGAGTGGGAGTTCACCTAGATTAATTTAATTATTAATTAGAACTCAATTTATCATAAACTAAATCAAAGTGAATTTGCATAGTTGTTGTAGTCATTGGCATCCGTTTACCACCTTGCGCTTAGTTATAATTGAGATAATAGAACTATAGAATTCTGGTTAGTTACTTTACGAACTGGTATCGTATTGTTTTGAAGTGTTAATCTAAAGTTTAAAAGTCCTATTGCAAACTTTCAGTAAGTTCCGGTTACTCCATGAAGTTTAATAATTAGTATTAAATCAAGAGTAACAATTTCAAGTGTTAGTATATAAGTATCATGTTTGTCTCCATGATTCTTGATATTCAAAGGATTCTATTAATATCAAGGTTATCTAGGATTTGAAAGAGTTGTTTCAGAAACCATGATGTGTGGAAGATATTGTGATATCTGAAACGAAGTTTTGGTTGCAACATGATAGAGTATAATATGGCAAAAGTCATGTTCTCATATTTGATTAGAATTTGAAAAAGGTTGGAGACACTAGTTGTCCTAATCCTCCAAAAGGTTTTGGAGAGCAACATTATACTTGTGATTCACCGTTACAAGCTAAAAGTAGCTTGATCATGGATAAATTCATAATGAGGGTGAATATTTGATGTAGATAATATGTTTACTACACCAAGAAGATTACTAAATAAAGGAATTTGAAAGAACACCAAACATTTGATGATGGTGATGTACTTCAAAGTGCAAGTCCAAAGACGTTGGTATTTAACTATACATGTTTTGGACTATGTGTCATATGTATGACTCCACTATTGATATTGATAAATTCTTTCAAATAGAAAAGGAAATACTGAAAGAGAATCTCATAAATATATGGCAGAAAAGAAAAGACTAGAATTGTTCAGTTTAAGTATATAGATGATATACATGTTATGGCTATATTCTTTGCTTATTAAACAATGTGGTTCTTAAGTATTTAATACTGAATTTGTTGGTATGAATCGTCATACGAAACAACAGAATTCATGAACTACAGTGGCCTAAGTAATTAGCAAAAGAATATGTGATGATGTTCATCGAGAACAAATAAAGGGTTATTGTGTTGCTCGTTAAACATCAAAGCTTGCCTTCAAGATTTGTTTTATCAGGTATTGTGAGAACAAAAGGGTTGTTCAAATAATTGCCGTAATCCATAAAAGATGGATGATTCACCAATCTCGTTGGAGAAATCACATCCATAAAACTAGTGCTAAAAATGTCGTAAGACAAATTGATTGAAAGATCACTTAGGAAGTGACATCGCCGTTTAAATTATATTGGAAAGAAAACATGAAGAAACTCCATGTGGATGGAATTTTGGAGTCTTTTGATTTTTGATCAAATGACACTTGTGAAACTTTCCTAGAGATAATTGAAACTTCGTTCATAGGCCAAAAGGGAACGAAAGACTAGCTTGTTGGAACTTGTACATATTGTTGTACGAAATCCATTATGTGTAGTCAAGAGCGATGGATTTCAACTTCATATGCTTTCTCCGAAAATTTGAGTGAATATATGAATATTTACTTAATAAGGATGAAGTGTGAAATATTTGAAAAGTTCAAAGACTTTCAAGATGAAGTGCAAAATCATTGTAACAAGAATATAAACAGTTTATGATAAAGATCATAAAGGAAGATATTTGAGTTACAGAGTTTAGCATAATACCTAAGATTTAAGGAATCGTTCCGTGGATTTGCATTTCCGAAACACCATAAGAGTATGGAACGTTCGAGATATGTAATTAAACCTTGTTTGACATAGTAAGATCAAAGGTATAATTCATAAAACTGCCATTATATTTTAAAGATTAAAAGATTTAGAGATTACCGTTTTTCCACTGAAAAGAGCTTCATCATAATCCGTTGAAATGACACCATATAAGGTTATGGTTTGGGATAAAACCCAAGTTGTCCTTTCTTAAACATTGGTATGCTATGCATAAGAAAGATGTGTGCAACCAAAGTCGGATGAACCTGTCTTTGTATAAACTGTTAAGTATTCCTCCATAAACACCGGAGACAAAAGTGTTTGTTGCTTAGAACGTCAAGTTTCTTTGAGAAGGAATTTTTCGTGAAAAGTTAAGTGGGAGGACAATAGAACTTTGATAAGGTTAAAAGAACCTTAGCTATATGTGCAGAGTTGCGCTTGAAAAGTGTTTGGAGGCAACATAATGCTCATGGCTCACGTGCTTCAAGGGTTGTGGTCACGGAGATCTAAGTTCCTATTGAAACAAGTAGGTCAAGTAAACAATCAAATACCAAGATTTGAGGGTTGAATCATTATTTGAGAATAATGAACGGACTACATGCAAAGAAATGATGATGGGCCCTAACTCCGTCAAATGGCTTGAAGCCATAAAATCCATGATAGTTCCATACACGAGAAATCAAGTTTTGAACTTGAAGGACCCTCGAGAAAGGTGTAAGACCTTACAGTTGTGTTTGGATCTATAAATAAATAGACATGGATGTTGCACATCTATGAAATAGTCGACATGTTGGGAAAAAGTTCACAACAATGTTCAAAGGTTAACTATGACAAGATCTGATCTTTCATAGCGATATTTAGTCTAGACGGATTAATCTAGCAACCACTACATATAATTTGTTATATGGTAGTTGAATAAACAAAACAAGTTCTTCTAATAGAATCGTTATCTAGGACGTGTGCATAACACGGTCCATAGGGTTTTGTTAATTCAAAGGATGCTAAAAACATATGCAAACTTCAATGGTTGAAGTGAGCATCGCGGAGTTGGAATCTTCACTATGATGAAACTGTTAAAAGAGTTTAATTTCATCAGAGACAATGAAGATGCTTGCGTTTGCAAGAAATTAAGTGGGAGCGCTAAGACATATTTCTAATACATTATGTGGAGGACATATTGTTGATTATAAAAGATGTATCTTTTATTAACACATATTAAGAATTTCATCCCGATGAAAGACTTAGGCAAACCCCAAATATTTGGCATCAATAGACGCTAATATGGTTGTGCCAGAAGTACATAGACAAGATATTGAATGAGTTCAATATAGAAACTACAAGAGAGGTTCTTGTCGCACAGAAAGGATTGAATGAGTTCAATGTTGATGATATATTCAAGTGTATTGACATTTGGTAAAGTGAAACAAATAATCAAGTATAGATTGATACTTGATGTATGAAATCACAAAGAGTATTTATATCAATCATCTTGTGATATGTACAACAGATATGTCCTATGCTCTAAATGTTGTGAGCATATACCAGAATGATTCGTAAGATGATCATTGGACATTAGTAAGGATATTCTTATGATCTTTTGGAAGAACTAAGAGTATATTATTTGTAGAAGTGACAAATAGATGGTTAGTTCATTGTAAAAGTACTACATTGATACTAGCTTTGTCACAAAGTACAAATTAAGTTTATCTCAATCTAAACTAAGGGTGGCACAATATAATGGAAAGTGAGTTCCATAATGGATTTGGATGAGTTCCAAAGTTAAGACATTGTGACAGATACTACAACAAAACGCTAAGTATATGACTGCTGTTTTAGCAGCAAAAAGAGGGCATTTGTGTCAAGTAGTTTGTTATCAAACTAGGTGTAGTTCACAGTGGGATAATACTATGAAGATATATTGTGCGACAATATTATCAACATGTTTTAACCCCAAAGAGCTAAAGGTCACACCGAAAGACCAAATTTATACAAAGCCATCTCATTAGAGAATGAGTGATGCGAGAGGCAAAGACATGCAATTACACACGGACACGAAGTGTCGGATCCGGAGATCGATTGACCACTAGCAATCGTGTACATACAACACCAGAAAGCCATAGGTGTTATATACACAAAGGTTTGAAACTAGATTATTGACTCTAGTGCAAGTGGGAGACTGTTGGAGATATGCCCAAGAGGCAATAATAAAGTGGTTATTATCATATCTTCACACTTATGATAAAAGTTTACATACCATGCTATAATTGTATTAACCGGAAACATTAATACTTGTGTGATTTGTAAACTAAAATAAGAGTCCCTAGTAAAGCCTCTTGTTAAACTAGCTTGTTGGTTAATATATGATCATGGTTTCCTGATCATGAACACAGAGATGTTATTAAAAACAGGGTCATATCATTAGGAGAATGATGTGATGGACATACTCCTATAGATAAGCATAGCATAAAGATCAAGTCATTTCAATAGTTCAATTGCTATATGCTTTCTGATACATAGTAACCTAATTCCTTCGACCATGAGATCATGCATATCACCTTTGCCGGATGGATGCTTTGATGACATCAAACACCACACCGTGAATCGGGTGGCTATAAAGGTGGAATTGAGTGTTCGGAAAGTATTGGTTGAAACACATGGATCAAGAGTGGGATTTGTCCATCCATATGACGGATAGATATACTCTGGGCCCTCTCGGTGGAATGTCATCCAATTAGCTTGCAAGCATGTGACTGGGTCACAAGGGATCACATATCACGAGAACGAGAAAAGAATACTTATCGGTAACGAGGTTGAACTAGGTATGCAGAGATACCGACGATCATAACCTCGGATAAGTAAACTATCGTGAGACAAAGGGAAATTGGTATCGTATGTAAGTGGTTCATTCGATCGCAAAGTAATCGTATAAATATGTGGGAGCCATATGAATTTCCAGATTCCTCTATTGGTTATTGTTCGGAGAAGTGTCTCGATCATGTCCGCATAATTCACGAACCGTAGGGAGACACACTTAAGGATTCGACGTTGTTTTGAGTAGTTATGGTATTATGAAAGAGAGAATGTTGTTGAGTCTCGGATGGGATCCGGGATATCACCAGGTGATCCGGAATGGTCCGGAGAATAAGATTCATATAAGGAAAGTCCCGTTTCAGAGTTCGGGAATGATTCCGGTGTTTTCATCGGAATGTTCTAGAAGGTTCGGATTGTCCGACACTGGGGAAGGGTACATGAATGTGTCATTGAATGATTGCATCATGTACTAAGTGTTTTGCTGTTCCAAAACTGAAAAGTCAAACTGCCGTTTGAAAGTCAAACGCTAAAACAGAAGCGTGGAAAACAGAAATTGTGGAAACAGAAGCTGTGGGAAACAAGCAAGAGGTGTTGGAACCAACTTGGAGGAGGAGTCCTCTCCTCCAAGCCGGCCAGCCTAGGCGAATTGGGGGACTCCCTCCTCCTGGCCAGCCCTCCACCTATAAAAGGAGGGGCAGGGCCTCCTCCTCTACACACAAGTTCCTATCCTCTAATCTCCGGTTTAGAGCCGTTTTGGTTTAGAGCTTCTAATTGCTCTAGCCTGCGGTTTAGAGCCTTCTAATTGGTGTGTCTAAACCCTAGAACACTAATAGCTCTCTCTCATACTCCACCATACTCGCTCAAAGGCGAAGCCTCAGGATCTCCCTCTACTTAGGTACCACGCCCGTTGTCTTGCGGAATCGCGAGAGTGCTACAACCTCCGCTGCCTGCTGGAACAAGGGAGAGGAAGGTCTTCGTCGAGTACCGAACGTGTGACCGACTGCGGAAGCGCTGCCGGAACGCAGCGCCGGAAGGATCGTCTACACGATCTTGAGATCGGAAAGAGTACGACTACATCACCCACGAGAATCTGCTCTCGTTAACCGCTTTGGAATCTTCGAGGGTGAGTTATTCCATCGACTCGTTGCTACAATCTAGTAGATAGATCTTGGCTTGTTTGTTTGTATGCGATAGAAAATTTTTGTTTTCCATGCTACGAACCCCTACAGCTTCATCAAACAATACCACAATATAAACAAGTACACATGGAAAGGTAACAACTATAGCATCAATGCCCGCGCAACACATGTGTGTACTGGCCGTACATCACTACTACGCATATATAGGCTTTGATACTACTATGGGGTTCCGATGCAGAAAACAAAAAAAATCCTATGCCAGATCGCCCTAGTGCCCAAGATCTATCTATTAGTAATGTAGTAACGGTCGAGAGGTTTCGGATACATACCCTTGTAGTCCAAAAGCGGTTAACGTTTATAGAGGAACATAGTTTAAGTAGTCGTGCTCGTAGCCGACCTCAAGGTCGTGAAGCTCCTCGCAGGTCACCCCTTGCTCCATGACGGTGCAACAGTTTGGCTCACGACATCTAAAGTGTCTCAAGTATTGCACCTCGTGGATTCGTACACATACGATGTACGACAAGACCTATGTCTCCCTTGATCCCTGTCAGGACTACGGAAGTAGATCTCCAGCTTGGAATTCCCGCAGTGCAACGACCGTTATCTCTTGCATGAACAGTTCTGGACCGTGCCAACGCGTGGACACAACTAGAGAGAGAGATTGGATAGGAGGAGGAGAGATCCCAAATCATGGGATTCTGTTGTGTTGGTGTGTTCCTCCAAGGGGAGGGGCCTCTTTATAGGGGTGGAGGGCAGGCTTGCCCCCCCCCCAAGCCAACCAAGCGGCGGCCTAGGGGGGAGAGGAGGCAACAAAGGGAGGGGGCAGCCCTAGGATGCCCCCAAACCCTAACCCTAGCTATCAGCCAAGGAAGGGACAGCCCTAGGCGCCCATAAAACCCTGGGCGCATTGGCTTGGTCCCTCTCTCTTGGTTTTTCCCTCATGGGCCCTTTTACCAAGGAAACTTGGCCCATTAGTGCAATAACCTTTCAAATTATACTTTATTATTAATTACATTAATTAATATGTAAATACATATTAAAAAATCCGATTCGACCCGAAACACCTTTCGGTTCCCCTTTTATATCCTCTGACCAACTTTGGAACTTCTGGGAACAATTCTGGTACCCTCATGAAACTTTTTCGGTTTCCTTTCTTTCTCCGAACAACTTCAGATCTCTCTCCGCAGAACAATTCTGGCGTTCTCTTTCTCTACTATGATTCCAACTCACGGATGATCTCCATCTCATCGTACCCTTAAGTGGATCCCCTCACGGCACGGGAATGGCACAAACATGATCTCTATCAATGATCAACAACAGGACCGGGATGCCCATGATGATCCTTGTGCATTCCAGATGATGATGTCGTTTGAACAGTAACCATCGAGTCCATTTCCCTTTGTTTCTTTGATACTACTTGTCTGAGATCCGATCTTTAAGGTATCACCATACCTTGTTCAATCTCGTTACTGACAAGTACTGTTTCACTTGTTACCGCGATATTATATCACCGTGGCCTAGTCACATGTTGCAACATTATGGATGTAATCTCACCAAATCGGCATAACTGTATCTTACCCATCATAGGGTGAACAAATCCCGGTCTTGATTCATAGGCCTCAACCTGTACCTCTGGAATACCCAACATACACCTTTATAATCACCATTTAAGTGAGTGACGTTTGATGTAGTTAAAGCAGCCTTGGGAGACAATGATCAATATGATCTCACGGTATAAGGAGAATGAGACTATGTTTCTAACTATTGCAACTATGAACTTTGTGACTTGATTGTGTCGCAATATTTGAGGAATGTCCATCACATCATTCACCAATGATATGATCTCGTTGTCAACTAGCTCTATCACTCATGATTAGGAAACCTTAATCATCCATTGCCCAACGAACTAGTATTAATAGAGGCTACTAGAGACTTATGTTTCATATCACACCTATATCAATGTTTCCACTTGATATAGTTATAGCACAATATGAAACTATTACTAACGTGGATATACCCTACGGGTACATAATATTAGTATACCCGGTCCAGCCCAAGGAAGGCCCACGCGAGGACTTGCAGCCCGGGAAGATTTCGGGTGGCCCAAACCCGTGGCGAATTCGACTCCTTGGAGGACAAGTCTAGATTAGATAGAATTTCAAAGGGTATCAACCCTAATCTGTAACCGACTCGATCTATCCCGGGACCTGGACTATCTATATAAAGGCCAGGAGGGTATGGCGAGAAGGATCTCAACACCTCATACACACACCTCCACGCCAGATTGCATCTGCGCACCCCTATAACCTTCGGTTCCACCGTAGTCAAGAACAGACAAGCAGGAGTAGGGTTTTCCCTCCGGGG
This sequence comes from Avena longiglumis, assembly GCA_030063025.1. Classification (NCBI taxonomy): domain Eukaryota; kingdom Viridiplantae; phylum Streptophyta; class Magnoliopsida; order Poales; family Poaceae; genus Avena; species Avena longiglumis. The sequence continues at coordinate 7,642,239 of CP125976.1, forward strand.
CCTGAACCTGGGTAAACCTTGTATCCCCGTTTTGCTTGCCTGTTAACCGTTTCACGACTTCCAGCATCTCCATCTTCTCCAAAACCCAAGTCCATAACAATGGACATTGACGAATCGAACCCTCGTCAATTACAAACTTTATTGGGATATAACAATAATAAACCTTTTATTATTTATCTCTAGGACACATTCCCTTCAGGCACAAGGCTTATTAGGTAAACCATGTGGGACTAAACAAGAGGAAAAGAGGGGGGGAGGTGGCCGTCGGCCATGGGTCCCGCCGGCGGATGGCTGGGGCCCATGCATGTGGCCCCTCCTCCCTTTCCTCCCTTTGCCCTTTTTCCTCATGGGTCTTTTCCCCTATGGAAATTGGCCCAATAGAGATTTTGATCCTTTTATTTTATTAAATAAATATAATTAAATAATTAAATCACTATTTAATATTTAATTACATATTATTCAAATCCTGTGGATATGGAACACCTTCCATCCCACTTCGGATATCCTCCGGATCAGATTTGTAGCATGCACACGACTTGTTGACTCTTGTGTTAATAATTTGCGAAAGAAAATAAAGGTCTCAATTTGGTTGGTAAATACTCTTGCAAATTGGAGCTAGTTTTGTTTTAGAGCACATTGGAGCTACAGGCTGGTTAACCGCATGCAGGCTGGCGGAGTCGAAGCCGGAATCGCGAGTGGGCCAGGCTATCAATACAGTAGGACCGAGCGCGGAAGCCGGAGTTCATGGGCCAGACGGGTCCGATCCGATACCGCCTAGGGTTGGGTCTTCGCTAGACTATATATGTACATGTGGTTCTCGTAGCGCACGTCTAGCTAGATCCAGATTACTAGATCCAGATTACTACGAGGGAAGAAGGAAGAGAAGGAGGGGATCATGCCTGGGTTGCCGGCTTCTCGCGAGAAGGAGGAAAAGGAGGAGGAGGAGCTGGTGCTGGACTGCACGGACCTGGAGCTCGAATACAATGCCCCGAAGGAGTCCTTCGCGGACGAGCTGGTGGTGATCGAGGAGCGCATGGCAGGAGTGGCCATGGACCTGCCCCCGTTCAAGGTGGGTGAGGACGGGAAGATGATGGAGCTGGTTAGCCAGGAGCTGATCCGCGCCATCATGAAGTCGCCGCCTCGTTCCAAGCCGCTCTCGGATCACAGCATCGAGGCCATCCGTCGAGACACGGGGATCACGGACGAGGAGGATCTCGAGACCATAGCGAGGTCGTTCCGCGCCTTGCAGAGTGCGGTGGACACCCAGAACGACATCATCCGGCAGTACCGCGCCCAGGGATACGCCTACGCCTCGCTTCCCCCTCCCAAGAGCCAGAGCCAGAGGTATCAGCCCCCTGCTTCTGGGAACTAACAAGACGTCCGTGATGGAAAGGATTAGCTCATGCCTAGTATATTATCAATGCAAGATGATGATGAATCGAATAAGTTAAGCTGCTGGTCTGCGACCGTCAAGTTACTATTTTTATGCTAGTGTGTACTCTTGTGTTATTTTTAAAACTCTGTATTGCCTTAATGGACATGATGTGTGCTTCGCTTGCTGTCAAAGAGATTTGCTTCTCTTCGAGTTAAATTACCAAGTAGTATTGTCCTTTTTGATTGATTTTTATTGTGCGTGGAATTTTCTTTCCACTTTATGCTGGTCGATCTTGATAGCTAGCTTCTGCTCAAAGTTTTGACAATCTTGTACTGTCTCATTGTTACAATCTGCACTGTTTCGCACATGATAGCTATGCCCCTGGTACGGTGACGAAGGGTAGGTAATACTCCCTCCTAGAAACAATCCAACAAGTGACTTGTCTTTGTCTAGGTTCGCATGTATCTATATACTAAAACATGTCTAGATACATAAAAATCTAGACAAATACAAGTCATCATGGATATAATAAAAATTCAACCGTTACATGTTAGGCGGCTCATTGAGCTAAACAGGGCACTGAGGACTAACAAGACGTCCGTGATGGAAAGGATTGGCTCATGCCTACTATCAATCAATTTGTGATGAATTGAAGAAAGCTGCTAGTGTGCGATCGTCAAGTTACTATTTTATACTACTGTACTCTGTTGGTGAAACTGCATCTAAACCTATAACCGGCGGGGGTCCTGGGAATCACCTCAAAAATCAGATTTGATTAGCCGTTGATCTTGCCTCATAGTAAATCTCAGCCGTAATTTTCTTTTCAGCACGTTGTATAAATGGAAACATACCAAGAAAACCCTAACCCCGATACCCTCGCTCCCAAATCGCCGCGCGGCTGCTCCGCCTCCTCCCATTCGTCCCTGCTTGCGCGCCCCTCCCCCATGCCCATCTCCAGGCCAAGCCGCCTCAACCCGCGAGCAGCAGTACGCCATGGTCCCTGCCCACGTCTGGTCCCTCCTTGATACGTCCAAAATTTATCTACTTTCCCGAACACTTTCGCGATTTAGATTTAACTAACACGGACTGACGCTGTTTTCAGCGGAATTACCTTGGTGTCTAGTTTTTGTGCAGAAAATCAACTATCAGGAAAAATCCTATTTCAACAGAAGATCCACGGAGCCAGAATACGAGACGGAGGGGGGCCCTGGGTGGCCCACACACCCTTCCGCGCGGGTGGGCCCACCCTGCGCCTGGGAAGGGTGTGGCCAGCCCAGGCACCCCCTCGGCCTCTCTCTTCGCCTATAAGTTGCCTTCTGACCTAAAAACTCAGGGGGATTCGACGTTTTTCCAGAAAGAGGTCTGTTGCGCTGCCACCACCAAAAACCACGATTCGGAACCAGAAACTCCGTTCTGGCACTCTGCCGGGACGGGAAATTTGGAAAGGATCATCGCCATCATCAACAACAATGCCTCTCTATCAACCATCCATGTTTCTCCCATCCATGAGTGAGTAATCCCCCGTTGTAGGCTATGGGAATGGTAAGGATTGGATGAGTTCTATCATGTAATCGAATAAGATTGTTAGGGCATGGTGCCTAGTATCTCTATTAGTGCTATTTGATTTTGTTGCAACTTATTGTGCTTAATGCTTGTCACTAGGGCCCGAGTGCCATGATCTCAGATCTGAACTTATTATTGAATCATTATTATAGTATTGTTTGTAATCTTATCTGCAAGTTGTGTACACATATTATTGTCCGGATCTAAAGGCCCCGAAGTGACAGAAATTGGGAAAACCGGAGGGGATGGCTGTGATGTGAGAATCACATGTGTTCAGGGAGTATTAATGCTTTGATCCGGTGCTCTATTAAAAGGAGCACCTCAATTGCCAGTAGTTCCCTTGAGGCCCCGCTGCCACGGGCTGGCAGGACAAAAGATGGTGTGCAAGTTCTCATTGCGAGCACGCATGACTATATATGGAGCACATGCCTATGATTGTTTACTACTTGGATGCTTATTCTTATTTATTTGCAATTGTCCTAGATCTTGAAGTTACATGTTTAGACTTGTCCATGCAACGCCCATCCATCCATCCCTATGCCTACCGCACTCATATCTTACTGTTTGCTGCTACTCTTACTATTGCTCCTGTTTTACTGCTGCTGTTGCTACTACAAAACTATTGCTACTAATAAACTTCTGTGAGCAAGAACTATTTCTAGGTGCAGCTGAATTGATAACTCAGTTGTTAAGGCTTTCAAGTATTATTTGTCTCCCCTTGTGTCAAATCAATAAATTGGATAATACTACCCTCGAAGGCTGTTGTGATCCCCTATACTTGTGGGTCATCAAAGACTATTTTCTGGCGCCGTTACCGGGGAGCATAGCTTTACTTGTAAGTTCACTTGGATCTATTATTGTTCACTGCTACTCCGTTCATCATGGGTAAGTCTCGTGATGGAAAGTTTCTATTTTACCATCCACTATAAGAAGAGGTACAGTCCTAAACATCTCTGTTGCTCTTGATTCACCGTCTGTTATAAGTAAGCTTGTTACACCACTACCACATACTCATGCTACACACACTGCTATTACTGCTGAATCTGAAACTGCTTTTGATACTCATGATGCTACTTCTACTGTGCTTGATGCGAGTGGTTCATTAGGTCCTTTCTTAGATGCTACTATGGCTAGTCTAGGAAATACTGAAACTTCTAGTGAAGGCACTGTTACACCTATTAGCTCACCTGACTCTAGAGAGAGATATGATATCAATGATGGTTACATTGAGTTTACTGATGAATTTGTTGAAGAGTGCCGAAACACACATGGTGCTAGTGATATTAAAAGTCTCCTTGCAAGACCTACCATTATTTATAAACTGTCCTCTGATCCTAAGTTTGCAACCACTCTCATAGATATTAAATATAAAGATTATGATTTCTCTCTTGATTTATCCTATTTAGACATTGTTGAGAAAGAACCTTTCTATGGGACTGAAAATGAGAGTGTTGTGGCTCATATGAATGAGCTTTCTACTATGAGTGTTTTATTCTCTAATGATTTTAAGATGCGCAAGTACTTTGTTACTAAGATCTTCCCTTTTTCACTAAAAGGAGAAGCTAGGGCTTGGTTTAATAGATTACCTCATGGTTCCATTGATAGCCTTGATTGCTTGATTGCTTCTTTCTTCCAAAAATATTTTCCTCCTAGTGCTAGACATGCTGATTTGCAGAGACTTTTTGATTTTAAACAGGGAGAAGAAGAGAAATTGCCTGAGTCATGGACAAGGTTTCGTGCCTTGATTCATGCACATCTTGGATGTCCATTACCTAAAAATGAGCTTCTTGATATTTATTATAATGGACTAACGATGATTCTAGGACATACCTAGATAGCTTTGCTGATTGTGTTTTTAGGAAAAGTACTCCTACATATGTTGAAGAATTAATGGCTAAAATAAGCAAGAATTATGATGATTGGACTTCAACTGAGCTAAATACAGCTGAGCCTATTACTCCTGAACCAGTTGTGCCTGAACCAGTTCCAACACCAACACCAAAGAAGAGGGGAGTAATTGCATTAAATGATGAAGTGATAAAGGAAGCTAAGAAATGTCTAAAGGAGAAAGGTATTAGAGCTCAAGATGTGAAGAATCTACCACCTATAGAAGAATTATGCAAGCCAATTCCCCATTCATCCACTATTGAGGTACACTCTCTCCACTTTGAAGGTGATATTCCCTATGGTAAGCCTCTGATCAATGCTTAGAGGAACTTGACACATTTATTGTTAAACAAGGTAATTTTAATAAACAAGTTTAGAATCATTTATTGGAAAACTCTAGAGATATTAATGAGTTGAAAGATATTGTGGAAAGAACTTCTAATGATATTAAAATGCTTTGTAAACACTTTCAAATGGTTCAAATCCAACTTGATCAACTTGCTAAGGTACAAAAAAGATATGCTAGTTAATGCCTCAGGAGATAAACATGCTTATGGAATTAGAACTAGGAGTGGTATAGCCACTCAAGATCCTTTATATCCTGAAGGACACCCTAAAAGAATTGAGCAGGATTCTCAACAAGGTGAAAGTAGTGGTAGTCCTCGTAAGAGGAAGAAAAAGAAACATAAAATAGTTGAGGAACCACTTGAACCTGCTGTAGATCCTAATAGTATATCTGTCTCTGATGCTAAAACTGAGAGTGGTAATGATAAAAATGATGCTCCTGATAAGGAGAAAGTTGAGGAAGAACCTGAGGAGTACACTAAGAACACTAGGTACACTAAGGAAGATTTTATTGCTAAGAAACATGGTAAAGAGATAGAACCTTGGGTACAGAAACCTATGCCTTTTCTAGGTAAGAAACACAAGTCAAAGGAGGAAGAACACTACAACAAGTTTTGTGAGTGGATTAAACCTTTATTTTTGCAAATTTCTTTGACTGATGCTATTAAATTGCCTCCTTATTCAAAGTATATGAAGGATATTGTCTCTAATAGAAAGGAAGATTCTTAATGAGGAAATTTCTATTATACTTGTTAATTATTCCTTCAATGGTAAGGTTCCAAAGAAACTTGGTGATCAAGGTATACCAACTATTCCTTGCTCTATTAAGAATAATTATGTTAGAACTGCTTTATGTGATTTGGGAGCTGGAGTTAGTGTTATGCCTTTTTTTTTATCTACAAGAGGCTCCAGCTAGAAAAGTTGATAAACTGATATATCTTTGCAAATGGCTGACAAGTCAACTACTATTCTATTGGTATATGTGAGGATGTTCCTGTTCAAGTAGCTCATAATTGCTTGGTTTTGACTGATTTTGTTGTGCTTAAAATGCCTGAAGATGATAATATGTCTATCATTCTTGGGAGACCTTTTCTTAATACGGCAGGTGCTGTCATCAATTGTAATCAAGGAAAAGTAACATTCAATATTAATGACAAAGAGCATACTACTTATTTCCCCAAGAAGGTTGATAAGAGCTATTGCCTGAATTCCATTGAAAATATTGAGAGCATCAAGGTTGGAGAAATATATTGTCCCATTCCACAAGAAAATTTTGAAACTATTATGATTGGGACCATTGTTATCAAGTTTGAGGTAACATAATCACCTTGTGGAATGCAAAGTTTTGTTTCATATAAGATTGTTTTGGTAACAAGACTTGATCAACCTTGTTAACAAAAGGATTTTAATGAACAAAACAATGTTTTCATTATGGTTATTCTTGCTTTCTTTTACTTTTCTTCTTCATAGTCTTTGCCTTTTATTTTGTTAGCTTTGGTTTTGCTAGTTGTTTGATTGTTAGAGTGCCTTAGAACTTCTGTAGTTTTAGTTTTTGTTTGCTTTTGCTTATTCTAAAAAAATCTTTTCTGCGAGAAAATCAATTTTCATACCCTGAAAATTGGCCAAAAATAAATTTTCTCGATAAATTCTAGAAAATTCAAAATAATTTTTTTCTCGGAAAAAGGGGCAGAGGTACACCTAGAGTGACCCAGGGGCCCACCCCAGGCCAGCACACCCCTGGATGGCGCGGCCAGCCCCTAGGTGGCGCCTGGCTGGGGAGTGGCCCACCTGGGTCCCTCCAAGATGCCTCCTCCCAGCCATTTTCTTTCTCTCTCCCAAAAAACACCAGAAAACTTGCTCAAGCTCGAGTTCCTGCTGTTCTTTCTCGTGATTTTTTATCTCCTTGCTCATCCCATCTTTGCTACTGATTTTTGGAGGGATTGCTATCTTGAGTATTTTGCTGCTATAGGTGACAGGTTGTGTGAGCTTGCATGCTTATTCTATGCTTAGAGATTACATTTTGATGCATGTGTAGCCCTCTAGCAAGTTCCTATAGTAGTTTCTCATCAATTATCAACTTGGAAATCACTTGGTTTGATGTTTGTCTAAAAATTCCAGAAAAAAAAAGAGGTCATGGACAACCACACCTTTGGTGAAATATTTGAGAGTGATGCACCTAGAAGGGCAAGGCCTTCAAGATCATCCTCCCGATCTAGGCCCTCATATAATGAGGATCTCATTACACCGCGATTTGACGACGAGGGAGGTGAGGGGGATGCGCACCCTTCCACCTTTCCTTGCCCAACCTTCTTGCAGGCTGCTGGGATTCTTGAGGATTTTCTAACCTTGGTTCGGAGGGTTGGACTAACAAGTTATATGCAGGATGAGAGCGTGCAATATGCTATGCTCACTAAGACATTTGTGGAGAGTTTCTCTTTTTCTAACAGCTTGTTCAAGCCAGATGTGTCTTTCAAAATTTATGGCAGGTCTTACACTATGACATTGAAGAAATTTTGTGAGGCCCTGGGTCTTGGTACAGTTGGTTCGGCGAAGAAGATTCCAGCTCAACCCACTGATTTGTTGGAGCTCTACCGCGGGATAACCAATGATGATAGCCTTAGAGCCCAACGAGGAAAGATAAGAAATATTCAGCTCTCAGCTATCAGGTACTTTGCTTATTATCTTTCCACTAGTGTTCTTAGTAGGGAGAACACCAGCAATATTTCCAACTATCATTTTGCCTTCCTAGCTACTGCGCTCAACAATGACACTAGGTACAACCTTGGTTCTCTCATTGCTCGTCGTTTAGCTGCTAAGGGACCCATTTATGGGGGAATTATTGTTGCACGGTTGTTGCTGCCTTGGACCTTGTTGTTGTCCAAATGACATAGTCTTGGCTCCTCAGAGGCTTTATATTGCTTCTATGAAAGCACATCACTTTGTCACTACTGGCTCTACCCTTGAGAGCTTGGTTTATAGAATGTTGTTTACTGACGGGGAAGTGAGAGAGATCCCTCTATCCCAAACCACTTTGTTCAGTATTTACCATGGACCTTTGTCACGCTCCAAGGAGGAGATGGATGATAAGATGCGCATTCTTGGTTTCCATGGACACTATCAGGGGGACGCGCCCGCATATGACCCCTTTGTACACTACACAGGGGAGTCCTCGAGCTCTTACCAGGACGAAGGGGCCTCCTCTATAGGGTTTCGTAGCATGGAAAACAAAAAATTTCTATCGCATACAAACAAACAAGCCAAGATCTATCTACTAGATTGTAGCAACGAGTCGATGGAATAACTTACCCTCAAAGATTCCAAAGTGTTTAACGAGAGCGGATTCTCGTGGGTGATGTAGTCGTACTATTCCCGATCTCAAGATCGCGTAGACGATCCTTCCCAAGGTTCCTAAGAAGCACTCCATGATTGGTCACACGTTCGGTACTCGACGAAGACCTTCCTCTCCCTTGTTCCAGCAGGCAGCGGAGGTTGTATGTAACTACCTCGGTGAACTACGCTCCTAGATACAAGCCTGGATGAGTGAAAGTGGTTGAAATAGTACGGTGGGGCCCCAAAAGCCACTCACTGGTAGTCCTTTCAGACGTCCCAACCACTACCCCCTCAACGGGACCTGTACGGGCGGCGTAGTCGGCAGGCGAAGGGATCAACTACGTACACAAGTGGGTATGTACGCAAGCCACCATACAAGAGTACATCAGAGCCACACCATCTAGAAAGAAAGGAAATATACCAACGCCATACGGCAAGATTCAAATGACCTGGATAAATCTATATTTTAGGATAACTCCTCATACAACACACATCAGAGTATCATGCGGAAGCGGCAAACAAGATCCGAGTACGGATAAGAAGCAAATCGGCATAAGATGCCAGAGAAATAAGCACATCCCAACTACAGGTCTCATGGATCCCCGTTCCCGGAATCTCTACACCGAACGATCGTTGCCCACATCTTCGGCTTCTTCCACCCAGTATCCGTCCTGAGAAGGTACTTGTTCATCTGAATCAAGAATTTATCGTGTGAGACCCTAAGGGTACTCAGCAAGTCTTAATGCCTCTAAAGGGGACACAACCTGGGATGACGCAATTGCAGCGAAAGATAAACCCTAACAATTCTACAGATAAACGCTAACCATCCGCCTAACCAATGATAGACGGATGTCCGTGAGTTTAAGTACAACAGTTATAATGGTAATCTCATCCGATCCATCCTCCTCCCTGCTTACCAACAAGGAAGCGGACGAACAACCCCCCCATCCGTTGGCAATTTTATTAACCATTCCATGAGTATTGCACTATTTACTAGTCAAGTTATTTTAGTCAGATTAAAGGCGGTACTTTAGTTATGCTTGTCTATGATCAAGAAACTGTGCTCCAAGTTGTCCATATCCGCGGACACGGCTTTCAGAAAGTTTTACCCCGGGTGCACCAATAGCAACACACGCTCGATCAACCTCGAAAACCAAATCAAAACCCAACGAGGCTTTCACGGTGAACAATCACAAGATTCAGAAATATTTCAGGGGCCACCCTTTGAGTAGATCCTAGCAACGGTAAGCAAGCTTGAGACGGACTCAAGGTTAGCGCCAATGGTGAAGCGATCGGGAACCCGAAACTCGGGGTGTCGATACTGCGTAATCACTCCGCTTACCTAAATAAAGACAAAGCAGTTACCTCGCACAATCATAAATAAAGCGATAAATCATGGCATAAGTACAGATCGTAAATAAAACCTCAAACTAGTTTGTGGCTCCAAGAAATAAGACGGAATCAAGCTCGGCCTGGGGGTCCCATATACCTCGGATGTGGATAGCGATAAATCAAGGAACAGGAATCAAGTACTCGGGGTCTTACGGGACACAAGTGAGCAGGAAAACCAAATAGCAGATGTTGCTCACCGGTGCCACTTTCTTTAGTTATCCCAGAACTACTCAGGTTAAGTTGTTTAGGTACCGCGTTATCCATCAGACTCTCACAAACCCTACACATGCTGTTCTACGACTCGCATGGCTCAAACAACTCCTATAGTAGTGGCTCATGGGATGGAGGAAACAAGCTTGGTGGGGTTTAAAAGTAAAGGCAATGCATACTTGGGATTCATTTTAATGCATTCGCGACTCAATGATGCAAGAATAAGATAGAGGCAATAGGTACTGTATGTATGCAAGCATGTGGTAGTGCTTGCCTGTCAACTCAGTTGTAGAAAGGGACGGGTCTGGGTAGTGCTCCTGGTTCTCTTGATACAAATTTCGGTGTCTATCCGAGAAAACCAAACAAACAAGGCCAACATGAATATAGAGCACAAGCATTGGAATTAAATGCGTCAAGCAAACAATCATGCCATGATGAATGATGCACAAGTTGCATGGCAATAAGTAGCATGGCATGGGTGAGGTGTGGAGGACAAGAAAATAACATTTGAATTGGGTTTTAGTCATATTTTGTTGCCATAATAGTTGCTGTTCATTATATTTTTATATGATGCATGCTGCAATTGAAGACATGGATATCATAAACAGAAAGGTCCCGTCGAGCTGATCAATTTAGACATATCATTTGGTAAATTTGGGTTTAGGAATTAAAAGTTATGAATTATTTAAATCCTAGTGGCAATTTGGGTAATTAACCTAAACTTGGAATTTTACTTGTGAAAAAGTCAAAAATAGATGGCATATTTGGAATCCTCTCATTTTGCTGATATCCAAACATATATTATTTGTCAAATTTGGATTAAGTATGGAAAAGTTATTTGAAACTGAATTTGAATTTTGAATTTGCAAATTATTTAACAGGATTGAATTTGAATCAACTCTGAAACGTTTTCTACTCAGGTGTATCCAGCTCTGGTCACTGACAGGTGGGCCAAGGGGGGTTCTCTGGCCCACACGACAGTGACTGGGAACATGCAGGACCGCGGGTGGAATACACAAAACTTCAGGAACCTTTTTATAAAAACCAGCGCCGACAATGGGCCAGCCGGACCATGGTTGGGGGCAAAAAGGGTAGGGGTTTCGCAAAACGCCACCTGGCATCGTGGATCTTCCCACGCGTGCATCGACATGGCCTGGCACGCAGCGCAGTGGGACTCGAACCCACGCACCGGGCGCTATAGCGGGTCCGCTACACCGGGTGGGCTAGATGACAGCGTGACGAGCGCGAGCTGGATAAGATGGCCGCGTCTGGGAGCGAGCAGAAACTAACTCGCCGCCGACGCACAGAGGCCGTTCGACGGAACGATCTACGCGTCCAGGAAGCGAAAACGCGCAGGAGGTTGTTCGGGAGGTGGGTACGCTCACCGGGAGTGTCTTTGGTGGTCGGATCGGGCGAGTGCAGGTAAGCGTCGGCGAGGCGCTCCGTCGTCCCCTAGGGTTGCGTCGGCTTACGCCGGTGTTCCGGACTTCCGGGCTTCTCTCCTCATGGCAGCGACTGGCGAAGCGGACGTCCTTGGCCCCTCGACATCTCGAGCTCAGCCTTGCCTCCTGGCTGGCGTGTCTTGGCGAGGTGGGCGGGTCCGGCATGAGAGGAAGATGTGGCGGTGGAGAGGATGGGTAGAGGAGGGGAGCGAGGCAGGCTGCTGGGATGGGATCTGGGGAGGCCAGAGAGGGGGAAGGAAGAGGATAGGAACGAGGCGAGGTGGGGGCGTGCGTGGGGGAGGGCAGGTCGGCTCGGCCACTTTATGCTCCTCCCTCACGTGCCCAGCATGGCCAGGCCAGGCAAGGCAGGCACTAGGAGGAGGGGGTGAGGCTGGCAGGTGGGGTAGCTAGGTCAGGGACGGGGTGGTTCGGGGCCCTAGGGGAGAGAGCAAGAGAGGGAGAGGTGAGGCTCGGTCTAGGGTTTCTTTGAGTGGGGTAGCTAGGAGGGGTCCCGGTGGGTGTGGGGCAGAGAGAGGGAAACGAGGGAGTAGGGCAGGGGGTGGTAGAGCTGGTAGCTAGAAGGGAGGAGGGTGCTAGGTTTGTTGGGTTTTGTTTAAAGGGAGGTGTAGTTTAGGGTTTAGATTAGGATAGATGTAAATGGGGGTTTTGGTTTAGGGTAGAAAAGAGAGAGAGGGAGCACTTGTGTTATGCTTAGACTAGGGAGGGTTTAAGTTTAGCTAGCATGTGGTTTGGGTTTAGCTTAGGGAAGGTAGGAATTAAGGTTTGGTTAGAGAGGGTGAGGAGAGAAGTGGTACTAGTTAAACAAGCAAGCTCCATCTAGCTCTAGCAAGATTAAGCAAGAAAAGAGGGAGAAGAGAGAGAGATGGTCAAGTGATGATGTGGTCCTCCTTTGGCCCAAGCATGATCCAAGCAAAGAACTAGCAAGGTCCAAAAGAGAGGGGGGGTTTAGAGGGTGCATGCCACATTAGCACAAGTGTATGCATGGGACATGGGGTAGGGTTTTAGCTAAAGGATGAAGAGAGAGAGAAGATAAGGAGAAACAAACTTCAAGCCAACACATGATTTAAACCAAGGAAGAAGATCCAACTAGGATTCAAATAAAACCAAATACTAGATTAGGTGGCACTTGCATGGCCCATGCAACATAATTAATGCCAACCATATCCTTGTGAAAACAATAAGATTTATCATGGCATTACTCATATGCATTCCCAAAAAGTGGGCAAGGCCAAGCAAAGATTATGGTTGGATCCAACCAACAACATGGGCTAGAGATAACTCAATAAAATGCCAAGCCCATATTATTGGATGGTGGAATTATAAGGTGGTGAAAGAAAAGGTGGTGGAGTCAAAAAGAGAGATGCCCCCAACTCAACTTGGGCATTTAACAATTTATCAAGACCCAAATACAATATCAAGAGGCAAATACAATTAATCATGCACATGAGATAAGAACCAAACAAGAAATGGTTTTATATGATGCTCAAATGCAAGGTGATATGATGACATGAGCATGATATGATGATGATGCAACAATTATATGTTGGAAGTGGCCCTTTTTATTATTATGACATGTAGCATTACAGGGGTTAGACAACTGGGATGCTACAACTCTCCCTGACTAAACAGGAATCTCGCCAGAGATTCTAGGAAGAAGAAGAAGACACAAAGAGAGAAGGATGGTTGGCACGGAGTTCATCTTCACGCTCCCATGTGGCTTCATCAATGAATGGTGTGACCACCGCACCTTGCGTAACTTGATGGACTTGTTGCAGTCCTTCGCTCATGGTCTCGAGGATTTTGGTGGGGTGTTCTTGATAAGAGAGATCTTCTTGGAGGTCGATTAGCTCATGATCCACGGTCTTGCCGGGATCTTTGAAGCACTTCTTGAGCTGAGATGTGGAAAACATCATGGACTTTGAGTTTTTCCTAAGCTCCGTGCATAAGCAACTTCTCCTCTTCTACCACGTATCTTGAAAGGACCGATGTATCTAGGAGCCAACTTTCCTTTGATACAGCGGTGTGTTCCTCTCATGGGAGTGACACGGTAGACGAGATCACCAGGGGCATATACCATATCTGTGTGCTTCCTGTCATAGTTGCTCTTCTGACGACTCTGAGCAATCTTCAGGTTCTCCAGAATGATATGCACCTTCTCCTCTGCTTGAGTCACAATGTCAGGGCCAAACCAGATTCTTTCTCCTGCACCTGACCAACCAATGGGAGTTCTGCACTTGCGTCCATAGAGAGCCTCGAATGGTGCCATCTTCAGACTCTTCTGGAAGCTGTTGTTGTAGGAGAATTCAGCATATGGAAGACACTCTTCCCACTTCATGCCAAACGAGATGACGCAAGCTCTAAGCATGTCCTCGAGAATCTGATTGATCCTCTCCACTTGTCCTTGAGACTGAGGGTGGTAAGCAGTGCTGAAGTTCAACTTTGTTCCCAAAGCTTTTTGGAAACTCTCCCAGAACTTTGAGGTGAAGATGCTCCCACGGTCTGAACTGATTTCAAGTGGAACCCCATACAAAGAGACAATCCTGATATAGAGCTCACCAATCGAAGTCCGTAAATTGTTTCTTTGATGGGAAGAAATGAGCCACTTTAGAAAGCCTGTCGATGACAACAAAAATTGCATTGTTGCCCTTCTGCGACCTTGGAAAGCCGGTGATGAAGTCCATCTCAACTTTCTCCCATTTCCATTAGGAGGCTTCAATGGCTGTAGAAGACCAAATGGTTTCGATGGATGACCTTGACTCTGCGACAGACATCACATTCTGAGACATACTTGGCACAATACCGTTTCAACCCAGGCCACCAGTATTGTGTTTTCAAGTCCATGTACATCTTTGTGCTGCCAGGATGGATAGAAAGAACCGACTCATGTGCCTCCTTGAGAACTTGGTCTCTCAGACCCGGGTAGTTTGGAACAAACATTCGGTGATCAAAGAAGAGCGTGCCTTGATCATCCACATGGAAGGACTCGTACTTTGGAAGGTCAAGCTTAGCGATGAGCTTCTTGGTGTGCGGATCACCACGCTGACGAGAACGAATCTGTTCTTCCAAGAGAGGAGTAGCCAGAAGGTTCAGGAGATGCCCTTGTTCCACAATTTCCAGGTTCAGCTGACGGAATTCCTCGCACAAGAGAGGTCACGCTCTTCTACCATGAGGTTGTTGACATAAGCTTTACGGCTAAGCGCATCTGCCATGACATTTGCTTTGCCTGGAGTGTAGTTGATGGTCACATCAAAGTCATTGATTGCTTCAATCCATCTCCTCTGCCGAAGGTTGAGATCCGGTTGAGTGAAGATATACTTCAAACTCTTGTGGTCCGAGAAGATCTCACAACGGTTGCCAAGCAAGTAGTGCCTCCATAGCTTCAAGGCAAAGACAACTGCTGCTAGCTCGAGGTCATGTGTGGGATAGTTGATCTCATGCGTCTTCAACTGACGAGAGGCATAAGCAACCACCTGTCTCTCTTGCATAAGGACCGCACCCAATCCTTGCAAAGAGGCATCGCAGAAGATCTGGAAAGGCTTAGATGTATCTGGAGGAACCAAGACTGGTGTGGAAGTGAGCTTCTTTGAGTGTCTCAAAACTTTCTTGGCAAGGTGAGTCCACAGTACTTCTTGCCTTTCTTGAGGAGGTCGGTAAGAGGCTTTGCTATCTTTGAGAAGTTCTGAACAAAACGACGGCAATAGCTAGCCAAGCCGAGAAAACTCCGCACTTCCTTGACATTAGCAGGAGGAAGCCATTCAACTATTGTCTTCACGGTTTCGGTTGATGCAATGCCCTTGGCAGATAACATGGCCCAGATATGTTACTTCAGGCAGCCAAAACTCACACTTTGAGAACTTTGCATACAAGCGGTTCTCACGAAGCTTGTTCAGAACACACCGCAGGTGCTCTTCATGCTCCTCCTTGGACTTGGAATAGACCAGAATGTCATCCAGATATACCACAACAAACTTGTCCAGGTACTCCATGAAAACGGAGTTCATCAGCCTCGAGAAGGTAGCAGGTGCGTTGGTGAGGCCGAAAGACATGACCGTGTACTCATACAAGCCATAGCGAGTGGTGAAAGCTGTCTTGGGCACATCCTCTTTGCGAATTTTGATTTGATGATAACCACTTCTCAAGTCCAGCTTAGAGAACACCACGGCTCCTGCCAGCTGATCAAATAGATCATTTATCCGAGGAAGAGGATATTTGTTCTTGATGGTTTTAGCATTGAGAGCCCGATAATCAACACATAGCCTATCGGTTCTGTCACGCTTCTTCACAAAGATTGTTGGGCTACCCCAAGAAGAAGTGCTATGCTGAATGAAACCCAACTTCTCTTGTTCATCAAGTTGTCGTTTGAGTTCAGCCAACTCAGAAGGACCCATTTTGTATGGCCTCTTGGAGATAGGAGTCGTTCCAGGTTCAAGCTCAATCACGAATTCAACCTCGCGATCCGGAGGCATACCTGGCAACTCTTCAGGAAAGACATCCGGGAACTCACAGACCACTGGTACCTTCTGAATAGCTTCCATAGCATCATCATTCAGAGCAGCCAAGGAATAGAGCCGACAGCAGGAGTCGACTTGGAGAAAAGACTAGATGGCCTTCGTGGATCTTCAGAGACACCGGCGCTCGCACAATCAATCGCAGCTGCATTTGTTGTCAACCAATCCATGCCCAAGATGACATCAATGTCGAGTTGCCTGAACAATCAAAGAAGCCAAGAATGAAGAACCACCAATCTCAACTTGGTTGCCATGGCTGATTTGAGCAATGCCATTGTTGCTCCAGGAGAAAGAACCATTAATCGCTTTTGAGAGGAACCAAGACTAACTCATTGTCGTCTGCAAACTTGTGTGACACAAAAGAATGCGATGCACCAGAATCAAAGAGAACTCGTGCAGGGGCTGAGTTAACTGAAAGCATACCCATGACAACTCCAAAAAAGTTCAGCCTTAGAGGCATTGACGCAGTTGGCGCGAACAACCGCAGACCCGGGCTTAGTGTTGATGTTGAGAGCCCGAGGCGGTGGCGCACGAACCGAAGGAGAGCTTGTCGCAGATCTTGGCGAGGGTTGAGGGAGAGCTTTGTTCTTCATTGGGCAGTTCCAGTGGGGATGTCCAGGATCTCCACACGTGTAGCAGGCACCAGCTGGACGTGGAGCAGAGTATCCAGGGACTCCGCCAGGCGCTCCAGGGTAAGGGTTGTTGTAGCCCCTGGGAGCCGCAGTGGTGAAGTTTGGTGGCCTTGACGTGAAGCTCGCAGGTCTTGGTGGAGCCGGGAGCGACGGTGGGGTGTTAGGAACCCAGACACGCCGCTTAGAAGGAGCTGCCATAACTGCAGAGCTTGATGCATCCCTGTTATGTTTCTTGGACTCCTCGAACATTTGCCTGCTTGCCTCCTCTTGCAAAGGCTGCAGTCAGTAGTTCCAGAAGGTTGCGGTCTTGCATGCGTGATTGCATACTTGATCGACGCATTGAGCCCTTGCACGAATCTTTTCTCGCTTTTCTTGTCATCGATACCTCATCACCACCATAGCGAGACAGGTTCATGAAGTTCCCGATGTAGGTGTTGACGTTATCATTTCCCGCTCGAGTTGAGGAAAGCCTCCTTCATCCTTTCCATCACAATCTCTGAGAGAAACTGTTCTTTGAAAGCTGCGGTGAACCTCTCCCAAGTTGGCTGGAACCCAGTGCAGCTTGCCTTCAAGTAGTTTTCCCACCAAAGAGCCGCATCTCCCTTGAGAAGGTGGGTAGCACACTTGACCCACTCCTGTTCTGGAACATCAGCAGTCTCGAGCAACCTTGAGATCTCGCGCAGCCAATCATCCGCATCAAGAGGTCGGTCAGACACATCGAACTGACGAGGGTTGAACTTGAGGAAGCTCTTGATGTCACCACGCTTGGGAGGTGGAGGAAGTGGAGCAAATTCATTCCTTCTGACGCTCTCCTGGTTCTCTTGCATTGCCGCCAAAGCATTAGCTATGCTTGATGTCACGAGCCCAGCCCGAGGATGTCCTCTTCATCCATGTGGGGAGCCATCCTGTCATTGATATAAAACTCAAGTCAGTACTATAATGGAAGATGATAATAATCCAAAATAGTACCAAGATGGAATTAACCAAGATTAAAGGATACAATTTACTGAGATGATATAAAAATATCAACAAAGTTCATAGCACCTCAAAGATATTAAGCATATCGACACGATCGAAAAGGAGTGTGGTACACAAACATATCAAAGAAAAATTTTCCACAAATTTCGGCATTAGAATACCAATAGATGCGCAAAATTACTTAACGAATCAAGATTAGTGACTCTACCGATTCAATATACAAAAGCGAATGATACAAGTAGTGGTATGGTCGCGACTCCATCCCGCACTCAAATCATTACTCCGCACATGAACAAGTGGAACACATATCCTAACCCCTTCTTCTCACGACGAAACCTAAATATTGGTACTACGGAACGAACACCCCAAACAAGATAGCGTCGGATACAAAGCGGAAGATAGATTGCATCGGTTTACAAAAGCCTGTCGGTATGGAATGTACCAACAGTTGATAACCAAAGGCAGATAAGATAACAACTTGGATGCAACAGATAGACAAGGGATTACACACACATACACACACACAACCTATGGTACTACGGAAACCCAGAACACGTGAATCCTAGTTTGAACTTTGGGAAGAGGATTTAAAACGTTACACTTCCTTACCAGAAAAGGGTGGGTGGGAGGGTAAGAAGAAAAGTGGAAGCAATCCTACTCTCGCGTTTGTTTTTCCCTAATATACATAACTACCAAAATATTTGCTAGACTGACAACGACCGTTTGGCTGAAACCCTGAAGGTCGGGATGGCTCTGATACCAATTGTAACTACCTCGGTGAACTACGCCCTAGATACAAGCCCGGATGAGTGATAGTGGTTGAAATAGTACGGTGGGCCCCAAAAGCCACTCACCGGTAGTCCTTTCAGACGTCCCAACCACTACCCCTCAACGGGACTGTCAGACGGCGTGGCGGCGAAGGGATCAACTACGTACACAAGTGGGTATGTACGCAAGCCACCATACAAGAGTACATCAGAGCCACACCATCTAGAAAGAAAGGAAATATACCAACGCCATACGGCAAGATTCAAATGACCTGGATAAATCTATATTTTAGGATAACTCCTCATACAACACACATCAGAGTATCATGCGGAAGCGGCAAACAAGATCCGAGTACGGATAAGAAGCAAATCGGCATAAGATGCCAGAGAAATAAGCACATCCCAACTACAGGTCTCATGGATCCCCGTTCCCGGAATCTCTACACCGAACGATCGTTGCCCACATCTTCGGCTTCTTCCACCCAGTATCCGTCCTGAGAAGGTACTTGTTCATCTGAATCAAGAATTTATCGTGTGAGACCCTAAGGGTACTCAAAGAAGTCTTAATGCCTCTAAAGGGGACACAACCTGGATGACGAATTGCAGCAAAGATAAACCCTAACAATTCTACAGATAACGCTAACCATCCGCCTAACCAATGATAGAGCGGATGTCCGTGAGTTTAAGTACAACAGCTTATAATGGTAATCTCATCCGATCCATCCTCCTCCCCGCTACCAACAAGGAAGCGATAACAACCCCCATCCGTTGGCAATTTTATTAACCATTCCATGAGTATTGCACTATTTACTAGTCAAGTTATTTTAGTCGATTAAAGGCGGTACTTTAGTTATGCTTGTCTATGATCAAGAAACTGGCTCCAAGTTGTCCATATCCGCGACACGGCTTTCGAGAAAGTTTTACCCGGGTGCACCAATAGCAACACACGCCGATCAACCTCGAAAACCAAATCAAAACCCAACGAGGCTTTCACGACCGAACAATCACAAGATTCAGAAATATTTCAGGGGCCACCCTTTGAGTAGATCCCGAACGGTAAGCAAGCTTCGAGACGGACTCAAGGTTAGCGCCAATGGTCATGAAGCGACGGGAACCCAAAACTCGGGTGTCGATACCGCGTAATCACTCCGCTTACCTAACAAGACAAAGGTGCAGACTCGCACAATCGTAAATAAAGCAAAGAATCATGGCATAAGTACAGATCGTAAATAAAACCTCAAACTAGTTTGTGGCCCCAAGAAATAAGACGGAATCAAGCTCGCCTGGGGGTCCCATATACCTCCGGATGTGGATAGCGCGATAAATCAAGGAACATGAATCAAGTACTCGGGGTCTTACGGGACACAAGTGAGCAGGAAAACCAAATAGCAGAGATGTTGCTCACCGTGCCACTTTCTTTAGTTATCCCGTAACTACTCGGGTTAAGTTGTTTAGGTACCGTTATCCATCGACTCACAAACCCTACACATGTTGTTCTACGACTGCATGGCTCAAACAACTCCTATAGTAGTGGCTCATGGGATGGAGGAAACAAGCTTGGGGTTTAAAAGTAAAGGCAATGCATACTTGGGATTCATTTTAATGCATTCGCGACTCAATGATGCAAGAATAAGATAGAGGCAATAGGTCTTGTATGTATGCAAGCATGTGGTAGTGCTTGCTGTCAACTCGCTTGTAAGGACGGTCTGCAGGTAGTGCTCTGGTTCTCTTGATACAACCCGCCAAAGGTCTATCCGAGAAAACCAAACAAACAAGGCCAACATGAATATAGAGCACAAGCATTGGAATTAAATGTCAAGCAAACAATCATGCCATGATGAATGATGCACAAGTTGCATGGCAATAAGTAGCATGGCATGGGTGAGGTGGAGGACAAGAAAATAACATTTGAATTGGGTTTTAGTCATATTTTGTTGCCATAATAGTTGCTGTTCATTATATTTTTATATGATGCATGCTGCAATTGAAGACATGGATATCATAAACAGAAAGGTCTCACGAGCTGATCAATTTAGACATATCATTTGCTAAATTTGGGTTTAGGAATTAAAAGTTATGAATTATTTAAATCCTAGTGGCAATTTGGGTAATTAACCTAAACTTGGAATTTTACTTGTGAAAAGTCAAAATAGATGGCATATTTGGAATCCTCTCATTTTGCTGATATCCAAACATATATTATTTGTCAAATTTGGATTAAGTATGGAAAAGTTATTTGAAACTGAATTTGAATTTTGAATTTGCAAATTATTTAACAGGATTGAATTTGAATCAACTCTGAAACGTTTTCTACAGTGTGTATTCAGCTCGTCACCGACAGGTGGGCCAAGGGGTTCTCTCGCCCACACGATGCTGATCGGGAACATGCAGACCGCGGTGGAATACACAAAACTTCGTGAACCTTTTATAAAAACCAACAAAGGCCGACAATGGACCGCTGGGTTGGGGCAAAAAGGGTAGGGGTTTCGCAAAACGCCACGCTGGCATCGTGGATCTTCCCACGCTGCAGACCGATGCGCCTGCGCACGGCGCAGTGGGACTCGAACCACGCTCCGGGCGCGCTTAGCGGGTCCATACACCGGGTGGGCTAGGCTAGATGACGCTGACGAAGCGCGAGCTGGATAAGATGGCAGCGTCTGGAGCGAGCAGAACTAACTCATTGCCGACGCACGAGGCCGCTCGACGAACGATCACGCGTCCGAAGCGAAGCAGCAGGAGGTTGTGCGGGAGGTGGGTCCGCTCACCGGAGTGTGCCGGTGTGGTCGGATCGGGCGAGGTGCAGCGTCGGCGCAGGCGCACGCCGTCGCCCTAGGGTTTGCGTCGGCTTGCGTCGGTGTTCGGACCGGGCTTCTCCTCGCGCGCAAAGCCTGGGGCGGGACGTTCAGGCCCCCCTCGACATCTGCAGCTCCGCGCCTGCCTCCTGCTGCGCGTGTACTGGCGAGGTGGGCGGTGGTCTGGCCGGCGAGAGGAAGATGTGGCGGTGGAGAGGATGGGTAGAGGAGGGGAGCGAGGCAGGCTGCTGGGATGGGATCTGGGGAGGCCAGAGAGGGGGAAGGAAGAGGATAGGAACGAGGCGAGGTGGGGGCGTGCGTGGGGGAGGGCAGGTCGGCTCGGCCACTTTATGCTCCTCCCTCACGTGCCCAGCATGGCCAGGCCAGGCAAGGCAGGCACTAGGAGGAGGGGGTGAGGCTGGCAGGTGGGGTAGCTAGGTCAGGGACGGGGTGGTTCGGGCTGGGGCCCCTAGGGCAGGGAGAGAGCAAGAGAGGGAGAGGTGAGGCTCGGGTCTAGGGTTTCTTTGAGTGGGGTAGCTAGGGGAGGGGTCCTGGTCGTGTGTGGGGCAGGTAGAGAGAGGGGAAAACGAGGGAGTAGGGCAGGGGGTGGTAGAGCTGGTAGCTAGAAGGGAGGAGGGTGCTAGGTTTGTTGGGTTTTGTTTAAAGGGAGGTGTAGTTTAGGGTTTAGATTAGGATAGATGTAAATGGGGGTTTTGGTTTAGGGTAGAAAAGAGAGAGAGGGAGCACTTGTGTTATGCTTAGACTAGGGAGGGTTTAAGTTTAGCTAGCATGTGGTTTGGGTTTAGCTTAGGGAAGGTAGGAATTAAGGTTTGGTTAGAGAGGGTGAGGAGAGAAGTGGTACTAGTTAAACAAGCAAGCTCCATCTAGCTCTAGCAAGATTAAGCAAGAAAAGAGGGAGAAGAGAGAGATGGTCAAGTGATGATGTGGTCCTCCTTTGGCCCAAGCATGATCCAAGCAAAGAACTAGCAAGGTCCAAAAGAGAGGGGGGGTTTAGAGGGTGCATGCCACATTAGCACAAGTGTATGCATGGGACATGGGGTAGGGTTTTAGCTAAAGGATGAAGAGAGAGAGAAGATAAGGAGAAACAAACTTCAAGCCAACACATGATTTAAACCAAGGAAGAAGATCCAACTAGGATTCAAATAAAACCAAATACTAGATTAGGTGGCACTTGCATGGCCCATGCAACATAATTAATGCCAACCATATCCTTGTGAAAACAATAAGATTTATCATGGCATTACTCATATGCATTCCCAAAAAGTGGGCAAGGCCAAGCAAAGATTATGGTTGGATCCAACCAACAACATGGGCTAGAGATAACTCAATAAAATGCCAAGCCCATATTATTGGATGGTGGAATTATAAGGTGGTGAAAGAAAAGGTGGTGGAGTCAAAAAGAGAGATGCCCCCAACTCAACTTGGGCATTTAACAATTTATCAAGACCCAAATACAATATCAAGAGGCAAATACAATTAATCATGCACATGAGATAAGAACCAAACAAGAAATGGTTTTATATGATGCTCAAATGCAAGGTGATATGATGACATGAGCATGATATGATGATGATGCAACAATTATATGTTGGAAGTGGCCCTTTTTATTATTATGACATGTAGCATTACAGGGGTTAGACAACTGGGATGCTACAACTCTCCCCCACTAAACAGGAATCTCGCCCCGAGATTCTAGGAAGAAGAAGAAGAAGACACAAAGAGAGAAGGATGGTTGGCACGGAGTTCATCTTCACGCTCCCATGTGGCTTCATCAGCGTAATGGTGTGACCACGCACCTTGCGTAACTTGATGGACTTGTTGCAGTCCTTCGCTCATGGTCTCGAGGATTTTGTGGGGTGTTCTTGATAAGAGAGATCTTCTTGGAGGTCGATTAGCTCATGATCCACGGTCTTGCGGGATCTTTGAAGCACTTCTTGAGCTGAGAGATGTGGAAAACATCATGGACTTTGAGTTTTCCTAAGCTCCAGTGCATAAGCAACTTCTCCTCTTCTACCACGTATCTTGAAAGGACCGATGTATCTAGGAGCCAACTTTCCTTTGATACCGAAGCGGTGTGTTCCTCTCATGGGAGTGACACGAAGGTAGACGAGATCACCAGGGGCATATACCATATCTGTGTGCTTCCTGTCATAGTTGCTCTTCTGACGACTTTGAGCAATCTTCAGGTTCTCCAGAATGATATGCACCTTCTCCTCTGCTTGAGTCACAATGTCAGGGCCAAACCAGATTCTTTCTCCTGCACCTGACCAACCAATGGGAGTTCTGCACTTGCGTCCATAGAGAGCCTCGAATGGTGCCATCTTCAGACTCTTCCGAAGTCATTGTTGTAGGAGAATTCAGCATATGGAAGACACTCTTCCCACTTCATGCCAAACGAGATGACGCAAGCTCTAAGCATGTCCTCGAGAATCTGATTGATCCTCTCCACTTGTCCTTGAGACTGAGGGTGGTAAGCAGTGCTGAAGTTCAACTTTGTTCCCAAAGCTTTTTGGAAACTCTCCCAGAACTTTGAGGTGAAGATGCTCCCAGTGCGAACTGATTTCAAGTGGAACCCCATACAAAGAGACAATCCGTTGATATAGAGCTCACCAATCAAGTCCGTAAATTGTTTCTTTGATCGGGAAGAAATGAGCCACTTTAGAAAGCACATCGATGACAACAAAATTGCATTGTTGCCCTTCTGCGACCTTGGAAAGCCAGTGATGAAGTCCATCTCAACTTTCTCCCATTTCCATTCCGAGGCTTCAATGGCTGTAGAAGACCAAATGGTTTCGATGGATGCCTTGACTGCGACAGACATCACATTCGAGACATACTTGGCACAATACCGCTTTCAACCTGTGCCACCAAGATTGTGTTTTCAAGTCCATGTACATCTTTGTGCTGTGATGGATAGAAAGAACCGACTCATGTGCCTCCTTGAGAACTTGGTCTCTCAGACCCGGGTAGTTTGGAACAAACATCCGGTGATCAAAGAAGAGCGTGCCTTGATCATCCACATGGAAGGACTCGTACTTTGGAAGGTCAAGCTTAGCGATGAGCTTCTTGGTGTGCGGATCACCACGCTGACGAGAACGAATCTGTTCTTCCAAGAGAGGAGTAGCCAGAAGGTTCAGGAGATGCCCTTGTTCCACAATTTCCAGGTTCAGCTGACGGAATTCCTCGCACAAGAGAGGCTGCTGCTCTTCTACCATGAGGTTGTTGACATAAGCTTTACGGCTAAGCGCATCTGCCATGACATTTGCTTTGCCTGGAGTGTAGTTGATGGTCACATCAAAGTCATTGATTGCTTCAATCCATCTCCTCTTCCGAAGGTTGAGATCCGGTTGAGTGAAGATATACTTCAAACTCTTGTGGTCCGAGAAGATCTCACAACGGTTGCCAAGCAAGTAGTGCCTCCATAGCTTCAAGGCAAAGACAACTGCTGCTAGCTCGAGGTCATGTGTGGGATAGTTGATCTCATGCGTCTTCAACTGACGAGAAGCATAAGCAACCACCTGTCTCTCTTGCATAAGGACCGCACCCAATCCTTGCAAAGAGGCATCGCAGAAGATCTGGAAAGGCTTAGATGTATCTGGAGGAACCAAGACTGGTGTGGAAGTGAGCTTCTCTTTGAGTGTCTCAAAACTTTCTTGGCAAGGTGGAGTCCATGTACTTCTTGCCTTTCTTGAGGAGGTCGGTAAGAGGCTTTGCTATCTTTGAGAAGTTCTGAACAAAAGCGGCAATAGCTAGCCAAGCCGAGAAAACTCCGCACTTCCTTGACATTAGCAGGAGGAAGCCATTCAACTATTGTCTTCACGGTTTCCGGGTTGACTGCAATGCCCTTGGCAGAGATAACATGGCCCAGATATGTTACTTCAGGCAGCCAAAACTCACACTTTGAGAACTTTGCATACAAGCGGTTCTCACGAAGCTTGTTCAGAACACACCGCAGGTGCTCTTCATGCTCCTCCTTGGACTTGGAATAGACCAGAATGTCATCCAGATATACCACAACAAACTTGTCCAGGTACTCCATGAAAACGGAGTTCATCAGCCTCGAGAAGGTAGCAGGTGCGTTGGTGAGGCCGAAAGACATGACCGTGTACTCATACAAGCCATAGCGAGTGGTGAAAGCTGTCTTGGGCACATCCTCTTTGCGAATTTTGATTTGATGATAACCACTTCTCAAGTCCAGCTTAGAGAACACCACGGCTCCTGCCAGCTGATCAAATAGATCATTTATCCGAGGAAGAGGATATTTGTTCTTGATGGTTTTAGCATTGAGAGCCCGATAATCAACACATAGCCTATCGGTTCTGTCACGCTTCTTCACAAAGATTGTTGGGCTACCCCAAGAAGAAGTGCTATGCTGAATGAAACCCAACTTCTCTTATTCATCAAGTTGTCGTTTGAGTTCAGCCAACTCAGAAGGACCCATTTTGTATGGCCTCTTGGAGATAGGAGCCGTTCCAGGTTCAAGCTCAATCACGAATTCAACCTCGCGATCCGGAGGCATACCTGGCAACTCTTCAGGAAAGACATCCGGGAACTCACAGACCACTGGTACCTTCTGAATAGCTTCCATAGCATCATCATTCAGAGCAGCCAAGGAATAGAGCTGAACAGCAGGAGTCAGACTTGGAGAAAAGACTAGATGGCCTTCAGGGATCTTCAGAGACACTGAGCGTTCAGCACAATCAATCACAGCTGCATTTGCTGTCAACCAATCCATGCCCAAGATGACATCAATGTCAGAGTTGCCCAGAACAATCAAAGAAGCCAAGAATGAAGAACCACCAATCTCAACTTGGTTGCCATGGCTGATTTGAGCAGCTGCCATTGTTGCTCCAGGAGAAAGAACCATTAACTGCTTTTTGAGAGGAACCAAGACTAACTCATTGTCGTCTGCAAACTTGTGTGACACAAAAGAATGCGATGCACCAGAATCAAAGAGAACTCGTGCAGGGGCTGAGTTAACTGAAAGCATACCCATGACAACTCCAGGTGCGAGTTCAGCCTTAGAGGCATTGACGCAGTTGGCGCGAACAACCGCAGACCCGGGCTTAGTGTTGATGTTGAGAGCCCGAGGCGGTGGCGCACGAACCGAAGGAGAGCTTGTCGCAGATCTTGGCGGGGGTTGAGGGAGAGCTTTGTTCTTCATTGGGGTTCGATTGGGGGGGATGTCCAGATCTCCACACGTAGCGTGCACCACCGGACGTGGAGCGAGTAGCTGGGACTCCGCCAGCACTCAGGTTGTTGTAGCCCCGGGAGCCGCAGTGGTGAAGTTTGGTGGCCTTGACGTGAAGCTCGCAGGTCTTGGTGGAGCCGGAGCGACGGTGGGGTGTTAGGAACCCGGACACGCCGCTTAGAAGGAGCTGCCATAATCGCAGAGCTTGATGCATCCTGTTATGTTTCTTGGACTCCTCGAACATTTGCTGCTTGCCTCCTCTTGCAGTCTTGTGTCTTTGTAGTTCAGAAGGTTGCCGGTCTTGCATGCGTGATTGCATACTTGATCGACGCATTGAGCCCTTGCACGAATCTTTTACCTTTTCTTGTCATCGGATACCTCATCACCACCATAGCGAGACAGGTTCATGAAGTTCTGATGTAGGTGTTGGCGTTATCATTTCCTGCTTGAGTTGAGGAAAGCCTCCTTCATCCTTTCCATCACAATCTCCGAGAGAAACTGTTCTTTGAAAGCGGTGAACCTCTCCCAAGTTGGCTGGAACCCGGTGCAGCTTGCCTTCAAGTAGTTTTCCACCAAAGAGCCGCATCTCCCTTGAGAAGGTGGGTAGCACACTTGACCCACTCCTGCTCGGAACATCGGTCTCGAGCAACCTTGAGATCTCGCGCAGCCAATCATCCGCATCAAGAGGTCGGTCAGACACATCGAACTGACGAGGGTTGAACTTGAGGAAGCTCTTGATGTCACCACGCTTGGGAGGTGGAGGAAGTGGAGCAAATTCATTCCTTCTGACGCTCTCCTCGAAGCGCTGCTGGTTCTCTTGCATTGCCGCCAAAGCATTAGCTATGCTTGACAGCGCTGAGCCCAGTTCCGGAGGGATGTCCTCTTCAGTCCGGCGTGGGGGAGCCATCCTGTCATTGATATAAAACTCAAGTCAGTACTATAATGGAAGATGATAATAATCCAAAATAGTACCAAGATGGAATTAACCAAGATTAAAGGATACAATTCTTGAGATGATATAAAATATCAACAAAGTTCATAGCACCTCAAAGATATTAAGCATATCGCACATTTGAAAAGGAGTGTGGTACACAAACATATCAAAGAAAAATTTTCCACAAATTTCGGCATTAGAATACCAATAGATGCGCAAAATTACTTAACGAATCAAGATTAGTGACTCTACCGATTCAATATACAAAAGCGAATGATACAAGTAGTGGTATGGTCGCGACTCCATCCCGCACTCAAATCATTACTCCGCACATGAACAAGTGGAACACATATCCTAACCCCTTCTTCTCACGACGAAACCTAAATATTGGTACTACGGAACGAACACCCCAAACAAGATAGCGTCAGATACAAAGCGGAAGATAGATTGCGTCGGTTTACAAAAGCCTGTCGGTATGGAATGTACCAACAGTTGATAACCAAAGGCAGATAAGATAACAACTTGGATGCAACAGATAGACAAGGGATTACACACACATACACACACACAACCTATGGTACTACGGAAACCCAGAACACGTGAATCCTAGTTTGAACTTTGGGAAGAGGATTTAAAACGTTACACTTCCTTACCAGAAAAGGGTGGGTGGGAGGGTAAGAAGAAAAGTGGAAGCAATCCTACTCTCGCGTTTGTTTTTCCCTAATATACATAACTACCAAAATATTTGCTAGACTGACAACGACCGTTTGGCTGAAACCCTGAAGGTCGGGATGGCTCTGATACCAATTGTAACTACCTCGGTGAACTACGCTCCTAGATACAAGCCTGGATGAGTGATAGTGGTTGAAATAGTACGGTGGGGCCCCAAAAGCCACTCACTGGTAGTCCTTTCAGACGTCCCAACCACTACCCCCTCAACGGGACTGTCTGGCGGCGTGGTCGGCGAAGGATCAACTACGTACACAAGTGGGTATGTACGCAAGCCACCATACAAGAGTACATCAGAGCCACACCATCTAGAAAGAAAGGAAATATACCAACGCCATACGGCAAGATTCAAATGACCTGGATAAATCTATATTTTAGGATAACTCCTCATACAACACACATCAGAGTATCATGCGGGCGGCAAACAAGATCCGAAATACGGATAAGAAGCAAATCGGCATAAGATGCGGAGAAATAAGCACATCCCAACTACAGGTCTCATGGATCCCGTTCCGGAATCTCTACACCGAACGATCGTTGCCCACATCTTGGCTTCTTCCACCCATGTCATCACGAGAAGGTACCTGTTCATCTGAATCAAGAATTTATCGTGTGAGACCCTAAGGGTACTCAGCAAGTCTTAATGCCTCTAAAGGGGACACAACCTGGGATGACGCAATTGCAGCAAAAGATAAACCCTAGCAATTCTACAGATAAACGCTAACCATCCGCCTAACCAATGATAGACGGATGTCCGTGAGTTAAGTACATGATTATAATGGTAATCTCATCCGATCCATCCTCCTCCCTGCTTACCAACAAGGAAGCGGACGAACAACCCCCCATCCGTTGGCAATTTTATTAACCATTCCATGAGTATTGCACTATTTACTAGTCAAGTTATTTTAGTCAGATTAAAGGCGGTACTTTAGTTATGCTTGTCTATGATCAAGAAACTGTGCTCCAAGTTGTCCATATCCGCGGACACGGCTTTCAGAAAGTTTTACCCGGCCGGGGTGCACCAATAGCAACACACGCTCGATCAACCTCGGAAAAACCAAATCAAAACCCAACGAGGCTTTCACGACTGAACAATCACAAGATTCAGAAATATTTGAGGCCACCTTTGAGTAGATCCATAGCAGTAAGCAAGCTCGAGACGGACTCAAGGTTAGCGCCAATGGTCAGAAGCGATCGGGAACCCGAAACTCGGTGTCGATGGCGTAATCACTCCGCTTACCTAAGCGATGCGGTGCAGTACCTCGCACAATCGTAAATAAAGCAGTAAATCATGGCATAAGTACAGGATCGTAAATAAAACCTCAAACTAGTTTGTGGCCCCAAGAAATAAGACGGAATCAAGCTCTGGCCCAGGGGGGTCCCATATACCTCCCGGATGTGGATAGCGCGATAAATCAAGGAACAGGAATCAAGTACTCGGGGTCTTACGGGACACAAGTGAGCAGGAAAAACCAAATAGCAGATGTTGCTCACCGGTGCCACTTTCTTTAGTTATCCCAGAACTACTCAGGTTAAGTTGTTTAGGTACCGCGTTATCCATCAGACTCTCACAAACCCTACACATGCTGTTCTACGACTCGCATGGCTCAAACAACTCCTATAGTAGTGGCTCATGGGATGGAGGAAACAAGCTTGGTGGGGTTTAAAAGTAAAGGCAATGCATACTTGGGATTCATTTTAATGCATTCGCGACTCAATGATGCAAGAATAAGATAGAGGCAATAGGTACTGTATGTATGCAAGCATGTGGTAGTGCTTGCCTGTCAACTCAGTTGTAGAAAGGGACGGTGCAGGTAGTGCTCTGGTTCTCTTGATACACCTTTCGATGTCTATCAAGAAAAACCAAACAAACAAGGCCAACATGAATATAGAGCACAAGCATTGGAATTAAATGCGTCAAGCAAACAATCATGCCATGATGAATGATGCACAAGTTGCATGGCAATAAGTAGCATGGCATGGGTGAGGTGTGGAGGACAAGAAAATAACATTTGAATTGGGTTTTAGTCATATTTTGTTGCCATAATAGTTGCTGTTCATTATATTTTTATATGATGCATGCTGCAATTGAAGACATGGATATCATAAACAGAAAGGTCCCGTCGAGCTGATCAATTTAGACATATCATTTGCTAAATTTGGGTTTAGGAATTAAAAGTTATGAATTATTTAAATCCTAGTGGCAATTTGGGTAATTAACCTAAACTTGGAATTTTACTTGTGAAAAAGTCAAAAATAGATGGCATATTTGGAATCCTCTCATTTTGCTGATATCCAAACATATATTATTTGTCAAATTTGGATTAAGTATGGAAAAGTTATTTGAAACTGAATTTGAATTTTGAATTTGCAAATTATTTAACAGGATTGAATTTGAATCAACTCTGAAACGCGTTTCTACTCGGTGTATCCAGCTCGTCAGCAGGTGGGCCAAGGGGGTTCTCTCGCCCACACAGTGATCGGGAACATCTGAGGACCATGGTGGAATACACAAAACTTGTGAACCTTTTATAAAAACCAACAGTGACAGCAATGGGCAGCTGGACCGCGGGTTGGGGGCAAAAAGGGGTAGGGGGGTTTTCGCAAACGGCCTTGGCCTTGTGGATCTTCCCAGCGTGCATCGGCCGCAGCCTGGCGCACGGCAGCAGAGTGGGACTCGAACCCACGCCATTGGCGCTTAGCGGGTCTGCTGGGGTGGGCTAGGCTAGATGACAGCGTGACGAGCGCGAGCTGGATAAGATGGCCGCGTCTGGGAGCGAGCAGAAACTAACTCGCCGCCGACGCACAGAGGCCGTTCGACGGAACGATCTCTGGCCCGTGAAGCAAACGCAGGAGGTTGTCTGGGAGGTGGGTCGTCGCACCGGGAGTGTGCTGGTGTGGTCGGATCGGGGCGAGGTGCAGCGTAGCGTCGGTGAGGCAGACGCTCCGTCGTCCTAGGGTTTGCGTCGGCTTGCATCGGTGTTCCGGACTTCCGGGGCTTCTCCTCGCGCGCAGCTGCTGAAGCGGCGGGCGTCCTTGCCCCCCTCGACATCTGCAGCTCGCGCCTCCTCTGCTGGCGTGTCTTGGAGGTGGGCGGTGGTCGGCGGCGAGAGGAAGATGTGGCGGTGGAGGATGGGTAGAGGAGGGAGGCAGGCTGGGATGGGATCTGGGGAGGCGAGAGGGGGAAGGAAGAGGATAGGAGCAGGCGAGGTGGGGCGTGCGTGGGGAGGGCAGGTCGGCTCGGCCACTTTATGCTCCTCCTCACGTGCCCAAGATGGCCAGGCAAGCGAGCACTAGGAGGAGGGTGAGGTGGCGGTGGGGTAGCTAGGTCAGGGACGGGGTGGTTCGGGCTGGGGCCCCTAGGGCAGGGAGAGAGCAAGAGAGGGAGAGGTGAGGCTCGGGTCTAGGGTTTCTTTGAGTGGGGTAGCTAGGGGAGGGGTCCTGGTCGTGTGTGGGGCAGGTAGAGAGAGGGGAAAACGAGGGAGTAGGGCAGGGGGTGGTAGAGCTGGTAGCTAGAAGGGAGGAGGGTGCTAGGTTTGTTGGGTTTTGTTTAAAGGGAGGTGTAGTTTAGGGTTTAGATTAGGATAGATGTAAATGGGGGTTTTGGTTTAGGGTAGAAAAGAGAGAGAGGGAGCACTTGTGTTATGCTTAGACTAGGGAGGGTTTAAGTTTAGCTAGCATGTGGTTTGGGTTTAGCTTAGGGAAGGTAGGAATTAAGGTTTGGTTAGAGAGGGTGAGGAGAGAAGTGGTACTAGTTAAACAAGCAAGCTCCATCTAGCTCTAGCAAGATTAAGCAAGAAAAGAGGGAGAAGAGAGAGAGATGGTCAAGTGATGATGTGGTCCTCCTTTGGCCCAAGCATGATCCAAGCAAAGAACTAGCAAGGTCCAAAAGAGAGGGGGGGTTTAGAGGGTGCATGCCACATTAGCACAAGTGTATGCATGGGACATGGGGTAGGGTTTTAGCTAAAGGATGAAGAGAGAGAGAAGATAAGGAGAAACAAACTTCAAGCCAACACATGATTTAAACCAAGGAAGAAGATCCAACTAGGATTCAAATAAAACCAAATACTAGATTAGGTGGCACTTGCATGGCCCATGCAACATAATTAATGCCAACCATATCCTTGTGAAAACAATAAGATTTATCATGGCATTACTCATATGCATTCCCAAAAAGTGGGCAAGGCCAAGCAAAGATTATGGTTGGATCCAACCAACAACATGGGCTAGAGATAACTCAATAAAATGCCAAGCCCATATTATTGGATGGTGGAATTATAAGGTGGTGAAAGAAAAGGTGGTGGAGTCAAAAAGAGATGCCCCCAACTCAACTTGGGCATTTAACAATTTATCAAGACCCAAATACAATATCAAGAGGCAAATACAATTAATCATGCACATGAGATAAGAACCAAACAAGAAATGGTTTTATATGATGCTCAAATGCAAGGTGATATGATGACATGAGCATGATATGATGATGATGCAACAATTATATGTTGGAAGTGGCCTTTTATTATTATGACATGTAGCATTACAGGTTAGACAACTGGGATGCTACATTGTAGCACTCTCTCATGATTCCTAAAGACAACTGTGGCGTGGTACCGGAAGTAGAGGGAGATCTGAGGCTTCGCCTGGCGGGCGAGTATGGCGGAGTATGAGAGCTCCTCGGTGTTCTAGGTTTAGACACACCAAGGAGGAGGGGCTAGAGCCCGGCTAGGGTTACAGGGACCCCAAGTCGGCGGCTAGGGCAAAAACCCTAGGGGTGGCGGCGGCTATGGAGGGCTGCAGCTTCTAGGGTTTGAGGTGAGGGACTTGTGTGTCTAGAGGAGGGAGCCCTGCCCCTCCTTATATAGGTGGAGGGGCCGGCGGACAAGGGGAGGGAGGGGAGTCCCTCCCCAACTCGGCTTGGAGGGGGCGCCGCCGGTTGGAGGAGGGATTCCCTCCCCAACTCGGTTTCCCACTTCCTCCTCTTTTCCTCTTTCCAATTTTAGCCGTTTGACTTTTCAAACTAGCTATTTGACTTTTCAAACTAGGATTTGAATTAATCCTTTATTTGGAACAGCGATGACACTTAGTACATGATGCAATCATTCCAACATGCAATGACACATTCATGTACCCCTTCCCCTCCGGAGTGCCGGACATTCCGGAACCTTCTAGAACATTCCCGATGAAAACACCGCAATCATTCCCGAACTCCGAAACGGGACTTTCCTTATATGAATCTTATTCTCCGGACCATTCCGGATCACCTCGTGATATCCCGGATCCCATCCGAGACTCCGAACAACATTCGGTCTCTTTCTCATAATACCATAACTACTCAAACAACGTCGAATCCTTAAGTGTGTCTCCCTACGGTTCGTGAACTATGCGGACATGATCGAGACACTTCTCCGAACAATAACCAATAGAGGAATCTGGAAATTCATATGGCTCCCACATATTTCTATGATTACTTTGTGATCGAATGAACCACTTACATACGATACCAATTTCCCTTTGTCTCACGATAGTTTACTTATCCGAGGTTATGATCGTCGGTATCTCTGCATACCTAGTTCAACCTCGTTACCGATAAGTACTCTTTTCTCGTTCCCGTGATATGTGATCCCTTGTGAGCCAGTCACTTGCTTGCAAGCTAATTGGATGACATTCCACCGAGAGGGCCCAGAGTATATCTATCTGTCATATGGATGGACAAATCCCACTCTTGATCCATGTGTCTCAACCAATAATTTTCGAACACTCAATGCCACCTTTATAGCCACCCAGTTACGGTGTGGTGTTTGATGTCATCAAAGCATCCATCCGGTAAAGGTGATATGCATCCACCCAGTTCTCAATACTATCATATCAATCCTATTAACTCTTATACCACTATGTCACACGTGTTTATTTTTTTTAAACTCCAAACAATTATTTAAGTAAACAACAACGAATATATAATAATAATATTGAATTCCAATGAAAATGAAATAAGTAATAAAATAATATTTTATTCATTTTTTGCCATTATTATCATATAATATGGCATAATTAATATCTTTAAATCTGAAAATTGAAATTTGACAAATAATACATTATTATCAGAAAAATATGACGAATCCAAATATGAAATAATTATTTTTTTTAACAAAAAACTCAATTTTTAAAATAACTTTTTCCTTTTCGAATTTTGAAAATCTAAAATAATCCAAATTGATTAGAAAAATGAGAGGAATCCCATTGGGAAATTTTTCATCTAAGGTAGTTTAGTATTTTTGAAAAATGGGGTAGTACCAATATGAAACTTTCATTTGGTGGTTTCTTCACAAAAAACCCATTTTTTGCACTCGGAAAATGAAAAATAAAATTTTGGTGAGGTAAAAAGGAAAACTTCCTCCTGTAATATTGTAAGCCATCCTAAGATGCACATGTGTGTATAATATGAACACATTATCACAAACTATGTCACGATTCTAGGCATAACATTAGTCATTTGGCCTGAAAGCCATGAAACCTCGAACATGTTAGCTTATTTTGAGAAGTTTTTTTTATAATATTTGCAATATTCCAATTAGTATTTTTCCTTGCAACTATATCGCATTCTAAAATGAAGCTAGGGTGAAGTTTTTGAATTCTTTTATTTTCAAAAGTATAAAACCTCTACTAACTACTTCGAACTGTCTACATTCAAAACTCTAAAACGGTGGGTATGAAGATTCTTAGCTCGGGGATGAGCCTTGCTAAACTTGCATTGGATCTCTGATGAAATAGCGCATTGTGAGCCTAAAAATGATTTTTGTAAAAAATCTTGAGCATCAGATCATGTACCTGTAGTTCATATCTGACCCAGTTCCTACTGATTCGACATGAATTTGTTTTATTTTCACCAGGGTGGACGGAAAGGTTTGAGATCCCCCGATTGGGACATCACAGACATGATCAAGACACATTTCATATCAATAATCATCATCGGGACCGGGATGCCCATATGACCCCTGTGCATTCCATGATTTCATTATCGTTTGAACCATCAACGTTGAATCTAATTCCTTTGTTCATTTGATACTAGACTTGTCCAATATCTGATCATTGATATCACCATACCTTATTCAATCTTGTTACCGATAAGTGTTGTTTTACTCGTTTCATGATATGACCTAGTCACATGTTGCGCAATATTTATGGATGTAATTTCTTGAGTGGGCCTAGCGTATCTTCCTGTCACCCGGAAGAAAAAATCCTGATCTCGATGCATACGCCTCAATGTGTCCCTCTAGAATACACTAGTGGAAACGAGGTCTTTTGTTGATCCCGAAAAGGGGCTTTAACACCGGTTCTTCTACGAACCGGTGTTAAAGGGGGGGCCGTACCAGCGTGGCCCCTGCGGCATTAAAGGAGCCCCCCTTTAACACCGGTTCGTGCCACGAACCGGTGTTAAAGGTCCCAGCACCAGTGGCCCGCGCACCCCCCCCCCCTTTAACACCGGTTCGTGGCATGAACCGGTGTTAAAGGGGGGGGGGCTATATAAGACACCACCCCAGCCCACACACACCCCACTCTTCCATTCTTTCACATTTTGGAGCCTAGCAAGAGGGTGTGAAGAGTGCTAGTTTGTGTTTTTTTCATATGCACTAGAGGTGTTCGGTGAAATGCCCGAGAGCTCAAAATAAGCTTTCTTGTTGCTCTTTCCGTCTCGGTCGAGGTCGGCAACTATAGTTTCATGTGTCATTGATGTACTATATATATAAATGGTCATCTCCCTATTATTTTTTGATATATACTACATATTAATGCAGATGAATCGGCAATGGATGTACGGTGACCGCCGCACTTCCGAGTACATTACGGGCCTCCAAAATTTCATCGTTGTGGCTAATGCAAACCGTGGTCACAATGGTTTTATGTGTTGTCCATGTGTTCACTGTCAGAACAAGAAAGACTACTCAAATACCAGAACCATTCACGCCCACCTGCTTTGATCCGGTTTCATGCCCAGCTATAATTGTTGGACCAAGCACGGAGAAAAAGGGGTTGTGATGGAAGACAACAAAGAAGAGGATGATGAAAACTATCATAATATGTATCCTGAATATGATGATAATGCAACGGAGGTAGATAATGAAGATCAAGAGGGAGCAGATGGGCCCGCTGATGACGATCTTGGTCGGGCCATTACTGATGCAAAGGAAGAATGTGAAAGGGAGAA
This sequence comes from Avena longiglumis, assembly GCA_030063025.1. NCBI lineage: Eukaryota > Viridiplantae > Streptophyta > Magnoliopsida > Poales > Poaceae > Avena > Avena longiglumis. The sequence continues at coordinate 7,678,556 of CP125976.1, forward strand.
GGAGAAGGGAGCAGATGTTAAAGGATCACAAAACATTGTTGTACCCAACTTGCGAAGATGGCCACAAAAAGCTAGGTGCCACCTTGGATTTGCTGCAATGGAAGGCAGAGAATGGTGTGACAAACATTTTCAAAGTTGTTGGTAAAATGAAGAATCTTCTTCCAAGAAATAATGAGTTGCTGACAAGGTACATACCAAGCAAAGAAGGTTGTCGCCCTCTAGGATTAGACGTGCAGAAGATACATGCCTGCATTAATGACTGCATCCTCTACCGCGGTGAGAAGTACGAGAATTTGGATGCATGCCCGGTATGCACTGCACTGCGGTATAAGATCAGACGAGACGATCCTGGCGATGTTGAGGGCGAGGCCCCTAGGAAGAAGGTTCCCGCAAAGGTTATGTGGTATGCTCCTATAATACCACGGTTAAAACGTCTCTTCAAAAATAAAGAGCATGCCAAGTTATTGCGATGGCACATGGAAGACCGTAAGAAAGACGCGACGTTGAGACACCCCGCTGATGGGTCACAGTGGAGAAAAGTCGAGCGAGAGTACCCGGACTTCGCACGTGACGCAAGGAACTTAAGGTTTGGTCTAAGTACAGACGGCATGAATCCTTTTGGTGCGCAGAGCTGCAGTCACATCACCTGGCATGTGACCCTATGTATCTATAACCTTCCTCCTTGGTTGTGTATGAAGAGGAAGTTCATTATGATGCCAGTGCTCATCCAAGGCCCGAGGCAACCCGCAGCGACATTGATGTGTACCTAAGGCCATTAGTTGAAGAACTTTTTACAGTGGGCCAAACCAGGTGTACGTATGTGGGATGAGCACAAAGGGGAGCCATTTGACCTAGGAGCATTGCTTTTCGTACACATAAATGATTGGCCTGCTCTTAGTAACATTTCAGCAAAGACAAACAACGGATACAAGGCATGCACACACTGTTTAGATGATACTGAAAGTGTATATTTGGATAAATGTAAGAAGGTTGTGTACCTAGGGTATCGCCAATTTCTTCCGAACCTGCATCCAGTAAGAAAGAAAGGCAAGCATTTCAAACGTCTGGCGTAACCCGAGGAAGCCTGTCCTCCGCATCGTGAGGAGGTATTTGGTATGGTTAAGGACCTAGAAGTAATCTTTGGAAAAGGTCTGGCAGTCTATCTGTTCCGAATGACGATGCGGACACGCGCCCATGTGGAAGAAGCAATCTATATTTTGGGACCTACCCTATTGGAAAGTCTTAGAGGTCCGCTTCAATCGACGTGATGCACGTGACGAAGAATGTTTGCGTGAACCTGCTAGGCTTTTTAGGAGTGTATGGGAAGACAAAAGATACACCGGAAGCACGACAGACCAGCAACGTCTCAAGGCCCTCAAGATCCTATGCATCCCGAGAACGAGAAGGGTAAACGATGCCACTTAACTCCTGCCAGTACGCTCTTACCAAAGCAGAAGGAAATCTTTTTAAATGTCCGAGCGATCAAGGTCCGTCCTGCTTCTCGTTGGATATAAAGGGAATAATAAATATGGCAGAGAAAAATTCCAAAACCTGAAGTCTCATGACTGCCACGTGATTATGACACAATTGCTTCCGATTGCATTGAGGGGGCTTCTACCTGAAAATGTTCAAGTACCCATTGTGAAGCTATGTGCATTCCTCAATGCAATATCTTAGAAGGTAATCGATCCAGAAAGCCTACCAGGGTTACAGACAGATGTGGCCCAATGTCTTGTCAGCTTTGAGTTGGTGTTCCCACCATCCTTCTTCAATATTATGACGCATCTCCTGGTTCACCTAGTAGAAGAGATTGCCATTCTCGGTCCTGTATTTCTACACAATATGTTCCCCTTTGAGAGGTACATGGGAGTCTTAAAGAAATATGTTCATAACCGTGCTAGGCCAGAAGGAAGCATCTCCAAGGGCTATGTAACAGAGGAGGTCATTGAGTTCTGTGTTGATTTTATTCCTGACCTTAAGGCGATTGTTGTTCCAGAATCATGACATGAGGGGAGACTGCGTGGAAAAGGCACCCTAGGATGTAAAGCAATGATATGTAGGGACGGGCATTCTCTCAATCAATCACACTACACGGTTTTACAAAGATCTATCTTGGTTGCCCCGTATATCAATGAACACAAGAATTTAATACTCCTCAAACACCCGGGGCAGTCTGATGAATGGATTATAAGTGAACACATGGCGAGTTTTGGCGGTGGCAAAGACTTCTCACGAATAACACCACTGTTAGATCACTGTACTTGTTGGCCAGGACACCGTCTTCGATTGTATGTACTTTCCAAGGGTACGAGATAAATGGGAATACATTTTACACGATAGGCCAAGATAAAAAGAGCACCAACCAAAACAGTGGTGTCCGCTTCGATGCAGCAGAAGACAATGGGCAAAAGACCACGTATTATGGGTTCATAGAGGAGATATGGGAACTTGACTATGGACCTAATTTTAAGGTCCCCTTGTTTCGATGCAAATGGGTCAAGCTAACAGGAGGAGGGGTTAAGGTAGACAAGAAGTACGGAATGACAACGGTGGATCTCAACAATCTTATGAAGAACTTAGATGAACCATTCGTCCTATCCAATGATGTGGCTCAGGTTTTCTATGTGAAGGACATGTCCTCCAGACCAAAAAAAAGAAGAAATATGCAAACGAATACATCATATGATGAGCCAAAGCGTCACATAGTTCTTTCAGGGAAAAGAAACATCGTGGGAATCGAGGACAAGACAGACATGTCAGAAGATTATAATAAGTTTGATGAAATTCCGCCCTTCACAGTGAAAACTGACCCAAGCATTCCGTTAAGTAAAGAAGATGCTCCATGGTTACATCTGAAGCGATCATAAGGAAGGGCATATGCGAAGAAGTTCATGCTCATATTATGTAACTCTAGTTCATGTTTTTAATATTAATACATGTCTTGAGTGTTAGTCATGTTTTGTGGATGGACCGGGACTATGAGAAGAAGTTGTCCCGATTCGTACTTACCATTAAGATCTGATCTCCAAACGCGGTCACATATTAGGAGTGCCTCTATGACCAGTTTCTTGGAGATCTTTGGAGGACTAGGCTCGTCGGCATCTCCTGAAATGGCCGTAGTGGTGTCCCTGCTCTCGAAAACCATCTTGCAGCTTTGTAACTTCTCTAACTAGATCAATACACCAGGGAGCTAACTAATTTCACATATTAGGGAGTGCCTCTATGACCAGTTTCTCGGAGATGCCGGAGGACTGGGCTCCGTCGGCATCTCCCTAAAACTGGCCGTAGTGGTGTCCCTGCCTCAAACTGGCTCGACATAGTACAAGCAGCTCGACATAGTACAAGCAGCTCGACATAGTGTTGACACTGGACTCACAAGGATGCCTATTTATAGTACAAGCAGCTCGACATAGTGTTGACACTTACAAAATAATATCGACACTCACCCCTATTATTAGTGCTGACTCGTGTTTTGTGCCGGATGGTGTCTACAACCGGCACTAAAGATGAACCTTTAGTCCCGGTTGGAGACACCATCCGGGACAAGGTACACGCCGCACGACATAATGTCGACATGCACTCACCCCTATTATTAGTGCTGACTCGTGTTTTGTCCCGGTTGGTGTCTCCAACCGGGACTAAAGGTTCATCTTTAGTCCCGGTTGGTGTCTCCAACCGGGACTAAAGGTTCATCCCGCCATTTTTTCCCGCCATTTTTCTTCCCGCCAGTTCTTCCCTCTAGTTCTTCCCTCCAGTTCTTCCCGCTAGTTCACTATATATATATGTAGGGGGTTGGCCTCCATTGTCATTGCACATCTCTAGACTCATATCTGCAACCTCATCACTCTTTTCCATGGCTTCCACCGTAGCACTAACCCCCAGGGAGGCGGAGGCGCTTTGCGCCTCGAACTACCCCTGCCCGAACTCTTGTCCCCGCATTTGGATCTTTGGCGTCGAGGCGTGCAGTTCCTCTGTCCCTCTAGGTGTGGCGCGGATGGCCATCACGAACCACTACTACTTGAGATCACCGGGCAGCGGAGGAATCCCAGATGGCATCCCGACTATTTCCCTACTTGGGAAGCCTTCTTCGTGGATCGGCATGAGAGGCGCTCGCCAGGCACGGAGGGGCCCACCTCCTCCTAACTTCAACGAGGCCGGTCGTCGGCTATGGTGGCGCTCGAGACTCTCCAGGCGTCATGGCCTATGACCGCCGCCGACTCTAACCCCGTCTGCGCTACCCTCAAGTCCAGCCCACGCGCTACCCTCAAGTCCAGCCAGCGTACTCTCCAGGTTCAATTACGGCGACCCAAGCGGCGACATAATGACGGCGGCGAGTGCAACGACTACGATGGCGAGTATTATTACAGGTGTGGCAGGAGCATGGTGAATCACTCCAACATTCCGAAACAAGTTCGGTCGATTGTTACTTAATCTGGCCATGTATCTTAATTTTCAGTTCTTTTATGTATCTTAATTTTCAGTTCCAGTTCGGCCGATTGTTACTTAATCTGGCCATGTATCTTAATTTTCAGTTCTTTTATGTATCTTAATTTTCAGTTCCAGTTCGGCTTTATGTAACTGTCTCAAAATGACCTATCTCATTCGAGGTTTCTTGGCTTTCGGGTCAAATGACCAATGTTATGGCTAGAATCAAGGCATAGTTTGCAAGACGAGTTTTCCTTTTTATCGCACCAAAAAGGCATTTTCCATTTTCCGAGCATAAAAAACGGACGGTTTTGTGAAGCAACCACCAAATGGCTAATTCAAAAAACCACCAACACATTTTTAGGTTCACAATATGCTATTTTATCAAAAAACAATGCAAGTTGAGCGAGGCTTGGTGAGATTCAAGTGTATACAAAGATGCGACATTTAAATATCCAATCAATTCAAAAATGTTAATACAAAGATGCGGCATTAAAATATGATTTGATCTAATAAAAATCATTTTTAGATGCTTAATATTTCTTATGTTCAAAGTTTTAGGATTTAACAATTTATTTTGTTTGAATTGGATAATCAAAATTTATATGTAAGTGTTTTAATTATTTTAAAAATTTCATGTAAAGTAAATATAAAATGATTTACATGAATGGATAGATATTATTTTCTGAAAATTATGATATATTATTCATATTTTCTGAGTTGAAATGAAAAGATATGAATTTTCTAAATTCATATCATATTTTTGAATTAAAAAGCCCCTTTAATGCATGAAATAATGCCCCCACCTTTAACACGGTTCGAGACAGGAACCGTGTTAAAGGGGCATTATTTCGTTCAACATTTTCTCTTTAACACGGTTTGTGGCTGAACCGGTGTTAAAGGGTAAGTAATATCTGCAAGCAATTCTTTAACACGGTTCTGCCACGAACGGTGTTAAAGGGGGTGTATTCACCTTCCTTCCTTTCTTCCCCAGGCAGATCGCCACCGCCATCATGCCGCGCGCCATCGGAGCAGAGAGAAGCCACCGCCGGCCGCCACCGCCACCTCTGTCCGCCGCCGTTGGAACCGCCTCATCGCGAAGATCATCTCCACCGAAGGAATCGACCCCGCGTGCTTCGAATCCTCGCCATCGACCTCTTCTCTTCCGACGCCGTCCGCCACTCTCCGACGACGAATTCGACGCTTCTCGACCGCACCTCGCCTCGCCGACCCCTCCGTTGCCTCCGTGGTGCGCCTGCGGTCCTCAGTAACTCTCTCGCCTCCTCTCGCTCTCTGTCGCTGGCGCCACGAGCATCTGCAAGCCCCGCCGCCGCGCGCCGCCGTGTGTCGTGCTCCGACGACCATTCCAGGGAGGCGCCGCCACTATCTGGCTCCCCGCGACGCCCTCTCTCTATCTCGCCCCTCCGCGCATCCAGGCGAGCACGGGATCATTGGATCCTTGCTCGATCTGAGGGTGAGCTCCATTGCTGATGTCATGCTGACATCAGCATGAGGCAATAACTCATTTTCTTTTATTAATTATTTTGTAAATAATTTCAGTAAATATTAAATATGACAGGTGGGCCATGCATGTCAGGGTTTTAATCAATTGTAAATATTTTCTGAAAATAATAAAAGTCGACATGTGGGCCCAAGTTTGGAAATTAATTTAAATATTCCAAAATGTTTAAAATGAATTAAAATTTGGGAAATTCATAACTAATTCATTTTAAATAAGAAAATACAAATAATATACCAAAATGTTCGAAAAATGAAATCTATCTAACTAAGCTATAATTATACATTGTTAATCAACTTTGATATCAAGTTTAATTAAAAGAAGCAATTGAACCCCATAGGTGATTACGATGATTCCCTGTTTTAGGGTTTGGATCCTCGGAACCCCTCTAAAGTGATCAAGCATGTTTTAGGATTCAATTCAACACCGTTAACTTGTCATATCATCCATATTGTATGAGCATTGCACATGCCATGTGTTGAGAGTTGTTTTCTTTTAGGTGATTGGTTCTCGCGAATAGGAACCGAACACAAGTCAAGTCAACGCCCGAAGAGAGCGAACCAGTCCAACAACGGACAAGGCAAGAGAAGCCCCACTCATACATATGAATCCTATGATTATAAAGTATTTTATTCTCGTCATATGCATTCGGTTCAAACAATCTTTTATTAGTAGACCGAGTAATCCTATCTGATGCATGTTATCCTTTGTGAACCGTGTTACCTGATCCACCGCTCCTAGCATAACTAGGGTTTTAATTTCATTTGTATATTTATTTGTGTATTTTGGTATGAATAATATGTATATTTGTGTATGAATCCAAGTCCACTTGAATGTATACACTCTTACTCTAGATAATATTATTGTTTTAGAAACTATGGATCCACTTAGTAGAAACCTTGAAGAAGAAGAAATAATGGAGAACATTATTGATGAGGACACCTCACAATATCTGAACTTGGAGGGACAGGATGACGACAGCTCAAGTACTAGTCATGGAGAAGATGAAGACTCGGTGAGCATAATTTAATGGTTACAAAGTCCGGCGAGGTATATGCATTGATTAAGCCTCTGTGACTTCCACCAATCTTCTTCTACATGTATTAATTAACGCTTCTTTCTTCTTTTAGCCCTCTGGATCGACCAGCGCGCAACCATCTTCTTCTACGAAAAAAGCGGTAGCGAGCGGCGGTTGAAAGATCGTGCAAAGTTCATGATCAAGCAGTCCGTGTTGATGGCGGGACGATGGAGCCCAAGAAGGCGGAACAAATTTGTATGCGTCAGTGGAGTTCTTGTTAGGGACCAAATCCCAATCACAATTGAAAATTGGAATAAGCCAAAGAAGGGCGACGGTACCTTTGTCGATCACAGATCCAAAGAAACGCTTTGGAATTCGTTGTTGGTAAATTTCACCCTTCCGCCAGAGGAGGATGAAAATAACCCGGTTATAAAGGAAAAGGTCAAAGAGTGGACTCTAAAGAATATGGATGACGCTTTCCGCAACTGGAAGACAAAATTGAACAAATTTGTCAAATCTGGCGAGACTCCAAATTTCGAAGACGCATATTATGCGAAGATAAGACCTCACTGGCCCGAATTTGAGACATATAAAAAAAGTGCTATAGCTAAAAAGAGGTCAGAAACCAATACGCTTAATGCCCTGAAGAAGGAATATCACCAGAGGACGGGGTCAGGTGGCTACATATCTCAGAGGCCTAAGTGGGAGGAAGCTGAGAAGGCCCTGCGCGCTAGAGGGATCACACCCCAGACAGATGGGTGGGACCTACGTGCAAAGACTTGGTTCTACGGAATCGGGGCAAGGTTGGACCCAGAAACAGGATTGTGTATCTTCCCAACCATCCTTTCCAAACCCGTCACTGAACTCATCACGGCATACGAGGAAACATCCGCGGGACCTTCCATCCCGAGAGAGAATGACCAGCTCATACGCGCCATCGGTAAAAAGAACACCACGGACATGCACGAGGCACGGGGGTATGACATGGAAGGATGGGTTTGCCATTGGAGCGACTCTTACAGATGGCGGCGAGAAAAGAAAAAGCGTCTGAGCGGATGACACAGATAGAACATGCACTTGCGCGGCTGCGGGCAAGTGAATGCCTGAAACCATCAAGCTACCGGCCCATCTCGGCACGAAGAGCACGCATTGGAAGCTGCCGCGGCCGGACTCTGGCGGAAGCGGTGTGGCTTCCACGGAGAACGTGCAGCCCACGCTTGAAATGACGGGTCCTCGATACCCGTGGATGAGATCACGGAGAGCGAACACGCTGAGCTGCATGTGAGATTAATGGGCTTATCCATTAAGGTGGCATCGGCTATGCCTTACCTCCTAGCTGGTGGAACTTACCACGCCGACCGATTCAGATGGCTATGCTATTGTCGGGTGGATGAGGTTGTGAAGGAATATGAGGAAGCACAACTTGACCATGCTACGGTGAAGGAAACTCAACTCAAATTTGCGGTGAAAACAACCATTCTTTGGCGGAAGGAACACATTGTGCTTCCAAATTGGAGGTCACTGGCACCCCGCCCGTCTCTGCGGCTGTGATCTGAGCCGCTTCAGCTATCTCCTGTGACAGACCATCTCGGCCGGCAGCCATCTCGACCCGTCAGCCATCTCTGCTTGGCAGCCATCTCGACCCGTCACCATCTCTGTGGCAGCCATCTCCACCCGTCACCATCTCTGTTGGCAGCCATCTCCGGCCGTCAGCCATCTCCGGTGCTTCATCCATCTCCTCGGTAAGCGGAAGAGCACCTTGCCACGAGGAGCATCGATGCTTGCCACAAAGAAATCCAGGAAACCGTCGCCAAAGAGTTCAAAAACTACATCCATGACCTTCCGCCAAGCCATTGCCGGTTTTACCGTGGAATCGCGGCGAGGAGACCAATAGGATCTCGGAAGAACAGGTCAAGAAATTCTTTGCACCTAGACGGGCCGAGCCAAAGGAGAAAATAGATCCGGCGGTGGTGGAGAAGTTTACAATAATCTTTTGAAACCTGAAACCCTACTTGTGCGGACTACGGCGCCAGATTTTGAAGGCGGATGCAAGGCGCCATAGGGAGACTGAAAGTAGCAGTCATGAGGCACCCCAGAAAACAGTTCCCATGCTCGGAGAGCAGAAAACCAATCATGTGCCCCGCTCCAAATGTTCGACACACGAGACGCTCCTCCGTAAATGATTACAGTGAGCTACAAAGAAAGGCCAATGATATGGGGATGACTTACATTGCATACTTGAACGTCATGGGAGACAACTTGCCCAAATGCGATGCCAACCCCATACAGCCATGGAAGTATGGGAAGAATCTCGTCAAGAAAGAGGAGCTCAAGACTCTACCAACAAAGATGCGAAAATTGCACAAGTGGTACCTTCATTTACGCAAGGACAAAAGGTAGAATGGATCACGGCGCATATAAGAGATCAGATTTTCTTGTGCGGAGACGACGCAATCGACTTCAACATTCAAGACTTGTATTTTCTATTCAATCAGAAGGAACTCGACAAATCTGCCATCAGCCTTTATTGTGTGTAAGTACTATTTCTGTAATTTTTATCTCATCTCATTCACTTCATTAATTGAATGTATATATATATGCTCACCATATATGTATATACTATTATTCAGGAAAAAGGTTATGGAATGCATGAAAGGAGGCCCTTTTGACATTGGGTTCGTTGACCCAAATAGAGTTCATGAACAAGTGGTAAGAGACAAACCCGGGCAAACAGAAGATTACTTGCTAAAGTCTTTACTGAGACAACAAACCAAAAGGGAAATACTATTGCCTTACAACTTCTCGTGAGTACTGTTACCCTCTCTCTTGTACACATTCTGTTTCGGCTTACTCGATGTTAAGTGTCATTGATGATGAGTTATGCGTGCGTAGGTTCCACTTTATTCTGCTAGTCATTCAACCCGATGACGATGTATGTGTATAATAATAGTTGCTTAATTATTCATGTACTCGTATGTACCGATGACGATTTATGTGTATACCGCTCCCGATCGATTCCCCCTCGCTCCCCCCTCCCGTAGAAATACGCCCAGAACGGGGCAGGCGAAGTCACGCATGGCGTAACTAACGGTTTAAATCTGCGGCAGAAGAACCCTAACACCGTTGCGAATCTGAACCCGGTGTTAAAGAGAGGGCTGAACTGCGGCCACGTCGCCACCCTTTAACACCGGTTCGTATAAGAACCGGTGTTAAAGGGCCCCCCCTCTAACACCGAACCCTCAACAGCGGTTGGGGAACCGCTGTTAGAGGGCCCTCCCAACCGGAGTTAAAGGGGGGGCTCTGCACTAGTGATACCCAATATACACCATTATGGTCACCCTGTTATGGTGTGATGGTTGATGCAGTTTAACTAGCCTTAGCTGATAGTGATTAAACATGATCTCACGGTCAAATAAATAGGATCCTTCATTTTTAACTATTGCAACAATGAATTTTGTGTCTTGATCATGTAGCAATAATCATATTGGGTAATATCTATCATGACATTCATCAATGTCATGATCTCATTGTCAACTGGCATAAATGCTCCATGATTAGGAAACCCTTGATTATCGGTTGGCTAGTGAACTAGTATAAATAGAAGCTACTAGGGACTTGATTTCTTTACATACCACACGTATGTCAGTGTTTCCGCTTGACATAGTTATAGCATAGTATAAAATTATTATGAACTAATGAGATATGATTATAAACATATTTCTTATTTTCCTTTAGGGCATATCTCTTTTAGATTTCCTCTTAAGATGGCGACAGAGGCATTGCTCAATGAAGTCCCACCGATGACAGGCCCCGCCGCGTGCGTCTTGACCAGGTTGAACCGGGAGCAGGAGGAGGCCAAGCACGTCCATCGCATGCGGCGATGCCGGACAGGCAACTCCTAGCCGTCGAGCGACGATGACAAGGACGATGATTATACAGTGTTCTACCGCCGCTTCGACATGTGAACAGCCGCTGCCTTGGCATCCACTTGGGCTTTTATGTTTTTAGCCTACTGTAAGTCGAATTTGGATATATGTCCGAATTTGACTACGAACTCGCCTATAATATAATGCAATTGCTTGAATTATTATGAAATTTGATGAGTTTCCACGAACGAACCCTGAGAACACGAGTGGGGATTCGGCCGTTCCCAAGCCGAAAAGGTAAATCCATCCTTTCGGCCTGTGAACGCACAAGGAATGGAGGTGCTCTGACTTGTTTATTCTTCTTAAAAATGTGAGAAATAAAAGGAGTCAATTTGGCTGGTACATACGTACTCTTGCAAATTGGAACAGTTTTTGTCCTTATTTAGGTCACATTTGAGCTAGTTTCACTACAGGAAAAAATTTCTACGCCGACGGTCGGTGCCGCTTCAAGACAACGACAAATTGCGGTCGGCCGGGCTGGTTGGCCGTCGGCGTAGCCCCTCGGCAAGACACCGTGGCCGCCTGACCCTCCCCTCGGCAGCGTCTTCCAATGGCCCTCAGCGTGTCGATCAACAACCGCTTTGGCTAACGGTTCAGCTCGAAGGCTGTGACGGCCAAGCCGTCGGCACAGGAATGGAGCTACGCCGACGGCCAGGCCGTCGGCATAGCCTAAAGTATTTTTTTTATTTTTTTAAATCTTTGAATTATTTGACTCCTTAATCTCCCTCTTTAATCATTTTAACACTAATTATATTTAATAATTGATTAAATTGCAGTTTTAGTCAAAGTTCCCGTTCGGTCACCCATCCTATCACTACTCCAGCTCTAGCACGCTTAACTTCCTCGTTCCTTCAGAATCTCTTCCCGCAAAGCAATTTATTCATTGTTGTCAATACTAGGATATCATTCCTATTAACTCTTATATCATCATGTCATATGGTTGTATTTTTTGAAATTACAAGAAATTATTTAAGTAAACAACAATGAATAATTAAAAATATTATTGAATTCAAATAAAAATATAATGATTTTTTTTGTATTTTTTATTTAATATGGAAATATGTAAATCGGAATCGGAATTCGGCAAATAATATCTTTAAATCTGTAAATCGGAATTCGGCAAATAATATGTCTAAATTGATTAGAAAAATGAGAGGAATCCAAATATGATATCAATATCAACTTATCACAAACTATGCCGTGATTCTTATCATAATTTCATTTGCCCGTTTAAAATGGCACGCATAAAGATTCTTAGCTCGGGACTAAGACTCGATAAACTTCAAGTGGATCTATGATGAAATAACATATTTTTAACCTAAAAATGATTTTTGTAAAAAATCATGAGCATCCGATCATGTACCTGTAGTTCATATCTGACCCACTTCCTACCGATTCGGCAGGAATTTGTCTTTTTCACCAGGGATAGACGGAAATGTTTGAGATCCCCCTGTTATGACATTATCCATATAAGGTGGTCTAGTATTTTTTGAAAAATGTGACGGTAGCATTTTGAATTAGCCATTTGGTGGTTGCTTCACAAAACCGTCCGTTTTTTGCACTCGGTAAATGGAAAACGGCTTTTTGGTGCGACGAAAAGGAAAACTTCCTCCTGAAACATTATTCGCCATCCCATGATGCATACTTATGCACAATATGGACACATTATCACAAACTATGCCTTCATTTTAGCCAAAACATTGGTCATTTGACCCGAAAGCCAAGAAACCTCGAACGAGATAGGTCATTTCGTGAAGGTTTTTTTGAGACATAATCAATATACCAAGTTTGATATTTTTACTTCTAACTATGTCACATAATATGACACCACGCGAAGGTTTCATGTTGTTTGGATCGTTTTTGAATTTATAATGCCCGTTTTAAACCATCGTTATACTTTGTCGAAGGGCGGGCATGAAGATTCTTCGCTCGGGGCTGAGACTCGCTAAACTTGAAGTGGATCTATGATGAAACAACATATTTTGAACCTAAAAATGATTTTTGTAAAAAATCATGAGCATCCGATCATGTACCTGTAGTTCATATCTGACCCACTTCCTACCGATTCGGCAGGAATTTGTCTTTTTCACCAGGGATAGACGGAAATGTTTGAGATCCCCCTGTTATGACATTATCCATCTAAGGTGGTCTAGTATTTTTGAAAAATGTGACGGTAGCATTTTGAATTAGCCATTTGGTGGTTGCTTCACAAAACCGTCCGTTGTTTGCACTCGGTAAATGGAAAACGGCTTTTTGGTGCGACGAAAAGGAAAACTTCCTCCTGAAACATTATTCTCCATCCCATGATGCATACATATGCACAATATGGACACATTATCATAAACTATGCATTCATTTTAGCCAAAACATTGGTCATTTGACCCGAAAGCCAAGAAACCTCGAACGAGATAGGTCATTTCGTGAAGGTTTTTGAGACATAATCAATATACCAAGTTTGATATTTTTCCTTCTAACTATGTCACATAATATGACACCACGCGAAGGTTTCATGTTGTTTGGATCGTTTTTGAATTTATAATGCCCGTTTAAACCATCGTTATACTTTGTCGAAGGCATGAAGATTCTTCGCCGGGCTGAGACTCACTAAACTTGAAGTGGATCTATGATGAAACAACATATTTTGAACCTAAAATGATTTTGTAAAAAACATGAGCATCCGATCATGTACACGTAGTTCATATTCGACCCACTTCCTACCGATTCGAGAATTTGTCTTTTACCGAGGATAGACGAAAATGTTTGAGATCCCCTGTTATGACATTATCCATCTAAGGTGGTCTAATATTTTTAAAAATGTGACGGTAGCATTTTGAATTAGCCATTTGGTGGTTGCTTCACAAACCGTCCGTTTTTGCACTCGGTAAATGGAAAACGGCTTTTTGGTGCGACGAAAAACTTCCTCTGAAACATTATTCGCCATCCCATGATGCATACATATGCACAATATGGACACATTATCATAAACTATGCATTCATTTTAGCCAAAACATTGGTCATTTGACCGAAAGCCAAGAAACCTCGAACGAGATAGGTCATTTCGTGAAGGTTTTTTTGAGACATAATCAATATACCAAGTTTGATATTTTTCCTTCTAACTATGTCACATAATATGACACCACGCGAAGGTTCCATGTTGTTTGGATCGTTTTTGAATTTATAATGCCCGTTTTAAACCATCGTTATACTTTGTCGAAGGGCGGGCATGAAGATTCTTAGCTCGGGGCTGAGACTTGCTAAACTTGAAGTGGATCTATGATGAAACAACATATTTTGAACCTAAAAATGTTTTTTTTTAAATCATGAGCATCCGATCATGTACCTGTAGTTCATATCTGACCCACTTCCTACCGATTCGGCACGAATTTGTCTTTTTTACCAGGGATAGACGGAAATGTTTGAGATCCCCCTGTTATGAAATTATCCATGTAAGGTGGTCTAATATTTTTGAAAAATGTGACGGTAGCATTTTGAATTAGCCATTTGGTGGTTGCTTCACAAAACCGTACATTTTTTGCACTCGGTAAATGGAAAACGGCTTTTTGGTGCGACGAAAAGGAAAACTTCCTCCCGAAACATTGTTCGACATCCCATGATGCATACTTATGCATAATATGGACACATTATCACAAACTATGCCTTCATTCTATCCATAACATTGGTCATTTGACCCGAAAGCCAAGAAACCTCGAACGAGATAGGTCATTTCGTGAAGGTTTTTTTGAGACATAATCAATATACCAAGTTTGATATTTTTACTTCTAACTATGTCACATAATATGACACCACTTGAAGGTTTCATGTTGTTTGGATCGTTTTTGAATTTATAATGCCCGTTTTAAACCATCGTTATACTTTGTCGAAGGGCGGGCATGAAGATTCTTCGCTCGGGGCTGAGACTCGCTCAACTTGAAGTGGATCTATGATGAAACAACATATTTTGAACCTAAAAATGATTTTTGTAAAAAATCATGAGCATCCGATCATGTACCTGTAGTTCATATCTGACCCACTTCCTACCGATTTGGCAGGAATTTGTCTTTTTCACCAGGGATAGACGGAAATGTTTGAGATCCCCCTGTTATGACATTATCCATCTAAGGTGGTCTAGTATTTTTGAAAAATGTGACGGTAGCATTTTGAATTAGCCATTTGGTGGTTGCTTCACAAAACCGTCCGTTGTTTGCACTCGGTAAATGGAAAACGGCTTTTTGGTGCGACGAAAAGGAAAACTTCCTCCTGAAACATTATTCTCCATCCCATGATGCATACATATGCACAATATGGACACATTATCATAAACTATGCATTCATTTTAGCCAAAACATTGGTCATTTGACCCGAAAGCCAAGAAACCTCGAACGAGATAGGTCATTTCGTGAAGGTTTTTTTGAGACATAATCAATATACCAAGTTTGATATTTTTCCTTCTAACTATGTCACATAATATGACACCACGCGAAGGTTTCATGTTGTTTGGATCGTTTTTGAATTTATAATGCCCGTTTTAAACCATCGTTATACTTTGTCGAAGGGCGGGCATGAAGATTCTTCGCTCGGGGCTGAGACTCGCTAAACTTGAAGTGGATCTATGATGAAACAACATATTTTGAACCTAAAATGATTTTTGTAAAAATCATGAGCATCCGATCATGTACTGTAGTTCATATTCGACCCACTTCCTACCGATTCGGCAGAATTTGTCTTTTCACCAGGATAGACGAAATGTTTGAGATCCCCTGTTATGACATTATCCATCTAAGGTGGTCTAGTATTTTTGAAAAATGTGACGGTAGCATTTTGAATTAGCCATTTGTGGTTGCTTCACAAAACCGTCTGTTGTTTGCACTCGGTAAATGGAAACGGCTTTTTGGTGCATTTAAAAAGGAAAACTTCCTCTGAAACATTATTCTCCATCCCATGATGCATACATATGCACAATATGGACACATTATCATAAACTATGCATTCATTTTAGCCAAAACATTGGTCATTTGACAAAGCCAAGAAACCTCGAGCGAGATAGGTCATTTCGTGAAGGTTTTTTGAGACATAATCAATATACCAAGTTTGATATTTTTCCTTCTAACTATGTCACATAATATGACACCACGCGAAGGTTTCATGTTGTTTGGATCGTTTTTGAATTTATAATGCCCGTTTTAAACCATCGTTATACTTTGTCGAAGGGCGGGCATGAAGATTCTTCGCCGGCTGAGACTCGCTAAACTTGAAGTGGATCTATGATGAAACAACATATTTTGAACCTAAAAATGATTTTTGTAAAAAAACATGAGCATCCGATCATGTACCTGTAGTTCATATCTGACCCACTTCCTACCGATTCGGCAGGAATTTGTCTTTTTACCAGGGATAGACGAAAATGTTTGAGATCCCCCTGTTATGACATTATCCATCTAAGGTGGTCTAATATTTTTTAAAAATGTGACGGTAGCATTTTGAATTAGCCATTTGGTGGTTGCTTCACAAAACCGTCCGTTTTTTGCACTCGGTAAATGGAAAACGGCTTTTTGGTGCGACGAAAAGGAAAACTTCCTCCTGAAACATTATTCGCCATCCCATGATGCATACATATGCACAATATGGACACATTATCATAAACTATGCATTCATTTTAGCCAAAACATTGGTCATTTGACCCGAAAGCCAAGAAACCTCGAACGAGATAGGTCATTTCGTGAAGGTTTTTGAGACATAATCAATATACCAAGTTTGATATTTTTCCTTCTAACTATGTCACATAATATGACACCACGAAGGTTCCATGTTGTTTGGATCGTTTTGAATTTATAATGCCCGTTTTAAACCATCGTTATACTTTGTCGAAGGGCGGCATGAAGATTCTTAGCTCGGGGCTGAGACTTGCTAAACTTGAAGTGGATCTATGATGAAACAACATATTTTGAACCTAAAAATGTTTTTTTTTAAATCATGAGCATCCGATCATGTACCTGTAGTTCATATCTGACCCACTTCCTACCGATTCGGCACGAATTTGTCTTTTTTACCAGGGATAGACGGAAATGTTTGAGATCCCCCTGTTATGAAATTATCCATGTAAGGTGGTCTAATATTTTTGAAAAATGTGACGGTAGCATTTTGAATTAGCCATTTGGTGGTTGCTTCACAAAACCGTACATTTTTTGCACTCGGTAAATGGAAAACGGCTTTTTGGTGCGACGAAAAGGAAAACTTCCTCCCGAAACATTGTTCGACATCCCATGATGCATACTTATGCATAATATGGACACATTATCACAAACTATGCCTTCATTCTATCCATAACATTGGTCATTTGACCCGAAAGCCAAGAAACCTCGAACGAGATAGGTCATTTCGTGAAGGTTTTTTTGAGACATAATCAATATACCAAGTTTGATATTTTTACTTCTAACTATGTCACATAATATGACACCACTTGAAGGTTTCATGTTGTTTGGATCGTTTTTGAATTTATAATGCCCGTTTTAAACCATCGTTATACTTTGTCGAAGGGCGGGCATGAAGATTCTTCGCTCGGGGCTGAGACTCGCTAAACTTGAAGTGGATCTATGATGAAACAACATATTTTGAACCTAAAAATGATTTTTGTAAAAAATCATGAGCATCCGATCATGTACCTGTAGTTCATATCTGACCCACTTCCTACCGATTTGGCAGGAATTTGTCTTTTCACTGGGATAGACGGAAATGTTTGAGATCCCCCTGTTATGACATTATCCATCTAAGGTGGTCTAGTATTTTTGAAAAATGTGACGGTAGCATTTTGAATTAGCCATTTGGTGGTTGCTTCACAAAACCGTCCGTTGTTTGCACTCGGTAAATGGAAAACGGCTTTTTGGTGCGACGAAAAGGAAAACTTCCTCCTGAAACATTATTCTCCATCCCATGATGCATACATATGCACAATATGGACACATTATCATAAACTATGCATTCATTTTAGCCAAAACATTGGTCATTTGACCCGAAAGCCAAGAAACCTCGAACGAGATAGGTCATTTCGTGAAGGTTTTTTTGAGACATAATCAATATACCAAGTTTGATATTTTTCCTTCTAACTATGTCACATAATATGACACCACGCGAAGGTTTCATGTTGTTTGGATCGTTTTTGAATTTATAATGCCCGTTTTAAACCATCGTTATACTTTGTCGAAGGGCGGGCATGAAGATTCTTCGCTCGGGGCTGAGACTCGCTAAACTTGAAGTGGATCTATGATGAAACAACATATTTTGAACCTAAAAATGATTTTTGTAAAAAAACATGAGCATCCGATCATGTACCTGTAGTTCATATCTGACCCACTTCCTACCGATTCGGCAGGAATTTGTCTTTTTACCAGGGATAGACGAAAATGTTTGAGATCCCCCTGTTATGACATTATCCATCTAAGGTGGTCTAATATTTTTTAAAAATGTGACGGTAGCATTTTGAATTAGCCATTTGGTGGTTGCTTCACAAAACCGTCCGTTTTTTGCACTCGGTAAATGGAAAACGGCTTTTTGGTGCGACGAAAAGGAAAACTTCCTCCTGAAACATTATTCGCCATCCCATGATGCATACATATGCACAATATGGACACATTATCATAAACTATGCATTCATTTTAGCCAAAACATTGGTCATTTGACCCGAAAGCCAAGAAACCTCGAACGAGATAGGTCATTTCGTGAAGGTTTTTTTGAGACATAATCAATATACCAAGTTTGATATTTTTCCTTCTAACTATGTCACATAATATGACACCACGCGAAGGTTCCATGTTGTTTGGATCGTTTTTGAATTTATAATGCCCGTTTTAAACCATCGTTATACTTTGTCGAAGGGCGGGCATGAAGATTCTTAGCTCGGGGCTGAGACTTGCTAAACTTGAAGTGGATCTATGATGAAACAACATATTTTGAACCTAAAAATGTTTTTTTTTAAATCATGAGCATCCGATCATGTACCTGTAGTTCATATCTGACCCACTTCCTACCGATTCGGCACGAATTTGTCTTTTTTACCAGGGATAGACGGAAATGTTTGAGATCCCCCTGTTATGAAATTATCCATGTAAGGTGGTCTAATATTTTTGAAAAATGTGACGGTAGCATTTTGAATTAGCCATTTGGTGGTTGCTTCACAAAACCGTACATTTTTTGCACTCGGTAAATGGAAAACGGCTTTTTGGTGCGACGAAAAGGAAAACTTCCTCCCGAAACATTGTTCGCCATCCCATGATGCATACTTATGCATAATATGGACACATTATCACAAACTATGCCTTCATTCTATCCATAACATTGGTCATTTGACCCGAAAGCCAAGAAACCTCGAACGAGATAGGTCATTTCGTGAAGGTTTTTTTGAGACATAATCAATATAACAAGTTTGATATTTTTCCTTCTAACTATGTCACATAATATGACACCACGCGAAGGTTTCATGTTGTTTGGATCGTTTTTGAATTTATAATGCCCGTTTTAAACCATCGTTATACTTTGTCGAAGGGCGTGCATGAAGATTCTTAGCTCGGGGCTGAGAGTTGCTAAACTTGAAGTGGATCTATGATGAAACAACATATTTTGAACCTAAAAATGTTTTTTTAAATCATGAGCATCCGATCATGTACCTGTAGTTCATATCTGACCCACTTCCTACCGATTCGGCAGGAATTTGTCTTTTTTACCAGGGATAGGCGGAAATGTTTGAGATCCCCCTGTTATGACATTATCCATGTAAGTTGGTCTAATATTTTTGAAAAATGTGACGGTAGCATTTTGAATTAGCCATTTGGTGGTTGCTTCACAAAACCGTCCATTTTTTGCACTCGGTAAATGGAAAGAGGCTTTTTGGTGCGACGAAAAGGAAAACTTCCTCCTGAAACATTGTTCGCTATCCCATGATGCATACTTATGCATAGTATGGACACATTATCACAAACTATGCCTTCATTTTAGCCATAACATTGGTCATTTGACCCGAAAGCCAAGAAACCTCGAACGAGATAGGTCATTTCGTGAAGGTTTTTTTGAGACATAATCAATATACCAAGTTTGATATTTTTGCTTCTAACTATGTCACATAATATGACACCATGCGAAGGTTTCATGTTGTTTGGATCGTTTTTGAATTTATAATGCCCGTTTTAAACCATCGTTATACTTTGTCGAAGGGTGGGCATGAAGATTCTTAGCTCGGGGCTGAGACTCGCTAAACTTGAAGTGGATCTATGATGAAACAACATATTTTGAACCTAAAAATGATTTTTTTAAAAAATCATGAGCATCCGATCATGTACCTGTAGTTCATATCTGACCCACTTCCTACCGATTCGGCAGGAATTTGTCTTTTTTACCAGGGATAGACGGAAATGTTTGAGATCCCCCTGTTATGACATTATCCATTCAAGGTGGTCTAATATTTTTGAAAAATGTGACGGTACCATTTTCAATTAGCCATTTGGTGGTTGCTTCACAAAACCGTCCGTTTTTTGCACTCGGTAAATGGAAAACGGCTTTTTGGTGCGACGAAAAGGAAAACTTCCTCCTGAAACATTATTCGCCATCCCATGATGCATACTTATGCACAATATGGACACATTATCACAAACTATGTCTTCATTTTAGCCAAAACATTGGTCATTTGACCCGAAAGCCAAGAAACCTCGAACGAGATAGGTCATTTCGTGAAGGTTTTTTTGAGACATAATCAATATACCAAGTTTGATATTTTTCCTTCTAACTATGTCACATAATATGACACCACGCGAAGGTTCCTTGTTGTTTGGATCGTTTTTGAATTTATAATGCCCGTTTTAAACCATCGTTATACTTTGTCGAAGGGCGGGCATGAAGATTCTTAGCTCGGGGCTGAGACTTGCTAAACTTGAAGTGTATCTATGATGAAACAACATATTTTGAACCTAAAAATGTTTTTTTTTAAATCATGAGCATCCGATCATGTACCTGTAGTTCATATCTGACCCACTTCCTACCGATTCGGCACGAATTTGTCTTTTTTACCAGGGATAGACGGAAATGTTTGAGATCCCCCTGTTATGAAATTATCCATGTAAGGTGGTCTAATATTTTTGAAAAATGTGACGGTAGCATTTTGAATTAGCCATTTGGTGGTTGCTTCACAAAACCGTACATTTTTTGCACTCGGTAAATGGAAAACGGCTTTTTGGTGCGACGAAAAGGAAAACTTCCTCCCGAAACATTGTTCGTCATCCCATGATGCATACTTATGCATAATATGGACACATTATCACAAACTATGCCTTCATTCTATCCATAACATTGGTCATTTGACCCGAAAGCCAAGAAACCTCGAACGAGATAGGTCATTTCGTGAAGGTTTTTTTGAGACATAATCAATATAACAAGTTTGATATTTTTCCTTCTAACTATGTCACATAATATGACACCACGCGAAGGTTTCATGTTGTTTGGATCGTTTTTGAATTTATAATGCCCGTTTTAAACCATCGTTATACTTTGTCGAAGGGCGTGCATGAAGATTCTTAGCTCGGGGCTGAGACTTGCTAAACTTGAAGTGGATCTATGATGAAACAACATATTTTGAACCTAAAAATGTTTTTTTTAAATCATGAGCATCCGATCATGTACCTGTAGTTCATATCTGACCCACTTCCTACCGATTCGGCAGGAATTTGTCTTTTTTACCAGGGATAGGAGGAAATGTTTGAGATCCCCCTGTTATGACATTATCCATGTAAGGTGGTCTAATATTTTTGAAAAATGTGACGGTAGCATTTTGAATTAGCCATTTGGTGGTTGCTTCACAAAACCGTCCATTTTTTGCACTCGATAAATGGAAAGAGGCTTTTTGGTGCGACGAAAAGGAAAACTTCCTCCTGAAACATTGTTCGCCATCCCATGATGCATACTTATGCATAGTATGGACACATTATCACAAACTATGCCTTCATTTTAGCCATAACATTGGTCATTTGACTCGAAAGCCAAGAAACCTCGAACGAGATAGGTCATTTCGTGAAGGTTTTTTTGAGACATAATCAATATACCAAGTTTGATATTTTTGCTTCTAACTATGTCACATAATATGACACCATGCGAAGGTTTCATGTTGTTTGGATCGTTTTTGAATTTATAATGCCCGTTTTAAACCATCGTTATACTTTGTCGAAGGGTGGGCATGAAGATTCTTAGCTCGGGGCTGAGACTCGCTAAACTTGAAGTGGATCTATGATGAAACAACATATTTTGAACCTAAAAATGATTTTTTTAAAAAATCATGAGCATCCGATCATGTACCTGTAGTTCATATCTGACCCACTTCCTACCGATTCGGCAGGAATTTGTCTTTTTTACCAGGGATAGACGGAAATGTTTGAGATCCCCCTGTTATGACATTATCCATTCAAGGTGGTCTAATATTTTTGAAAAATGTGACGGTACCATTTTCAATTAGCCATTTGGTGGTTGCTTCACAAAACCGTCCGTTTTTTGCACTCGGTAAATGGAAAACGGCTTTTGGTGCATTTAAAAGGAAAACTTCCTCCTGAAACATTATTCGCCATCCCATGATGCATACTTATGCACAATATGGACACATTATCACAAACTATGTCTTCATTTTAGCCAAAACATTGGTCATTTGACCCGAAAGCCAAGAAACCTCGAACGAGATAGGTCATTTCGTGAAGGTTTTTTTGAGACATAATCAATATACCAAGTTTGATATTTTTACTTCTAACTATGTCACATAATATGACACCACGCGAAAGTTTCATGTTGTTTGGATCGTTTTTGAATTTATAATGCCCGTTTTAAACCATCGTTATACTTTGTCGAAGGGCATGAAGATTCTTCGCCGGGCTGAGACTCGCTAAACTTGAAGTGGATCTATGATGAAACAACATATTTTGAACCTAAAAATAATTTTTGTAAAAAATCATGAGCATCCGATCATGTACCTGTAGTTCATATCTGACCCACTTCCTACCGATTCGACAGGAATTTGTCTTTTTCACCAGGGATAGACGGAAATGTTTGAGATCCCCCTGTTATGACATTATCCATGTAAGGTGGTCTAATATTTTTGAAAAATGTGACGGTAGCATTTTGAATTAGCCATTTGGTGGTTGCTTCCCAAAACCGTCCGTTTTTTGCTCGGTAAATGGAAAACGGCTTTTTGGTGCGATGAAAAGGAAAACTTCCTCCTGAAACATTATTCGCCATCCCATGATGCATACTTATGCACAATATGGACACATTATCACAAATTATGCCTTCATTTTAGCCAAAACATTGGTCATTTGACCCGAAAGCCAAGAAACCTCGAACGAGATAGGTCATTTCGTGACGGTTTTTTTGAGACATAATCAATATACCAAGTTTGATATTTTTACTTCTAACTATGTCACATAATATGACACCACGCGAAAGTTTCATGTTGTTTGGATCGTTTTTGAATTTATAATGCCCGTTTTAAACTATCGTTATACTTTGTCGAAGGGCGGGCATGAAGATTCTTCGCTCGGGGCTGAGACTCGCTATACTTGAAGTGGATCTATGATGAAACAACATATTTTGAACCTAAAAATAATTTTTGTAAAAAATCATGAGCATCCGATCATGTACCTGTAGTTCATATCTGACCCACTTCCTACCGATTCGGCAGGAATTTGTCTTTTTCACCACGGATAGACGGAAATGTTTGAGATCCCCCTGTTATGACATTATCCATCTAAGGTGGTCTAGTATTTTTGAAAAATGTGACGGTAGCATTTTGAATTAGCCATTTGGTGGTTGCTTCACAAAACCGTCCGTTTTTTGCACTCGGTAAATGGAAAACGGCTTTTTGGTGCGACGAAAAGGAAAACTTACTCCTGAAACATTATTCGCCATCCCATGATGCATACATATGCACAATATGGACACATTATCATAAACTATGCATTCATTTTAGCCAAAACAATGGTCATTTGACCCGAAAGCCAAGAAACCTCGAACGAGATAGGTCATTTCATGAAGGTTTTTTTGAGACATAATCAATATACCAAGTTTGATATTTTTCCTTCTAACTATGTCACATAATATGACACCACGCGAAGGTTTCGTGTTGTTTGGATCGATTTGAATTTATAATGCCCGTTTTAAACCATCGTTATACTTTGTCGAAGGGCGGGAATGAAGATTCTTCGCTCGGGGCTGAGACTCGCTAAACTTGAAGTGGATCTATGATGAAACAACATATTTTGAACCTAAAAATGATTTTTGTAAAAAATCATGAGCATCCGATCATGTACCTGTAGTTCATATCTGACCCACTTCCTACCGATTCGGCAGGAATTTGTCTTTTCACTGTGGATAGACGAAAATGTTTGAGATCCCCCTGTTATGACATTATCCATCTAAGGTGGTCTAGTATTTTTGAAAAATGTGACTGTAGCATTTTGAATTAGCCATTTGGTGGTTGCTTCACAAAACCGTCCGTTTTTTGCACTTGGTAAATGGAAAACGGCTTTTTGGTGCGATGAAAAGGAAAACTTCCTCCTGAAACATTATTCGCCATCCCATGATGCATACATATGCACAATATGGACACATTACCACAAACTATGCATTCATTTTAGCCAAAACATTGGTCATTTGACCCGAAAGCCAAGAAACCTCGAACGAAATAGGTCATTTCGTGAAGGTTTTTTTGAGACATAATCAATATACCAAGTTTGATATTTTTACTTCTAACTATGTCACATAATATGACACCACGCGAAGGTTTCATGTTGTTTGGATCGTTTTTGAATTTATAATCCCCGTTTTAAACCATCGTTATACTTTGTCGAAGGGCGGGCATGAAGATTCTTAGCTCGGGGCTGAGACTTGCTAAACTTGAAGTGGATCTATGATGAAACAACATATTTTAAACCTAAAAATGATTTTTTTTTTAAATCATGAGCATCTGATCATGTACCTGTAGTTCATATCTGACCCACTTCCTACCGATTCGGCAGGAATTTGTCTTTTTTACCAGGGATAGACGGAAATGTTTGAGATCCCCCTGTTATGACATTATCCATTTAAGGTGGTCTAATATTTTTTAAAAATGTGACGGTAGCATTTTGAATTAGCCATTTGGTGGTTGCTTCACAAAACCGTCCGTTTTTTGCACTCGGTAAATGGAAAACGGCTTTTTGGTGCATTTAAAAGGAAAACTTCCTCTGAAACATTGTTCACCATCCCATGATGCATACTTATGCATAATATGGACACATTATCACAAACTATGCCTTCATTTTAGCCATAACATTGGTCATTTGACCCGAAAGCCAAGAAACCTCGAACGAGATAGGTCATTTCGTGAAGATTTTTTTGAGACATAATCAATATACCAAGTTTGATATTTTTGCTTCTAACTATGTCACATAATATGACACCATGCGAAGGTTTCATGTTGTTTGGATCGTTTTTGAATTTATAATGCCCGTTTTAAACCATCGTTATACTTTGTCGAAGGGCGGGCATGAAGATTCTTAGCTCGGGGCTGAGACTCTCTAAACTTGAAGTGGCTCTATGATGAAACAACATATTTTGAACCTAAAAATGATTTTTTTAAAAAATCATGAGCATCCGATCATGTACCTGTAGTTCATATCTGACCCACTTCCTACCGATTCGGCAGGAATTTGTATTTTTTACCAGGGATAGACGAAAATATTTGAGATCCCCCTGTTATGACATTATCCATGTAAGGTGGTCTAATATTGTTGAAAAATGTGACGGTAGCATTTTGAATTAGCCATTTGGTGGTTGCTTCACAAAACCGTCCGTTTTTTGCACTCGGTAAATGGAAAACGGCTTTTTGGTGCGACGAAAAGGAAAACTTCCTCCTGAAACATTATTCGCCATCCCATGATGCATACATATGCACAATATGGACACATTATCACAAACTATGCCTTCATTTTAGCCAAAACATTGGTCATTTGACCCGAAAGCCAAGAAACCTCGAACGAGATAGGTCATTTCGTGAAGGTTTTTTTGAGACATAATCAATATATCAAGTTTGATATTTTTACTTCTAACTATGTCACATAATATGACACCACGCGAAGGTTTCATGTTGTTTGGATCGTTTTTGAATTTATAATGCCCGTTTTAAACCATCGTTATACTTTGTCGAAGGGCGGGCATGAAGATTCTTCGCCGGGTGAGACTCGCTAAACTTGAAGTGGATCTATGATGAAACAACATATTTTAAACCAAAAAATGATTTTTGTAAAAAATCATGAGCATCCGATCATGTACCTGTAGTTCATATCTGACCCACTTCCTACCGATTCGGCAGGAATTTGTCTTTTTCACCAGGGATAGACGGAAATGTTTGAGATCCCCCTGTTATGACATTATCCATCTAAGGTGGTATAGTATTTTTGAAAAATGTGACGGTAGCATTTTGAATTAGCCATTTGGTGGTTGCTTCACAAAACCGTCCGTTTTTTGCACTCGGTAAATGGAAAACGGCTTTTTGGTGCGACGAAAAGGAAAACTTCCTCCTGAAACATTATTCGCCATCCCATGATGCATACATATGCACAATATGGACACATTATCATAAACTATGCATTCATTTTAGCCAAAACATTGGTCATTTGACCCGAAAGCCAAGAAACCTCGAACGAGATAGGTCATTTCGTGAAGGTTTTTTTGAGACATAATCAATATACCAAGTTTGATATTTTTACTTCTAACTATGTCACATAATATGACACCACGCGAAGGTTTCATGTTGTTTGGATCGTTTTTGAATTTATAATGCCCGTTTTAAACCATCGTTATACTTTGTCGAAGGGCGGGCATGAAGATTCTTAGCTCGGGGCTGAGACTTGCTAAACTTGAAGTGGATCTATGATGAAACAACATATTTTGAACCTAAAAATGATTTTTTTTAAAAATCATGAGCATCCGATCATGTACCTGTAGTTCATATCTGACCCACTTCCTACCGATTCGGCAGGAATTTGTCTTTTTTACCAGGGATAGACGGAAATGTTTGAGATCCCCCTGTTATGACATTATCCATGTAAGGTGGTCTAATATTTTTTAAAAATGTTACGGTAGCATTTTGAATTAGCCATTTGGTGGTTGCTTCACAAAACCGTCCGTTTTTTGCACTCGGTAAATGGAAAACGGCTTTTTGGTGCGACGAAAAGGAACACTTCCTCCTAAAACATTGTTCGCCATCCCATGATGCATACTTATGCATAATATGGACACATTATCACAAACTATGCCTTCATTTTAGCCATAACATTGGTCATTTGACCCGAAAGCCAAGAAACCTCGAACGAGATAGGTCATTTCGTGAAGATTTTTTTGAGACATAATCAATATACCAAGTTTGATATTTTTGCTTCTAACTATGTCACATAATATGACACCATGCGAAGGTTTCATGTTGTTTGGATCGTTTTTGAATTTATAATGCCCGTTTTAAACCATCGTTATACTTTGTCGAAGGGCGGGCATGAAGATTCTTAGCTCGGGGCTGAGACTCGCTAAACTTGAAGTGGATCTATGATGAAACAACATATTTTGAACCTAAAAATGATTTTTTTTTTAAAATCATGAGCATCCGATCATGTACCTGTAGTTCATATCTGACCCACTTCCTACCGATTCGGCAGGAATTTGTCTTTTTTACCAAGGATAGACGAAAATGTTTGAGATCCCCCTGTTATGACATTATCCATGTAAGGTGGTCTAATATTGTTGAAAAATGTGACGGTAGCATTTTGAATTAGCCATTTGGTGGTTGCTTCACAAAACCGTCCGTTTTTTGCACTCGGTAAATGGAAAACGGCTTTTTGGTGCGCCGAAAAGGAAAACTTCCTCCTGAAACATTATTCGCCATCCCATGATGCATACATATGCACAATATGGACACATTATCACAAACTATGCCTTCATTTTAGCCAAAACATTGGTCATTTGACCCGAAAGCCAAGAAACCTCGAACGAGATAGGTCATTTCGTGAAGGTTTTTTTGAGACATAATCAATATACCAAGTTTGATATTTTTACTTCTAACTATGTCACATAATATGACACCACGTGAAGGTTTCATGTTGTTTGGATCGTTTTCGAATTTATAATGCCCGTTTTAAACCATCGTTATACTTTCTCGAAGGGCGGGCATGAAGATTCTTCGCTCGTGGCTGAGACTCGCTAAACTTGAAGTGGATCTATGATGAAACAACATATTTTGAACCTAAAAATGATTTTTGTAAAAAATCATGAGCATCCGATCATGTACCTGTAGTTCATATCTGACCCACTTCCTACCGATTCGGCAGGAATTTGTCTTTTTCACCAGGGATAGACGGAAATGTTTGAGATCCCCCTGTTATGACATTATCCATCTAAGGTGGTCTAGTATTTTTTAAAAATGTGACGGTAGCATTTTGAATTAGCCATTTGGTGGTTGCTTCACAAAACCGTCCGTTTTTTGCACTCGGTAAATGGAAAACGGCTTTT
The DNA here is from genome assembly GCA_030063025.1 of Avena longiglumis. Classification (NCBI taxonomy): domain Eukaryota; kingdom Viridiplantae; phylum Streptophyta; class Magnoliopsida; order Poales; family Poaceae; genus Avena; species Avena longiglumis. Next base: position 7,707,000 of record CP125976.1, read on the forward strand.
TGGTGCGACGAAAAGGAAAACTTCCTCCTGAAACATTATTCGCCATCCCATGATGCATACATATGCACAATATGGACACATTATCATAAACTATGCATTCATTTTAGCCAAAACATTGGTCATTTGACCCGAAAGCCAAGAAACCTCGAACGAGATAGGTCATTTCGTGAAGGTTTTTTTGAGACATAATCAATATACCAAGTTTGATATTTTTCCTTCTAACTATGTCACATAATATGACACCACGCGAAGGTTTCATGTTGTTTGGATCGTTTTTGAATTTATAATGCCCGTTTTAAACCATCGTTATACTTTGTCGAAGGGCGGGCATGAAGATTCTTAGCTCGGGGCTGAGACTTGCTAAACTTGAAGTGGATCTATGATGAAACAACATATTTTAAACCTAAAAATGATTTTTTTTTAAAATCATGAGCATCTGATCATGTACCTGTAGTTCATATCTGACCCACTTCCTACCGATTCGGCAGGAATTTGTCTTTTTTACCAGGGATAGACGGAAATGTTTGAGATCCCCCTGTTATGACATTATCCATTTAAGGTGGTCTAATATTTTTTAAAAATGTGACGGTAGCATTTTGAATTAGCCATTTGGTGGTTGCTTCACAAAACCGTCCGTTTTTTGCACTCGGTAAATGGAAAACGGCTTTTTGGTGCGACGAAAAGGAAAACTTCCTCCTGAAACATTGTTCACCATCCCATGATGCATACTTATGCATAATATGGACACATTATCACAAACTATGCCTTCATTTTAGCCATAACATTGGTCATTTGACCCGAAAGCCAAGAAACCTCGAACGAGATAGGTCATTTCGTGAAGATTTTTTTGAGACATAATCAATATACCAAGTTTGATATTTTTGCTTCTAACTATGTCACATAATATGACACCATGCGAAGGTTTCATGTTGTTTGGATCGTTTTTGAATTTATAATGCCCGTTTTAAACCATCGTTATACTTTGTCGAAGGGCGGGCATGAAGATTCTTAGCTCGGGGCTGAGACTCTCTAAACTTGAAGTGGATCTATGATGAAACAACATATTTTGAACCTAAAAATGATTTTTTTAAAAAATCATGAGCATCCGATCATGTACCTTTAGTTCATATCTGACCCACTTCCTACCGATTCGGCAGATATTTGTATTTTTTACCAGGGATAGACGAAAATATTTGAGATCCCCCTGTTATGACATTATCCATGTAAGGTGGTCTAATATTGTTGAAAAATGTGACGGTAGCATTTTGAATTAGCCATTTGGTGGTTGCTTCACAAAACCGTCCGTTTTTTGCACTCGGTAAATGGAAAACGGCTTTTTGGTGCGACGAAAAGGAAAACTTCCTCCTGAAACATTATTCGCCATCCCATGATGCATACATATGCACAATATGGACACATTATCACAAACTATGCCTTCATTTTAGCCAAAACATTGGTCATTTGACCCGAAAGCCAAGAAACCTCGAACGAGATAGGTCATTTCGTGAAGGTTTTTTTGAGACATAATCAATATATCAAGTTTGATATTTTTACTTCTAACTATGTCACATAATATGACACCACGCGAAGGTTTCATGTTGTTTGGATCGTTTTTGAATTTATAATGCCCGTTTTAAACCATTGTTATACTTTGTTGAAGGGCGGGCATGAAGATTCTTCGCTCGGGGCTGAGACTCGCTAAACTTGAAGTGGATCTATGATGAAACAACATATTTTAAACCAAAAAATGATTTTTGTAAAAAATCATGAGCATCCGATCATGTACCTGTAGTTCATATCTGACCCACTTCCTACCGATTCGGCAGGAATTTGTCTTTTTCACCAGGGATAGACGGAAATGTTTGAGATCCCCCTGTTATGACATTATCCATCTAAGGTGGTATAGTATTTTTGAAAAATGTGACGCTAGCATTTTGAATTATCCATTTGGTGGTTGCTTCACAAAACCGTCCGTTTTTTGCACTCGGTAAATGGAAAACGGCTTTTTGGTGCGACGAAAAGGAAAACTTCCTCCTGAAACATTATTCGCCATCCCATGATGCATACATATGCACAATATGGACACATTATCATAAACTATGCATTCATTTTAGCCAAAACATTGGTCATTTGACCCGAAAGCCAAGAAACTTCGAACGAGATAAGTCATTTCGTGAAGGTTTTTTTGAGACATAATCAATATACCAAGTTTGATATTTTTCCTTCTAACTATGTCACATAATATGACACCACGCGAAGGTTTCATGTTGTTTGGACCGTTTTTGACTTTATAATGCCCGTTTTAAACCATTGTTATACTTTGTCGAAGGGCGGGCATGAAGATTCTTCGCTCGGGGCTGAGACTCGCTAAACTTGAAGTGGATCTATGATGAAACAACATATTTTGAACCTAAAAATGATTTTTGTAAAAAATCATGAGCATCCGATCATGTACCTGTAGTTCATATCTGACCCACTTCCTACCGATTCGGCAGGAATTTGTCTTTTTACCAGGGATAGACGAAAATGTTTGAGATCCCCCTGTTATGACATTATCCATCTAAGGTGGTCTAGTATTTTTGAAAAATGTGACGGTAGCATTTTGAATTAGCCATTTGGTGGTTGCTTCACAAAACCGTCGTTTTGCACTCGGTAAATGGAAAACGGCTTTTTGGTGCGACGAAAAGGAAAACTTCCTCCTGAAACATTATTCGCCATCCCATGATGCATACATATGCACAATATGGACACATTATCATAAACTATGCATTCATTTTAGCCAAAACATTGGTCATTTGACCCGAAAGCCAAGAAACCTCGAACGAGATAGGTCATTTCGTGAAGGTTTTTGAGACATAATCAATATACCAAGTTTGATATTTTTCCTTCTAACTATGTCACATAATATGACACCACGCGAAGGTTCCATGTTGTTTGGATCGTTTTTGAATTTATAATGCCCGTTTTAAACCATCGTTATACTTTGTCGAAGGGCGGGCATGAAGATTCTTAGCTCGGGGCTGAGACTTGCTAAACTTGAAGTGGATCTATGATGAAACAACATATTTTGAACCTAAAAATGTTTTTTTTTAATCATGAGCATCCGATCATGTACATGTAGTTCATATCTGACCCACTTTCTACCGATTCGGCAGGAATTTGTCTTATTTACCAGGGATAGACGGAAATGTTTGAGATCCCCCTGTTATGACATTATCCATGTAAGGTGGTCTAATATTTTTGAAAAATGTGACGGTAGCATTTTGAATTAGCCATTTGGTGGTTGCTTCACAAAACCGTCCATTTTTTGCACTCGGTAAATGGAAAACGGCTTTTTAGTGCGACGAAAAGGAAAACTTCCTCCCGAAACATTGTTCGCCATCCCATGATGCATACTTATGCATAATATGGACACATTATCACAAACTATGCCTTCATTCTAGCCATAACATTGGTCATTTGACCCGAAAGCCAAGAAACCTCGAACGAGATAGGTCATTTCGTGAAGGTTTTTTTGAGACATAATCAATATACCAAGTTTGATATTTTTCCTTCTAACTATGTCACATAATATGACACCACGCGAAGGTTTCATGTTGTTTGGATCATTTTTGAATTTATAATGCCCGTTTTAAACCATCGTTATACTTTGTCGAAGGGCAGGCATGAAGATTCTTAGCTCGGGGCTGAGACTTGCTAAACATGAAGTGGATCTATGATGAAACAACATATTTTAAACCTAAAAATGATTTTTTTAAAAAATCATGAGCATCCGATCATGTACCTGTAGTTAATATCTGACCCACTTCCTACCGATTCGGCAGGAATTTGTCTTTTTTACCAGGGATAGATGGAAATGTTTGAGATCCCCCTGTTATGACATTATCCATGTAAGGTGGTCTAATATTTTTGAAAAATGTGACGGTAGCATTTTGAATTAGCCATTTGGTGGTTGCTTCATAAAACCGTCCATTTTTTGCACTCGGTAAATGGAAAGAGGCTTTTTGGTGCGACGAAAAGGAAAACTTCCTCCTGAAACATTGTTCGCCATCCCATGATGCATACTTATGCATAATATGGACACATTATCACAAACTATGCCTTCATTTTAGCCATAACATTGGTCATTTGACCCGAAAGCCAAGAAACCTCGAACGAGATAGGTCATTTCGTGAAGGTTTTTTTGAGACATAATCAATATACCAAGTTTGATATTTTTGCTTCTAACTATGTCACATAATATGACACCATGCGAAGGTTTCATGTTGTTTTTGAATTTATAATGCCCGTTTTAAACCATCGTTATACTTTGTCGAAGGGCGGGCATGAAGATTCTTAGCTCGGGGCTGAGACTCGCTAAACATGAAGTGGATGTATGATGAAACAACATATTTTGAACCTAAAAATGATTTTTTTTTAAAATCATGAGCATCCGATCATGTACCTGTAGTTCATATCTGACCCACTTCCTACCGATTCGGCAGGAATTTGTCTTTTTTACCAGGGATAGACGGAAATGTTTGAGATCCCCCTGTTATGACATTATCCATGTAAGGTGGTATAATATTTTTGAAAAATGTGACGGTAGCATTTTGAATTAGCCATTTGGTGGTTGCTTCACAAAACCGTCCGTTTTTTGCACTCGGTAAATGGAAAACGGCTTTTTGGTGCGACGAAAAGGAAAACTTCCTCCGGAAACATTATTCGCCATCCCATGATGCATACTTATGCACAATATGGACACATTATCACAAACTATGCCTTCATTTAACCCAAAAGATTGGTCATTTGACCCGAAAGCCAAGAAACCTCGAACGAGATAGGTCATTTCGTGAAGGTTTTTTGAGACATAATCAATATACCAAGTTTGATATTTTTACTTCTAACTATGTCACATAATATGACACCACGCGAAAGTTTCATGTTGTTTGGATCGTTTTTGAATTTATAATGCCCGTTTTAAACCATCGTTATACTTTGTCGAAGGGCGGGCATGAAGATTCTTCGCTCGGGGCTGAGACTTGCTAAACTTGAAGTGGATCTATGATGAAACAACATATTTTGAACCTAAAAATGATTTTTGTAAAAAATTATTAGCATCCGATCATGTACCTGTAGTTCATATCTGACCCACTTCCTACCGATTCGTAGAATTTGTCTTTTCACCGAGGATGAGCGAAATGTTTGAGATCCCCCTGTTATGACATTATCCATCTAAGGTGGTCTAGTAATTTTGAAAAATGTGACGGTAGCATTTTGAATTAGCCATTTGGTGGTTGCTTCACAAAACCGTCCGTTTTTTGCACTCGGTAAATGGAAAACGGCTTTTGGTTACGAAAGGAAAACTTCCTCCGGAAACATTATTCGCCATCCCATGATGCATACATATGCACAATATGGACACATTATCATAAACTATGAATTCATTTTAGCCAAAACATTGGTCATTTGACCCGAAAGCCAAGAAACCTCGAACGAGATAGGTCATTTCGTGAAGGTTTTTTTGAGACATAATCAATATACCAAGTTTGATATTTTTCCTTATAACTATGTCACATAATATGACACCACGCGAAGGTTTCATGTTGTTTGGATCGTTTTTGAATTTATAATGCCCGTTTTAAACCATCGTTATACTTTGTCGAAGGGCGGGCATGAAGATTATTCGCTCGGGGCTGAGACTCGCTAAACTTGAAGTGGATATATGATGAAACAACATATTTTGAACCTAAAAATGATTTTTGTAAAAAATCATGAGCATCCGATCGTGTACCTGTAGTTCATATCTGACCCACTTCCTACCGATTCGGCAGGAATTTGTCTTTTTACCAGGGATAGACAAAAATGTTTGAGATCCCCCTGTTATGACATTATCCATCTAAGGTGGTCTAATATTTTTGAAAAATGTGACGGTAGCATTTTGAATTAGCCATTTGGTGGTTGCTTCACAAAACCGTCCGTTTTTTCCACTCGGTAAATGGAAAACGGCTTTTTGGTGCGACGAAAAGGAAAACTTCCTCCTGAAACATTATTCGCCATCCCATGATGCATACATATGCACAATATGGACACATTATCATAAACTATGCATTCATTTTAGCCAAAACATTGGTCATTTGACCCGAAAGCAAAGAAACCTCGAACGAGATAGGTCATTTCGTGAAGGTTTTTTGAGACATAATCAATATACCAAGTTTGATATTTTTCCTTCTAACTATGTCACAAATATGACACCACGCGAAGGTTTCATGTTGTTTGGATCGTTTTTGAATTTATAATGCCCGTTTTAAACCATCGTTATACTTTGTCGGAGGGCGGGCATGAAGATTCTTAGCTCGGGGCTGAGACTTGCTAAACTTGAACTGGATCTATGATGAAACAACATATTTTGAACCTAAAAATGATTTTTTTAAAAATCATGAGCATCCGATCATGTACCTGTAGTTCATATCTGACCCACTTCCTACCGATTCGGCAGGAATTTGTCTTTTTTACCAGGGATAGACGGAAATGTTTGAGATCCCCCTGTTATGACATTATCCATGTAAGGTGGTCTAATATTTTTGAAACATGTGACGGTAGCATTTTGAATTAGCCATTTGGTGGTTGCTTCACAAAACCGTCCATTTTTTGCACTCGGTAAATGGAAAACGGCTTTTTGGTGCGACGAAAAGTAAAACTTCCTCCCGAAACATTGTTCGCCATCCCATTATGCATACTTATGCATAATATGGACACCTTATCACAAACTATGCCTTCATTCTAGCCATAACATTGGTCATTTAACCCGAAAGCCAAGAAACCTCGAACGAGATAGGTCATTTCGTGAAGGTTTTTTTGAGACATAATCAATATACCAAGTTTGATATTTTTCCTTCTAACTATGTCACATAATATGACACCACGCGAAGGTTTCATGTTGTTTGGATCGTTTTTGAATTTATAATGCCCGTTTTAAACCATCATTATACTTTGTCGAAGGGCGGGCATGAAGATTCTTAGCTCGGGGCTGAGACTTGCTAAACTTGAACTGGATCTATGATGAAACAACATATTTTAAACCTAAAAATGATTTTTTTAAAAAATCATGAGCATCCGATCATGTACCTGTAGTTCATATCTGACCCACTTCCTACCGATTCGGCAAGAATTTGTCTTTTTTACCATGGATAGATGGAAATGTTTGAGATCCCCATGTTATGACATTATACATGTAAGGTGGTCTAATATTTTTGAAAAATGTGACGGTAGCATTTTGAATTAGCCATTTGGTGGTTGCTTCACAAAACCGTCCATTTTTTGCACTCGGTAAATGGAAAACGGCTTTTTAGTGCGACGAAAAGGAAAACTTCCTCCTGAAACATTGTTCGCCATCCCATGATGCATACTTATGCATAATATGGACACATTATCACAAACTATGCCTTCATTTTAGCCATAACATTGGTCATTTGACCCGAAAGCCAAGAAACCTCGAACGAGATAGGTCATTTCGTGAAGGTTTTTTTGAGACATAATCAATATACCAAGTTTTATATTTTTGCTTCTAACTATGTCACATAATATGACACCATGCGAAGGTTTCATGTTGTTTGGATCGTTTTTGAATTTATAATGCCCGTTTTAAACCATCGTTATACTTTGTCGAAGGGCGGGCATGAAGATTCTTAGCTCGGGGCTGAGACTCGCTAAACTTGAAGTGGATCTATGATGAAACAACATATTTTGAACCTAAAAATGATTTTTAAAAAAAACATGAGCATCCGATCATGTACCTGTAGTTCATATCTGACCCACTTCCTACCGATTCGGCAGGAATTTGTCTTTTTTACCAGGGATAGACGGAAATGTTTGAGATCCCCCTGTTATGACATTATCCATGTAAGGTGGTCTAATATTTTTGAAAAATGTGACGGTAGCATTTTGAATTAGCCATTTGGTGGTTGCTTCACAAAACCGTCCGTTTTTTCCTCGGTAAATGGAAAACGGCTTTTTGGTGCGACGAAAAGGAAAACTTCCTCCTGAAACATTATTCGCCATCCCATGATGCATACTTATGCACAATATGGACACATTATCACAAACTATGCCTTCACTTTAGCCAAAACATTGGTCATTTGACCCGAAAGCCAAGAAACCTCGAACGAGATAGGTCATTTCGTGAAGGTTTTTTTGAGACATAATCAATATACCAAGTTTGATACTTTTACTTCTAACTATGTCACATAATATGACACCACGCGAAAGTTTCATGTTGTTTGGATCGTTTTTGAATTTATAATGCCCGTTTTAAACCATCGTTATACTTTGTCGAAGGGCGGGCATGAAGATTCTTAGCTCGGGGCTGAGACTCGCTAAACTTGAAGTGGATCTATGATGAAACAACATATTTTGAACCTAAAAATGATTTTAAAAAAAAACATGAGCATCCGATCATGTACCTGTAGTTCATATCTGACCCACTTCCTACCGATTCGGCAGGAATTTGTCTTTTTTACCAGGGATAGACGGAAATGTTTGAGATCCCCCTGTTATGACATTATCCATGTAAGGTGGTCTAATATTTTTGAAAAATGTGACGGTAGCATTTTGAATTAGCCATTTGGTGGTTGCTTCACAAAACCGTCCGTTTTTTGCTCGGTAAATGGAAAACGGCTTTTTGGTGCGACGAAAAGGAAAACTTCCTCCTGAAACATTATTCGCCATCCCATGATGCATACTTATGCACAATATGGACACATTATCACAAACTATACCTTCACTTTAGCCAAAACATTGGTCATTTGACCCGAAAGCCAAGAAACCTCGAACGAGATAGGTCATTTCGTGAAGGTTTTTTTGAGACATAATCAATATACCAAGTTTGATATTTTTACTTCTAACTATGTCACATAATATGACACCACGCGAAAGTTTCATGTTGTTTGGATCGTTTTTGAATTTATAATGCCCGTTTTAAACCATCGTTATACTTTGTCGAAGGGCGGGCATGAAGATTCTTCGCTCGGGGCTGAGACTCGCTAAACTTGAAGTGGATCTATGATGAAACAACATATTTTGAACCTAAAAATAATTTTTGTAAAAAATCATGAGCATCCGATCATGTACCTGTAGTTCATATCTGACCCACTTCCTACCGATTCGGCAGGAATTTGTCTTTTTCACCAGGGATAGACGGAAATGTTTGAGATCCCCCTATTATGACATTATCCATGTAAGGTGGTCTACTATTTTTGAAAAATGTGACGGTAGCATTTTGAATTAGCCATTTGGTGGTTGCTTCACAAAACAGTCCGTTTTTTGCTCGGTAAATGGAAAACGGCTTTTTGGTGCGATGAAAAGGAAAACTTCCTCCTGAAACATTATTCGACATCCCATGATGCATACTTATGCACAATATGGACACATTATCACAAACTAAGCCTTCATTTTAGCCAAAACATTGGTCATTTGACCCGAAAGCCAAGAAACCTCGAACGAGATAGGTCATTTCGTGAAGGTTTTTTTGAGACATAATCAATATACCAAGTTTGATATTTTTACTTCTAACTATGTCACATAATATGACACCACGCGAAAGTTTCATGTTGTTTGGATCGTTTTTGAATTTATAATGCCTGTTTTAAACCATCGTTATACTTTGTCGAAGGGCGGGCATGATGATTCTTCGCTCGGGGCTGAGACTCGCTAAACTTGAAGTGGATCTATGATGAAACAACATATTTTGAACGTAAAAATAATTTTTGTAAAAAATCATGAGCATCCGATCATGTACCTGTAGTTCATATCTGACCCACTTCCTACCGATTCGGCAGGAATTTGTCTTTTTCACCAGGGATAGACGGAAATATTTGAGATCTCCCTGTTATGACATTATCCATCTAAGGTGGTCTAGTATTTTTGAAAAATGTGACGGTAGCATTTTGAATTAGCCATTTGGTGGTTGCTTCACAAAACCGTCCGTTTTTTGCACTCGGTAAATGGAAAACGGCTTTTGGTGCGTAAAAGGAAAACTTCCTCTGAAACATTATTCGCCATCCCATGATGCATACATATGCACAATATGGACACATTATCATAAACTATGCATTTATTTTAGCCAAAACATTGGTCATTTGACCCGAAAGCCAAGAAACCTCGAACGAGATAGGTCATTTCGTGAAGGTTTTTTTTGAGACATAATCAATATACCAAGTTTGATATTTTTCCTTCTAACTCTGTCACATAATATGACACCACGCGAAGGTTTCGTGTTGTTTGGATCGTTTTTGAATTTATAATGCCCGTTTTAAACCATCGTTATACTTTGTCGAAGGGCGGGCATGAAGATTCTTCGCTCGGGGCTGAGACTCGCTAAACTTGAAGTGGATCTATGATGAAACAACATATTTTGAACCTAAAAATGATTTTTGTAAAAAATCATGAGCATCCGATCATGTACCTGTAGTTCATATCTGACCCACTTCCTACCGATTCGGCAGGAATTTGTCTTTTTCACCAGGGATAGATGAAAATGTTTGAGATCCCCCTGTTATGACATTATCCATCTAAGGTGGTCTAGTATTTTTGAAAAATGTGACGGTAGCATTTTGAATTAGCCATTTGGTGGTTGCTTCACAAAACCGTCCGTTTTTTGCACTTGGTAAATGGAAAACGGCTTTTTGGTGCGACGAAAAGGAAAACTTCCTCCTGAAACATTATTCGCCATCCTATGATGCATACATATGCACAATATGGACACATTACCATAAGCTATGCATTCATTTTAGCCAAAACATTGGTCATTTGACCCGAAAGCCAAGAAACCTCGAACGAGATAGGTCATTTCGTGAAGGTTTTTTTGAGACATAATCAATATACCAAGTTTGATATTTTTACTTCTAACTATGTCACATAATATGACACCACGCGAAAGTTTCATGTTGTTTGGATCGTTTTTGAATTTATAATGCCCGTTTTAAACCATCGTTATACTTTGTCGAAGGGCGGGCATGAAGATTTTTCGCTCGGGGCTGAGACTCGCTAAACTTGAAGTGGATCTATGATGAAACAACATATTTTGAACCTAAAAATGATTTTTGTAAAAAATCATGAGCATCCGATCATGTACCTGTAGTTCATATCTGACCCACTTCCTACCGATTCGCAGAATTTGTCTTTTCACCGAGGATAGACGGAAATGTTTGAGATCCCCCTGTTATGACATTATCCATCTAAGGTGGTCTAGTATTTTTGAAAAATGTGACGGTAGCATTTTGAATTAGCCATTTGGTGGTTGCTTCACAAAACCGTCCGTTTTTTGCACTCGGTAAATGGAAAACGGCTTTTTGGTGCGACGAAAAGGAAAACTTTCTCCCGAAACATTGTTCGCCATCCCATGATGCATACTTATGCATAATATGGACACATTATCACAAACTATGCCTTCATTCTAGCCATAACATTGGTCATTTGACCCGAAAGCCAAGAAACCTCGAACGAGATAGGTCATTTCGTGAAGGTTTTTTTGAGACATAATCAATATACCAAGTTTAATATTTTTCCTTCTAACTATGTCACATAATATGACACCACGCGAAGGTTTCATGTTGTTTGGATCGTTTTGGAATTTATAATGCCCGTTTTAAACCATCGTTATACTTTGTTGAAGGGCGGGCATGAAAATTCTTAGCTCGGGGCTGAGACTTGCTAAACTTGAAGTGGATCTATGATGAAACAACATATTTTAAACCTAAAAATGATTTTTTAAAAAAATCATGAGCATCCGATCATGTACCTGTAGTTCATATCTGACCCACTTCCTACCGATTTGGCAGGAATTTGTCTTTTTACCAGGATAGACGGAAATGTTTGAGATCCCCTGTTATGACATTATCCATGTAAGGTGGTCTAATATTTTTGAAAAATGTGACGGTAGCATTTTGAATTAGCCATTTGGTGGTTGCTTCACAAAACCGTCCATTTTTTGCACTCGGTAAATGGAAAGAGGCTTTTGGTGATTTAAAAGTAAAACTTCCTCGAAACTTTGGTCGCCATCCCATGATGCATACTTATGCATAATATGGACACATTATCACAAACTATGCCTTCATTCTAGCCATAACATTGGTCATTTGACCAAAGCCAAGAAACCTCGAGCGAGATAGGTCATTTCGTGAAGGTTTTTTGAGACATAATCAATATACCAAGTTTGATATTTTTACTTCTAACTATGTCACATAATATGACACCACCGAAAGTTTCATGTTGTTTGGATCGTTTTGAATTTATAATGCCTGTTTTAAACCATCGTTATACTTTGTCAAGAAGGGCGGGCATGATGATTCTTCGCTCGGGGCTGAGACTCGCTAAACTTGAAGTGGATCTATGATGAAACAACATATTTTGAACGTAAAAATAATTTTTGTAAAAAATCATGAGCATCCGATCATGTACCTGTAGTTCATATCTGACCCACTTCCTACCGATTCGGCAGGAATTTGTCTTTTTCACCAGGGATAGACGGAAATATTTGAGATCTCCCTGTTATGACATTATCCATCTAAGGTGGTCTAGTATTTTTGAAAAATGTGACGGTAGCATTTTGAATTAGCCATTTGGTGGTTGCTTCACAAAACCGTCCGTTTTTTGCACTCGGTAAATGGAAAACGGCTTTTTGGTGCGACGAAAAGGAAAACTTCCTCCTGAAACATTATTCGCCATCCCATGATGCATACATATGCACAATATGGACACATTATCATAAACTATGCATTTATTTTAGCCAAAACATTGGTCATTTGACCCGAAAGCCAAGAAACCTCGAACGAGATAGGTCATTTCGTGAAGGTTTTTTTTGAGACATAATCAATATACCAAGTTTGATATTTTTCCTTCTAACTCTGTCACATAATATGACACCACGCGAAGGTTTCGTGTTGTTTGGATCGTTTTTGAATTTATAATGCCCGTTTTAAACCATCGTTATACTTTGTCGAAGGGCGGGCATGAAGATTCTTCGCTCGGGGCTGAGACTCGCTAAACTTGAAGTGGATCTATGATGAAACAACATATTTTGAACCTAAAAATGATTTTTGTAAAAAATCATGAGCATCCGATCATGTACCTGTAGTTCATATCTGACCCACTTCCTACCGATTCGGCAGGAATTTGTCTTTTTCACCAGGGATAGACGAAAATGTTTGAGATCCCCCTGTTATGACATTATCCATCTAAGGTGGTCTAGTATTTTTGAAAAATGTGACTGTAGCATTTTGAATTAGCCATTTGGTGGTTGCTTCACAAAACCGTCCGTTTTTTGCACTTGGTAAATGGAAAACGGCTTTTTGGTGCGATGAAAAGGAAAACTTCCTCCTGAAACATTATTCGCCATCCCATGATGCATACATATGCACAATATGGACACATTACCACAAACTATGCATTCATTTTAGCCAAAACATTGGTCATTTGACCCGAAAGCCAAGAAACCTCGAACGAAATAGGTCATTTCGTGAAGGTTTTTTTGAGACATAATCAATATACCAAGTTTGATATTTTTACTTCTAACTATGTCACATAATATGACACCACGAAAGTTTCATGTTGTTTGGATCGTTTTGAATTTATAATGCCCGTTTTAAACCATCGTTATACTTTGTCGAAGGCGGGCATGAAGATTTTTCGCCGGGCTGAGACTCGCTAAACTTGAAGTGGATCTATGATGAAACAACATATTTTGAACCTAAAAATGATTTTTGTAAAAAATCATGAGCATCCGATCATGTACCTGTAGTTCATATCTGACCCACTTCCTACCGATTCGGCAGGAATTTGTCTTTTTCACCAGGGATAGACGGAAATGTTTGAGATCCCCCTGTTATGACATTATCCATCTAAGGTGGTCTAGTATTTTTGAAAAATGTGACGGTAGCATTTTGAATTAGCCATTTGGTGGTTGCTTCACAAAACCGTCCGTTTTTTGCACTCGGTAAATGGAAAACGGCTTTTTGGTGCGACGAAAAGGAAAACTTTCTCCCGAAACATTGTTCGCCATCCCATGATGCATACTTATGCATAATATGGACACATTATCACAAACTATGCCTTCATTCTAGCCATAACATTGGTCATTTGACCCGAAAGCCAAGAAACCTCGAACGAGATAGGTCATTTCGTGAAGGTTTTTTTGAGACATAATCAATATACCAAGTTTAATATTTTTCCTTCTAACTATGTCACATAATATGACACCACGCGAAGGTTTCATGTTGTTTGGATCGTTTTGGAATTTATAATGCCCGTTTTAAACCATCGTTATACTTTGTTGAAGGGCGGGCATGAAAATTCTTAGCTCGGGGCTGAGACTTGCTAAACTTGAAGTGGATCTATGATGAAACAACATATTTTAAACCTAAAAATGATTTTTTAAAAAAATCATGAGCATCCGATCATGTACCTGTAGTTCATATCTGACCCACTTCCTACCGATTTGGCAGGAATTTGTCTTTTTACCAGGGATAGACGGAAATGTTTGAGATCCCCTGTTATGACATTATCCATGTAAGGTGGTCTAATATTTTTGAAAAATGTGACGGTAGCATTTTGAATTAGCCATTTGGTGGTTGCTTCACAAAACCGTCCATTTTTTGCACTCGGTAAATGGAAAACGGCTTTTTGGTGCGACGAAAAGGAAAACTTCCTCCCGAAACTTTGGTCGCCATCCCATGATGCATACTTATGCATAATATGGACACATTATCACAAACTATGCCTTCATTCTAGCCATAACATTGGTCATTTGACCCGAAAGCCAAGAAACCTCGAACGAGATAGGTTATTTCGTGATGGTTTTTTTGAGACATAATCAATATACCAAGTTTGATATTTTTGCTTCTAACTATGTCACATAATATGACATCATGCGAAGGTTTCATGTTGTTTGGATCGTTTTTGAATTTATAATGCCCGTTTTAAACCATCGTTATACTTTCGAAGGGCGGGCATGAAGATTCTTAGCTCGGGGCTGAGACTCGCTAAACTTGAAGTGGATCTATGATGAAACAACATATTTTGAACCTAAAAATGATTTTTTTAAAAAATCATGAGCATCCGATCATGTACCTGTAGTTCATATCTGACCCACTTCCTACCGATTCGGCAGGAATTTGTCTTTTTTACCAGGGATAGACGGAAATGTTTGAGATCCCCCTGTTATGACATTATCCATGTAAGGTGGTCTAATATTTTTGAAACATGTGACGGTAGCATTTTGAATTAGCCATTTGGTGGTTGCTTCACAAAACCGTCCATTTTTTGCACTCGGTAAATGGAAAACGGCTTTTTGGTGCGACGAAAAGGAAAACTTCCTCCCGAAACATTGTTCGCCATCCCATGATGCATACTTATGCATAATATGGACACGTTATCACAAACTATGCCTTCATTCTAGCCATAACATTGGTCATTTGATCCAAAAGTCAAGAAACCTCGAACGAGATAGGTCATTTCGTGAAGGTTTTTTGAGACATAATCAATATACCAAGTTTGATATTTTTCCTTCTAACTATGTCACATAATATGACACCACGCGAAGGTTTCATGTTGTTTGGATCGTTTTTGAATTTATAATGCCTGTTTAAACTATATATAATGTTTTATCTTTTACTTAATTTTTGTTTATAAATGTGTAATATTTGAGTGTAGATAGATAGATTTTTTTCTGCAAATTTTGATATATTATTTGTATTTATCTGAATTAGAATGATTTAGTTATGATTTTTCAAAAAATAATGAAAAAGGATAAAAATCTGGAGGCCTATGCCATATTCCAATCATGAGCTGGTTGGAGCTACTAGTTGCAATATTCCAATCAGGAGCTGGTTAACCGCATGCAGGCTGGCGGAGTCGAAGCCGGAGACCCGAGTGGACTTCACGGAAGTGGTGCAGACGGATCCGGTCCGATACCGCCTAGGGTTGGGTCTTCGCTAGAGTCTAGACTATATATGCATGCGGTTCTCGTGTAGCGCACGTCTAGCTAGATCTAGGTTAGAAGAGAAGAAGAAATAGAAGGAGGGGATCATGCCTGGGTTGCCGGCTTCTCGCGAGAAGGAGGAGGAGGACATGGTACTGGACTTGACGGACCTGGACCTGGAATACGATGCCCTGCAGGAGTCCTTTGCCGACGAGCTGGTGGTGATCGAGGAGTGCATGGCAGGAGTGGCCATGGACCTGCCCCCGTTCAAGCTGGATGAGGACGGCAAGATGATGGAGCTGGTGAGCAAGAAGTTCATCAGCGCCCTCATGAAGTCGCCGCCTCATTCCAAGCCGCTCCCGGACTACAGCATCGAGGCCCTCCGTCGAGACACGGGGATCACGGACGAGGAGGATCTCGAGGCCCTGGCGAGTTCGTTCCGGGAATTGCAGACTGTGCGGGACACCCAGAACGACATCATCCGGCAGTACCGCGCCCAGGGATACGCCTACATCCCGCTCCCCGATAACCACAAGAGGTACCAGCCCCTGCTTCCGTGATGGGAAAGGATTAGCTCATGCCTACTATCAATCGAAGAATGCTGCTGGTCTGCGACCTTCAAGTTACTGTTTTTATGCTAGTGTACTCTTGTGTTATTTTTAAAACTGTATTGGCTTAATGGACATGATGTGTGCTTCGTTTGTTGTCAAGGAGTATTGGCCGTGGAATTTGCCTTCCACTTTATGTTGGTGGATATATTACATCTTGTTGCTTCGTGTCGTGCAGTAATTGATCATTTTTTATGCTGGTTCATATTGCCAGCTAGTCATATAGTTACCTTAAATTGGCAACCTGTAATCACTGGTCCTTGTGCAAATTTTGCCGTGGCTTGCACTTTGCAACAGATTGAGAGCTAGCTTCTCTGCTCATAGTTTTGTCAATTTTGCACGTCACTGTTTAAACTGGACCTTGAATGCAACCTGGCACCGATCCACACATTATATCTACTATATGCCCCCTAGTAAGGTGACTTGAAGGATGGGTAACATAATGAAAGTTGAACCGATACGTGTAATTGTGAAGCCTAGGGGGCGCATTGAGCTAAATAGGGCACTGAGGGGCAATGCGTGAGTTAACAAGGCTGTGCCTGCTTTATTAGATACAATGTATACATAGTTCCAATGGCTCAATTTTGTTTCTTAAGTCATATCTGGATTCACTGATGAATTGAAGATGACATTACAATGGGCAACCTGAGCATTTTCTTTCTTTGTGCATGATCCTCCTTTATTATTGTGGTACTGTTTTTGCAATGGAAATTTCGAAACAAATCTAACCTCAGTTTTATTTTGACCCGTGATTTTTTAAATCATAAATTTGCCTTTGCATCTGACTTCAGAAAACAAAAAAAAATGTGTACTGAAATCCTCTGTGACCAAGTGATATCAACCTTTTACGATTTGGCTAGTGTAGCCATCCTCTGCATTTCTTAGACCAGTTAATTCCATGTAATTTCCTGAGGTTTCACATTAAGGAGTACTTTAATAACCTCTTGAGCTGTAAAACTGGGTATTTATTAGTTCCCTCAACTTGGCAGAACAGTTTAAATAAGCCATCTATGGTAGTATTGGGTCGAGGTTTTATTGATGTCGCAGCTGCTTGCTGCCATTTCTGCTGAGTGAGGGCTTGAGGGTGAGTGAGAAGGAGAACGGCCACGCTGATGAAAGTGGTTTTAGACCACACAATTTCTAATGAACAACTGAACTCAGTTTAGCATACAGCTGAGGTAATGATCCTGGCCATGCGATCGCAATCGGACGATCTGCCTCTCGGGCTGTCCTTCATGTCCCATTTGGTCTGACGCCGCAGAGACTAATTGGTACCTGTAGAAGAGAGACCGTTCCCCGCGTTTCTCACCGCCGTGAGGAGAGAGTTTGGGCGGGAGCAGTATGTTTTATAGCTGCTACTATGTTTATCCTAGTTGCTAGTTGCTAGTTGCTAGTTACTAGTACATAGCATTATCCTAGTTGCTAGTTTATTTCTGGAGGAGCAGTATGTTTTATAGCTGCTACTATGTTTGCAGGAGCACTAATAACTGTTTACATAGCATTTTCCTAGCTAGTTGCTAGTTTATTACTGGAGCAGTATGTCTGTAGGTGCTGCTTTGTTTCCAGTATTAACAAACTATAGAGTTTAACCGATTACCTTGTGGAGTATCGGGCTGCATGTTATAAAATCCTCTGCCGTGGTGTACAAGGAGACGTAGGCTAGGCTGTGTACTACACCGTGCCAGCCAAGATGTATAACAAAAGGGGAGCACTACGCGTCCCCGGGGATAACTTCCCCCGATCTCCGGGTCTTTTGCGTGACACGTGTCTTTTTTTTTTTTTTATCCAGATTCCTGCTTTTGCTATAAATTAGCCCGATTTGCTACAAAATGTCCCGCTTTTCCTATATGTAGCAGAAAACGGTTCGGTCTAGAAAAATAACAGACAGACTAGATCTCGTCGGAGAGTTCGCCGGAGACCATGTAGCAAAAAAAATTGAACTAATGTAGCAAAATCGACTTCGCTGGAGAATCGCCGGGAGATCTCGCCGGATACCTCGTAGCAAGAAGTTTGCGCTATTGTAGCAAAATTAGAAAACAATTATAGCAAAATAATTATACTAATGTAGCAAAGCGGACTTTGCGGGGACATCATCGGAGCAAAAATTTTGAGCAGGTTCTATTGCCGTGTGTAGCAGGACCGCTCGCCGCAAGTAGCAACTCCGGATGTCACGGGTAGCAACGATGGATGCCTTCGGGCGCAGCGTTCCCTGTCGTATGTAGCAATGCTCCGCCGCCGTTACAGCAAGCGATGCTACCGCTTGTGGAAGTTTTTCCATGGCATGCGTAGCAGCACCATCAGGAGCCATGGCGACATGCCTTGGAGCGGTTGAGGGAGGCCCATGGCGGCGCAACCTGCAGCAGCGGCGGATGGAGGCGTGCCTTGGAGAAGAGGGGACGAAAGGTATGGTGGCGTGCCTTGTAGCAGCAGCATCAGGATCCATGGCGGCGTGGGTGCCGCGGTGGTGGCTAGACGCCGGGAGGAGCGGGGAGGGGAGCAGGGCTTCACGCCATGAATTTCAGGAAAGAGAGATAGAAACTAGTGGAGGAGAAGACTTGGCGTGTGAGGATAAGGTCGTGGCGGACCCCACCGACAACGGGTGTCTCGCGCTACGGAAGGAGCCGGGGGATGCGAGTCGCGCGATCCCCCGGGGGAACAGTATCATTTTCCATAACAAAAGGATTACAAGATGTGGCCTACAAGTATTTCAACAGCCCCTCTTAATCTAAACATAGAAGTTTAGATTACGTCTAAATTCTACAAGATTTCTAACTGAAAGTGCTTTGGTAAAACCATCAGCAAGTTGATCTTTGCTTGAAACAAACTTAATAGTAAGTTTATTTCCTGCCACTCGTTAACAAAGTGAAAATTAATCTCAATATGTTTTGTATGGGCATGGAATACTGGGTTTGCTGAAAGATATGTTGCACCAAGATTGTCACACCACAAACATGGCTTCTCTTTGAGCTGAACACCAAGCTCACCAAGAAGTGCTTCAACCCATATCATCTCTGCAGTTGCATTTGCTAATACTTTATATTCAGCTTCTATACTTGACCTTGAGACCGTAGCTTGTTTTCTAGCATTCCAAGATATCAAGTTTGGTCCTATGAATACTGCAAAACCTCCTGTAGATCGTCTATCATCAAGACAACCAATCCAATCAACATCTGAAAAAGAACTCAAGAGTGTGGAAGAAGAGGGCTGGAAGGTAATGCCTATACCAATAGTATCTCTGACATATCGTAGTATTCTTTTAACAGTTGTCCAATGAGCTGTAGTAGGTGCATGCAAAAACTGACAAACCTTATTGACTGAGAAGGAAAGATCAGGTCGTGTGAGAGTAAGGTATTGCAAGGCACCAACAATGTTGCAATATCTTGTACTATCTTCAGGACCAAGAGGGTCTCCTAAGAAGTGAAAGAGGTTCCGAAGAAGACAATGGCGTGGGTGCTGACTTGCACTCGCGCATGCCAACTTTCTCTAATATATCCATGGCATACAACAAATTGTTCTGTACTTTCCTCACTTCAATTCCCAAGAAGTAGTGTGTAACACCCTCAGAATCGGACCTATGCAAGTCTTAGCAAAATTCGCCAAACCCGCATAGAAACGATTCAAAGGTGCCCACCAGGCACTTTCGTGCGGGTGGAAAATGAAGTAATAACATTACACAATAGTCCTCGATGGGACCCACAGAACAGATATATATAACAGCGACTCAAAGAGTCAAGAATACAGATATAATGTACAAAGATCCAAATCACCTTGAAAATGATAGAGCGTCCGACTACGGACAAGATGCAAATGGGGCTAAGAGCCCTGAAGAATAACCAATGGCGTCCATAACCCTGCCCAGGCCAAGCCGGAAGGGTAACCCTGCTAACGACGTCGATCTCAAACCTGCTTAAACAAAAGGGGTGCCGACAAAGGGCAAAGGAAAAAGAGGAGCGTCGGTACTGAGGCCAGTACACGGCGAGGCTAGAATTCGGCGGTCCTCGCCTACATAGGTATGGTGGACTGAAGCGGCAGCGGCAGCATGCACTAAACAACCTATAGAGACTCGATACAACTGGCGGCTGTCGGAGAGGGGTAAGAAAGACCTATTCGGATCCAACCTAATACTAGCATCATACAAACCCATCCTGGCGTTTCCCCCTCGAGACCAAACGAGAAAGTCAATCGAGGAACTCACACAGTTGGCAGTTTTACTTATTCGGTTATCGTTGCAGTAATTACTAGTCAGGTTTAGATATTCATCCTGATAAAGTAAGCAGTGGGCACTTTTAGTTAACCATTCCGTGATAGTGGCAACACTTACTAGTCAGATACAATTAGCATGAGATAACCCTTAAACCCAGCAGTTGTTGTTACTTTTGTTCAGCCATTCCGTTGTAGTTGCGATGCTTACTAGTCAGGTACAATGGTCGCAAGCGACACTCCAAACAAGTAATTGTGGGCAGTATTAATTAGCCATTCCATTATAGTGAAGCTAATTACTAGTCATTATAAAGTCAAATTTATAGCAATAAACTTTAGTTATGCTTGTCTATGATCGAGATATTGTGCTCCAAGTCGTCCATATCCGCGGACACGGCTTTCAGAAAGTTTTACCCGGCCGGGGTGCACCAATAGCAACACACGCTCGATCAACCTCGGAAAAACCAAAACAAAACCCAACGAGGCTTTCACGACTGAACAATCACAGGATTCAGAAATATTTCAGGGGGCCACCCCTTAAGTAGATCCCGCAACGAAGCTAGCTGACTCCGAGACGGCCTCAAGGTTTGGGTGGACGGCGGTAAACGACTGGGAACCCGAAAGTGTGGCTGGGCTTGTCGATACCGCGTAAACGGGTTACAATTCCTAAACAGTACAGTGTGCTCCTCGCACAAACGTAAATACATAAGTAGCATGGCATAAGTACAGGATAGTAAATAAAACCTCAAACTAGTTTGTGGCCCCAAGAAATAAGACTGAATCAAGCTCTGGCTCAGGGGGGTCCCATATACCTCCCGGATGTGGATAGCGCGATAAATCAAGGAACAGGTATCAAGTACTCGGGGTCTTACGGGACACAAGTGGGCGTTCGGAAACCAAATATTATCTATCACCCACCGATGCCTCTGCTTATTTCAATTTTAGTTGTTAAACAGAATTTAAAGTGACGATAAGTAAAACTAGAATCATCTCCAACAGCAACATGCGGCAACACATCAACAACTGTGGCACTGGACGAAACGCAACAACACGTGAGCAAGCGACTACGACGCGCAAGTCCAACTATCTACCAAACAACAGGTAATAGGATGTGTCCAAGGCAATATAGGGCTGCACGGTATATCACAGGTACGGAAACTAAAGCATCGCAACACAGATAGCAATAGATCAACAGGAGGAAATAAATACTATAAAAGTAAGATAGGTAGAAAGGGGGAGATGCTCGCCTGAAAACATTGCCGAAGGTTCAACCGAAGATCGGGTCGAAGCTCACATCGACTCAACGGCCTTATCCGCGAAGAAGCAAAACTCTAGAATAAACACCGGATGCAATATTTAATACAACGGCAGAAGATCGGCATGATGCATGTATGATGCATGGCATGGCAAGGTGCGATGCAATTAGGTCATATTAAGTGGAACCAGGGTCCCGACAATTACTTAGATGGTTCAAGTTATTTAGTTAACCCGCAATTTAAATGTTGTTTATCAAGACAAAAGATAGCACCGGTTCGCTACACAAGTTTAAATGAGGCCAATATAAGGCTAGAGTTTGCCCGCATATGGGCCCCATATTTAATTATTAGGTGAATCGGCATAAGGCCCCCAAACCACATGACAAATATGCATGCAAGAACAATTATTATGCGACAAGTTATATGTTATTTACAAAATAAGGGTCTCAGGAAAGGGTCACACATTGAGGGGTCTCGACGGCCTTGGGGGTCCGGGGGGTTCGGGGTTCGACAGGGTCCAGGGTTCGACGGAATCGAGGTTCGGACTCCGGGATCGTTCTCGGTTGACGGGGTAGAGCTTGGCGCATTCGCGGTGGTCGGGCCATGTTGTCGGTCTTGTCGTTGCGAGGATCTTGTCGGGTCCGCGCTTCGGATTCCGTGAGGCGATCTTGCCGCTCCGTGCCGAAGTCCTTGGGGTTTCCTCCTTATGCACCGGTGGCGAACTTGGAAACGGCGACAGGGTTCGGGGTGTCGAGGCTTGGGCTCCGGGGCCGGGAGGAAGTACTTGGCGTCCGAGAGACGATCTTGGGGTTTGTCGGGTGTCTTGACGTCCCATGAAGGCATCCTCGATGCTTCGCGATGGAAACCTTGGCGTCGCGGTCGATGGCGAACTTGGCGAGTCGACCTTGATTGGAGAAGTACATCTATACCATCTCCACATCACCATTCCACTAACATCCCCAAAACTCAAACTCAACATCACTGCTAGAGAACAACAAAAGCCACCGAATCATCCATATTGGCTGAAACTCGGGATCCTTGGCCCACACTTGCTGACGACTGAACTCCAAAAACCATCAGCGAGCCACAGGCGCTGGGACAGGGACAGAAGCACCGGCGGCGAACAAACACGGGGGGCTCGCTGTTGAGGCTTGCGCACGCTGCAGAGGGAGACACGGGCACCGGGCGAGCAGGTGGCCGGCAGAGCCGCGCGAGGCGACGGGGTCCGCGAGCGGAGGAGGAGCAGGGGACACGCGGGCGGAGGGAGACGGCGGGAAAGGCGGGTTCGGCCGGCGAGCACGGGCCGAGGCGGCGCAGCTCGAGGAGGGGGAACCGGCGACAAGCGGCCGGCCGGAGAGGGTCGTGGACGGCGGCGCCAAGCAGGAGGCGGCGGCGGAGGTGCAGCTGCAGAGAGGCGGCGGTGAGGACGCCGAGAGGAGGAGGGTGGCGCTTGTTGCCGGGGAACGGTGGGGCGAGTCATGTGGGGTGGAAGGCGGTGGCGCGAGGCGGGCGCTGGGGAGGAGGAGGCGACTCGGGCGGAGCTTGAGGGCGGTCTGGCGTCGCGGCAGACGGTGGCGGGTTCGCTACGGCCGGAGGAGCGGGGGAGCTCTCCGGCGAGAGGGGAGGCGCAGGCGCGGCCGGGCGCGAGCGAGCTTGCTGACAAGGTAGGAGACGGCGGGCGGCGGCGGCGGCGGCGAGGGAGGCCGAGAGGGGCGGAGGAGAGAGGAGAGAGGTGAGGCGGTGGCGGGGAAGAGG
The DNA here is from genome assembly GCA_030063025.1 of Avena longiglumis. NCBI lineage: Eukaryota > Viridiplantae > Streptophyta > Magnoliopsida > Poales > Poaceae > Avena > Avena longiglumis. The sequence goes on from CP125976.1 coordinate 7,730,771, forward strand.
ACATGACGGGGAAGGTGGGGATGCGCGAGGGGGATGGTAGTGGTGGGCCAGGGGGGGTAGGGGAACGGGCCCAGGGGTGGCTGGTAGTGGGGCGGATGGTGAGAGGAGAGAGGGACCGCGTGGGGTCAGAGGTGGCCTGTGGGCCGGGCAGGAGGTTGGTGCAGGGGAGGTGTAGCGTGCGTGTGTGCTGGGTGAGTTGGGGAGAGAGTGGGGGTGAGAGAGAGAGGAGAGAGATTAGGTGGGGAGGGGAGAGGTGACGTGGCGAGTGGTGATTGGGTAAGGGAGAGGGAGGAGGTGAGGTGGCGTGCTCCTACTGGTTGGGGTGATGTGGAGGAAAGGGGTGGGTAGATTAGTTGGTAGCCTTAGGATTTAGAAGGGCAGGTGTAGGTGGACCGTTTAGAAAATGGGGGTGGTCGTTCGGGTCGAGTCGGCCCGTTCGACTGCCCCCACTAAAACAATGAAACTTTTTATTTGATTTAAACGGGCCGTGTGCAAACCGATAGCGGCCAAAATAATTAATCCGGAGAACCGGGCTTTGCATTTGAATTAAGATGGGGCGTTTGGAAAACAAATCGGGCCTTGCGAACATAGTTTTATCAAACAATGCATGATGATGACGATGCAATGCACAAATTCAACGCGATTTTCTAGTAGTGGTTTTGCGGGATGCCACATAGTGCATTTAACCAAGATCTTTGATAGCAAAATCATCATTCAAATCCTTAACCAAAGCAACAATGGCCTGATTTGAAGAGCTTGTAACAATAATATCATCAACATAAATTAACAGAAATATTGTGACATCTGACTTCTGATATAAAAATAGAGATGTATCTGCCTTTGATTGTACAAAACCAAGATCATGTAATTTTGAACTTAGACGTGAATACCATGCTCTAGGATCTTGTTTGAGACCATAGAGAGCTTTATCCAATTTGCAAATAAAATCAGGAGCATTGGGATTCTCAAGACCTGGTGGTTGTCTCATGTAAACCTCCTCTTCCAGAACACCATGTAGGAACGCGTTCTTGACATCTAGCTGCCGCATATTCTAACCCCTAGAGACTTAAATAGCTAAAACAGTTCTGATAGTGGCCGCTTTAACAACAGGACTAAAGGTATCCTCATAATCAATTCCATATATTTGTTTAAACCCCTTTGCAACAAGACGAGCTTTATACATGTCCACTGTCCCATCTGCATGTTTCTTGACACGATACACTCATTTGCAACCAATCAGATTTTTATTTGAACTAGGTGGCACCAAGTGCCAAGTTTTGTTGTGAAGCAATGCATCATATTCCTCCTCCATTGCTTTGCGCCAATGTGGGGCCTCAAGAGCATGAGAGAGAGAGAGTGAGGCTCATCTGTAGATACAAGCAAGCCATAGCATATTGTACCATCTTTATAAATTTTGGGATGTTTGATACCTTTCTGTAAGCGAGTCTGAACACCAACCACAGGAGCAACCACAACAGAAGGAGCCAGAGAAGATCTAGGAGGTGGGTGTAGAGCAGTAGCAGGATTCGCAGCGGAAGGGCGCATTGAAGATTTCGCGCCACGGCCGCGGTCAGTGGGCGACGGCGACCAACCAGGTGGAGATGTCATTGTCACAGCATTTATAGGGGGTTGATACGTCGGAAACATATCTATAATTTTTGATGCTCCATGCTTGTTTAGTATCTACTTTGCTTTACTTTTCTACACTTTGAGGTGCTTTTTACGTGTTTTCTGGTACTAACCTATTAACAAGTTGCAATGCGGATGCTGTTTTCTGCTGTTTTTGGTTTCAGAAAAGTTAGTAAAGAAATATTCTCGGAATTGGACGGGACAAACGTCAAAGTAAATTACTTTCCGTGGGTAACAAGAAGTCCAGAGGAGAGCCGGAGGAGCCAGCCAGGGGGGCCAGACCCACCCCAGGCGCGGGTGGGCCCATCCCCGCGCCTGGCTAGGGTTTGCCAACCCTGGCCGCCTCCTCGGTCTCCCCTTCACCTATAAAAATCCCCCGATGCAGAAACCCTAAGTACCCAATCAAATATCCAGGAAACCGTCTGTAGCCGCCACCACCATCGTCCCTAGATCAGGGGGATATGAAGTTCTTCCTGGCACCCTGCCGGAGGGGACATCATCCCGGAGGCCTTCTCTCCGGTATGATGCGTGAGTAGTTCCACCTTGGACTATGGGTCCATGTAGTAGCTCAATGGTTGTATCTCCTCCTTTGTGCTTTCATGTATAGATCTTGTGAGCTCCGTTCATGATCAAGATCTTTTGAGATCCGTTCATGCTTTTACATCTATCCTTTTACAGGTCCTACCTATCTTGAAGAATCACCTGCGCACGCTGCTCAAAGAGATCTACAATTTTTTCGGCATACTACCTTACAGCCGCATAATGTGGACGCATATCCCACACGCCACCATCCGGCCGAAGAGGCGGCCTAGCCACCACAGCATAAAGATCTACATCAGGGTGATGCAGACGCACAAGGGAAAGCGCAGCCTTCACCCCTGCAACCAGATGATGCCGCACCAGCTCCCTAACATGATGCACATCTCGAAATTTCGCCAGCAGGTCCCAGAGAGTCGATGGTGCCTCATCCAGGGAAAACATCACGTGCAGAACTGACGAGAAAGAAGTATTCACTTGACGCAGCTCCTGCGACACTTGGTGAACGCGATCCTGCACAGTCGCAAGGACCATGGCACGATCGTGGTCCATCCAGAAAAAACCGCCGGCCTCCATGTCTTGCTGGATCAAGCAGTTGATCCGAACTGCAACACTCTCCTTCTCCTCCTGAGGAACAAGGTTAGCACATGCAAAACACCTACAAAGTAAGATGACAAGCCAGCAGGCGCATCCGAAAATGAGCAGCAGCTCAAAAAAACTTACATTGCAGGTCTACGGCTAAACACCACAAATCTCCCATCAAATACTCCTCTCTGGCGACGCTACGCTCAGCTTTCGACTTCCAAACGTCCGCATGACCTCAGATGCCAAGCAACTCCTTCTCAAGACTGTGGACGCGGTCACAAAGAAACACAAGCTGCGACGCATCATCCAAAGATGGTCGCGGCTGCGGAACAGGCCCAGTATCGACGGGATCATCACCCGAAGGTCCCTAGAGGATAAGAAGGCAGGACATGAACAAACATACGAATGAACAAAGAGCTCAGAGATTCATTATATGCAGCAAAAATCCACTGCGTGGCACAAGGAGTGTTCATAAATACATCACAGCAAAAGAGACGAAAGCTATCCTACAACTACAAGGCCTAAGAAGCTGCATCCTGAGTGGCCTCAGAGCCGGACTGCCTGCCCTTGGCCTCCCCCTGCTGCTTCACCGCGTACTCCGCCAGCAGGTCAATCAGCTTCGGCCCATAGCGCTTACAACGGGCAGCATAGAGGGCAAAAGCTACCTCGGATACATCGGGAGCCATCGGCATCTGGGAGGTGACCTGATGAAGATCTAGCTCCGCTCCAGATGCGAGGGCCATCGCCAGCCCCACGGACGCGCCGATGCCTTTCTGCTTGCGCTTGTACGCTGCAGGCGCGTCGGCTGACAGCGCATCCACCAACAAGTCGACATCCTCGAGGGCGACGCCCTTGGGGACGAGCTCCTTGTAAAAGCTCCCGAGAACCTCTTTGGCCTTGGCAAGCGAGCCGACCACGGTACTACAGCGGTCTTCGACCGTCGCAGTGGCATCATTCAGAGCACTTCCGTGCTCCAGGGCACCACGGTCAAACTTGATGCCTGCGGCATCTAGATAAAAGGAAGAAGCAAAGTATGCGTCAAACAAAGCCAGAAAGACAAAGGCAACTGAAAAAAAAACATGCAGGCGAAAACCACTCACCCGAAATAGCCTTGGCGGCAGCCATCAGATTTTTGGCTAACTCTTTCTCACGTGAAGACGCAGCGGTGGCAAGTTGCTCCTCGCGGTCCGTAGACTCCTGCTGCAGGCGCTCCTTGGCCGCAGCTGCGTTGGCTAACTCCCGCTCGAGGCACTCCTTTGCACCAACGGCATCCTCGGCCTTCTTCTCCGCTCTCCCAAGGCTCTTTTTGAGAGCATCAAGCTCGCGGAGGGCATTATTGTTTTCATCTGCAAAAAAGAACACGTATCAGATCCAAGGGAAAGGAAGCAGAGGTAGACGAAAAAGACCAATTCATGAAGTACCTTGAAGCCGCTTGAAGCTGGCCTCCAACACCAGGTGCTGCTCCACCAGCTGGTTGGCGCCTTGCACAAAAGGCTGCAAGAAGACGCAACTTGTCAGGAAAAAGGCTTGGGGGATGCGCCCAAGAAACGAGCAAAGCAAATCACGATCTGAAAAGCGCGGGGCTTCCCGAGACACGAGGAAAAGGAAAACATGATCAGCAGATCAACCACAAGATGCTCGGGGGATCCCCCCGAGACACAAGGAAGAAATGATTAGCAGGTCATCCGAAAAATGCTCGGGGGCTCCTCCCACGGCAAGAACGAAAGCACTTACATGGTTGGACGGCGACTCCGAAGGTCCGGCTGTAGTCTTCTGGGATACAATCACCCGAGCCTCCTGCGGAGAAGGGTTCGGAGCAACATCCCCAGAGGTGGCCACCATATGAGGAGGAGGAGAAGGAGAAACCTTCGACTCCCACACCATTTCTCGAGCGTCATCGCTGAAAGAGCCATCGGAGGAGTGGCTACAAAAGGAAACTTTAGTCAAATACAAACAAGCAAAAGAAAAAAAGGAGAGCAAAAGCAATGGAAGACACTTACGAGTCGTGATCGCTCAAGTCAAAGACAGGCGGGGCCCTCCTGCCTTTCTTCTCTTCCTTCTCTCTTCCTTCTTCCGCTTCGCCGGTGGCTGTGGCGCCACAGCCCGCACGGGCACGGCTGGAATAGGAGAGGAAGAGACTCCATCACCTCCACTGTGACACGCAAGGCATGGCGGATTACTAGGCATCGGCGGAGTCGAGGCATCCGACGATTCGCTCGAGCTCCGCGCCCGCTTTCGAGTCTGCTCCTCGCTCGACTCAAAGGCTTCTTCAGCCGGTGACCGCGCCGTGGGAAGCTTAGACATGGAGTCCACTACCTCATTGTCCGGTGCATTTGGAAAACGTTCGGGTAGCGGAGGCACCATGCCCGATACCTTGAATTCCTACACAAAGAAAGCAAACTGTGAGAACAAACAAGTACAAGAAAACGCAATCGAAAAAAGCGCTACACGCACGTCCCAGGTCTACACCTGCGGAACCAGACGGGAGGCGGTGAACGGAGGAGTCAACGACTTCCCCGGAAGGTCCTCTTCAGCTTTGTACTTCAGCAGCGGCCGAAGAAATCTGTCGAGATCCCCCCTAGAAAGCTCCTCAGTCGAAACCCTAGTCGGATCCTGGCGGCCAGCATAAAGGAACATCGGATGCGCCCTAGCCTAGAGCGGCTACACCCGACGTTTGAGGAAGGTGTGGATGATATACACACCATTCACCTCTTTATTCGGAATCACCTGGAGGTCCTCCACCCGACGATAGAGCTCCTCTATTTCCGCCACCTCACCATCCAAGATGTGGTTCTTCGTGGACCTCTCCGGCTAGATTTTCTGGGAGGGGTCGAAAGGTGCAAGGCCAAAGTTTTGCCTATCCACCGTGGAGTCGCGGATGTAAAACCATCGCCTCCGCTAGTACTGGACAGACTTGGACATAGAAAAAGAAAAGAAGAGAAAGTTGGATTTCAGGGAAATGATGCAACCGCCGATGGGATAAGCACCATCGGAGCCAGATCGCCTCTTCATGGAATAGAGCTTCCAGAAGAGGCCAAAGTGTGGCTTGACACCGAGCCAGCACTCGTAGAAGGTGATGAAGCAGGCGATATGAAGAAGAGAATTTGGCGAAAGATGATGGAGTTGGATGCCGTAGAAGAAAAGCAATCCACGGAGAAAATCATGGACCGGGAAAGAAAAGCCCCGAAGGACAAAAGCGACAAACATAACACGAAACCCAGCGGGAGGACGGGGAATTACCTCGTCGCCATGAATCTTGACGGCCTCTTTCTCCTGCGGGATCAGACCCCACTCACGGAGTTTGCGGAGATCGCTCTCGCGCGTCTCCGATCATCGCCAGCCACCATCGGTGACGCGAGTGGCGGCGGTACCCTTCTTGCTGCCGGCAGCAGCACTGGTACCAACTGCGGTGGAAGCCTTCTTTGGTTTCCCCATTGCGATGCGGAGACGGCGACGACGTGAACGCAGTAACAAAGATGGGAAGGATCGAAGAACTTCCAGCGCGCGGCAATAAAAGCTAAAAGAAGGAGGAAGCAGTGAAACAAGAATGGTTGCGGTGAAAACAAACAAAATTTCCCCAAGTGATTATAAGGGTGAAGACGATGCACGATGACCGTTCATCGGGAAGCCCTAAAGCCAACATCCAAATCCAACCGTCCATGTGTCAGCACAGCAGCGAACCGTCGCTCACACGTCGTCCACTATGCATGGAAACCGAGGAGATGCCGTAATTATCTCCACGCCGCGCGTGACCGGTCAATTCAAAGTCAGAAGGTGGGACCCATGTTCGTCCAGACGAGTCATCTCTGGCACCGTAGACGCTTGAGGTCACCGATCATCAGCAATGACGTCATCAAGGCTATACTAGCAACAGTTACAAATCTTCGGCTACACAGCTAAAGTATTCACCCGAATCTACGATTCGAGTAACTACTCGGGGGCTACTCCTATGAGGAGCGCTGGTCGCGCTCCCGAAGTATGATTAAGGCGCTACATCGCTAAACTATTTCTTCGAGTCCTACGTCGAATCTACGATTCCACTACGGACTCGGGAGCTACTCCCATAGGGAGGACTGATTCAAGCATCCAAAAAAATTGTGTCCTACGGACCTGAAGAAAGCAACAGCTGAACTAAACTCTCCACTCGAGTCTATGACTCGAACAGACACTCAGGGGCTACTCCCATAGGGAGCGCTGGCCGCGCACCCTATGAATTCTTTGACTGCGATCCTTCGGATCAGTATGCAAAAACTTTTCGGCAACTCTGCCCCAGTTAACGCTAAGTGAGCAACATCCTCCTTGGCCACCCTAAACACCTCCGCGGTGATAAACATTCGGATGCTGCGTCTGTGACGCAAAAATAAGACATACAGATACCATCTGATGGCCTGGTAACGCACACGAGTGCGCTCTGCTAGTAAAAATCCGTGCAACAGCACGTTTAAAATTCGACGAACGCGTTGGGTACATCATTTAAAATTTACTAGAATTCCACTCCTGTAAGTCCTCCATGGCCTGAGTCGAATTACGCCAGCATATGTTCCGGGTCCGAGTCGAGGGACTCGAATCTGAAGAAGATCGTATTGTTTTGTCTCGAGACAGTTAACTGATCCTGATCCGTCGGGAGAGGCAGGCACATGCATCAACAATCCCTACACACTCAAAATCATTCTCTAAAGCAGACATAGCACCGAAAGATTGGAGAGTCCTCAGCCGAATCTACGATTCGACTAAACACTCGGGGGCTACTGACATGGTTATACCCTACGGGTACATGACCTTAGCATACATGGTCCAATCCAAGGAAGGCCCACGAGAATATGCGCCAGCCCATGAAGACTTTCGGGTGGCCCAGGCCCATGACGCCTTCGGATCCTTGGAGAGCAAGACTAGAATAGATAGAATATTCAAAGGGGCAAACCCTAAAACCTGTAACCGACTCGATCTGTGATCGGGACCTTCCTATCTCTATATAAAGGCTAGGATGGCACAACGAGGAGGCTCTCTTACAATCTCTCATACCACCGCATACACACATCCATGCCAGATCATATCTGCGCACCCCTGTAACTTTCGGTTCCGCCGTAATCAAGAGAAGACAAGCAGGAGTAGGGTTTTCCCTCCGGGGGCCTGAACCTGGGTAAACCTCGTGTCCCCGTGTTGCTTGTTTGCTAACCATTCCGCGATCTCCAGCATCGCCGTCTTCTCCAAAACCCAAGCTCATAACAATGGGCATTGACAAGATCGATCCTCGCCACATGGAGCTCGTTCAGCTGGTCGAAGTCCGCATCGAGGAGGCGACTCGCCCCCTTTGTGAGGAGGTGGCAACTCTCAAGATGTTGTTGGCGTGTGGTGGTGTTTCTTTGGAGCTGGCGGAGATATGTCCTTCTGATAGTCTTGGGCTTGCCATCACGCAAGATTCGGTTGTGCTTGAATCATCTGAGCAGAAGTCATCTGTGGTTGAGAAAGAGCAACTCTACGGTTGTCTCTCTTCTCGTGGCCCGTCATCGCGGCCTATTGTGTTGGCTGCCTCTGAGCGTGAGGGCATGGGCTTGCTGATGGATCAGGCATTTGACTTTGAGAAGGGTTGTGGTGTTAACATTGTTGTCTCTCTCTCGCCTGCAGCTATGGTCGCCAGAGAGATTTGTGATTTTCTTGCCACCTTGGTTGCTGCCTATCCTCGATCCAACAATTTGACTGGTGTTAATCTTAAGTCTATGAGTGTTGGTGCTAGGCCAAGATCGTCCTTGGGGAAGGGGAATTCAAGCAAGAAAAAGAGTACTTCAGGAAATGCATATGCAGTCATGTGAGGGATGCCCGTCGGCACAGTGCAGGAGTGTCATGTTTGGTGTATTCTTTTGTGTGGCTTTGTGAGTTTTCCCTTAGTCTTTATTGTTGGTGCGTGGGTGTTGCCCTTGTGTTTTTGGTATTCGGGTGGGTTTGGCCTTGTTGTTGGTGTGTTGTTGTAGGTTTTCACCCAGTTTTATCCTTAAAAAATTCGACACTTTCTTCTTAATAAATAGATGAGGCAAATCTTTTGCCTCCGTTTAAAAAAATATATAAGGGTTTGGAAAACGAGTTCATTTAGAGCATCTCCACTGGTTGGTGAGTATGGACCATTTCTTGGCGGGGAAAAAATTCGGTCTAGGTCCGCCAGCTCCCAGTAGGTATCTCAGCTGCGCCAACCCTAAGCCAACGATTTAAACAAATTTTGATCATTTTTTACAGAATTTTGACATAAAGTTTGCACAAATAATTTGAATCACATAGGTTGTCCATTGTTCGCTTAGTATGGGCATAATTCTGACACAAAAAATTCAATAAAGCAAGTAAATAGGTCAACGAAGCAAGCTCAAACTAAGTGTTGCCTTTGAGCCTCCATAGGTGCTTCACCAGATCATCTTCCAGTTGTTAATGCACTTGCTAGTCTCGGACTAACGAATAGCGATAGAGGTAGCCCACGATGTTTGGCACCCGGTAATCAGGCTCTGCAATAGGAATACAAATAGATCACTGGACAACCTAAAAGTAATAAAAATTATACCTAAAAGTAATAAAATGATCCTAAAACTAATAAAAATTACAAATAGGTCACTGGACCACCTAGCGACGACTACATACACTAGCACGAGTTGAATGCGCGTCGACGTCCTCGCCCCTCCATCACTGGAGTCAGGCAAACCTTGTCGTTGTAGAGCTTATCATAGTAGACAAATGAGAAATCGTCGTGCTAAGGCCCTGAAGGACCAGCACACCAGAGTAGCATCCATCGCCGAAGATGACGGTCATAGATTGGAAGAGACTGACCTCAAACCATACCAAAAAAACAAAAAACGACCGGATCCCAAGAGATCCATCGAACACAAAACTCCACACGTCGTCCGTCGATGCTAGACGCACCACTGGAGCGAGGATAGGATGAAGAGGGCCTTATTCTAACTTATAGATGTAGCTATCGCTTCAACGTCCCAAAAAGACATTAAAAACAGTCTAAATAATGAACCTGAACCTTTCTGCCAGCGAGAGGCCGTGGTCCGCCACACCTCCATGGAACCAAGGCCACCGGAAACGGAGCGGACTAACAACGTCGCCGACGGAAGGGACAAAACCCTAGATGGGTTCTACAAACCGCCACCTCTCTTCGGGGGACTCGTGCGTGTACCGGTTCGCTAACAAACTCAATAATGCTCCTGCTTTTGTTTATTCTTGTTAATAATGTGAGAAAGAAAAGGTTTAATTTGGCTGGTACATACTCTTGCAAATTGAAATAGATTTTGTCCTTATTTTTGTTTTAGAGCACATTGGAGCTACTAGTTGAAATATTGTGATTCGGAGCTGGTTAACTGCATGCATGCTGGCGGAGTCGAAGCCGGAGGCCCGAGTGGACCAGACCATCAATACAAAAGGACCTAGAGCGAAGTCAGAGTTCATGGGGCAGACGGATCCGGTCCGATACCGCCTAGGGTTGGGTCTTAGCTAGAGTCTAGACTATATATACATGCGGTTCTCGTAGCGCACGTCTAGCTAGATCTAGGTTAGAAGGGAATAAGGAAGAGAAGGAGGGGATCATGCCTGGGTTGCCGGCTTCTCGCGAGAAGGAGGAGGCGGAGCTGGTGCTGGACTTGACGGACCTGGAGCTGAAATACAATGCCCCGCGGGAGTCCTTCGCCGACGAGCTGGTGGTGATCGAGGAGCGCATGGCAGGAGTGGCCATGGACCTGCCCCCGTTCAAGGTGGGTGAGGACGGGAAGAAGATGGAGCTGGTTAGCCAGGAGCTGATCCGCGCCATCATGAAGAAGCCGCCTCGTACCAGGCCGCTCCCGGACCACAGCATCGAGGCCATCCGTCGAAACACGGGGATCACGGACGAGGAGGATCTCGAGACCATAGCGAGTGAGTTCCGGGCCTTGCAGAGTGCGAGGGACACCCAGAACGACATCATCCGGCAGTACCGCGCCCAGGGATACGCCTACGCCTCGCTTCCCCCTCCCAAGAGCCAGAGCCAGAGGTATCAGCCCCCTGCTTCTGGGAACTAACAAGAAGTCCATGATGGAAAGGATTAGCTCATTCCTAGTATTATCAATGTATGATGATGAATCGAATAAATTAAGCTGCTGGTCTGCGACCGTCAAGTTACTATTTTTATGCTAGTGTGTACTCTTGTGTTATTTTTAAAACTCTGTATTGGCTTAATGGACATGATGTGTGCTTCGTTTTCTGTCAAAGAGATTTGCTTCTATTCGAGTTAAATTTGATTGCTTTTTATTTATTGGCTGTGGAATTTGCCGTCCACTTTATGTTGGTGGATATATTAGATTTTGCTCTGGTTTGAAACTGAGCTAGCTTCTGCTCAAAGTTCTGTCAGTTTTGTACCTCATTGTTTGGACCCAATTATGAACATTGAATACAATCTGACACTGATTCGATATGAATCACATGATAGCATTATCCCTGTGTTGGGTAGAACAATCTATACCTCTTTCTCTTTGAGCCCACCCCTTCAATTAGTTTTCTTACTATGACTTCAAAATTCAAGAAGGGAGGTGGTGGAAAGAATAAAGTAGAATGGTCAGCTTCATTGCTAAGCTATTGCATCATCACCGAAATTGAACAATCATGGGCAACCACCCGACCCAATGTTGGGTTTCTAATATTATTGAGGCATGTGCTGTTATGTACACAGTTTGTCACTAAACCTCTTGTTGAGTAGAAGGTTTTTTGTGGCCATACTTGTGCTTCGCTGCTTGTACAATCTAGCTTTCTAGGAAATTAGTACTAACCTCACATATAACTACTGATGAGTGAAAGATTGCGAAAGTATAGATTGTATTGATATTGATTGAGGTTATTACATCGTGAGCCCTAGTATGTTGGTGGATACATATACATCATGTTGCTTCCTATCATGCATTTATTGATGTTTTTATGTTTGTTGGCGTATAATCATATAGATACCTTAAATATTGGCTGATCGAATGTCATTGTGCACATTTTTCTGTGGTTCGCAACAGATTGATAGCTTCTGCTCAAAGTTTGTCAAGTTTGTACACCTGATTGTTTGGATTGAATTGTGGACCTTGAATACAATTTGCACATGATTCGATATGAATCACATGATAGCTAGATATGTCCCTTGAACGGTGGAAAAAGGATAGACAATCTAATGAAAAGTGTACCGATAAGTGTGATTGTGAAGCTTAGGCAGCACATTGAGTTAAATAGTGCACTAAGAACTGACTGCATCAAGGCTATCGAGTAAGTTTACAAGGTTGTGCCTGCTTTAGATAACATGTACATTTTCAGGTTAAGTCCGGATAATAATGGAGTTTGTACGTGTTCACTATAGGAAAACTGGACAGCAGGGCCCTCCATCGTCGGCATAGGCTGTGCCGAGGGTAGCCATAAGCGTAGCAGCCCGTCGACATAGGGGCTACACCGACGGCCACCCTCGGGACAGCCTATGCCGACAGCTTTGCCCTCCGCATAGCCCCATCGGTATAGATCGGTGTCCGTTTGTATTTTTCAAAAAAAAAATATTTTTTTTTTAATTTTGAAGTGTTTGAAACTCTTTCACTTGGGATATTTTTAACACTAAGTAGCTAATCTTAGATCAAATTACAGTTTTGGTCAAACTTTCCGATCGATCATCTATCCTCACACTACTACACTCCCAACATGCTTAACTTCTTGGTTACCTTCAAATGAGCTCCCGCGAAACAAATTATACCTCGTTCTCAATACTATCATATCAATCCTATTAACTCTTATACCACTATCTCACACGTGTTTATTTTTTTAAACTCCAAACAATTATTTAAGTAAACAAAAACGAATATATAATAATAATATTGAATTCCAATGAAAATGAAATAAGTAATAAAATAATATTTTATTCATTTTTTGCCATTATTATCTATAATATGGCATAATTAATATCTTTAAATCTGAAAATTGAAATTTGACAAATAATACATTATTATCAGAAAAATATGACGAATCCAAATATGAAATAATTAAATTTTTTAACAAAAAACTCAATTTTTAAAATAACTTTTTTCCTTTTTGAATTTTGAAAATCTAAAATAATCCAAATTGATTAGAAAAATGAGAGGAATCCCATTGGGAAATTTTTCATCTAAGGTAGTTTAGTATTTTTGAAAAATGGGGTAGTACCAATATGAAACTTTCATTTGGTGGTTTCTTCACAAAAAACCCATTTTTTGCACTCGGAAAATGAAAAATAAAATTTTGGTGAGGTAAAAAGGAAAACTTCCTCCTGTAATATTGTAAGCCATCCTAATATGCACATGTGTCCATAATATGAACACATTATCATAAAATATATCACGATTCTAGGCATAACATTAGTCATTTGGCCTGAAAGCCATGAAACCTCGAACATGTTAGCTTATTTTGAGAAGTTTTTTTTATAATATTTGCAATATTCCAATTAGTATTTTTCCTTGCAACTATATCGCATTCTAAAATGAAGCTAGGGTGAAGTTTTTGAATTCTTTTATTTTCAAAAGTATAAAACCTCTACTAACTACTTCGAACTCTCTACATTCAAAACTCTAAAACGGTGGGTATGAAGATTCTTAGCTCGGGGATGAGCCTCGCTAAACTTGCATGATCTCTGATGAAATAGCACATTGTGAGCCTAAAAATAATTTTTGTAAAAAATCTTGAGCATCAGATCATGTACCTGTAGTTCATATCTGACCCAGTTCCTACTGATTCGACATGAATTTGTTTTTTTCACCAGGGTGGACGGAAAGGTTTGAGATCCCCCGATTGGGACATCACAGACATGATCAAGACACATTTCATATCAATAACCATCATCGGGACCGGGATGCCCATATGACCCCTGTGCATTCCATGATTTCATTATCGTTTGAACCATAAACGTTGAATCTAATTCCTTTGTTCATTTGATAATAGACTTGTCCAATATCTGATCATTGATATCACCATACCTTGTTCAATCGTGTTACCAATAAGTGTTGTTTTACTCGTTCCATGATATGACCTAGTCACATGTTGCGCAAAATTTATGGATGTAATTTCTTGAGTGGGCCTAGTGTATCGTCCTGTCACCCGGAAGAAAAAATCCCGATCTCGATGCATGCGCCTCAATGTTTCCCTCTAGAATACCCAATATACACCATTATGGTCACCCTGTTATGGTGTGATGGTTGATGCAATTTAACTAGCCTTAGCTGATAGTGATTAAACATGACACTACAAGAAATCTGGCTATATATGACCCTCCATTTTCGTCACAAAATCGTCATAGTAGTCTGTTTATGACGATTTTATGACGATTTTGAGATCGTCGAAAGCTGAGCGTCGCAAATGAACTATAACGACGTTTTTGGTAAAATCGTCATAACCGTCTATGACGATATTGGATCGTCATAACATCTATGACGATCCAATATCGTCACGGGCCATCTAGCCTGGCCAAGTCAGATCCTACGTGGCCGATCCTACGTGGCAAAATTATGACGAAATTAAACTGTCTTAAATCAAATTCAGCCCAGTCCAGTTTGGTCGCTTATATGGGCTCAGCCCAGTAATTTTGGCAGCTTTTAATATTTCAGCCTTATTTATTTTCTAGGCCTTGGCCTTCTTACAATCCAATCATTTTCGAATTTCGGCCTTTTTATCAAATGGGTCTCAATTGTCAGTTTCCTGTAGAAATTGGGCTCTAGTTGTCAGATTCTTCATATAGCTAATTAATTAATATCCAATATAACAATCTAACGTGAGATAAAAGCATGACAATATTTAAATAAATGTCAAATCAATTCATTACAACAATATGACAGTCGAACAGATTGAACACGTGAAATTCCACTCTAGTTCACATCACTACTAGTTCAACCAAAAAATCTTGGACACCCCAAATCTACAAACAAAACTCTCATCAAGTATAAACGCTAGCTACTCTGATGATACTCTCGAACTTCTTCAGGAACTTCAGCTTGTGGCCTTGATCTTGTCGTCGATGTACTCTCAGCCTTGGTGTTGTGAAGACTAGCGAGCCTTCTCCTACAACTCAAACAAAATAGTAAGCAAAAGGTTAGGCATATAAATGAATACCATCGGCATAAGAGCAAATACCAAAATAAGCATGTCCAACATCAACTATTCAATCTAAAGCTATGGAGGTGGCAGAATTTAAACCAGCGGATACAGTTGTAAGAACCCACCACAAATTCAAAACAACAACATACAAACAAAGTAGAAACCAGAGTAGCACATTAGCTTTGGAAAACTGACATTAAGCACAATAGCTTCGAAAATCATGCAGGACTGCTACTCTATATAATCAGGCCGATGTTCCAGACTTAGAACACATCACCTAATAAAACAACATCCTACACTGGCCTATACATGCCTACATCAACTACAGAAATGTGACCAAAAAGAAATTGGTGAAAGTACAGACTTGATTCCAACACTGTGCTAAGAAACCTGTGACAATCAGGGAACAAATCACAAATATTGGGACATTGTAGATTACAGCAAGCCAAATTTAGGATCAGGAAAAGTAATTTATAGCTCCAACATAACATGTCTACCTTACATGAACATATAGTTGATTCTAGGGAAAAACAAACATGCACATATCCTAGGGCTAGATCCCTGTGTAAGAAATCAGGAAGTATGACAGCACATTACCATACTCGAGCCAGTCCAGCATTCCAGCATACTGTGTTGGTCATTCCAGCAGTCCAGTATGTAGACACACCATGTCCCATTGGAACTAACAAGCAAGAGAGAGAGCAAAAAGAATCAGAGTGTAACAGAGAGGCATTCATTTTGAGAAACTAAAAGCATGGTAATCAGCTAAAATGATAGATCAGTACTATCTTATCTAAATAAGAGTGCAAGAACCAAACTGAGCATATACCAGGAACATGAGTATAAGCTCCAAGTGGACAGCAACAAGGTCATGTATTAATTATGTACATTAGACCAACCTAAAACTAAAAAACATTACCAATTTTGAATCATAGTAGCAGCAGGGTGAGGCGCACGGCGGAAGAAGAGGAAGAGGAGTACCCGGACTATGGGCGCGGCCTTGGCCCCCATGCTGAGACCGTAGCACGAGCAGATTGCTCATGCATGATCTGCTGACATTTCTGAGCACCAAATCGGTAGCTAGCTGGGGTGATTACACAGCAATGAGCCCACAACAACTTCCATGTTTATGCCTACCCCATGAGATGCTACAACAATGTTGAATTGGTGTTGACACACATTACCGATGCAATTAGTTGGATCAGGAAAATGTCGCACCTACCAGGAAAGCTTACAGCTATGTCTAGGTCAATTTTTCAGCAGATTAAATGGCGAAGGGAAATAGTGTGCTAACTGCCGGTGACTCTCACATTTGATGTTTAGTTTATTGCTCTCAGCAACTAGTATCAGTAATTAACTAAGAGGAAAAGAGATCAAAGAGGTACATGTGCACTGGTCGCCTGAAATCAAAGAGAGATAAGGTTAGGGTTAGAGAAAATGATGGACACCTGAAATGATGCAGCCGCCAAGCGGAGGAAGCTCAGTCGCCTACTAGAAAATAGAAAACAAGGCGGCGGCACCAATCCTCCCCTTCTTCCAACTTCAGCTTGGAGCTCATGTAAAAGAGAAAATGATGGACACCTAAGTCAAAATGAAAGTATATCTTCTAACAATAACATAGGAATAGAAGATCTCAACTAGAAACACAATAAATAATAGAACTATAAGAAGACAACTCCAAATTAACAGATTAAGTACCATAGGAATAGAAGATATCAAACTAATTGCTACTGGAACTTAAATTACACACATGTAGTTCAGAAAATGCACGACTTGGACACTACAACCATTTATATAGATCAAGCCCAAAATTAAATAAGGCTTTCTTTGAATACAAGACAAGGAAAAAATCAAAGCATAATACTGCATTGCATAGAATAGTTGAATTAATCATGAAGGCATTAGGCAAATAGGAATCTCCGCCAAAAAAGGCCAGTAAACAACCATAGAAATACCACCCCATTAAGCACCCTCAGTATCCAAGATCAGAAGCACAAGAAAACAGAGTGCGTGTATCGAAACGGCCCTGCGGCAAAACTACGATGCAACGTACTACCCAGGAAGCACACAATACTACCAAAGTAAGAGCAACTGTTCAGCTTGTCTCAGCGGTACCATATCATCCTACACAGTAGATTGGCAACACATCGATGATCGATTCTGTCTCCGACAGAGAGCAAAAGTAGCTCTGTGAAACGTTCCAGCTCAGGATCACCTTTTTCTTCTTGATCAAAATTCAACACTCAACACTCTGTGTGCACAGCTATCATTCCTCCTCGTCCTTGGTTGTGTTGCTGGACTGCCCTTGGAGGAGCTTGATATCAGCTGGTGCCGGCAGTGTTAGTGGCCCTGGCCTTGAACGGAACCAGTATCACGGTCGAATTGTCCCGCGACTCCATGCACCAATCAATAAGCTCCTCATAGATTCCACGCAGATCTGTCCCCCCTGCGTTTGGCCACACCATATGCAAGGCAACAGAAACAGCAATTCTATCAGCAAATGCAAACCATGTGCCTCCGATCCATAATAAGTGTCAGGGGTTTAGTTTATTTTAGTCTAAATTTGAACTAAAGCCCCGACACTTATTATGGATCGGAGGGAGTACCAAATATTATGACATATCAGCAGATGCGCTTTTAGATATACTGTCATGGCAAACAGAAAATAACTGAGGAAATAAGACTCACGTTTTGCAAGTACTGGTGTACAAACTGAACAACCTCTTGAGTTGACTTGACTTGCCTGGAGAAGAAGAAAAACAAGAGGTGTGTAATTTTTTTTCATGGTAATATACAAACGAAATTATAAAATTATGAAAAAGAACAACAAAAATGTCTCTGTGGGTACTAGCGTCCGAACCTATTGGCAGCAGATTGTGCTGGCTTTTAGCATTCTTCCACGTGAACAGAAAACTTAGCACAATCCATGTTGCTATAAATGTCTCATGAAGCACTAATGTTGTTAAGTAGAGTAATCAAACATACCAAGCTGACATTTCCAAATAGCAAACCAACCTGATATGGAACCATCAAGTTTAATAATTATCTACACACTATAACTTGGACTTGGGAATTGGCAGATGCTGCTCTTTTCAGTAGCTTGGACTCAGGAAAGAACATAATACTCCTCTGGTTCGAGAAATAGTACGAAATTGAATTGCACATCGCAATGGAGTAGCTCAAACTCATACTCCACTGCGGCAATTGACAAAGTTATCACTATAGAAAGCTTCAGATGGTCTAATGCCAGAACATATGAAGCATTAGAATGGACATTTCGACTTAAACATGAAACTATTGTGCTAACTAAACTAACGGTGAATTTAGCAGTGCTATAACAACATGCAAGCATTACCACAAGCACCTAGCATGCACGAGCACTGGGACATTCCAGCAAGCAGCTCTTGTTCATGTTTAAATAGGATCCTTCATTTTTAACTATTGCAACAATGAATTTTGTGTCTTGATCATGTAGCAATAATCATATTGGGTAATATCTATCATGACATTCATCAATGTCATGATCTCATTGTCAACTGGCATAAATGCTCCATGATTAGGAAACCCTTGATTATCGGTTGGCCAGTGAACTACTATAAATAGAAGCTACTAGGGACTTGATTTCTTTACATACCACACGTATGCCAGTGTTTCCGCTTGACATAGTTATAGCATAGTATAAAATTATTATGAACTAATGAGATATGATTATAAACATATTTCTTATTTTCCTTTAGGGCATATCTCTTTTAGATTTCCTGTTAAGATGGCGATAGAGGCATTGCTCAATGAAGTCCCACCGATGACAGGCCCCGCCGCGTGCGTCTTGACCAGGTTGAACCGGGAGCGGGAGGAGGCCAAGCACGTCCATCGCATGCGGCGACGCCGGACAGACAGCTCCTAGCCGTCGAGCGACGATGACAAGGACGATGATTATACAGTGTTCTACCGCCGCTTCGACATGTGAACGGCCGCTGCCTTGGCATCCACTTGGGCTTTTATGTTTTAGCCTACTGTAAGTCGAATTTGGATATATGTCCGAATTTGACTACGAACTCGCCTATAATATAATGCAATTGCTTGAATTATTATGAAATTTGCTGAGTTTCCACGAACGAACCCTGAGAACACGAGTGGAGATTCGGCCGTTCCCAAGCCGAAAAGGTAAATCCATCCTTTCGGCATGTGAATGCACAAGGAATGGAGGTGCTCTGACTTGTTTATTCTTCTTAAAAATGTGAGAAATAAAAGGAGTCAATTTGGCTGGTACATACGTACTCTTGCAAATTGGAACAGTTTTTGTCCTTATTTAGGTCACATTGGAGCTAGTTTCACTACAGGAAAAAATTTCTACACCGACGGCCGGCTGCACAGCGATAAATTGCCGTCGACACAGGTTGTGCCGACGGTGGCCGTCGGCGTAGCCCCCTCGGCGTACGTCCTCGTCGGCACAACCCCTCCCCCTCGGCACAGCGTGTCAGTCAACGACCGTTTTGGCTAACGGTTCAGCCTGGAGCTACGCCGACGGCCAAGCCGTCGGCACAGGAATGGAGCTACGCCGACGGCCAGGCCGTCAGCATAGCCTAAAATATTTTTTTTATTTTTTTTTAAATCTTTGAATTATTTGACTCCTTAATCTCCCGCTTTAATCATTTTAACACTATTTATAGTTAATAATTGATTAAATTACAGTTTTAGTCAAAGTTCCCGTTCGGTCATCCATTCTATCACTACTCCAGCTCTAGCACGCTTAACTTTCTCGTTCCTTCAGAATCTCTTCCTGCAAACCAATTTACTCATTGGTGTCAATACTAGGATATCATTCCTATTAACTCTTATATCATCATGTCATATAGTTGTATTTTTTGAAATTACAAGCAATTATTTAAGTAAACAACAATGAATAATTAAAAATATTATTGAATTCAAATAAAAATATAAAGATTTTTTTTGTATTTTTTATTTAATATGGAATAATTAATATCTTTAAATCTGTAAATCGGAATTCGGCAAATAATATGTCAAAATTGATTAGAAAAATGAGAGGAATCCAAATATGATATCAATATCAACTTATCACAAACTATGCCGTGATTCTTATCATAATTTCATTTGCCCGTTTAAAACGGCACGCATAAAGATTCTTAGCTCGGGACTAAGACTCACTAAACTTCAAGTGGATCTATGATGAAACAACATATTTTGAACCTAAAAATGATTTTTTTTTAAATCATGAGCATCCGATCATGTACCTGTAGTTCATATCTGACCCACTTCGTGCCGATTCGGCAAGAATTTGTCTTTTTCACCAGGGATAGACGGAAATGTTTGAGATCCCCCTGTTATGACATTATCCATGTAAGGTGGTCTAGTATATTTTAAAAATGTGACGGTAGCATTTTGAATTAGCCATTTGGTGGTTGCTTCACAAAACCGTCCGTTTTTGCACTCAGTAAATGGAAAACGGATTTTTGGTGCGTCGAAAAGGAAAACTTCCACCTGAAACATCGTCATACCATGATGCATACTTATGCACAATATGGACACATTATCATAAACTATACCTTCATTCTAGCCATAACATTGGTCATTTGACCCAAAAGTCAAGAAACCTCGAACGAGATAGGTCATTTTGTGAAGGTTTTTTTGAGACATAATCAATATAACAAGTTTGATATTTTTCCTTCTAACTATGTCACATAATATGACACCACGCGAAGGTTTCATGTTGTTTGGATCGTTTTTGAATTTATAATGCCCGTTTTAAACCATCGTTATACTTTGTCGAAGGGTGGGCATGAAGATTCTTAGCTCGGGGCTGAGACTCGCTAAACTTGAAGTGGATCTATGATGAAACAATATATTTTTAACCTAAAAATGATTTTTGTAAAAAATCATGAGCATCCGATGATGTACCTGTAGTTCATATCTGACCTACTTCCTCCCGATTCGGCAGGAATTTGTCTTTTTCACCAGAGATATACGGAAATGTTTGACATCCCCCTGTTATGACATTATCCATGTAAGGTGGTCTAGTATTTTTGAAAAATGTGACGGTAGCATTTTGAATTAGCCATTTGGTGGTTGCTTCATAAAACCGTCGGTTTTTGCACTCGGTAAATGGAAAACGGCTTTTTGGTGCGACGAAAAGGAAAACTTCCTCCTGAAACATTATTCACCATCCCATGATGCATACTTATGCACAATATGGACACATTATCACAAAATATGCCTTCATTTTAGCCAAAACATTGGTCATTTGACCCGAAAGCCAAGAAACCTCGAACGAGATAGGTCATTTCGTGAAGGTTTTTTTGAGACATAATCAATATACCAAGTTTGATATTTTTCCTTCTAACTATGTCACATAATATGACACCACGCGAAGGTTTCATGTTGTTTGGATCGTTTTTAAATTTATAATGCCCGTTTTAAACCATCGTTATACTTTGTCGAAGGGCGGGCATGAAGATTCTTAGATCGGGGCTGAGACTCGCTAAACTTCAAGTGGATCTATGATGAAACAATATATTTTTAACCTAAAAATGATTTTTGTAAAAAATCATGAGCATCCGATCATGTACCTGTAGTTCATATCTGACCCACTTCCTGCCGATTCGGCAGGAATTTATCTTTTTCACCAGGGATAGACGGAAATGTTTGAGATACCCCTGTTATGACATTATCCATGTAAGGTGGTCTAGTATTTTTGAAAAATGTGACGGTAGCATTTTGAATTAGCCATTTGGTGGTTGCTTCACAAAACCGTTCGTTTTTTGCACTCGGTAAATGGAAAACGGCTTTTTGGTGCGACGAAAAGGAAAACTTCCTCCTGAAACATTATTCGCCATCCCATGATGCATACTTATGCACAATATGGACACATTATCACAAACTATGCCTTCATTTTAGCCAAAACATTGGTCATTTGACCCGAATGCCAAGAAACCTCGAACGAGATAGGTCATTTCGTGAAGGTTTTTTTGAGACATAATCAATATACCAAGTTTGATATTTTTCCTTCTAACTATGTCACATAATATGACACCACGCGAAGATTTCATGTTGTTTGGATCGTTTTTGAATTTATAATGCCCGTTTTAGACCATCGTTATACTTTGTCGAAGGGCGGGCATGAAGATTCTTAGCTCGGGGCTGAGACTCGCTAAACTTGAAGTGGATCTATGATGAAACAACATATTTTGAACCTAAAAATGATTTTTGTAAAAAATCATGAGCATCCGATCATGTACCTGTAGTTCATATCTGACCCACTTCCTGCCGATTCGGCAGGAATTTGTCTTTTTTACCAGGGATAGACGGAAATGTTTAAGATTCCCCTGTTATGACATTATCCATGTAAGGTGGTCTAATATTTTTGAAAAATGTGACGGTAGCATTTTGAATTAGCCATTTGGTGGTTGCTTCACAAAACCGTCCGTTTTTTGCACTCGGTAAATGGAAAACGGCTTTTTGGTGCGACGAAAAGGAAAACTTCCTCCTGAAACATAGTTCGCCATCCCATGATGCATACTTATGCATAATATGGACACATTATCACAAACTATGCCTTCATTCTAGCCATAACATTGGTCATTTGACCCAAAAGCCAAGAAACCTCGAACGAGATAGGTCATTTCGTGAAGGTTTTTTTGAGACATAATCAATATACCAAGTTTCATATTTTTCCTTCTAACTATGTCACATAATATGACACCACGCGAACGTTTCATGTTGTTTGGATCTTTTTGAATTTATAATGCCCGTTTTAAACCATCGTTATACTTTGTCGAAGGGCGGGCATGAAGATTCGTCGCTCGGGGCTGAGACTCTCTAAACTTGAAGTGGATCTATGATGAAACAACATATTTTGAACCTAAAAATGATTTTTGAAAAAATCATGAGCATCCGATCATGTACCTGTAATTCATATCTGACCCACTTCATGCCGATTCGGCAGGAATTTGTCTTTTCACTGTGGATAGGGAAATGTTTGAGATCCCCCTGTTATGACATTATCCATGTAAGGTGGTCTAGTATTTTTGAAAAATGTGACGGTAGCATTTTGAATTAGCCATTTGGTGGTTGCTTCACAAAACCGTTCGTTTTTTCCACTCGGTAAATGGAAAACGGCTTTTTGGTGCGACGAAAAGGAAAACTTCCTCCTGAAAAATAATTTGTCATCTCATGATGCATACTTATGCACAATATGGACACATTATCACAAACTATGCCATCATTTTATCCAAAACATTGGTCATTTGACCCGAAAGCCAAGAAACCTCGAACGAGATAGGTCATTTCGTGAAGGTTTTTTTGAGACATAATCAATATACCAAGTTTCATATTTTTCCTTCTAACTATGTCACATAATATGACACCACGCGAACGTTTCATGTTGTTTGGATCTTTTTGAATTTATAATGCCCGTTTTAAACCATCGTTATACTTTGTCGAAGGGCGGGCATGAAGATTCGTCGCTCGGGGCTGAGACTCTCTAAACTTGAAGTGGATCTATGATGAAACAACATATTTTGAACCTAAAAATGATTTTTGAAAAAATCATGAGCATCCGATCATGTACCTGTAATTCATATCTGACCCACTTCATGCCGATTCGGCAGGAATTTGTCTTTTTCACCAGGGATAGGGAAATGTTTGAGATCCCCCTGTTATGACATTATCCATGTAAGGTGGTCTAGTATTTTTGAAAAATGTGACGGTAGCATTTTGAATTAGCCATTTGGTGGTTGCTTCACAAAACCGTTCGTTTTTTCCACTCGGTAAATGGAAAACGGCTTTTTGGTGCGACGAAAAGGAAAACTTCCTCCTGAAAAATAATTTGTCATCTCATGATGCATACTTATGCACAATATGGACACATTATCACAAACTATGCCATCATTTTATCCAAAACATTGGTCATTTGACCCGAAAGCCAAGAAACCTCGAACGAGATAGGTCATTTCGTGAAGGTTTTTTTGAGACATAATCAATATACCAAGTTTCATATTTTTCCTTCTAACTATGTCACATAATATGACACCACGCGAAGTTTTCATGTTGTTTGGATCGTTTTTGAATTTATAATGCCCGTTTTAAACCATCGTTATACTTTGTCGAAGGGCGGGCATGAAGATTCTTAGCTCGGGGCTGAGACTCGCTAAACTTGAAGTGGATCTATGATGAAACAACATATTTTGAACCTAAAAATGATTTTTATAAAAAATCATGAGCATCCGATCATGTACATGTAGTTCATATCTGACCCACTTCCTACCGATTCGACAGGAATTTGTCTTTTTTACCAGGGATAGACGGAAATGTTTAATATTCCCCTGTTATGACATTATCCATGTAAGGTGGTCTAATATTTTTGAAAAATGTGACGGTAGCATTTTGAATTAGCCATTTGGTGGTTGCTTCACAAAACCGTCCGTTTTTTGCACTCGTTAAATGGAAAACGGCTTTTTGGTGCGACGAAAAGGAAAACTTCCTCCTGAAACATTGTTCGCCATCCCATGATGCATACTTATGCATAATATGGACACATTATCACAAACTGTGCCTTCATTCTAGCCATAACATTGGTCATTTGACCCAAAAGCCAAGAAACCTCGAACGAGATAGGTCATTTCGTGAAGGTTTTTTTGAGACATAATCAATATACCAAGTTTCATATTTTTCCTTATAACTATGTCACATAATATGACACCATGCGAAGGTTTCATGTTGTTTGGATCGTTTTTGAATTTATAATGCCCGTTTTCAACCATCGTTATACTTTGTCGAAGGGCGGGCATGAAGATTCTTCGCTCGGGGCTGAGACTCGCTAAACTTGAAGTGGATCTATGATGAAACAACATATTTTGAACCTAAAAATGATTTTTGTAAAAAATCATGAGCATCCGATCATGTACCTATAGTTCATATCTGACCCACTTCCTGCCGATTCGGCAGGAATTTGTCTTTTTCATCAGGGATAGAAGGAAATATTTGAGATCCCCCTATTATGACATTATCCATGTAAGGTGGTCTAGTATTTTTGAAAAATGTGACGGTAGCATTTTGAATTAGCCATTTGGTGGTTGCTTCACAAAACCGTTCGTTTTTTGCACTCGGTAAATGGAAAACGGCTTTTTGGTGCGACGAAAAGGAAAACTTCCTCCTGAAACATTATTCGCCATCCCATGATGCATACTTATGCACAATATGGAAACATTATCACAAACTATGCCTTCATTTTAGCCAAAACATTGGTCATTTGACCCGAATGCCAAGAAACCTCGAACGAGATAGGTCATTTCGTGAAGGTTTTTTTGAGACATAATCAATATACCAAGTTTGATATTTTTCCTTCTAACTATGTCACATAATATGACACCACGCGAAGGTTTCATGTTGTTTGGATCGTTTTTGAATTTATAATGCCCGTTTTAGACCATCGTTATACTTTGTCGAAGGGCGGGCATGAAGATTCTTAGCTCGGGGCTGAGACTCGCTAAACTTGAAGTGGATCTATGATGAAACAACATATTTTGAACCTAAAAATGATTTTTGTAAAAAATCATGAGCATCCGATCATGTACCGTAGTTCATATCGACCCACTTCCTACCGATTCGGCAGAATTTGTCTTTTTACCAGGATAGCGGAAATGTTTAAGATTCCCCTGTTATGACATTATCCATGTAAGGTGGTCTAATATTTTTGAAAAATGTGACGGTAGCATTTTGAATTAGCCATTTGGTGGTTGCTTCACAAAACCGTCCGTTTTTTGCACTCGGTAAATGGAAAACGGTTTTTTGGTGCGACGAAAAGGAAAACTTCCTCCTGAAACATAGTTCGCCATCCCATGATGCATACTTATGCATAATATGGACACATTATCACAAACTTTGCCTTCATTCTAGCCATAACATTGGTCATTTGACCCAAAAGCCAAGAAACCTCGAACGAGATAGGTCATTTCGTGAAGGTTTTTTTGAGACATAATCAATATACCAAGTTTCATATTTTTCCTTCTAACTATGTCACATAATATGACACCACGCGAATGTTTCATGTTGTTTGGATCTTTTTGAATTTATAATGCCCGTTTTAAACCATCGTTATACTTTGTCGAAGGGCGGGCATGAAGATTCGTCGCTCGGGGCTGAGACTCTCTAAACTTGAAGTGGATCTATGATGAAACAACATATTTTGAACCTAAAAATGATTTTTGAAAAAATCATGAGCATCCGATCATGTACCTGTAATTCATATCTGACCCACTTCATGCCGATTCGGCAGGAATTTGTCTTTTTCACCAGGGATAGGGAAATGTTTGAGATCCCCCTGTTATGACATTATCCATGTAAGGTGGTCTAGTATTTTTGAAAAATGTGACGGTAGCATTTTGAATTAGCCATTTGGTGGTTGCTTCACAAAACCGTTCGTTTTTTCCACTCGGTAAATGGAAAACGGCTTTTTGGTGCGACGAAAAGGAAAACTTCCTCCTGAAAAATAATTCGTCATCTCATGATGCATACTTATGCACAATATGGACACATTATCACAAACTATGCCATCATTTTATACAAAACATTGGTCATTTGACCCAAAAGCCAAGAAACCTCGAACGAGATAGGTCATTTCGTGAAGGTTTTTTTGAGACATAATCAATATACCAAGTTTGATATTTTTCCTTCTAACTATGTCACATAATATGACACCACGTGAAGTTTTCATGTTGTTTGGATCGTTTTTGAATTTATAATGCCCGTTTTAAACCATCGTTATACTTTGTCGAAGGGCGGGCATGAAGATTCTTAGCTCGGGGCTGAGACTCGCTAAACTTGAAGTGGATCTATGATGAAACAACATATTTTGAACCTAAAAATGATTTTTATAAAAAATCATGAGCATCCGATCATGTACATGTAGTTCATATCTGACCCACTTCCTACCGATTCGACAGGAATTTGTCTTTTTTACCAGGGATAGACCGAAATGTTTAATATTCCCCTGTTATGACATTATCCATGTAAGGTGGTCTAATATTTTTGAAAAATGTGGTAGCATTTTGAATTAGCCATTTGGTGGTTGCTTCACAAAACCGTCGTTTTTGCACTCGTTAAATGGAAACGGCTTTTGGTGCGACGAAAACTTCCTCCTGAAACATTGTTCGCCATCCCATGATGCATACTTATGCATAATATGGACACATTATCACAAACTGTGCCTTCATTCTAGCCATAACATTGGTCATTTGACCCAAAAGCCAAGAAACCTCGAACGAGATAGGTCATTTCGTGAAGGTTTTTTTGAGACATAATCAATATACCAAGTTTCATATTTTTCCTTCTAACTATGTCACATAATATGACACCATGCGAAGGTTTCATGTTGTTTGGATCGTTTTTGAATTTATAATGCCCGTTTTCAACCATCGTTATACTTTGTCAAAGGGCGGGCATGAAGATTCTTCGCTCGGGGCTGAGACTCGCTAAACTTGAAGTGGATCTATGATGAAACAACATATTTTGAACCTAAAATGATTTTGTAAAAATCATGAGCATCCGATCATGTACACGTAGTTCATATCGACCACTTCACCGATTCGAGAATTTGTCTTTTTCATCAGGGATAGAAGGAAATATTTGAGATCCCCCTGTTATGACATTATCCATGTAAGGTGGTCTAGTATTTTTGAAAAATGTGACGGTTGCATTTTGAATTAGCCATTTGGTGGTTGCTTCACAAAACCGTCCGTTTTTTGCACTCGGTAAATGGAAGACGGCTTTTTGGTGCGACGAAAAGGAAAACTTCCTCGTGTAACATTATTCGCCATCCCATGATGCATACTTATGCACAATATGGACACATTATCATAAACTATGCCTTTATTTTAGCCAAAACATTGGTCATTTGACCCGAAAGCCAAGAAACCTCGAACGAGATAGGTCATTTCGTGAAGGTTTTTTTGAGACATAATCAATATACCAAGTTTCATATTTTTCCTTCTAACTATGTCACATAATATGACACCACGGGAAGGTTTCATGTTGTTTGGATCGTTTTTGAATTTATAATGCCCGTTTTAAACCATCGTTATACTTTGTCGAAGGGCGGGCATGCAGATTCTTAGCTCGGAGCTGAGACTCGCTAAACTTGAAGTGGATCTATGATGAAACAACATATTTTGAACCTAAAAATGATTTTTGTAAAAAATCATGAGCATCCGATCATGTACCTGTAGTTCATATCTTACCCACTTCCTACCGATTCGGCAGGAATTTGTCTTTTTTACCAGGGATAGACGGAAATGTTTAAGATCCCCCTGTTATGACATTATCCATGTAAGGTGGTCTAATATTTTTGAAAAATGTGACGGTAGCATTTTGAATTAGCCATTTGGTGGTTGCTTCACAAAACCGTCCGTTTTTTGCACTCGGTAAATGGAAAACGGCTTTTTGGTGCGACGAAAAGGAAAAATTCCTCCTGAAACATTGTTCGCCATCCCATGATGCATACTTATGCATAATATGGACACATTATCACAAACTATGCCTTCATTCTAGCCATAACATTGGTCATTTGACCCAAAAGCCAAGAAACCTCGAACGAGATAGGTCATTTCGTGAAGGTTTTTTTGAGACATAATCAATATACCAAGTTTCATATTTTTCTTTCTAACTATGTCACATAATATGACACCACGCGAAGGTTTCATGTTGTTTGGATCGTTTTTGAATTTATAATGCCCGTTTTAAACCATCGTTATACTTTGTCGAAGGGCGGGCATGAAGATTCTTAGCTCAATTTGAGACTCGCTAAACTTGAAGTGGATCTATGATGAAACAACATATTTTGAACCTAAAATGATTTTTTATGCGAGTACTTTAACCTCGGGGCTGAGACCCGTGATTTTTAAATCATAAATTTGCTTTTGCATCGACTTGAAAACAAAAAAATGTGTCTGAAATCCTCTGATCAAGTGATATCAACCTTCTCCGATTTGGTTAGTGTAGCCATCCTGCATTTCTTAGACCAGTTAATTCCATGTAATTTCCTGAGGTTTCATATACGAATCTGTAACCTCTTGAGCTGTAAACTGGGTATTTATTAGTTTCCTCAACTTGGCGAGCAGTTAAAATAAGCCATCTATGGTAGTATTGGGTCGAGGTTTTATTGATGTCGCAGCTGCTTGCTGCCATTTCCGCTGGGTGAGGGTTTGAGGGTGAGTGAGAAGGAGAACGGCCACGCTGATGAAAGTGGTTTTAAACCACACAATTTCTAATGAACAACTGAACTCAGTTTAGCATACAGCTGAGGTAATGATCCTGGCCGTGTGATCGCAATCAGACGATCCGCGTCGGGCTGTCCTTCATGTCCCATTTGGTCTGACGCCGCAGAGACTAATTTGTTCCCGCGTTTGGGCGGGTGTACTGATATTTTTCAAATAGCACTAATAGAGATACTAGGCACTATGCCCTAACAAATCTTATTCAATTACATGATAGAACTCATCCAATCCCTACCATCCCCAAGCCTACAGCGGGGGATTACTCACTCATGGATGAGGGAAACATCGGTGGTTGATGGAGATGCGTTGGTGATGACGATGGCGATGATCCTCTCCAAATTCCCCGTCCCGGCAGGGTGCCATAATGGAGTTTCTGGATCCGAATCTTGGTTTCTGGTGGCGGCGGCGAAGCAGAACTCTTTCTGGAAAACTATCGAACCCCCCTCGGTTTTTAGGTCGAAAAGCAACTTATAGGCGCAAAGGGAGGCCGAGGAGCTTCCTAGGGTGGCCACACCCCCACGGTGGGGTCGGTGGGCCGCTGGGGTCTCGGCCTCCAGTGCCTCCCTCCGTCTCTTCTTCTGGTTTCGTGGATCTTCTGGTGAAATATAATTTTTGGCATATTTTCCGGAATTTTTCCTGATAGTTCATTTTCTGCACAAAAAAAAAGACACCAAGGTAATTCTGCTGAAAACAGCGTCAGTCTGTGTTAGTTATATCCAAATCACAAAAGTATAGAGGAAAAACAATAGCAAAGTGTTCGAGAAAGTAGATACGTTTTGGACGTATCAGTGCACTTAGTTGAACCTAGTGTATTTAGGTTTTGTGATTAATAAATTAAACGTTAGTTTTATTCCATATTTATTAGATCCTAGACTGTAATTATTTTTAAATGCCTATTCACCCCCTCTTGGCGACATCCGTTTTCCTTTCAGCGGCGCACTTCCGGGTCCGTTCTCTTTCTTCATATAATTATTGACTTCGACCATATGATCAAGACTCGAGACTTTGGAGTCTCCACTCGAATCTATGATTCGACTTGACACTCGCGGGCTACTGACATGGGTATGCCCCCACACGGCACCTACACTTTGCCTACTTTTCTTGTCCCAATAGTAGGCCCACTCGACAACCTGCTAAGGAACAAGAATCCTAGAACCTTTCGGGTACTATGAAGCCCACAAGGATATCGACTCCAGGCGCGGCGATCAAGGAAAGAAGAAGCTTAGTTTAAGAAACTCTATAGATAGAATCTAATTTGTAATCGACTCGGACGGTACCTGAGACCTAGCTCCCTCATATATAAGGGCTAGGAGGGGCCACCTAAGAGGACGCCCTAGCCAATCCCTAGACACACCATCGTAGCAAACACCAGATCCAATCTGCGCACCCTACCATTGTGGCGATCATCATCGTCAATTAGAGCAGACAAGCAGGATGTAGGGTTTTCCCGTCGAGAGCCTGAACTTCGGGTACATCGTGTTCCCCTGTTTGTCTCGTGGAGTCCCCACGCCACCCTCCCTTTGGCAGGATCCCCGATCACCCCATAATGAGAGATCGTCCCCTTCCATAATGAGTGGATATCCCAACTTGAAAATCAAGTAATATCAACACCTTCCATGAAAATAATATTGAATCTGAACCTTCCATACATGGAGATTTGACTAGATCCTTTCCTCTTCATGCAATGCACCAAATAAGGGAAGTCAAGGTTGCACCACATGGGTCCATGCACCAACCCTGGGGGACTGGGATCCAGCCATGGGTGGGCCTAGGAGGCCAAGGCTCCACTCCCAGGGTGGGCATGACCCCTCTCCTCTAGTTCGTCCACCGGAACCCTTCTGATGCTCCGTATCTGTTCCGGTTTCTTCTCCGATGAACCCCGAACCTCGAACCTATATATATATTCCAGAACGATTCAGGAAACTCTTCCATAAAATGACCGTCTCGGAATGATTACAAGTTACCTCAAAACTAATTCTGACAACACCGGAACCGCTTTCTAGTTTTAGACCAAACCACCGCAACTATTTTGATTCTTCTCCAAAGTTTCATAGCTAGTCTCAGAATTATTCCGGGAAGTATGGAAACGATTCGAGACGGCTCTCTTGACTACCTACCATACATTTGGCAAGCACAACTTGATCGGTAAACCCTAAGTGTGTGATATGTTCAGGTTCGATAGCAAGTAGGTATGCATCCGGCCCGGGCCACATGTCATCGAGATAAAAGAAGTTTTTCATTAAAAAAATTATATATATATATATATATAGCGGAACAGCACCCAGACACTAGTGTGCCCTTGTTTCTTCAAATTTTTGGAAAACCTATTTTCAACACCAAAATATCTGAAAAAATAGCTGCTAACACATACACATTCCGAAGGCACGGTAGAAATTTCAAAGAAAAATATGATGTATTTTGGAAAAATATAAAAAGACAAATCTCTAACAGAAAAATGTGCTACTTATCCCTACGCACTTGTTTTTTTATGTAGCTCAAAAACGAGATTTCTACGATACTTGCTACGGTTATTTGAACCATATATAATATATATATATATATGTATCCTCAGAATAAATTTTGTGATTTTTTGTAAACGAAAAGTATAAATTTCAAAAAAATTCAAATAAACGACACACTATAGTGCCCGGGTGCCGGAGCTGGTAGCGTGGGCCACCCACCTCATGCAGGCTGGCGGAGTCGTGGACCAGGCCATCAATAAAGAAGGACCGAGCGCGGAAGTCGGAGTTCATGGGCCAGACGGGTCCGATCCGATACCGCCTAGGGTTGGGGCTTCGCTAGGCTATATATACATGTGGTTCTCCACCGAGAGCGCAACCAAACTCGATCCGCCGCCACTGCCAGCCTCGTAGCGCACATCTAGATCCAGAGAAGAAGGAGGGAAGAAGAGGAAGGAGGCGATGGAGGTCGTCGGGTTCATGCCTGGGTTGCCGACTTCTCGTCTCTTCAACAGGGAGTACGAGAAGACGCCCAGCCCCGAGAAGGAGGAAAAAGAGGAGGAGGAGCAGATGCTGGATTTCACGTACCTGGAGCTGGAATTCGATGCCCTGAAGGTGTCCTTCGCCGACGAGCTGGTGGAGATCGAGAAGCGCATGGACGGAGTGGCCATGGACCTCCCCCCGTTGAAGGTGGGTGAGGACGGGAAGGTGATGAAACTGGTGAGCCAGGAGTTGATCCGCGCCATCATGAAGTCGCCGCCTCATCCCAAGCCACTCCCGGACTACAGCATCCCGGCCGTCCGAGCCAGCACGGGGATCACGGACGAGGAGGATCTCGACACCATAGCGAGGTCGTTCCGGGCCTTGCAGAGTGAGCGAGACACCAAGAACGACATCATCCGGCAGTACCGCGCCAACGGATACGCCTACGTCCCTCTTCCCGATAACTCCAAGAGGTACCAGCCCCCTGCTTCCGGCAACTAGCAAGACATCCGTGATGGAAAGGATTATCTCATGCCTACTATCGATCAATGTATGATGAATCGAGGAATGCTGCTGGTCTGCGACCGTCAAGCTACTGTTTTTATGCTAGTGTACTCTTGTGTTATTGAAACTGTATTGGCTTAGTGGACTCGTTTGTTGTCAAGGAGATCGCTTCTCTTCGAGTTAAATTTGATTGCTTTTTATTGTCCGTGGAATTTGCCTTCCACTTTTTGTTGGTGGATACTATATTACATCTTGTTGCTTCCTGTCGTGCAGTAATTGATCATTGTTTATGCTGGTTTATATTGCCAGCTAGTCATATAGTTTCCTTAAATTGGCAACCTGTAATCACTGGTCCTTGTGCAAATTTTGCTGTTGCTTGCACTTTGCAACAGATTGAGAGCTAGCTTCTCTGCTCATAGTTTTGTCAATTTTGTACGTCACTGTTTAAACTGGACCTTGAATGCAACCTGGCACCGATCCACACATTATAACTACTATGCCCCCTAGTAAGGTGACTTGAATGACAGGTAACATAATGAAAGTTGAACCGATATGTGTAATTGTGAAGCCTAGGGGGCGCATTGAGCTAAATAGGCATGTGTGAGTTAACAAGGCTGTGCCTGCTTTATTAGATAAAGTGTATGCATAGTTCCAATGGCTCAATTTTGTTTCTTAGGTCATATCTGGATTCAGTGATGAATTGACATTACAATGGGCAACCTGAGCATTTTCTTTCTTTGCACATGATCCTCCTTTATTATTGTGGTACTGTTTTTGCAATGGAAATTTCAAAACAAATCTAACCTCAGTTTTATTTTGACCCGTGATTTTTTAAATCATAAATTTGCCTTCGCATCTGACTTCAGAAAACAAAAAAAATGTGCACTGAAATCCTCTATGACCAAGTGATATCAACCTTTTACGATTTGGCTAGTGTAGCCATCCTCTGCATTTCTTAGACCAGTTAATTCCATGTAATTTCCTGAGGTTTCACATAAGGAGTACTTTAACCTCTTGAGCTGTAAAACTGGGTATTTATTAGTTCCCTCAACTTGGCAGAACAGTTTAAATAAGCCATCTATGGTAGTATTGGGTCGAGGTTTTATTGATGTCGCAGCTGCTTGCTGCCATTTCCGCTGAGTGAGGGTTTGAGGGTGAGTGAGAAGGAGAACGGCCATGCTGATGAAAGTGGTTTTAAACCACACAATTTCTAATGAACAACTGAACTCAGTTTAGCATACAGCTGAGGTAATGATCCTGGCCGTGCGATCGCAATCGTCGGGCTGTCCTTCATGTCCCATTTGGTCTGACGCCGCAGAGACTAATTGGTACCTGTAGAGAAGAGAGACCGTTCCCCGCGTTTGGGCGGGGGTACTGATATTTTTCTAGTTGCTAGTTACTACATAGCATTATCATAGTTGCTAGTTTATTTCTGGAGGAGCAGTATGTTTTATAGCTGCTACTATGTTTGCAGGAGCACTAGTAACTGTTTACATAGCATTTTCCTAGCTAGTTGCTAGTTTATTACTGGAGCAGTATGTATGTAGGTGCTGCTTTGTTTCCAGGAGCACTAGTTGCCAGTTTTGTAGTTCCGTTCCTTCTTCAGCATTTTTCTTGCTGCCACAATGTTTTCCTGGAATACTAGCTTGCTAGTTATACGGCTTGTTTTTTCTTGGATGCTAGTTTCTAACTTGGTGCCGTAGATCTAGCTTCTACTATGTTCCTGGAGCAATAGATGTAGCAAATTTGGGTAAAATAGGTGTAAGAATTTCAGAAGCAATAAGTACGTTCTAGCTTCTATTTTTCTCCTAGAGCACTAGATGAAAAATTGTTTTTGTCCTACTAATATGATATGGGGAAGATTAACTAGATGTAACAAATTCAGTGCCTTCTGTGTCAGTTTTCCATTGTTATTATTGTCATTACATGGCACTAGAAAAACCCAGTAGTTCATCAATATTCCTGTTTTAATCATGTACACCACATCGATGTAACTAGTCACACCAGTACTCCTTCGGTCCTTCCTAAGTTTGGAAGGATCTGCTTTTTTTTCACTTGACCTAATGCAGTATACATGCATTATACTAAATGTAGAAGGGAGTACTTACTTTTCATAGTTTGCAAAGTAACTTCTGCTCTTTTAGCTACTCATTTTCTTCTGTGTTCTAAAAGTAGATGGAACCAACGAACCCCACTGTACTTACATGTAGCTTACCAGAATGTATGTTCTTCCTCTGGTTTGAAACAGATTAATAGCTATCTTCTGCTCAAAGTTCTGTCAGTTTTGTACCTCAACATTTAGACCCAATTATGGACCCAATTATGGACCATGAATACAATCTGGCACTGATTCGATATTAATCACATGATAGCATTATCCCTGCAATGGTGGTAAAAGGTTATTCTGGCAAAACTCAGAAACCTTGTTGGGTAGAACAATCTAGCTTTCTAGGAAATTAGTGCTAAACTCACACATAAGTGTATACTATTTATCTTATAGTGTTGCTAGGTGTTTACACTATTACTACTGATGAGATGTTTGTGTTCTGTTATCGATGTGACTTGGTTGATGCAGTGGTCACTTGAAGGAAAGACAAGGATGCTTGTCTACTGTTTAATGTTCAGTCCAAAACATATCATGTTGAATTGGCTGTAGAATTTGCCTTCCACTTTATGATGGTGGATATATATACATCATGTTGCTTCCTATCGTGCAGTTATTATGTTCTTTATGCTTGTTGGTGTATAAACATATTGATAGCTTAAATATTGGCTGATCGATTTTGCTGTGGTTTGCAACAATTGATAGCTTCTGCTCAAAGTATGTCAAGTTTGTACATCTGATTTTTGCATCGAATTATGGATCTTGAATACAATTTGCACTGATTTGATATGAATCACAATATAGCTAGCTATGTCCCTTGAACGATGACAAAAGGATAGGTAATGTAATGAAAATAGTACCATACGTGTGGTTGTGAAGCTTAGGCAGCGCATTGAGCTAAATAGCGCACTGAGAAATAAATGCATCAATGCTACCTAGTGAGTTCATAAGGTTGTGCCTGCTTTAGATAACAGGTACATTTTCAAGTAAATTCTAGAGAAAATGGAGTTTGTACATGTTGCTATAGATTGACTAATAGAACCTTGCCTGACATGGAGTATGCATGATGGAAGTTTTTTTATGTGGACAAGGAACCAAAGGTGGCAGCTCGATGACAATTACAAGGTAATTCACTTTTCACAATAAATTCAGTTCAACCATGAACTGCATTTTTTTTTGCAGAAAACAGAAATTGTGTTGGTATCGAACAATCTATACCTCTTTGAGCCTATGCCTTAAATTAGTTTTCTTACTATTACTTGAAATTTTGAGAAGAGAATTAGTGGAAAGACTCCAATAACATGGTGGCTAGCAATGAATGCAAGATATGCATCAGCACTGATATTGAACAATCATTGGCAACTACCCAATTATGGGTTTCACATAATATTGAAGCATGTGGTTTTGTGTACAATTTGTTATATCACCAACTTTGTTGAGTAGAAGGTTTTTACAGCTGGTGAATACTATTTTGATGGCTTGGAACTAACTTTGCCGGACCAGATGGGGTTTTATTCCCATTTTTGAAAAAAAAGGAAATTAGTGCTAACCTCATGCAGAAGTATATACTCTAATGGTGCTGGGTGTTTTCAGCTGATGTTTATATCATTGTTGCTAATGAGATGTTTGTGATATCGTTATTGAGGTGACTTGGTTGGTGCAGTACTCTCACTTGAAAGAATGATCAGTCAAAAATTGGAGTAGTGTGATGTTTCTAATTACGCCACATATGGCTACACTAATGAATTAAAATACTTGCATTGCATCCGTAAAAAAAGACTTACATTGCATGGGCAACCTGAGCTTTTTTTAGTTTCTTTTAGAACTTTCTTTGATCACTATTTGCGCCAATGTATCTGTGCATGATATTGTACTCTTATTGTGGTCCTGTTTGTCGGCAATTTGCAATGGAGAAGTCGCAATCAAATGTAAACTTAGTTTTGATTTTGTTTAGTGATTTTTTAGATCATAATTTGGCTTTGCGTCTGACTTGACCAGAAAACAAAACAAAATTGTATCCATTGCAATCCTACGTGATGACATTTTGTTTTTTCGAGAATGCTCCGTGGCCACATGATACCACCCTGTTCCGATTTGGCTAGTGCTATCATCTACATTACTCAGAAGAGTTAGTTCCATGTAATTTCACGAGGTCTCACAAAACAACTACTTTAACCCCTTGATCTTGAAAATTGGGTATTTAATAATCCTGTCAACTCTACAGTACAGTTTATAATGATATCCGGATGAGGTTTTATTGATGCTGCAGCTGGCTGTTTGCGGGACATGTGGCTCAATAGATTCAGTTACAAAATCGTCTTATCGTACTAACATTGAACGCTCACTGCCCCCACGTCAAGGGGTCAGCGCCTAGACGTTGGGCGACATTGTTGTGTGGCGGACCCAGAAACTTAAGGAAGCCTGGGCGAACCAGTTTAAGTTGTGATTTTTTTGACACATTCGCTATAGAAACCTATAAAATGCAAGTTTTGTGCCGTCGGCAAGCCTGGGCAGTTGCCCTTGCTGAAGGGATGGTAGGTCTGTCCATGGCTGCGTGAGTGCTTGAGGAGGAGACAGCGCATGTGGTATTGACTATAAGGTTAGCACACTCGTTTCTATAAAGATGAAAGAGCACACTTGTTTGAACAGTCACTTGGATCACATTCTTGATGCGCACATGAGACTAATTCATTTTATGGATCACTGGATGACTGAATATTTTGCAACATGCGTGTTTCTTAGGTCACTTCCTCTCAGCTTCAAAGGATACATTCGGGCCTGCATCATAAGAGGTGATACAGAGTGGATGGATTTCTATGAGTTCATGGAACGTTTGAGAAACTTAAAGGTTGAACCCATTGAGGGAGAAGTCGTATATGACGAAGGTTTATATGATATACAAAAGTTTATAAATGTTATAATTTTGAAACACTTGTTGCAGTATCGAAGTATCTGATACGTATTTTGTTTTATGAAAACAGGTCCTTCTGCATGAGAGTTGCTTGCGAGCGAGGAGGTGACGTTGCGTGTTGATGGCGAGCATGATAATGATGGCCATCAACACTCTCTCTCAAGATTTATCATTTAGTTTATAGTTTTTGAATAATTATTGTAATCGGTGGAATATGAACCTTTTATAGTGTGTCTTATATTTTGTGATGGTTATTCATACAAGTTTCTAACAAGTCAGTTGTTCTGCTTTTATGAATGATTTCAATTATGTTCTTATGTTATTTTTGATTATGTTTGAATTATTAAAATTAAGAAACTAATTGATAATGCATGAACATTTTTAAAATGCCTAATCAGCATAATATGGGAAATACATCTGGCAATAAACCAAATAGTACTTAGTGGCATTAGTAATAAACCATTGATTGGAAATGTCAAACATTCACCTAGAATAAAGCCGTCTATAATTCGTGGAAGATTTTTGGGGTTATGTCATAAAACCAAAGTTTTAATGAACAAGTTCTTGGAAACTTATAAGACAAATTTCACGACAAGAACCAAAGAAGGGGCAAAGCTAGTATTGCTAAAGGTTTGGTGCATTCTCGAGAAAGTATGTTTCTCGACAATGGTGTTAATGAAAGCAAGAGGATGGTGAAGGTCTGCGACCATGTATCGGAATGATGAGAAGCGTAAGTGGAATATGTTCCAGGATGCGACTCTTCATGTTATAAGAAAAGAGAATCAATGATTTGATCACTAAAGTTTTTAGTTATGCTTTTACATAAAGTAGTAGGATTCACAAACATGCCCTACACCCGGTGTGGAGATAAATGTGAATTGATTGTCGCATTATTGGAACAAGACATACCTACGAACTACAAGGAACTTGATGGTAAACTAAAGTTACAAGAAATCCTAAAATTAAAACTTCACTTGAGATTAGAAAGTAAAATTGTTACCGAATCTCGTCAAGTAAAATTGTTACTTGATATTTCTGAAGGACGCCAAGGTTATAATAAATAAGTGGGAGTCTTAAAAGACAAAGCGCGATTCGTCAAGAAGGGTCTTGAGCGAATTCAAACGAATTTGATTCAGTATGCTAAATGTATAATGGATTTTAGAATCTTGTAAAAAAAGTCTCGAATTGATATTTGATCAAGAGATTTCAAATTGTTCGAAATATCGAGAATGTATATGCACTAGTAGAAAACATGCCATCCGTTTGCGCCCTCTCAGAGCATTAGTCCCGGTTGCGCCACCAACCGAGACTAATGCTGGCACGCGTCCCGGTTCGAGCGGGCACGGGGCCCGGAGGCATGCGTCCCGGTTGGTAAGAGGGCATACGTCCCGGTTTGTAACACAAACCGGGACTAAAGGTTGGACGTCAGCCACGTGGCGTTGAACACACCTTAAGTCCCAGTTTGTGTTACAAACCGGGACGTATGCTCCCGCCCTCTATAAATGCAACGCCCCAGCCCTCTGCCTCCACTCTGTTTTTTCTCTTGGTGGAAGGTGTGAGGGGTGTGCTAGTTTTTTTCCCTATGCATGCATTCAAGGTGTTTGATGAAATGTTTGACTGAATAATTCCGTTCAATTTCTCATAGAACAAAAATATAGAAGGTGTCCGAGACGCACTTGAGCTTTCTCCTCTTTATTTCCCTCGATCGAGGTTAGCAATCTTATCTTTTCTCTGTCATTGATACAATGCATGTGTCGATGTGAATTGGTCATTTTACTATTTATGATGTCCTGCTTTTTGATAAACTTACTTATATGATGCAGATGAACGGTCGGGAATGGATGTACGGTGACGCGTAGGCCAGAGTATATGAAAGGCGTGGATAAATTTATCGATGTGGCTACGGCAAACAAAGAGAATCGTTTTATACGTTGTTCGTGTGTTCAATGTCGGAACAACAAGGAGTACTCTTCCTCGAAAATCATTCGCGGCCACCTGATTATGAAAGGTTTCATGTCCAACTATAATTGCTGGACCAAGCACGGAGAAAGAGGGGTTATGATGGAAGATGGTGAAGAAGAAGATGATGATAACAACTATCATCATATGTTTCCTGAATATAGTGATACTGCAATGGAAGACAATGGAGAGGAAGGAGGTGAAGAACGGGCATCAGATGAGCCGGTTCGATCATAGTTAGAAATTCAGAAAATTCAAAATGGGCATAATAAATTCTAAAAAAATCCAAACAATGAAAATCCTTCGCGTGATGTCATATTATGTGACATAGTTGAAAGGAAAAATACCAGACTTGGTATATTGATCATGTCTCGAAAAAACCTTCACAAAATGACCTATCATGTTCGAGGTTTCATGGCTTTTGGTCTAAATGACCGATGTTATGTGTTAAATCACGGCATAGTTTGTGATGTTGTGCCCATATTATGCATGCATGTGAACATTGGTATGGAGAACAATGTTGCAGGAGGAAGTTTTCCTTTTTTGTCGCACGGAAAAGCCCTTTTCCATTTTCCGAGCGCAAAAAACGGGTCGTTTTGTGAAGTAACCACCAAAATGCCGTTTCAGAATGCTACCGTCCCATTTTCCTAAAATACTAGACCACCTTACATGGACTATCTCCCAACCGGGACATCTCAAAACTTTTCGTCCATCCCGGGTAAAAAGGACAAATGTCTGCCGAATCGGCAAGAAGTGGGTCTGGTTTGTACTACAGGTACATGATCTATCGCCCGTGATTTTTAAAAAAGAATTATTTTTAGACTCGCAATATGATGTTTCTTCAGAGATCCTATGAAAGATCTAACGATGCTCGTCCCCTATCTTCATGCACGCCGGTTCGACCATAGTTAGAAATTCAGAAAATTCAAAACGGGCATAATAAATTCAAAAAAAAATCCGAACAATGAAAATCCTTCGCGTGATGTCATATTATGTGACATAGTTGAAAGGAAAAATACCAGACTTGGTATATTGATCATGTCTCGAAAAAACCTTCACAAAATGACCTATCATGTTCGAGGTTTCATGGCTTTTGGTCCAAATGACCGATGTTATGTGCTGAATCACGGCATAGTTTGTGATGCTATGCCCATATTATGCATGCATGTGGACATTGGTATGGAGAACAATGTCTCAGGAGGAAGTTTTCCTTTTTGTCGCACGGAAAAGCCCTTTTCCATTTTCCGAGCGCAAAAAACGGGTCGTTTTGTGAATTAACCACCAAAATGCCGTTTCAGAATGCTACCGTCCCATTTTCCTAAAATACTAGACCACCTTACATGGACTATCTCCCAACCGGGACATCTCAAAACTTTTCGTCCATCCCGGGTAAAAAGGACAAATGTCTGCCGAATCGGTAGAAAGTGGGTCTGGTTTGTACTACAGGTACATGATCTATCGCCCGTGATTTTTTGAAAAAATAATTTTTAGACTCACAATATGTGGTTTCTTCAGAGATCCAATGCATGATCTAACGATGCTCGTCCCCTATCTTCATGCACGTCGGTTCGACCATAGTTAGAAATTCAGAAAATTCAAAACGGGCATAATAAATTCAAATAAAATCCGAACAATGAAAATACTTCGCGTGGTGTCATATTATGTGACATAGTTGAAAGTAAAAATACCAGACTTGGTATATTGATCATGTCTCGAAAAAACCTTCATAAAATGACCTATCATGTTCGAGGTTTCATGGCTTTCGGTCCAAATGACCGATGTTATGTGCTGAATCACGGCATAGTTTGTGATGTTGTGCCCATATTATGCATGCATGTAGACATTGGTATGGATACAATGTTTCAGGAGGAATTTTTCCTTTTTGTCGCACGGAAAAGCCCTTTTCCATTTTCCGAGCGTAAAAAACGGGTCGTTTTGTGAAGTAACCACCAAAATGCCGTTTCAGAATGCTACCGTCCCATTTTCCTAAAATACTAGACCACCTTACATGGACTATCTCCCAACCGGGACATCTCAAACCTTTTCGTCCATCCCGGGTAAAAAGGACAAATGTATGCCGAATCGACAGGAAGTGGGTCTGGTTTGTACTACAGGTACATGATCTATCGCCCGTGATTTTTTTAAAAAAATTATTTTTAGATTCGCAATATGATGTTTCTTTAGAGATCCAATGCAAGATCTAACGATGCTCGTCCCCTATCTTCATGCACGTCGGTTCGACCATAGTTAGAAATTCAGAAAATTCAAAACGGGCATAATAAATTCAAAAAAAATCCGAACAATGAAAATATTTCGCGTGGTGTCATATTATGTGACATAGTTGAAATTAAAAATACCAGACTTGGTATATTGATCATGTCTCGAAAAAACCTTCACAAAATGACCTATCATGTTCGAGGTTTCATGGCTTTCGGTCCAAATGACCGATGTTATGTGCTGAATCACGGCATAGTTTGTGATGTTGTGCCCATATTATGCATGCATGTGGACATTGGTATGGATAACAATGTCTCAGGAGGAAGTTTTCCTTTTTGTCGCACGGAAAAGCCCTTTTCCATTTTCCGAGCGTAAAAAACGGGTCGTTTTGTGAAGTAACCACCAAAATGCCGTTTCAGAATGCTACCGTCCTATTTTCCTAAAATACTAGACCACCTTACATGGACTATCTCCCAACCGGGACATCTCAAATCTTTTCGTCCATCCTAGGTAAAAAGTACAAATGTATGCCGAATCGGTAGAAAGTGGGTCCGGTTTGTACTACAGGTACATGATCATTCGCCCGTGAATTTTTGAAAAAATAATTTTTAGACTCGCAATATGTGGTTTCTTCAGAGATCCAATGCAATATCTATCAATGCTCGTCCCCTATCTTCATGCACGTCGGTTCGACCATAGTTAGAAATTCAGAAAATTCAAAACGGGCATAATAAATTAAAAAAAATCCGAACAATGAAAATACTTCGCGTGGTGTCATATTATGTGACATAGTTGAAAGTAAAAATACCAGACTTGGTATATTGATCATGTCTCGAAAAAACCTTCACAAAATGACCTATCATGTTCCAGGTTTCATGGCTTTCGGTCCAAATGACCGATGTTATGTGCTGAATCACGACATAGTTTGTGATGTTGTGCCCATATTATGCATGCATGAAGACATTGGTATGGAGAAAATGTTTCAGGAGGAATTTTTCCTTTTTGTCGCACGGAAAAGCCCTTTTCCATTTTCCGAGCGCAAAAAACGGGTCGTTTTGTGAAGTAACCACCAAAATGCCGTTTCAGAATGCTACCGTCCCATTTTCCTAAAATACTAGACCACCTTACATGGACTATCTCCCAACCGGGACATCTCAAACCTTTTCGTCCATCCCGGGTAAAAAGGACAAATGTCTGCCGAATCGGTAGGAAGTGGGTCCGGTTTGTACTACAGGTACATGATCTATCGCCCGTGATTTTTTGAAAAAATCATTTTTAGACTCGCAATATGTGGTTTTCAGAGATCCAATGCAAGTTCTAAATGAGCCATTTTTCTTCCTGCCATTTTTTCCCGGCATTTCTCCCGCCATTTCTTCCCGCCAGTTCTTCCCTTCAGTTATCTTCCTGCCATTTCTCACTATATATATGTAGGGTTGGCCTCCATTGTCATTGCACATCTCTAGACTCATATCTGCAACCTCATCACTCTTTCCCATGACTTCCACCGTAGCACTAACTCCCAGGGAGGCGGAGGCGCTTTGCGCCTCGAACTACCCCTGCCCGCCGGGCTACTGTGTCCCCGTCAGCTGGATGCTGAGCTCCGGAGGCGTGCCGGTTCCTCCTGTCCCTCTAGGTGTGGTGCGTCGGATGGCCATCACGAACCACTACTACTTCAAGCTCACACCGGAGCAGCGGAGGAATACCAAATGGCATCCCGACTTGGGAAGACTTCTTCGTGGATCGACGTGAGAGGGCGCTCGCCAGGCACGAGGAGGATGGCCCACCTCCTCCGAACTTCAACGAGGCCGGCCATCGGCTGTGGTGGCGCGGTCAGACTCTCCAGAGCGTCATGGCCTATGACACGGCCGCCGACTCTAGCCCCCGCCTGCGCTACCCTCAAGTCCAGCCCACTCGTACTCAGCCTTCAAGGTTCAATTCGGCGACCCCTGATTTAGGGGCGACAGCCATGGCGAGTACGACGACTACAGTGGTGAGTATTACAGGTGTAGGCAGGAGCATGACTGAATCACTCCAACATTGCAAAACAAGTTCGGCTGATTGTGGCTTAATCTGGCCATGTATCTTAATTTCCAGTTCTTCTATGTAACTTTGTGTTAGTTGCGTTATGTACTTTAATTCCAGTTCTATCCTAATAAAATTTTCTTTACGCCCATTATTTCCCGTCCTTTTTTTCCCGCCCATTAATATATAAAAAATATAAGTTAATTCAAATCCAAATTAAAACAAAGAAAATGGTTTTGAATTATTTATTCAAATCCAGACACTTTTTATGTTTAAAGTTTTTCTAAATTCCAAATTAATATTCAAAAAATACAAGTTAATTCATATATTAATTTTAAATGGTTCATAGTTTAAATGGTTACATTAATTATTTTTAAAAACAGAAAATGGTTTTGAATTAGTTATTCAAATTCAAACACTTTTTATGTTTAAAGTTTTTCTAAATTCCAAATAAATATTCAAAAAATATAAGTTAATTAATTTTAAATTTTAAATGGTTCATAGTTTAAATGGTTACATTAATTATTTTTTAAAAATATAAAATGGTTTTGAATTATTTATTCAAATCCATACTTTTATGTTTAAAGTTTTTCTAAATTCCAAATTAATATTCAAAAAATATAAGTTAATTCATTTTAAATTTT
This sequence comes from Avena longiglumis, assembly GCA_030063025.1. NCBI lineage: Eukaryota > Viridiplantae > Streptophyta > Magnoliopsida > Poales > Poaceae > Avena > Avena longiglumis. Next base: position 7,775,203 of record CP125976.1, read on the forward strand.
AAATGGTTCATAGTTTAATTGGTTACATTAATTATTTTTAAAAACAGAAAATGGTTTTGAATTAGTTATTCAAATTCACACACTTTTTATGTTTAAAGTTTTTCTAAATTCCAAATTAATATTCAAAAAATATAAGTTAATTCATTTTTAATTTTAAATGGTTCATATTTTAAATGGTTACATTAATTTTTTTTAAAAATAGAAAATGGTTTTGAATTAGTTATTCAAATTCAAACACTTTTTATGTTTAAAGTTTTTCTAAATTCCAAATTAATATTCAAAAAATATAAGTTAATTCATTTTTAATTTTAAATGGTTCATAGTTTAAATGGTTACATTAATTATTTTTAAAAAACAGTAAATGGTTTTGAATTAATTATTCAAATTCAAACACTTTTTATGTTTAAAGTTTTTCTAAATTCCAAAGTAATTATCATTTAAAAAAAATTACAAATTTAAACCCCAAAATAAAAAATAAGGTGGGAACAGAGAGAAAATTCCTGAAAAAATTTAAAAACAGGGTCCTATGTCCCGGTTGGAGCCATCAACCGGGACAAAAGACCCCCTGCGCGCGCCCCTTGGTCTGCTGAAAAAATTGGAGTATACGCCAACCGGGATGTATGACCCTTTAGTCCCGGTTGGAGCCACCAACCGGGACTAAAGGTCCTTTGGTTATAACTGCGCGCGCCTCTTCTTCTTCTTTTCCATCTCACTTCTCTGCTTCTTACTCTGCTTTCATCGACGCCGCCGCCAGGCTGTCCGCGCCCGCCGTCGTTGTCAGCGCCGCCGCCTTTGCCTCCGCCTCCGTCTCCGGCCGCGCGCCCTCGGCCGTCTCCATCATCCTCGCCACAAGCACTCCGGCAGCCTCTGCCTCCGCCTCCGCGCCGCCGCCTCCGTCCTCCGTCTCCGTCTCTGGCCGCGCGCGCCCTCGGCCGTACTCCATCATCCGCGCGCACCCTCGGATGGCCGTAGTCCGTCATCCTCGCTCCGGCCGCCACCGCCGCGTGCTCCGGCCGCCACCGCCGCCCATGTCCAGCGTCGGCCGCCACCGCCTCTCCCTCTCATCCTTCTCCGACCACGCCGCCCGCGTACGTCCAGCGCCGGTATACCACCCGATCGAGAGAGGCTCTTTTATTAGTACCGTGTATATAGATTTTTTTAACATGTGTATATACTGTGTATTTTTTTTGACATGTGTAGATGTATTTAGATTTTAGGTGTGTGTATGCATATATTATTTTATTAGGTGTATGTATATATTATTTTAGGTGTATGTATATATTATTTAGATTTTAGGTGTATAGTTGTTAGATGATTTAGGTGTGTATTTAGATGATGTAGATCCCGACGCGCGCGCGCACTAGTGATGATATTTAGTTGATGATTATTTTAGTTGATATGATCCCGACGCGCGCGCACATGGAAACGTGTCCTGGCCGCCCCGCCGTCACCTCTGTCCGCCGTCGTGCATCGTCGTGTATTCTCTCCCTCTCTCTCCCCCTCGCGTGCGTTCTCTCCCTCTCTAGCCAAACCCTAGCCGGTCCTAGTAGCCGGCTGTCATGGTGAGATGCTGGTTCTCGTGGACCCTATCTCTCGCCCCCTCTCGCTCTTGTTCCTCCTCCCCGTCGACCACCTGCCACCACCGCCGCTCACCGTCGTCGTGCTCCCCCCCTCCGGTGACCTTTTCGAGGCGGCGCCACTAATCTTTGGCTCGCCTCAACCTCCTATCTCTAGCACGCACACGCACACGGCCTAGCTCGCGCTCCACCGCCATCCCCTTTGTCGTTCTGAGGCTCACCGGCGTCAATGACATCACGGTGACGTCACCCCGGCGTCGGCACGTGGTCAACCCCCAGTCAACCTAGCCTGGGTCCCACCCTGCCCACGTGGAGGATGAGTTGGCCTAAGGCCCAACTGTCTGTCTCTCTGGATAGCTATAGCCCGGGTGTAAAAAGTATATAAGTTTGTTTTACCTTTTTAAGCTATAATCATGCATTGCTAATCAAAATGTTCAGAAAAATGAGTTCTACATTTTTAAGCTATAATCATGCATTGCTAATCAACTTTAATGACAAGTTTAATTAGAGAACTAAATCAACCCCTCTCATGTGTTTCCGGAGTTTCCCGAGTTAGGGTTTTCAACCCTCAGAACCCCGTTTAAATTGCCGAGCAAGTTTTAGGGTTTCATTTCAATGCAATTCAACTTGTCATATCATCATCCTTGTTTGAGCATTCGGCCTATCCCTCCTCCCCGACCGCCACAGCGCCTCCGTCTCCGTCCATCGCCACGCTCTCCAGCCGCCCCTTCCCTTTTAGTGTGTATGTATATATTGTGTGTATGTATATATAGTGTGTATGTATATATTGTGTATGTATATATAGTGTGTATGTATATATTTTTATTATTGTGTATGTATGTATTATGGTTTCTCTGAATTAGGGTTTATCCGTTTTGACTTATCCGTTTTTCCACCTATGCAGAAAATATGGACCCACACGTCAGAGACGAAGAAAAGGAAGAGTTGATCCAAGGTGTGATCCGCGGGGAAGAAAATTTAGATGTATCGACGTTTCTGAACAACTCCGGTGAGGGTGATCCTCTTTTTGCCGGAATAGACGACTTGTTTGAGGTTGAAGGTGTTGCCTTCATGAGGAGAAGGCGATGCCTTGTGTAATCGAGAAGACGACCGCTCTGGCGAGGTGCATGTAATATAATTAATTCATTAATTAATCATTTGCTATATATATAGAAATAGTAACGACGATCTTTCTTCTTTTAGCCCTCCGGATCGAACAAATCTACTAAAAAGAGCGGACGAGGCCCAACCAAAAAGTTGGAAGACCATGAGAGGTTCAGGATCGAAGATATCACTGAAGACGGCAAACCGACGGCTCCCGAAGTTGTCCCAATCAAATTTGTGGCACAATGCGGAGTAATCGTTAGGGACTTAATCCCGATCACCATTCAAAATTGGAATAGGCCTGCTGCTGCTAAAGAAGAGGGAACATGTTTGTTTGTCCCTAACAAGGCCAAAGATTTACTGTGGAAGAGGCTCATGGTTAATTTCAAACTACCGAAGATAGAGCTGGATCCAAATGCGGAGGATCCAGTTGAGGATGCCTTAGAACATGGGAGAGCCATGGAGGCTAAGGTCAGGGAGTGGGCTATGAAGAAGATGGCCCGGTGTTTCACCAACTGGAAGAAAAGATTGCACCTTGACTATGTCGTGAAAGAGAAGACTCCGGATTTCAAGAAGACTCAGTTTGAGAAGATAAAACCATTCTGGGCTGAGTTTGTAAATTACAAGACATCAGAAAAAGCTAAGAAAATGTCGCACGAATAAGTCAATTTGAATCTAACAAGAAGTATCACCATACTATGGGGCAAGGTGGCTACAGGGCTGGCATTCCTAAGTGGGAGAAACTTGAGAATGAACTGCGTGCTAAAAAGATCACCCCAGAGACAGACGATTGGGTAGAACGTGCAAGGAATTGGTTTTACGGGCATGGCGAGGCACGTTGGACTCGGAAGGGATGTGTATATATAACATACGACATAAAGAAGACCCCTTGCCAATCGAGAGGATGAGAAAAGCAGTAAAGGCTGTTAAAGATGGGGACTTCATTCCCGATAGAGAGAATGATGAGCTCACACTCGCCCTTGGAAATAAGGAACATGATGGACGAACACGAGGCACAAGAGGCTCCCAACCATGGAGGACTGGGTTTCCCGAAGAGAGGAAGAAATATCCTGATAGAAGCCGTCAGAGGAGAAAGGACAGGGCGGAAGTTGAAGCAGATATTCAGAAAGAGCGAATGCGTATAATTGAAGAACGAATAAAGCAACAACAAGATGAAATTAACGCACTTAAAGAGCAAAGTACTACCGGCCCATCTCAGCAGCACACTGCATTCGATGCTACCGGCCTATCGAATAATCGAAAAAGCAGTGTGGCTTCCACCGAGGTCCTGGGTGATGACAATGGCGATGACGATGGTGCACCGACGATGGCTCCTGTTGGCTACCCAGTGGATGATATCACAGAGATGACACACTGCGAGCTACATGTCAAAGTTGTGAACATATCAATGAAGGTGGCGGTCGGCTATGCCTTACCAATTGGGCCCACACCAACTTACCACTGTCGTCCGGTTCTAGAGGGCTACGCTGTTGTCGGGGTGGATGAAATCATGCCCACCTTTGAAGTTTTGGATCTTCACTACCCTGCAGGTGAAGGGGATGTGACTGTACTGGGAGACGCAACAACGTCACCATTCTATGACCGAAGGAATGTATCGTGCTTCGAAATCACACGCCAAGGCCATCTTCGCCGCCGCCTCACCCGTGTCCAGCGAGGTCGTCGCCGCCGCGGCAGCCGTATTCGTCGCCTCACCCGGCTTCGTCGCCTCACCAATCTCCGGTGCAGCAATCGCCGCGGGAGCCATCGCCGGTGCCTCAGGATAAAAAGCGTAAGCGTACCGCTACTCTACGTCGTGGTAAGCGATTGCTGAAACGTAAACAAGAGCCTCTTCCAAAAGTACCAAAGGTTCCTCCCAAGAGAGCTTATGACTGTACTAAAGAGGAGACTGCGGCGATCGTTGATGCGGAAGCAGCGTTTTTAAACTGAGGCGGCCGAAAGAGCCAGAGTTCCCCAGCACGAAAGAATAAAAAGGCAAAGTGCTAAAAATGCTAAAGACTCTTCATCAACCTGAGACAAAGATGTCATCGGACTATGAGCGTTCTATTCTCAAGTCACATGCGGCAAAAAGCCTCAAGAGCAAGATCTTGATGCAAGCGAAATCTGTTGCCCAGCTCGAAGAACAAGAAACAGTCTTGCGCCCTCTCAAGGTGATTTCCCAAACCAATGTGGGTCGAGCAAATATGGGGCGAAGCGTATGATCCGTAGTAGTTACTGTCTGAGAAGCTGCTCAAGGTATGAGTATTGCCCAGTACTTATCCCAGTTAGAGTACTTCCCCGTGAGTGAAGTAGCATACAAATACCAGTACGGCAAACCTCTCGTCAAACCTGAGGAGGTAAATAATCTTCCAACAAAAATGCGAAGATTGCATAACTGGTACATGCATGCCATAAAGGCCGGGGCTAACTGGATAGTGCTGAGGGTTACAAAAAAGCATCATGGGAAAGAAAAGAATGACATGATATCCATTGAATTTGATGAACTATTTCAATTATTCAATCAAGACTCCTTGGACAAATCGATCATCAGTGCCTATTGTCTGTAAGTACTAATTCTGTAATTAATTTAGTCTCCAGCTATCTCACCTTGTATATAATCATACTGTAATATGCAGAATGAAGATTCTCGAATGCAGCAGAGGACAAATCTATGACATTGGCTTCATTGACCCATATTAGGTTCATGAAGCTAATCTCAAAACAAGCCCCCAGGATACGGAGGATAATATAGTACACGCGTTAAGGTTTCAAGAAACCAGAAGGGAAATACTTTTTCCTTACAACTTCGAGTGAGTGTTATTGTCTTCTATACATATTCTATTTTGCTTACTCGATGTTAAGTATATAATTGATTAGTTATGCATTCGCAGCTTCCACTATATTCTGTTAATCATTCAACTTAACAAAGGGCGTGTACTAGTCATGGACTCGAAACATAAACCCCTTGAGCAGTGGAAGGACATGCAGATGCTTCTCCAGCAGTAATTCTAATCATTACGACACTATATCGGCAACGTTCGTGAATTTTATGATATCAAGTAATTAATAATTTATTTTATTTGTTTTCTTCGCCGGGCAGCGCTTGGAAACTGTTCACCAACAAGGCTAGGGGTGTTTGGAAAGCGGATCTTACATTTGAAGAACTAGATGTAATCACCACTAGCTATATCCGCGCATCTCTTTGATTCTAGTTTTGATTCAGTTATTATCATGCTTGATTATTATTTTGATTGAACTATGTTCTCGTAAAGTGCCTGACATAGGGACCAGGTAACAATCTATGTGGATACTATGTTTGCGAGTTCATCCGGCAGACGTGCGATGATAAGGGCAGAAATTTAGAGCAACTCCACGTACGTAAACAATTTCTATAGTTTTTAATTACAATCAAATTGTGTTTAGTTTCATTCATATAGGCTGACTCCTTTTTAAATCAGATCGAACGTCTACGAGACGGTCTTCTGCCAAAGGATCGCGTATGAGCAATTCAGGAGGAATTGGCGGGATTCTTGGATGCATAAGTCCTAAACCCAAAAGGGGAATACTATTCGGCTGTGTATAGACAATAGGGATTGTAAAAAGAGCAACTTTTGTATGTAGTGCATGAACTCGATCTGTGTATCGAATGTAATATTGTCATGATGATCTTGTGTAATATAACGGTTCCTTCATTGATAAGTGCAAAACACTAAATAAACAATAAAACAACCTAAATGAATTCTCTGCCGCGGCACAAAAAGTGACGAAAATGCTGTCGCGGCAACAAAATGTCCCAAAATGAATTCTCTGCCGTGGCAGAGAAATGTGCCAAATCTCTGCCGCGGCAGAAGGTTATTTGTCACGGTTCGTGTTACGAACCGGGACTAATGCTCCACCCCCCCCCCTCGTCCTCTGACGCCGCCATGTGTACCCCCATTTGTCCCGGTTGGTGGGGCAACCAGGACTAAAGGTTGGGGCTTTAGTCCCGATTGCCCCGTCCCGGTTGGATAACCGGGACTAATGCCCCTTACCAACCGGGACCAATGGGGCGTTTTCTACCAGTGATGCAAAGTTCGTAAAGTTGAGTGGGAGCTAGGGAATCTTTATGGATTAATATGTGGATGACATATTTGTTTTGTAGGAAGTATTGTAAAGTTTAAACTCACACATGTAGTTGACATATTTTGAGTGAGATCTTAACAAAGATTAATGACTTTGAGTGACACACATTATGAATAAGGACCAAATGCCAGTAAATAAATAAATATTGATTTATGGGAGAATACGACATTGAAATCTTTGAGATTAAGATATGTCCTATGAAATTATGTTGGAATGAATTCCTAAAAGGATTCTGCATGGTTCAAAATATGAATTGATTTAAGAAGAGTCGTAAATAATTCAAAAGGTTAGAAAAACTCATAAAGTATGAAGGTCTATGATTTAATAAAGAATATGATGTTCATACATCCACTATGTTATGACATGTGATTCTAAATTGAAATCATGAAAATACTTAACATAATTTGATCCATGTTCTTATTTGGAAGAAAAAGTTCGAAAATGATTAGTAGATTATTGTACGATGAGTTAGGATTGTCCACGGTATCTAGAGAGATCTGTAGAAATGTTTCTAGATCTGTAAAGACACCATACTTGAATTATAAAGTGTTAGACTGGAATGGTTATATGTTGAATTTAAGATGATCAAAAATATCTGCATTAAAGGTTACCTCAGGAACAGTTGAAGCGTGGTGGCTAAGAATTCAAAATTGCACAGGGTGCATTTTGAATTTGAAATCTACATTTATAACATAGTATATGAATACTATCATGTGTTGTATAAATGTTGAAGCTTTGAGAAGCATTTTTATCACAGGGTGTGTTTCAATACTTAGTGCCTATGCGAAAGTCCTCGAGACCTATCTAAAGTCACTGTCGGTATTTGGAACTTGAAAACCCCATTTTGTTGCCAAAACAGTGTACATGCACAAGAAATTATCATGGAGGTGATAAAAGGTATTAGTGTCATGTAGGATAACATTAATAAGTTTCAAAGGATACACAAGGAATGAAATGTTCATTTCTTAGACTTAAAACTCTTCCATGAGCAAGCATAATCAGAAGCACCAAGGAGTATGGTACCGATTATTGGATAACAAGTGCATCTAGTTTATTTGTTCTCTAGTGCAAGTGGGAGACTGGAGGGAATATTCCCTAGAGACAAATGTTAATGGCATATTTGATAAAGTTTATGACTAAGTTTTATATCATGCTATAACTATATTGATTAGGAAACGTCAATACACGTGCGATATACAAACAACCAGTAGTTCTTAGTGAAAATCTAGTCACTGGTTCATTGGTCAACGCATGATCGAAGGATTCCTGATCATGTTGGTGCCTCGGCCCCTAATTGACAATTGAGTCATTTCATTAGAGAATAAGATGGTGAACATATCCTATCTATAGCATCGTATCACGATCATGTCACGAAGTTCAGGTTACGATGATTAGGAAACATAGTGACTCTTTCCTTAGACCATGAGACCATATCAAATCACTGTCTCCCGAGGTTACTTTGATAGCACTTAACGTTACTCGGTGGAACAGTGATGATAAGGGTGTCATTGGGTATCCAGAGGAACAGGTTGAGGAGACCGCGTCAAGAGCGGGATTTTTCCATCCGTGTGACGGAAGATACTCTAGGCCCACTCAGATATGTTATATCCATAACTTGTGTAGCGTGTGACTAGGTCACATGGATATCACTTATCAGATCGAGTAAAGAAGGTATTATCGGTAATGAGGTTGAACACTGACATGGATATTTTATTTGATCAAAGTCTCAGACAATACAATATCGCAGAGACAAAAGGAATATGACACAGTGTTTACGGTTCAACGAAAAAAAATTGAGTACACAGGTGATCATTATGGGCATCCAGGTCCTGTTGTTGATCATTCGTCAGAGAGGAGTCTTGGCCATGTATGTAGTATTCTTGAACTTATGAGTAGCATGCTTAAGGGCTTGATGAAGCTTGGAGATCCTTAATGGCTAGTTTGAAACACTAAAGAAGTAAGAAGACAAAGACCAGAAAAGTTCTGGGAAGATCCGAAGGTGTTCGGAGAAAGGATAAGAAAAAGGACCGGAAAAGGGTTTTTGATAAATGGTTATTTAAATATATTTGTTATATGTTAATTATGAATTAATATATTATAGATAAATATTTGAATAAAGATTTATAAAAGGCGTCTTATAGGTTAGGCAAAATCCCAGAGGGATTTAATAAACGGACGAAAAAGGAAACAGAGGGAGCTGTTTTTGAAACAGCCCACGTGGGCGGCACTTAGTGCGCGCCACACGTGGGCGGCCGGAACTGCGCGCTACGCGCGCCACCTGCTTCCACGCTGCTGGGCCAAGGTCATCGGCCCACCCGGGCTGCCGCACTGGCGCTGCTAGGCAGCTATTGGCGGGCTGCCATGGGCTGGTGCTGGCTCACCCGGGCCTCGCGAGCTGGCCGCCGCCGCGTGCGTATAGGCCCACCCGGGGCCCTCTGACTCCATCGCCTCTGCTAGCCAGGCTGCGTGCGAGTGGGCAGGTGGCCCACCCGGTCGGCGGTTGTCTGTCCCTTTTTACTTTATTTGTTTAGTCTCAGATGGGAACCCTAAGGTGGAGGGACCCTCTCCCTCCGCCGCCTATATAAAGGGGTGCCCATAGGAGGATTAAAACACACCAATTTCCATCTGAAAATAAATAAAAGGTCGTTGTTGTTTATCTCTTCTCTCTCTCCCTCTCTCTCTCTTGCGACCGTGGCCCCCTTGTCAGGGTTATGCGAGCAAGGAGTTCTTCACTATGAAGCGTCGTCCCATTGCGGGATTCGAAGCTGAGAGATCTACTTCCGTAATCTCGGCTAGATCAGTGAGAAATAGGGTTTGTCGTCAAGCATCGTACGTGTGTGACTCCCTCTAGCGGCACCATGTTTTCGGTGCTAGGAGTTTTTGGGGAGCCTCGGGACATCGTGAACTCGAGGTCAGCGTCAGGACATCTTCTTCATCCACGTTCCTCGCGGTACGTTAACCACGCACGGTCTTCAAAGGTATGAATAGCATATCCCCTCTTGTTATTGCATTACTAGTAGATAGATCCTGGGTTTAGATTTTAGGGCGTTTTGATCGTAGGAGAATTTTTGTTTTCTGCCCTCGAACCACAACAAAAATCGTCATCCCCTGGACAATTTTAGCGACCACACGATCTCAATTCACTATGCAACCCCCGATCTTCACGGCCGGCAACATAGCTTCAAAGGTAGACAACGTCAATCACACCATCCATGTGACTCATGTTCGATCTTTCGATATCTTGTGTTACGAGGCTATGTATGTACATGCTAGGCTCGTCAACTCAAACTTGTGTTTATTACAATGTAACCTTTCTTACACCTACTGTATGCGAACGTAGATATGTATAGCCCTCGATCGTCATGTCCGACTTCATAACGAATAACTTTCTTGGTGGTGCACACAAGGGGAACACTATCATTGGAATTAATTTAGGGATCATCTTATCTAATATGCTACCGTTGAGTATCTAATACTAGCACGAATAAGATATAAAACAGGTATCAATATCACATGTATATTTGTGATATGATATGGTTCTTCTTGTGCCTTGATCTCCATCGAGCGCTCCGGCATCATCTTCATCGTGTCACTGGCATGATCTCCATCATGCCACTGGTTTTGGCGCCAAGTCCATGACGCCACCAGTAGATTGTCTATTGGAATGATGACTATTACTACATAGCTTAGTAACATAAAAGTAAACTACTTTACCTTCTTAACGACCATGACCATATCAAATCACATGCCCCTCCTGCAAAATAAAGTTAGATGCCTCTACTTTATCTATTGCAAGTTTTACGTGGTTGTTAGGGCTTTCGCAGTAGAACTATTTCTAATCTATGAACTTTACAACGACAACATTGATCCATACAGTTGTCTCTACTATAACTCTTTCAGGACCCTCCATTGTAAATGCTATATCAACTATTATAAAAGAGACAGACACCCGTTAGACACTTATACGGAACAAGTCGTATGTCGGGCGTGTAACCAGTCTCACGTGAGAGTACGTGTAAGGTCGGTCTGGGCCGCTTCATCAAACAATACCACAATATAAACAAGTACACGTGGAAAGGTAACAACTATAGCATCAATGCCCGCGCAACACATGTGTGTACTGGCCGTACATCACTACTACGCATATATAGGCTTTGATACTACTATGGGGTTCCGATGCAGAAAACAAAAAAAAATCCTATGCCAGATCGCCCTAGTGCCCAAGATCTATCTATTAGTAATGTAGTAACGGTCGAGAGGTTTCGGATACATACCCTTGTAGTCCAAAAGCGGTTAACGTTTCGAGAGGAACATAGTTTAAGTAGTCGTGCTCGTAGCCGACCTCAAGGTCGTGAAGCTCCTCGCAGGTCACCCCTTGCTCCATGACGGTGCAACAGTTTGGCTCACGACATCTAAAGTGTCTCAAGTATTGCACCTCGTGGATTCGTACACATACGATGTACGACAAGACCTATGTCTCCCTTGATCCCTGTCAGGACTACGGAAGTAGATCTCCAGCTTGGAATCCCCGCAGTGCAACGACCGTTATCTCTTGCATGAACAGTTCTGGACCGTGCCAACGTGTGGACACAACTAGAGAGAGAGATTGGATAGGAGGAGGAGAGATCCCAAATCATGGGATTCTGTTGTGTTGGTGTGTTCCTCCAAGGGGGAGAGGGGGCCTCTTTATATAGGGGGTGGAGGGGCAGGCTTGACCCTCTCCCAAGCCAACCAAGCGGCGGCCTAGGGGGGAGAGGAGGCAACAAAGGGAGGGGGCAGCCCTAGGATGCCCCCAAACCCTAACCCTAGCTATCAGCCAAGGAAGGGACAACCCTAGGCGCCCATAAAACCCTGGGCGCATTGGCTTGGTCCCTCTCTCTTGGTTTTTCCCTCATGGGCCCTTTTACCAAGGAAACTTGGCCCATTAGTGCAATAACCTTTCAAATTATACTTTATTATTAATTACATTAATTAATATGTAAATACATATTAAAAAATCCGATTCGACCCGAAACACCTTTCGGTTCCCCTTTTATATCCTCTGACCAACTTTGGAACTTCTGGGAACAATTCTGGTACCCTCATGAAACTTTTCCGGTTTCCTTTCTTTCTCCGAACAACTTCAGATCTCTCTCCGCAGAACAATTCCGGCGTTCTCTTTCTCTACTATGATTCCAACTCACGGATGATCTCCAACTCATCGTACCCTTAAGTGGATCCCCTCACGGCACGGGAATGGCACAAACATGATCTCTATCAATGATCAACAACGGGACCGGGATGCCCATGATGATCCTTGTGCATTCCAGATGATGATGTCGTTTGAACAGTAACCATCGATTCCATTTCCCTTTGTTTCTTTGATACTACTTGTCTGAGATCCGATCTTTAAGGTATCACCATACCTTGTTCAATCTCGTTACTGACAAGTACTGTTTCACTTGTTACCGCGATATTATATCACCGTGGCCTAGTCACATGTTGCAACATTATGGATGTAATCTCACCAAATCGGCATAACTGTATCTTACCCATCATAGGGTGAACAAATCCCGGTCTTGATTCATAGGCCTCAACCTGTACCTCTGAAATACCCAACATACACCTTTATAATCACCATTTAAGTGAGTGACGTTTGATGTAGTTAAAGCAGCCTTGGGAGACAATGATCAATATGATCTCACGGTATAAGGAGAATGAGACTATGTTTCTAACTATTGCAACTATGAACTTTGTGACTTGATTGTGTCGCAATATTTGAGGAATTTCCATCACATCATTCACCAATGATATGATCTCGTTGTCAACTAGCTCTATCACTCATGATTAGGAAACCTTAATCATCCATTGCCCAACGAACTAGTATTAATAGAGGCTACTAGAGACTTATGTTTCATATCACACCTATATCAATGTTTCCACTTGATATAGTTATAGCACAATATGAAACTATTACTAACGTGGATATACCCTACGGGTACATAATATTAGTATACCCGGTCCAGCCCAAGGAAGGCCCACGCGAGGACTTGCAGCCCGGGAAGATTTCGGGTGGCCCAAACCCGTGGCGAATTCGACTCCTTGGAGGACAAGTCTAGATTAGATAGAATTTCAAAGGGTATCAACCATAATCAGAATCTTCGATCTATCCTGCACTGGACTATCTATATAAAGGCCAGGAGGGTATGGCGAGAAGGATCTCAACACCTCATACACACACCTCCACGCCAGATTGCATCTGCGCACCCCTATAACCTTCGGTTCCACCGTAGTCAAGAACAGACAAGCAGGAGTAGGGTTTTCCCTCCGGGGCCTGAACCTGGGTAAACCTTGTATCCCCGTTTTGCTTGCACATAACTTTACCGACTTCCAAGACATCTCCATCTTCTCCAAAACCCAAGTCCATAACAATGGACATTGATGAATCGAACCCTCGTCAATTACAAACTTTATTGGGATATAACAATAATAAACCTTTTATTATTTATCTCTAGGACACATTCCCTTCAGGCACAAGGCTTATTAGGTAAACCATGTGGGACTAAACAAGAGGAAAAGAGGGGGGGAGGTGGCCGTCGGCCATGGGTCCCGCCGGCGGATGGCTGGGGCCCATGCATGTGGCCCCTCCTCCCTTTCCTCCCTTTGCCCTTTTTCCTCATGGGTCTTTTCCCCTATGGAAATTGGCCCAATAGAGATTTTGATCCTTTTATTTTATTAAATAAATATAATTAAATGATTAAATCACTATTTAATATTTAATTACATATTATTCAAATCCTGTGGATATGGAACACCTTCCATCCCACTTCGGATATCCTCCTGATCAGATTTGTAGCATGCACACGACTTGTTGACTCTTGTGTTAATAATTTGCGAAAGAAAATAAAGGTCTCAATTTGGTTGGTAAATACTCTTGCAAATTGGAGCTAGTTTTGTTTTAGAGCACATTGGAGCTACAGGCTGGTTAACCGCATGCTTGGCGAGTCGAGCCGGGTTTAATCGCGAGTGGGCCAGGCTATCAATACAAGAGGACCGAGCTTGAAGCCGGAGTTCATGGGCCAGACGGGTCCGATCCGATACCGCCTAGGGTTGGGTCTTCGCTAGACTATATATGTACATGTGGTTCTCGTAGAACACGTCTAGCTAGATCCAGGTTACGAGGGTCAAGGGAAGAAGGAAGAGAAGGAGGGGATCATGCCTGGGTTGCCGGCTTCTCGCGAGAAGGAGGAAAAGGAGGAGGAGGAGGAGGAGGATCTGGTGCTGGACTGCACGGACCTGGAGCTCGAGTACAATGCCCCGAAGGAGTCCTTCGCCGACGAGCTGGTGGTGATCGAGGAGCGCATGGCAGGAGTGGCCATGGACCTGCCCCCGTTCAAGGTGGGAGAGGACGGGAAGAAGGTGGAGCTGGTGAGCCAGGAGTTGATCCGCGCCATCATGAAGTCGCCGCCTCGTTCCAAGCCGCTCTCGGACCACAGCATCGAGGCCATCCGCCGAGACACGGGGATCACGGACGAGGAGGATCTCGAGACCATAGCTAGGTCGTTCCGCGCCTTGCAGAGTGCGGTGGACACCCAGAACGACATCATCCGGCAGTACCGCGCCCAGGGATTCGACGAGCGCGCTTTCCTATGCGGGGCTTAGGTCGTTGGCGACCAATGCCATCTTGGAGGCATCCGTCGGGTGGACCTACACCTTCTTAGTGTTGACTGTGGATTCGAATGACATGTTAGGTGCGTTTTGCCTGGTGACTGGGGGTGCCCCGTTGTCTGTCACCTCCTTGAGCCTTGTGAGCTCCTCCTGCATGCCAAATAACTGGGAGATTCTTTTGAAGTCCCTGTCACAACTGTACGATCTGGTGAAGCTTCCTGGGACGATGATAACGCCCCTGGGCCCTGGCATCTTCAGTAGCAGGTATGTGTAGTGTTGAAATGCCAGGAATCTCGCCAATGCCACACGCTCGAGGATGGCGTGGTACTATGAGGGCCAGTCGACCACTTCGAACTCCAGCCGCTCACGCCTGAAGTTTTCGGGCTTGCCGAAGATGACATCGAGACATATCTTGCCCAGGGGGTAAATGCCCTTCCCTGGGACGATGTCGTGGAAGGTCGTGTCCAATGTCTCTAGGCTGAAGAGCGGGATACGCATAGCGGCGAGTGTTCTGGCGAACATCAGGTTGATGCTGCTGCCACCGTCCATGTAGACGCGACTCATCTCAAATCCTCTGATCTAGGCCTCGAGCACCAGGACGGAGTGACCTGGGCGAGGTATCTGACGCTGATGATCCGAACAGTAGAATGTGATTCAGGACTCCGAGCCGCTAAGGTACTCATGTATGGCAGGTGGAGAGGTCACGGCCAGGTTGACTTGGCGGGTGATCTTGTTTTGCACCCTGTTGGTTTGGCGCCCCTTCTGTATCATCATGGACCCTATTGGTGGCGGATACCCATCTGTGCCGTTGTTCTGTGCCGGTGCAGCCGCAGGTTGCGAGGGTCCTCCAGGTGGTGGTGGTGCTCCGTGAGCTACGACTCCACAGGGCAGTAACCACAGGTTCACCGCCTGGCGTCGCATATGGGTGAAGCCCTCACTGAGCTTCTGGAACTCTCGACAGTCCTTGAGAATGTGGCTTGCCTTCTACTTACCATCTTGTTTGTTGATGCAGAAGTGGATGGTGCAGGGACCTGATAGCTTGTCATATGCCGAAGGCTCATCGTCGCGGTTGCGACGTTGCCACATTTGGGTGGGTCGCCCACCGTCGCGGTAGTTGCTTCTGTGGTATCCACTGTTGCGGTTTCCATCGTCGCGGTGATCAGCGTAGCCAGCCATGACCATGTCGACTTCCTCGCGATCATCGTAGACGCGCGATCTTCTTTTGCTGCGATGATCGCGTTTGCGACCGAAGTCATCTTCGTCATTCGAATGCGTTCGGTTGACAAACTCTTCTCCATCTGCCCAACAATGGGCGATGTCCATCAGGTGATCAAGGGTTTCGGGTTTGACGCGCTCGAGCTCTTCCTTGAATTTGCGGTGCTTAACGCCGTCCTTGAAGGTGTCGATTGCCCTCTCCTCGAAGATGTTTGCAGTGGAGTTCTTGATGGTAGACCAGCATAGTATGTACAAGCAGATGGACTCGTTGGTCTGCTGGGTGCAGGCCCGTAGCTCTTCGATTGAGGCCAGCCTCTTGATGGTTCCCTTGAATTTGAGGATGAAGTTGTATGCCAGTTCTTCCTAGCTTCAGATGGAGCCGGAGGGGAGGCCGCTGAGCCAGGCCCTGGCTGCGCCTGTCAGCTATAGCTGAAGGAATTGTAGGGCGGTGTTCTTGTTCCCGCCGTGGAGCTTGACGACAGATGATCGTCGAGACAGGTTTTTGGCTCCTGCACGCCATCGAACTTCAGGTTGTCCAAGGGGATCTTGAAGTTCCTCGGCAACCACGATTGCTGAACGGATCCGCTAAAGCATCGGGCTCCGCATAGTTCTTCGTCGTCCTCCTCGGACTCAGTTGAGCATGCGCGCTTAGCGTGTGATTTGTCGATCTTGCACTGTGTGAGCTCACCATGACCATCGTAGTTGCTGCTGCGGCACCGTGGGCTCCGACGACGCCGAGGCAGATCATGCTCTTCTTCCTCGGATGAGGGTGTGCGGCTCTGAGTAAACTTGACCGCGACCTTTTTCTTCGGCTCCGCAGGAGTTTCATCATGGAGCGCATATCCGACGAGTCCGAGGCCTGCGAGCGCAGACTTGTGGATCACGTTCTTCAGATCTCTCGCCGGTGGCGGATTAGACGCGAGATAGGTGGTGGCTTCCATGATTGTAGCCTGCGGCATTTTCGGCATGACATTGCCTTGCGAGTCCATCATCATGAAGGACATGTCGAGTGCCTTGGTGACCTCGCGCGTGCGGCGGGGTCCATGTGCTCCAGGTGAGAGCGGTATTTTCCACCACCATTGCCCTTCGAGGTAGAGCCGCCAGCAGAGAGCGCATCTCGCCGCATGCTCGATTCGTCGGCTTCTCGCCTGCGCCGTTCGATATAGGCTTGCAGCTTGACTTGTTGATTGTTCTCCTTGACAAGGAGGAAGTGGTAGCCCATCAACATGTCACGTGGTGTGTCGATTGGCAGAGGGTTGCCTCGTATAGCCTCGCGCACCCTTTTCCATTGGGTGCTGCTGAGATTGATCTGGACGCGGCTAGTGCCATTGGTGTTGGTGGGTCCCTGATTCCCGCTGGGATTGGGCGGTAGTTATTCGTCTCCTCCATTCTCAGCTTGGGGGTTAGGAGGGGGATTCAGTGGCAGTTCGGTTCTGTCGTTGACGGCGCACATGTAGCGCCCGCGGGGGGATCGCTGCTTCCGCAGCTTTCAGATCCGGAACCATAGGTTCCTTCATCCGAACGGGGCTCACACAGATCGGAGTTGCAGATGATGTTGTCATCCGAATTGCTTGCTAGCGACACCATGCACAGGGCGTCGATTGGTGGTACCCACGAGGCGGGTCTGATGGATGGGAATAGCACCCGCTCTGGGAGGCGAAGGGTGCCAGTCTGGCCCACCTGGAAGCAGAAGCTCCTGAATAGCATCTCGAATCCGTCGCCTATGGACTCGAAATCCTTGCGGGTTGGCCGGTGAGTGGGCGGTGAAGTCAAAGGAGACGAAGAGGGGGTGGTTCCCCGTCGCTGAGGAATCGTAGATCGCTTCGGATGGGACCGTCACGACCACATGATCAGCGTCCCCAGTTCCCACAGACGGCACCAATTGATGAGGGTTCGACTCGTCAATGCCCATTGTTATGGACTTGGATTTTGGAGAATATGGGGATGCTTGAGATCATGAGGCGGTTAACAGACATGCATCAAGGGGACACGAGGTTTACCCAGGTTCAGTCCCCTAGTGGGAAAACCCTACTCCTGCTTGTGTGTTCTTGATTAAGGCGGAACCGAAGTTTATAGGGGATGCGCAGATGCAATCTGGCGTGAGGTGTGTGTATGAGGTGTTCAGTCCTTCTCGCCATGCCCTCCTAGCCTTTATATAGGTAGGACAGGTCCCGGGGATAGGTCAAGTCGGTTACAGATTAGGGTTGAACCCTTTGAAATGCTATCTACATCTCGACTTGTTCTCCAAGGATCCAAATTTGCAGTGGGCTTGGGCCACCCGAAATATCCGCAGGCAACAAACCTTCGCCTGGGCCTTCCTTGGGACGGACCGGGTATACTAACATTATGCACCCGTAGGTTATCCATGTCAAGTACCGTTTCATTTGTTACTGCGATATTACATCACCGTGACCTAGTCACATGTTACAACATTATGGATGCAATCTCACCAAATCGGCCTAACTGTATCTTACCCGTCACAGGGTGAACAAATCTCGGTCTTGATTCATAGGCCTCAACCTATACCTCTGGAATACCCAACATACACCTTTATAATCACCATTTGAGTGAGTGACGTTTGATGTAGTTAAAGCAGCCTCGGAAGATAATGATTTATATGATCTCACGGTCTAAGGAGAAGAAGACTATGTTTCTGACTATTGCAATAATAAACTTTGTGACTTGATTGTGTCGCAATCTTTGAGGAATGTCCATCACATCATTCACCAATGATACAATCTCGTTGTCAACTAGATCTATCACTCATGATCAGGAAACCTTGATCATCCATTGTCCAACGAACTAGTATTAATAGAGGATACTAGGGACTTATGTTTCATATCACACCTATATCAATGTTTCCACTTGATACAATTATATTATAATATCAAACTATTACGAACTTTATTGAGATATGACAATAATAAACCTTTTATTATTTGTCTCTATGGCCCATTCTCTTCAGGCACAAGGCTTATTAGATAAACCATGTGGGACTAAACAAGAGACAAAGAGGGGGAGGGGAGGTGGCCGCCGACCATGCATGGCCCTCATGGCCCCCGCCGTCGGGTGGCTGGGCCCATATGGCCCCTCCTCTCTTTCCTCCCTTTGTCCTTTTCCCTTATGGGCCTTTTCCCCTATGGAAATTGGTCCAATAGAGATTTTAATCCTTTTCTTTTATTAAATAAAAATAATTAAATCACTATTTAACATTTAATTATATATTATTCAAATTTCGTGGATATGGAACACCTTCCATCCCACTTCGGACATCCTTCGGATCAGATTTGTAGCATGCACACGACTTGTTGACTCTTGTGTTAATAATGTGCGAAAGAAAAGGTCTCAATTTGGCTGGTAAATACTCTTGCAAATTGGAGCTAGTTTTGTTTTAGAGCACATTGGAGCTACTAGTTGAAATATTGTGATCCGGGGCTGGTTAACCGCATGCAGGCTGGCGGAGTCGAAGCCGGAATCGCGAGTGGGCCAGGCTATCATGGGCCAGACGGGTCCGATCCGATACCGCCTAGGGTTGGGTCTTTGCTAGACTATATATGCATGTGGTTCTCGTAGATCACGTCTAGCTAGATCCAGATTACTACAAGGGAAGAAGGAAGAAAAGGAGGGGATCATGCCTGGGTTGCCGGCTTCTTGCGAGAAGGAGGAAAAGGAGGAGGAGCTGGTGCTGGACTGCACGGACCTGGAGCTCGAATACAATGCCCCGAAGGAGTCCTTCGCCGACGAGCTGGTGGAGATCGAGGAGCGCATGGCAGGAGTGGCCATGGACCTGCCCCCGTTCAAGTTTGGTGAGGACGGGAAGAAGTTGGAGCTGGTGAGCCAGGAGCTGATCCGCGCCATCATGAAGTCGCCGCCTCGTTCCAAGCCGCTCTCGGACCACAGCATCGAGGCCATCCGTCGAGACACGGGGATCACGGACGAGGAGGATCTCGAGACCATAGCGAGGTCGTTCCGCGCCTTGCAGAGTGCGGTGGACACCCAGAACGACATCATCCGGCAGTACCGCGCCCAGGGATACGCCTACGCCTCGCTTCCCCCTCCCAATAGCCAGAGGTATCAGCCCTTATTCGCTTATTTGAATCGAATAAGTTAAGCTGCTGGTCTGCGACCGTCAAGTTACTATTTTTATGCTAGTGTGTACTCTTGTGTTATTGGCCGTGCTTCGCTTGCTGTCAAAGAGACGTGCTTCTCTTCGAGTAAAATTTGATTGCTTTTTATTTATTGGCCGTAGATACTATATTACATCTTGTTGCTTCCTGTCGTGCAGTAATTGATCATTGTCGTGCAGTAATTGATCATTGTTTGAAATAGATTGATAGCTAGCTTCTGCTCAAAGTTCTGTTAGTTTTGTACCTCATTGTTTGGACCCAATAATTATGGACCTTGAATTAATACATTCTGACACTGATTCGATATGAATCACATGATACCATTATCCCTCTATTGGGTAGAACAATCTATACCTCTTTGAGCCCACCCCTTCAATTCATTTTCTTACTATTACTTCAGATTTTTTTTTAGATAATTAGAAAAATGGCCCGACGTTAAATTAATAGCGCCAACGGCGATCGAGATACAAGAGGCTACCCAGCTTACACCACACTACACACCCACACACAACACAGGTCTACCAAAGAGATAACAACCGGAAAACGCACAGAACAGGTACAGCCATTACGAAGGCTACCCATAGCAGGAGTAGAAGCTAGATATGGCCTGCAGTGTCGGGCCGGGCTCGCCCAAAGGTCGAACAAACGAGCACGCATGCCATCAAGACCACTACATCGCAGACAGCGCCACCAGAGCTGGCCACCCCACTACCCCAGGAACCGACCAATGATGTCCGCAACCAACTAAGGCACCAAGGAAGAGACCCGCAAGAAACACCGAGGGTGCCGAGCACGAAGCAAGCTTTGCCGAAGATCCGCCACAATCCATGGAGAGCCACAAGCCGTGAACTCCAAGACGGTGCCTTCAAGAAGAGAACGACACAAGAGCGCCGCCACTGCCTGATCTGAGGATCTAAGAGTGTGTTTGGTAGCCCTGCTCCACACAGAATTTCTCACATCAGCCCAAATTTGGCTGTTTGTTAGGTCGGGACCGTGGTCTGGGAACTGCCCACCTGATACAAAAACGGCCTCTGGTCACTACCCGGTTGGGAAGCCGAAAACGAGCTTCGCTGTTGGAAGGCTAAGCTTGCCTAGAAAATTCCCTCGCGCGCCCCGCACCTGCATGACCAAAACAGAGGTCAACCGTCCCCCGCCTCATTTTCCCCCAATCATGTCGCTCTCTCTCTCTCACCCAAACGACCCTTCGTCGCCTCCTCCTGGATGCTTCCCCTGACCTCCTCTCGTGCCTCCTGCCCCCCATCCTCCTCTCGCCCCCACACCCCCCGTCCTCCTCTCACTAGTAGGAAACGGCTTAGTGGCGGCGTTTGGAAAAGGAGATTTGTGGCGTTGAACGCGCACGCCAGTGGTAGAAGAAAGTGGTGGCGTCCCCGCTAAACGCCACCATTAATTGGTCTAGTGGTGGCGTTTACAGTAAACGTCAGCACTAGAAGTCATAATAGTGGCATTTCCAGTAAGCGCCACCATTAGATACCTATTTGTGGCGTTTCTATTATTTTGAGCGCCACAATTTAGTTTTTAAAAAATAAAATAATCTGGTGCATCCAATTGAATATTCACAGCATAACAAAATATATTTGTTGGAGATATGCCCTAGAGGCAATAATAAATATAGTTATTATTATATCTTTGTGTTTATGATAAATGTTTACGTTCATGCTATAATAGTATTAACAAGGAAACATTAATACTTGTGTGATTTGTAAACTTAAATTGAAGTCCCTAGTAAAGCCTCTATATAATACTAGCTTGTTGGTTAATAAATGATTGTGGTTTCCCTATCATGAACATTGAGATGTTATTAACAACAAGATCATATCGTTAGGAGAATGATATGGTGGACATACTCCTATAGATAAGCGTAGCATAAAGATCAAGTCATTTTAATAGTTCAATTGCTATATTCTTTCTGATACATAGTAACCTAATTCCTTCGACCATGAGATCATGCATATCACCTTTACCGGATGGATGCTTTGATGACATCAAACACCACACCGTAACTGGGTGGCTATAAAGGTGGCATTGAGTGTTCAGAAAGTATTGGTTGAGACACATGGATCAAGAGTGGAATTTGTCCATCCATATGACGGATAGATATACTCTGGGCCCTCTCGGTGAAATGTCATCCAATTAGCTTGCAAGCATGTGACTGGCTCACAAGGGATCACATATCACGGGAACGAGAAAAGAGTACTTATCGGTAACGAGGTTGAACTAGGTATGCAGAGATACCGACGATCATAACCTCCGATAAGTAAACTATCGTGAGACAAAGGGAAATTGGTATCGTATGTAAGTGGTTCATTCGATCGCAAAGTAATCATAGAAATATGTGGGAACCATATGAATTTCCAAATTCCTCTATTGGTTATTGTTCGGAGAAGTGTCTCGATCATGTCCGCATAATTCACGAACCGTAGGGAGACACACTTAAGGATTCGACGTTGTTTGAGTAGTTATGGAATGATGAGAAAGAGACCGAATGTTGTTCGGAGTCTCGGATGGGATCCGGGATATCATGAGGAGATCCGGAATGGTTCGGAGAATAAGATTCATATAAGGAAAGTCCTGTTTCGGAGTTGGAGAATGGTTCCGGTATTTTCATCAGGAATGTTCTAGAAGGTTCCGGAATGTCCGGCACTCCGAAGGGGAAGGGTACATGAATGTGTTATATCAAGTTGGTATGATTGCATCATGTACTAGGTGTCATCGCTGAACAAAATAAAGGGTTTAATCAAATCCTAGTTTGAAAAAGTCAAACGCCAATTTGAAAGTCAAATGGCTATTTTGGGAAGTGGAGAGGGAGGTGGAAACCGAGTTGGGGGAGGAGTTCCTCGCCTCCACCGCTGGCCCACCTTGAAGCCGAGTTGGGGAGGGACTCCCCTCCCCTTGGCCACGCCTCCCACCTATAAAGGGAGGGGCAGGGCTGCCCCTCCTAGCACACAAGTTCCCTACCTCTAAACCCTAACCCTAGCCGGTGCCGCCCACCATAGCCGCCGCCGGCCTAGGGCATCTCGCCGCCGCCGCCTAGGTCAAACCCTAGCCGCCGGCCTAGCCCCCTCCTTGGTGTGTCTAAACCCTAGACCACCGAGGGCTCTCTCATAGTCCACCATACTCGCTCCGGCTTAAGGCGAAGCCCTGCGAGATCTCCCCTCTACTTCCGGTACCACGCCGTTGCCTTAGGAATCGCGAGGAGAGTGCTACAACCTCCGCTGCCTCTTTGGAACAAGGGAGAGGAAGGTCTTCGTCAGTCGAGCGTGTGACCGATTGCGGAGCGCTGCGGAGCATGGCGCGGAAGGATCGTCTACGCGATCTTGAGATCGGGAAGAGTACGACTACATCACCCACGAGAATCCGCTCTCGTTAAACACTTTGGAATCTTCGAGGGTGAGTTATTCCATCGACTCGTTGCTACAATCTAGTAGATAGATCTTGGCTTGTTTGTTTGTATGCGATAGAAATTTTTTGTTTTCCATGCTACGAAACCCTACAGTGGTATCAGAGCCAGGTCTATATGTAGATCTGTTGCACAAGTAGAACACAATGGTCATTATGGGCGTTGATGCTTTTATTGTTGATTGCTTCTTGTGTACTTTGCATCTTGCGGGATGTTGGGATGAAGCGGCCCGGGCTAACCTTACATGACATCGTTCATGAGACTTGCTCCACGCTTGACATGCAACTTGTATTGCATAAGTGGCTTTGTGGGTGCCTGTTTCTCCTAGCATAGTTAAGATCCAATTTACAACGGGTGATTAACAATACTAGTATCAATGTTGTGGTTCATGTTCGTAAGTTAGATCGACACTTATTGAAATCCCCAAACCACGTAAAACATGCAAAGAAAGTAGAGGCGTCTAACTTTGTTTTGCAGGGGTGTGCCGTGATGTGATATGGCCATGATTGTGATTATATTTGATGTATGCAATGTTCCTTATTGTAAGTTGGCAACCGGCAGGAGCCATATGGTTGTCTTTAATTTATGTTAAGACCCGCGTGTCTATTCAAAGTAGTTGTAATAGTTGAAGCCGGTGGACGACAACCATGGAGAAGCGTCATTGACCTTGATGCAATGCCGGTGATGATGGAGATCATGTTCGTGCTTGAAGATGGAGATCGGAAGCACAAAGAAGAAAGGCCATATCATATCACATATTATGAATTGCATGTGATGTTCATCCTTTATGCATCTTGTATTGCTTAGTTAACGACGGTAGCATTATAAGATGATCCCTCATGCACATAAATTTCAAATCATAAAGTGTTCACCCTTAGTTACCACCGTTGCTAAAGCTTGTTGTTTCGAAGCACCACGTGATGATCGGGTGTGTTAGATTCCACAAGTGTATACAACGTGAGCAAGCCAGATTTCCTCATGCGGAAGCTAAGGTTTGATCTTGACGAGCCTAGCATGTACAGACATGGTCTCGGAGCACGGATCACCGAAAGGTAAAGCATGAATCATATAGAAGATATGATGAACATGTCGATTGTTCGCCATTGAAACTATATCAACTCTCGTGATGATCGGTGTTGATGTGGTGGATTTGGTTCGTGTGATCACTAAAACAATGTGAGGGATATTGTTTTGAGTGGGAGTTCACCTAGATTAATTTAACTATTAATTAGAACTCAATTTGTCATAAACTTAGTCTAAACTATTGCAAATATGTTGTAGATCAATGGCGGCCCCTACCATCAATTTTAATGCGTTCCTAGAGAAAGAAAAGTTGAAAAACAATGGAAGCAACTTCGCGGATTGGTTCCGCAATTTGAGGATTGTCCTCACAGCTGGTAATTTGACCTATGTCTTTGGATGCACATTGGGTGACCGCTGCGGTGATGTCTTGCCATTTAAGTAAAGAATGTTTACCTCGCTCGGAAGACTCAGTACTCCACAGTTCAGTGTGCTATCTTGTATGGTTTAGAATCGGAGCTTCAGAAAAGGTTTGAGAATTCAGACCCACATGATATTGTCCGTGATCTCAAATTGATCTTTGAGACTCACACGGCAATTGAGAGCTATGAGGCTTCTGAAAAGTTCTTTAACTGCAAGATGGAAGAGGGCAGCTCCGTCAGTGAGCATGTGCTTAAGATGTCTGGGCACGCAAACAAACTTCAAAGCTTGGGTATAGTGATTCCTAATGCTTTGGGGATTTACCGTGTCCTCCAATCACTACCACCAAGTTACAAGGACTTTGTGATGAACTACAATATGCAAAACATGAACAAGCAGTTGTCAGAACTCTTTGCTATGTTGAAATCTGCAGAAGTGGAGATCAAGAAATAGCACCAAGTGTTGATGGTCAATAAGACCACCAAATTCAAGAAAGGCAAGTCTAAGCAAAAGGGACACTTCAAGAAGGGTGGTAAGAAAGTTACCGCGCCGACAAAGAAGACCAGGGCTGGACCTAAGCCTGATACTGAGTGCTTTTACTGCAAGGGAGAAGGTCACTGGAAGCGGAATTGCCCAAAGTACTTGGCGGATTTGAAGAACGGCAACATCAAGAAGAAAGGTATATCCGATATACATGTTATTGATGTGTATCTCACTAGTACTCGTAGTAGTGCCTGGGTATTTGATACTGGTTCGGTTGCTCATATTTGTAACTCGAAACAGGTGCTGCAGAATAAACGGAAGCTAGCGAAGAACGAGGTGACGATGCGCGTGGGAAACGGATCAAAGGTTGATGTGATCACGGTCGGCACGCTACCCCTTCATCTACCATCGGGATTAGTTTTATACTTAAATAATTGTTATTTGGTGCCTGCGTTAAGCATGAACATTATATCGGGATCTTGTTTATTGCGAGACGGTTACTTGTTTAAGTCCGAGAATAATGGTTGTTCGATTTATATGAGTAATATGTTTTATGCACATGCACCTTTGATGGATGGTCTATTCTTATTGAATCTCGATAGTGGAAATACACATATTAATAACATTGAGGCTAAACGTTTGAAATCGAGCGATAACTCGACCTATATGTGGCAATCGTCTTGGTCACATTGGAGTGAAGCGTATGAAGAAACTCCATTCCGATGGACTTCTTGAATCACTTGATTTCGAATCACTTGATAGATGCGAAGCATGTCTGATGGGTAAAATGACTAAGACTCCATTTTCTGGTATGATGGAGCGAGCTACAGACTTATTGGAAATCATACATACCGATGTGTGTGGTCCAATGAGTGTAGCATCGCACGGTGGTTATCGTTATGTTCTTACCTTCACGGATGACTTAAGTAGATATGGGTATATCTATTTCATGAAACATAAGTCCGAAACTTTCGAGAAGTTTAAGGAATTTCAAAGTGAGGTAGAGAATCAACGTAACAAGAAGATTAAATTTCTACGTTCTGATTGTGGAGGTGAATATCTAAGTTACGAGTTTGGCGAGCATTTGAAGAAATGCGGAATACTTTCACAATTGACACCGCCGGGAACACCACTGCGTAATGGTGTGTCTGAACGTCGTAATCGAACTCTCTTAGATATGGTTCGTTCTATGATGTCACTTACAGATTTACCGCTATCATTTTGGGGTTATGCATTAGAAACAGCCGCATTCACTTTAAATAGGGCACCATCTAAATCCGTTGAAACGACACCGTATGAATTATGGTTTGGGAAGAAACCTAGATTGCCGTTCCTTAAAGTTTGGGGATGCGAAGCCTATGTAAATAAGTTATAGCCGGACAAGCTTGAACCCAAAGCGGAAAAATGCATCTTCATAGGATACCCGAAGGAAACTATTGGGTATACCTTCTATCATAGATCCGAGGGAAAATCTTCGTTTCCAAGAATGGATCCTTTCTAGAGAAGGAATTTCTCTCGAAAGAAGTGACTGTAAGGAAATTAGAACTCGACGAGGTTGTCGAACCTTCTCTCGAAATTGTGAGTAGCGCAGCACCGGAAGAAGTTCCTGTGGTGCCTGCACCAATAAGAGAGGAAGCTAATGATGATGATCATGAAACTTTGGTTGTAGTTGCTACAGAGCCTCGCAGGTCAACGAGAACTCGTACCACTCCTGATTGGTATGATCCCGTTATGAATGTCATGTTGGTGGACAACACCGATGACCCTGCGACATATGAGAAAGCGATGATGAGCCCAGATTCCAACAAATGGCAAGAAGCCATGAAATCCGAGATTGGATCCATGTACGAAAACCAAGTATGGACTTTGGTGGACTTACCGGATGGCCGGAAGGCTGTAGAACAAATGGATTTTCAAGAAGAAAACAGATGCTGATGGTAATGTTACTGTCTATAAAGCTCGACTTGTCGCAAAGGGGTTTCGACAAATTCAAGGAGTTGACTACGATGAGACTTTCTCACCTGTAGCGAAGCTAAAGTCTGTGAGGATTATTTTAGCAATCGCTGCATATTATGATTATGAGATATGGCAGATGGATGTCAAAACAGCATTCCTCAATGGAGACATTGATGAAGAGTTGTATATGATGCAACCCAAAGGTTTTGTCGATCCTAAAGATGCTAACAAGGTATGCAAACTTCAACGGTCCATCTATGGATTGAAGCAAGCATCCCGAAGTTGGAATCAACGTTTTGATAAGGTGATCAAAAGTTTTGGTTTTATACAAACTTATGGAGAAGCTTGTATTTACAAGAAAGTGGGTGGGAGCTCAGAGCATTCTTAATACTATATGTAGATGACATATTGTTGATTGGGAATGATGTAGACCTTCTTAATAGTGTCAAGGAATATTTGAATAATAGTCTTTCAATGAAGGATCTTGGCGAAGCAGCTTACATATTGGGCATAAAGATTTATAGAGATAGATCGAGACGCCTAATATCATTGTCACAAAGTACATATTTGGACAAAGTTCTAAAGAGGTTTGGAATGGAAGATAGCAAGAAAGGGTTCTTGCCCATGTTGCCCAATACGACCTTGAGTAAAACTCAAAGTCCGACATCGCGTAAGATAGAGAAAGGATGAGTAAGACTCCTATGCCTCAGCCATAGGATCTCTAATGTATGCCATGCTATGTACTAGACCCGACATTGCATATGCCGTTAGTTTAACTAGCAGATATCAAAGTGATCGAGTGGATCATTGGACGTGATCAAAAACATCCTTAAGTACTTGAGAAGAACTAAGGATATGGTTCTTTCTTATGGAGGTGATGAACAACTCGTTGTTAATGGTTACACCGATGCTAGTTGGAACACCGATCCGGATGATTCTAAATCACAATCTGGATACGTATTTACTTTGAATGGTGCAGTAGTTAGCTGGAGGAGTGCAAAGCAAAGCGTTGTGGCGAGATCTTCAACTGAATCGGAATACATGGCTGCTTAGGAGGCTTCACAAGAAGCGATATGGATGAAAGAGTTCATTACAGAGCTGGGTGTGGTTCCTAGTGCGCTGGACCCAATGTCTATCTACTGTGATAACATGGGCGCCATAGCCAATGCGCAAGAACCAAGGTCACACAAGAAGCTGAAGCACATCAAGCTACGTTTTCACGCTATTCGAGAACATGTCCAAGATGGGGACATAAAGATTTGCAAAGTACACACAGATCTGAATGTGGCGGATCCGTTGACTAAACCTCTCCCGAGGGAAAAACATGACCAGCACCAAACTGCCATGGGTGTTCGGTATATTACCATGTAATCTAGATTAGATGACTCTAGTGCAAGTGGGAGACTGTTGGAGATATGCCCTAGAGGCAATAATAAATATAGTTATTATTATATCTTTGTGTTTATGATAAATTTTTACATTCATGCTATAATAGTATTAACAAGGAAACATTAATACTTGTGTGATTTGTAAACTTAAATTGAAGTCCCTAGTAAAGCCTCTATATAATACTAGCTTGTTGGTTAATAAATGATTGTGGTTTCCCTATCATGAACATTGAGATGTTATTAACAACAAGATCATATCGTTAGGAGAATGATATGGTGGACATACTCCTATAGATAAGCGTAGCATAAAGATCAAGTCATTTTAATAGTTCAATTGCTATATTCTTTCTGATACATAGTAACCTAATTCCTTCGACCATGAGATCATGCATATCACCTTTACCGGATGGATGCTTTGATGACATCAAACACCACACCATAACTGGGTGGCTATAAAGGTGGCATTGAGTGTTCAGAAAGTATTGGTTGAGACGCATGGATCAAGAGTGGAATTTGTCCATCCATATGACGGATAGATATACTCTGGGCCCTCTCGGTGAAATGTCATCCAATTAGCTTGCAAGCATGTGAATGGCTCATAAGGGATCACATATCACGGGAACGAGAAAATAGTACTTATCGGTAACGAGGTTGAACTAGGTATGCAGAGATACCGACGATCATAACCTCGGATAAGTAAACTATCGTGAGACAAAGGGAAATTGGTATCGTATGTAAGTGGTTCATTCGATCGCAAAGTAATCATAGAAATATGTGGGAACCATATGAATTTCCAGATTCCTCTATTGGTTATTGTTCGGAGAAGTGTCTCGATCATGTCCGCATAATTCACGAACCGTAGGGAGACACACTTAAGGATTCGACGTTGTTTGAGTAGTTATGGAATGATGAGAAAGAGACCGAATGTTGTTCGGAGTCTCGGATGGGATCCGGGATATCACGAGGAGATCCGGAATGGTCCGGAGAATAAGATTCATATAAGGAAAGTCCTGTTTCGGAGTTGGAGAATGGTTCCGGTGTTTTCATCAGGAATGTTCTAGAAGGTTCCGGAATGTCCGGCACTCCGAAGGGGAAGGGTACATGAATGTGTTATATCAAGTTGGTATGATTGCATCATGTACTAGGTGTCATCGCTGAACAAAATAAAGGGTTTAATCAAATCCTAGTTTGAAAAAGTCAAACGCCAATTTGAAAGTCAAACCGCTATTTTGGGAAGTGGAGAGGGAGGTGGAAACTGAGTTGGGGGAGGAGTTCCTCCCCTCCACCGCCGGCCCACCTTGAAGCCGAGTTGGGGAGGGACTCCCCACCCCTTGGCCGTGCCTCCCACCTATAAAGGGAGGGGCAGGGCTGCCCCTCCTAGCACACAAGTTCCCTACCTCTAAACCCTAACCCTAGCCGCTGCCGCCCTCCATAGCCGCCGCCGGCCTAGGGCATCTCGCCGCCGCCGCCTAGGTCAAACCCTAGCCGCCGGCCTAGCCCCCTCCTTGGTGTGTCTAAACCCTAGATCACCGAGGGCTCTCTCATAGTCCACCATACTCGCTCCGGCTTAAGGCGAAGCCCTGCGAGATCTCCCCTCTACTTCCGGTACCACGCCGTTGTGCTGCCGGAATCGCGAGGAGAGTGCTACAACCTCCACTGCCTGCTGGAAGAAGGGAGAGGAAGGTCTTCGTCGAGTACCGAACGTGTGACCGACTGCGGGAGCGGTGCCGGAACGCAGCGTCGGAAGGATCGTCTACGCGATCTTGAGATAAGGAAGAGTACGACTACATCACCCACGAGAATTCGCTCTCGTTAAACACTTTGGAATCTTCGAGGGTGAGTTATTCCATAGACTCGTTGCTACAATCTAGTAGATAGATCTTGGCTTGTTTGTTGTATGCGATAGAAAATTTTTGTTTTCCATGCTACGAAACCCTACAATATTCACAGCAGAACAGGATATATTCACAGCATAACAGGATATATTCATACAGTCAACTACATACAGTAGCACATTATTACAGTCACTAACTACTAGTCCCCAAAAGGATTATCACCAACAATGTCTGTGCCATACCTAATGGCAGTAGCAAGAATCTCGTCATATGAAGAAGCGTCAGAGTCTGTCGATGATTCAGGGCATAGGTAGTTGAAGTAGCTCATGTGATCTTCATAGAGATGGAAGACCAACTTCTCTCGAGCATCCATCTTATAGGCATCGACCATCTCAGTCCACCTCAGACCACCGAAACAGGTGCGGTTAGCCTCGTTCATGACTTAGACCGTGTAGGTCTATGTAGGTTGCTTTAGAGGCAGTAGATCAACCTAAAACTGTCCCTGCTGCCACAACGGTCAATCAAAATGGTCCAGAAACTCATGTCTAAACTTGCAGGGTATGTTCTACATATAGAATCATAAGAAAACAACAATTAGCACGTAATTCAGTTGCAGGGTATATATAGTTTGATTGCTTGTGAATGGACACAACATAATAACTTCGCAGTCAAAAGGGAGCACTATGACAACCTTCTTGTTGTTGCACCCTTCGTAACCACAATACTCACACACATCATCATTCATTATACCTATATATGATCGTGCAAACTTAGTTATATAGACCATTTTAGCATCATAAGTAGCACAATATGTCAACATAACATATAAGTAGTACGATAGGTAGCATAACACTCACGTGAAAACATCCTAAACTCAAATAGACCCAGTGTCAGTGGCGTCGTCGTCACGCAAGTTGGCCCAGAAAGAGGACGTCAGGCTGTCAGAGTCATCTTGCTGAGTGCCAGAGGGGCTGGGCTGACACTGCTGCTGCGTGCCGGAGGGACCAGCCTCGTCTTGCTCGTGCTGCTGCTGCAACAAAAAAAATATAGTACAAAATTCATACCTGGCTGCTCCGACGGGGCTTCTTGATATACTTCAAAATTCAGGTTGTAGCCTGAAAGCAATAAAATTATTTGATGGATTGTCTAGGAAGGAGAAGGTATTGCTTCCAGTCGCTGGACAAGGTTCTAAGAAGGCACATAAAACCAACGCCCAACCTCTATGGCCGCATGGCAACCTCCTGATTAAACTCTTACATTATTATTTACATCCTGTCAAATTAAATTCATTAAACTAGTTTGGTTTTAAAATGTTTGTTTTTCTAATTGCCGGATATTATATGTGGGATTCCTTTTATGGTGTTATTTGTCATGCGCAATGGCGAGGCGAATGGGGGAAATGAGTTTGTTGAGCTAGAGTATATGAATATCATGGTAATCACTTCCAACACACCCTATGACGTGTGCGACCGCTCGAACCCATTTTTTGACAGCCGGGTGGTGGGTGACACCTAAGTTTGGTCTGAAGGACTATGCAAAACCAAACACAAATAATAGTACCCCACTTGATAGGAAATTTTTCAAGAGCTTCCTAGAGGTAAGAACTAGAATGAAGGTTGCTTGCTTGTTTATTATTGGTGTCACATCTAGCAATTCACAATGTTGAGCTAATTTACCGCATTTTTAATAACAATACAACATTCAGCACATCTATTCTTTAAAACGATATTCATCCAATATTTTTGCATTGACCATTGTCTAATTAAATTTCACACGGTATATGAAGAATCATATCTCGGTTTAACTAGCTGTCTATAACTGGAATGTTTTCTTCAAGCCCTAAATCTGACTAAACAAGCTGGTTGTTTCAACATCAGTACACAGTTCCCATATTATAGAGAAGTTCTTTATAAGCCAGATTCCGTGACCTTGAGCAGGGCAAAGCCATTATTTTTTGACATGGACATGATCCTAGAGATTTTGTTTCCCTTTTATATATCTTAAAGGCACCAAGAGAAGTGATAGATCTGAAGGTGAGAAAACAAACCTTGACTAAAAATCTGTTGAAGGTAAAAACCTTGACTGAAAACCTCAAACAACCAAGTTTCTAACAGAAGTTACATTACTAACATATTCTAGGGGGTTTTGTCAATGGCAAATGCTGACGAATATCGCGAGCTTTGATATGATGGGTCGTGCAGGATTTGAGGCAATCCATGCATATTAGAGCTGATTGGCCAAGTGATAAGAAAAGGAAGAAGTGACCTGATATTATACATAGGTAAGCACTACATTGAATGATTACATAAAACTCTTCGCTACAACGACAGAACTACATGTACAAGCTTTATCCATCCATTTATATTTCCCATGGTGGTGGATTTTTGCAAGATGCGAATACAGCAGCTACGGGCTAGTGCATAGTCTAAATAGAATAGTATTTTTTTTTCCGCACTGGTGGAAACAACCCCATGTGTCCCGGTTGGTAAGCGGCATTAGTCCCGGTTGCCCAACCGGGACGGGGCAATCGGGACTAAAGCCCGAACCTTTAGTCCCGGTTGCCCCACCAACCGGGACAAAAGATCATACACATGGCAGCTGCACCGTGCGAGGAGGGGGGGGCTTTAGTCCCGGTTCGTAATACGAACCGGGACTAATAACCTTCTGCCGCAGAGATTTGGCATTTCTCGCCGGCGAGAATTCATTTTGCACATTTTGTTGCCGCGCAGCATTTTCGCCACTTTTTGTGCCGCGCAGAGAATTCATTTAGGTTGTTTTATTGTTTATTTAGTGTTTTGCACTTATCAATGAAGGAACCTTATATTACACAAGATCATCATGACAATATTACATTCAATACACGGATCGAGTTCATGCACTACATACAAAAGTATTCCCCTTGTCTATACACGGACCGAGTTGCTATTTTTACAATCCCCATTGTCTATATACAGCAGAATAGTACTCCCCTTTCGGGTCTAGGACTTCTGCATCCAAGAATCCCGCCAATTCCTCCTGAATTGCTCGTACGCGATCCTTTGGCAGAAGACCGTCCCGTAGACGTTCGATCTAATTTAAAAAAGGAGTCAGTCTATATGAATGAAACTAAACACAATTTGTTTGAAAATAAAACTATAGAAATTGTTTACATACGTGGAGTTGCTCTAAATTTCTGCCCTTCTCATCGCACGTCTGCCGGATGAACTCGCAAACATAGTATCCATAGAGATTGTTACCTGGTCCCTGTGTCAGGCACTTCACAAGAACATAGTTCAGTCAAAATAATAATCAAGCATGATAATAACTGTATCAAAACTAGAATCAAAGATATGCGCGGATATAGCTAGTGGTGCTTACATTTAGTGGTTGAAATGTAAGCTCCTCTTTCCAAACACCCCTAGCCTTGTTGGTGAACCGTTTCCAAGCGCCCGGCGTAGAAAACGAATAAAATAAGTTCTTAAGTACTTGATATCATAAAATTCACGAACATTGCCGATATAGTGTCGTAATGATTAGAATTACCGCTGGAGAAGTATCTGCATGTCCTTCCACGTCTCAAGGGGTTTATGTTTCGAGTCCATGACTAGTACACGCCCTTTGTCAAGTTGAATGATTAACAGAATATAGTGGAAGCTGCGAATGCATAACTAATCAATTATATACTTAACATCGAGTTAGCGAAATAGAAAGTGTATACAAGACAATAACACTCACTGGAAGTTGTAAGGAAAAAGTATTTCCCTTTTGGTTTCTTGAAACCTTAACGCGTACTATATTATCCTCCGTATCCGGGGCTTATTTTGAGATTAGCTTCATGAACCCAATATGGGTCAATGAAGCCAATATCATAGATTTGTCCTCTGCTGCATTCGAGAATCTTCATTCTGCATATTACAATATGATTATATACATGCAATAAACAAAGTGAGATAGCTGGAGACTAAGTTAATTACAGAATTAGTACTTACAGACAATAGGCACTGATGAGCGATTTGTCCAAGGCGTCTTGATTGAATAATTGAAATAGCTCATTAAATTCAATGGATATCATGTCATCACTTTCTTTCCCATGATGCTTTTTTGTAACCCTCAGCACTATCCAGTTAGCCCCGGCCCTTGTGGCGTGCATGTACCAGTTATGCAATCTTCGCATTTTTGTTGAAAGATTATTTACCTCCTCAGGTTTGACGAGAGGTTTGCCGTACTGGTATTTGTATGCTACTTCACTCACGGGGAAGAACTCTAACTGGGATAAGTACTGGGCAATACTCATACCTTGAGCAGCAGCTTCAGACAGTGCAACTACCTCCGGATCATACCGCTTCGCCCCATATTTGCTCGACCCACATTGGTTTGAGAAATCACCTTGAGAGGGCGCAAGTCTGTTTTGCTTGTTCTCCGAGCTGGGCAACAGATTTCCGCTTGCATCGATCGCTCTTGAGGCTTTTGTGCTGCATGTGACTTGAGAATAGAACGCTCATAGTCCGATGACAGCTTTGGCTCGGGTTGATGAAGAGTCTTTAGCATTTTCAACACTTTGGCTTTTTCTTCTTTGGTCTTTGGGAACTCTGGCTCTTCGGCCGCCTCGGCTTAGCGAAAACGCTGTCGTTTCGCATCAACGATCGCGATCTCCTCTTCAAGATACCATAAGCTCTCTTGGGAGGAACCGTTGGTACTTTTGGAAGAGGCTCTTGTTTACGTTTGGCGATCGCCACGATGACAATGCGCTTCGCGCTTTTATCCCGAGGCGCGGCGATGGCTCCTTGGCGATGGCTGCCGGAGATTGGTGAGGCGACGGAGCGGGTGAGCGGCGAAGACGGCTGCCGCGGCGGAGAGCGGGTGAGGCGGCGAAGATGGCCTTGGCGTGTGATTTGAAGCACGATACAATCCTTGACCATAGAATGGTGGCGTTTTGCGTCACCCAGCGATCACATCCCCTTCACCGGCAGGGTAGTGAAGATCCAAAACCTCAAAGGTGGGCATGATTTCATCCACGCCGACAACAGTAAGCCCTCTGCAACCGACGATTGTGGTAAGTTGGTGTGGGTCCAATTGGTAAGGCATAGCCGACCGCCACCTTCATTGATATGTTCACAACTTTGACATGTAGCTCGCGATGTGTCATCTACGTGATATCATCCACTGGGTAGCCAACAGGAGCCATCGTCGGTGCATCATCGGCATCTCCATTGTCATCACCGGGACCTCGGTGGAAGCCACATCGCTTTTTCGATTATTCGATAGGCGGTAGCATCGAATGCGGTGTCTGCTTGAGATGGCGCCGGTAGTACTTTGCTCTTTAAGTGAGTTAATTTCATCTTGTTGTTGCTTTAATCGTTCTTCAATTAAACGCATTCGCTCTTCGACTTTCTTCAACCGCCGCCTGTCCTTACTCCTCGACGGCTTCTATCGGATATTTCTTCCTCTCTTGAAACCCAGTCCTCCATGATTGGGAGCCTATTGTGCCTCGTGTTCGTCCATCATGTTCCTTATTTCCAAGGGCGAGTGTGAGCTCATCATTCTCTCTATCGGGAATGAAGTCCCCATCTTTAACAGCCTTCTTCGCTTTTCTCATCCTCTCGATTGGCAAGGGTCTTCTTTATGTCGTATGGTATATATACACCTCCTTCCGAGTCCAACGTGCCCCCATGCCCGTAAAACCAATTCCTTGCACGTTCTACCCAATCATCTGCGGGGTGATATTTTTATCACGCAGTTCTGCTCAAGTTTCTCCCACTTAGGAATGCCAGCCCAGAGCCACCTTGCCCCATAGTATGGTGATACTTCTTGTTAGCGACATTCAGCTTATTCTTTGCGACATTTCCTTAGCTTTTGCGATGTCTTGTATTCCACAAACTCAGCCGAATGGTTTTATCTTCCTAAACCGAGTCTTCTTGAAATCGGGGTTCTTCTCTTTCACGACATAGTCAAGGTGCAATCTTTTCTTCCAGTTGGTGAAACACTGGGCCATCTTCTTCAAAGCCCACTCCCTGACCTTAGCCTCCATGGCTCTCCCATGTTGTAAGGCGTCCTCAACTGGATCCTCCGCATTTGGATCCAGCTCTATCTTCGGTAGTTTGAAATTAACCATGAGCCTCTTCCACAGTAAATCTTTGGCGTGGTTAGGGACAAATAAACATGTTCCCTCTTCATCCGCATTAGCAGGCCTATTCCAATTTCTAATGGTGATCAGGATTAAGTCCCTAACGATTACTCTGCATTGTGCCACAAATTTGTTTGCGACAACTCGGAGCGGTCGGTCTGCCGTCTGCGACATCTTCGATCTGAACCTCTCATGGTCTTCCAACTTTTGGTTGGGCCTCGTCGCTCATTTCAAGAGATTCCTTGATCCGGAGGGCTAAAAGAAGAAAGATCGTTACTATTTCTATATAGATAGCAGATGATTAATTAATGAATTGATTTATATTACATGCACCTCGCCGGAATGATGTCTTCTCGGTTACACAAGGCATCGCCTTCTCCTCATGAGGAAGGCAACACCTTCAACCTCAAACAAGTTGTCTACTCCGGTAAAGAGGATCACACTTACGGAGTTGTTCGAACGTTGATACGTCTAAATTATCTTCCCACGGATCACACCTTGGATCAACTCTTCCTTTTCTTCGTCTCGGCGTGTGGATCCATATTTTACGCATATAGGTGGAAAAGCGAATAAGTCAAAGCGGCTAAAGGAGAAAGTTAAGGAGAAACCACGATATATACATACACAATAATAAAAATGAAGAGAAACCCTAAACCTAGCTACAAAAAGGAAACCGTGTAGTAGATAGGTAACTCTAGCTAAAATCAGCGGTTATCAATATTAGGAGTTCCGAGGGTGTAACCTAGTTCGGAGAAACCTCCGATGCATATGAGAGGGAACCCACATGCACCTAAGGGTATTAATGATTCCTTATCAAACCACAGTGATCGGCAATGTGAATCGGTGCAGGGCTACCCACATTGACCACGGTGGGCGAAGACCAATAATACCAAACTAATTAATAAACCTAATAATACCTAACTAATAATAAACCTAATAATCGAAACACCGAAAAGAAAGGAAACAATCAACACATGGCATCGATGCAATGCTCAAGCAAGTATGATGATATGACAAGTTAATTTGCATTGGAATGTAACCCTAAGACATGCTCGACGATTTAATCGGGGTTCCGACGGTGAAAACCCTAACTCGGGGAAACTCCGGAACATATGAGAGGGGTGCATTTGTTCTTATAATTATACTTGTCATTTAAATTGTTGAACAATGCATGATTATAGGTTAAATAGATAGGTTTCATTTTTCTGAACAATTTGATATATTATTTGTAATTTTCTGACTTATAAATAAAAAGATATTGAATTTACAAGTTTATATCAATTTCTGCAATTATTAAATCATTTAAAATTGAATTCTTGTAGGCCACGTCGCCAAGCCACCGTGGGCCCGTCAGTGAACCACTACCACCGTGGGCCGCCGTGAGCCCGTACCACCGTGGGACGTCGGTGGACTAATGCTCGAGGGTGGCGAGCGGATGGCCCTTTTCCTCTAGTGTTGGTATTTATCATTGTAACACGTAATGCAAATTAACACGGACATCACGGGTCTGGCACCAAGGCTCACCCTAAATCTAGTATATACATAATATGGCTTGGCTATTGGATTTTTTGCGAAATAGTCCAAGCCCATTTATTATATGACAATAAATTTCTGAAATCCTAGAGACACATTTGGCTAATTAATGCAAGGCAAGCTGGAACAAAAGTTTTGTCACATCCTAAATTTTAGATTTAGTTTTGCATGTCATTCATAAGCATTGCATTATGTTCGTGAAAGTTTGAGTTGCAAAACACTATTTTGAAGCCCTATTTTTGAATCACCAAATGCACCTACAAATGACTATGCAAGGATTTATAAATCCACTACTTGCAAAATAGTAAAAAGATTGCAATTATGATCCTATGTTGATCCTCGATTTTTAGAAAAATTTGAAGACTAAAATCACTCCATTTGGAGTTATAAATAAAAGATACAAAAGAGTTACTAAAACAGAAGAATAAATGAAACAACAAAAAAATAACTAGACTAATCTACAGGCCAGCCCACCTTAGCCTTCTGCGCGCACCCTCATGGCAAGCCTTGCGGCAAGCGGCAGGCGGCCCAGCAAGCGCAAGGCGGCAGCGCAGCCCGCCCAGCTAGCTGCGGCGGCATGGCAGCGGCGCCAAAGGCAGCGGCGATGGAGAAGCGGCGCCAGCACCACCAGCGGCGCCCAAGAAGCCACCACCGAGGAGGGAGGGCAGAGAGGGGCAGGAGGCGCCGTACAGCCGGTGGGAAAAGCGCGGTCGTCGGAGGCGAAGCGGGCGGCGGCGGGCGGAGGAAGGAAGGCAGGCGGGCGATGCGTCAGCCAAGGAAGAGACGCGGTGGCGGCGGGAGGAGGCGTTGGCAGCCGCTTCTGAGGGAGCGGCAGTGGCAAGCAACTGGCGTCGTCGTCGGCGATAAGCGGCGAGAGTGGGGAAGGAAGAAGAAGAGGAGGCACACGCCCTTATAACTAGGGCCTTTAGTCGGTTCGTGGCTCCAAGGACTAAAGTGCATACGTCGGTTGGAGCCACCAACCGGGACCTATAGTCCAAATTTTCAGATTGAAGGGCATGAAGCTCTTCGTCGGTTGGTGGCTCCAACCGGGACGTATTCCCCTGTTTTCAAATTTTTTCAGTTATTTTCTCTCTGTTCCCGCCTTATTTTTTATTTTGGGGTTTAAATTTGTAATGTTTTTTAAATGATAATTACTTTGGAATTTAGAAAAACTTTAAACATAAAAAGTGTTTGGATTTGAATAACTAATTCGAAACCATTTTATGTTTTGAAAAATAATTAATGTAACCATTTAAACAACGAACCATTTAAAATTAATAATGAAATAACTTATATTTTTTAAATATTAATTTGGAATTTAGAAAAACTTTAAACATAAGAAGTGTATGGATTTGAATAAATAATCCAAAACCAATTTCTATTTTTAAAAAATAATTAATGTAACCATTTAAAATTAATTAACTTATATTTTTGAATATTAATTTGGAATTTAGAAAAACTTTAAACATAAAAGTGTTTGGATTTGAATAAACAATTCAAAACCATTTTCTGTTTTAAAAACAATTAATGTAACCATTTAAAATATGAACCATTTACAATTAAAAATGAATTAACTTATATTTTTTGATATCAATTTGGAATTTAGAAAAACTTTAAACATAAGAAGTGTATGGATTTGAATAAATAATTCAAAAACATATTCTATTTTAAAAATAATTAATATAACCTTTTAAAATGAATTAACTTATATTTTTGAATATTAATTTGGAATTTAGAAAAATTTTAAACATAAAAAGTGTTTGGATTTAAATAAATAATTCAAAACATTTGTCCTTTTACCGAGGATGGACGAAAAGGTTTGAGATGTACCGGTTGGGATATAGTCCATGTAAGGTGGTCTAGTATTTTAGGAAAATAGGGCGGTAGCATTCGAAAGCGGCATTTTGGTGGTTACTTCACAAAACGACGTTTTTGCGCTCGGAAATGGAAAAGGGCTTTTCCGATGCGACAAAAGGAAAACTTCCTCCTGCAACATTGTTCTCCATACCAATGTCCACACACATGCATAATATGGGCACAACATCACAAACTATGCCGTGATTCAGACATAACATCGGTCATATGGACCGAAAGTCATGAAACCTCGAACATGATAGGTCATTTTGTGAAGGTTTTTAGAAACATGATCAATATACCAAGTCTGGTATTTTTCCTTTCAACTATGTAACATAATATGACACCACGAAGGATTTTCATTGTTCGGATTTTTTGAATTTATTATGCCCGTTTTGAATTATTTGAATTTCTAACTATGGTCGAACCGGTGTGCATGAAGATAGGGACGGGCATCGTTAGAACTTGCATTGGATCTCTGAAGAAACCACATATTGCGAGTCTAAAATGATTTTTCAAAAATCACGATAGATCATGTACTGTAGTACAAACCGACCCACTTCCTGCCGATTCGGCGGAACATTTGTCCTTTTACCGGGATGGACGAAAAGGTTTGAGATGTACCGTTGGGATATAGTCCATGTAAGGTGGTCTAGTATTTTAGGAAAATAGGACGGTAGCATTCGAAACGGCATTTTGGTGGTTACTTCAAAAACGACCCGCTTTTGCGCTCGGAAAATGGAAAAGGGTTTTTCCGACAAAAAGGAAAACTTCCTCCTGCAACATTGTTCTCCATACCAATGTCCACACACATGCATAATATGGGCACAACATCACAAACTATGCCGTGATTCAAGACATAACATCGGTCATTTGGACCGAAAGCCATGAAACCTCGAACATGATAGGTCATTTTGTGAAGGTTTTTTCAAACATGATCATTGTTCACACATTTAGTCCGGATGTAGTCACAAACCGGGACTAAAATATTTTCCGCCATTTCCCACCTCTTCCCGCCAAGTTTTCCCGCCTTTCCTTTCTACTAGAGCTTTTAGTCTCGGATGTAGTCACTAACCGGGACTAAAGATATTTCCGCCATTTCCCAAAGCTTCATGCCAAGTTTTCCGCCTTTCCTCTATATTTAGGGTGATCGTGTCATGGCTATCCACACATCCACACCTTCCTCTCTTAGAACAATGGACAACGCCCTCTTGGGCCATTCGACCCTCGAGGAGACCGAGGCGTCAGGCGCCCAACTACCCTTGTCCACCGGGTACCGCCGCCCACGGGCCGGATGCCGTGTTGCCGAGGGGTTCTGTCCCTCTGTCCCTCAAGGTTCCATGACGCCAGTGCCATCACAAACCACTTCTACCACGAGCTCACGCCGGAGCAGCGGATGGATCCCCAGTGGGATCCCGACAACTATGACACCT
This sequence comes from Avena longiglumis, assembly GCA_030063025.1. Lineage (NCBI taxonomy): Eukaryota > Viridiplantae > Streptophyta > Magnoliopsida > Poales > Poaceae > Avena > Avena longiglumis. The sequence goes on from CP125976.1 coordinate 7,816,435, forward strand.
GGAATGCCTTCTTCGCTAATAGGCGGGAAAGGGAGCTCGCCAGGTACGAGGGTGATGGCCCGCCACCGGTGAACAACAACGAAGTCGGCCGTCGTCTGTGGTGGGAGAACCGTACTATCATCGAAGTGATGCGCTACATCGCCGGGGGAGACCATCCTCGCCTACGGTGCCCACGAGTCCACCCGCCACAGGCCCCACACTGTCCCGGCGGTAGCGGCATCGTCTTCCAGGAGACCCCTCTCCCACCCGCCGTGAATCCAAGGCTGGAATGGCCCCTGGTATATGCCATGGATGGGCTGAGGATCCCCAGAGTGGCGGTGTGACGGCGACGATGATGATGACGACGATGAAGACCACGAAGCTGCGTTATAGGACTAGGCATGATTATGACTAAAGGGGCGGCTTTAGGCCTGAGTGTTAGCTAGTCGATTTGTCCGGTTTTAATATTAATAAATGTCTTAAGTGTTACCTAATAAATAGAGGGAAATGCCTATATAAAGAGAGGGTTCATATTTAGTCCCGATTTGTACGGTTGGGATATAGTCCATGTAAGGTGGTCTAGTATTTTAGGAAAATAGGACGGTAGCATTCGAAACGGCATTTTGGTGGTTACTTCACAACGACCGTTTTTTGCGCTCGGAAAATGGAAAAGGGATTTTCGATGCGACAAAAGGAAAACTTCCTCCTGCAACATTGTTCTACATACCAATGTCCACACACACATGATCATTGTTAAGCACATTTAGTCCGGATGTAGTCACAAACCGACTAAAGGGATGCGCAGAGTGGGCGGACAACACTAATAATAGGGGTGAGTGTCGACATTATGTCGTGGCTTGTACCTTGTCCCGGATGGTGTCACCAATCGGGACTAAAGATGAATTTTAGTCGGTTGGAGACACCAACCGACTAAAGATGAGTCACTAATAATAGGGGTGAGTGTCGACATTATGTCGTGAGTGTCGACATTATGCCGAGCTGCTTGTACTATAAATATGCATCCTTGTGAGTCCATCCTCCACCATTTGAGGCATCTCCAAGATGGTTTTAGAGAGCAGGGACACCACTACGGCTGTTCGGGGAGATCGACGAGCCAGTCCTCCGGCATCTCCGAGAAACGGTCATAGAGGCACTCCTAATATGTGAAATTAGTTAGCTCCGAGGCGTATTGATCTAGTTAGTGAAGTTACAAGCTGCAAGATGGTTTCGAGAGCAGGACACCACTGCGGCGGCCAGTCGAGGATATGCCGTGAGCCCAGTCCTCCGCATCTCCGAAAACGGTCATAGAGGCACTCCTAATATGTGAAATTAGTTAGCTCGAGGCGTATTGATCTAGTTAGTGAAGTTACAAGCTGCAAGATGGTTTTCGAGAGCAGGACACCATCTGCCAGTCGAGGAGATGCGACGGGCCCGGTCCTCCGGCATCTCCGAGAAACGGTCATAGAGGCACTCCTAATATGTGAAATTAGTTAGCTCGAGGCGTATTGATCTAGTTAGTGAAGTTACAAGCTGCAAGATGGTTTTCGAGAGCAGGGACACCACTGCGGCCAGTTCGAGGAGATGCCGGCGGAGCCAGTCCTCCGCATCTCCGAAACTGGTCATAGAGGCACTCGGTCCAGCCACAAAATGGGACTAACACTCAAGACATTTATTAATATTAAAACTCGAGACTACAAAACCGGGACTAAAGGCCACAAACCGAAAAGATATCCTTCGGTCAAGCCACAAACCGCGAAAGACATGAACTAGAGTTACATAATATGAGCATGAACTTCTTGGCATATGTCATTCCTTATGACCGCTTCAGACGTAACCATGGAGCATCTTCTTTACTTAACGGAATGCTTGGGTGGTTTTCACCGTGAAGGGCGGAATTTCATCAAAATTATTATAATCTTCGACATGTCCATCTTGTCCTCGATTCCCACGATGTTTCTTTTCCCCGAAAGAACTATGTGACGCTTTGGCTCATCATATGATGTATTCGTTTGCATATTTTTTTTTTTTCGTCCGAGGACATGTCCTTCACATAGAAAACCTGAGACACATCATTGGCTAGGACGAATGGTTCATCTCTATAACCAAGATTGTTGAGATCCACTGTTGTCATTCCGCATAACTGGTCTATCTTTACCCTTCCCCATTCAGTTGACCCATTTGCGTGAAACAAAGGGACCTTAAAAGAGACTCCATAGTCTAGTTCCCATATCTCCTCTATGTAACCATAATATGTGTCCTTTTGTCCATTCTCGTCTATTGCATCAAAGCGGACACCACTATTTTGGTTGGTGCTCTTTTATCTTGGGCGATCGTGTAGAATGTATTCCCATTTATTTCGCCTTGGAAATTCAATACAGAGAAGATGGTGACGCGCCAACAAGTATAGCTGATCTCCAACAGTGGTGTCATTCAAGATGTGTCCGCATCCAACCACCCCAGACTTCATGTGTTCATCTCAGAATCCATGATTCAGGCTTCCCGGGTTTTTGAGCGTACAATATTCTTGTGTTCCTCCATATGGAGCTGCCAAGGTGGAATTATGTAGAACTGTAGTGTGCTTTAGTGAAAGAATCCCGTCCCTACATATCGTGCTTTCTTTCCCAACGTGTTTTTCCACTTAGTCTTCCCTCATGCCATGAGTCGAAACACCAATCGGCTTAAGGTCGAATAAAGTCAACACAAAACTCAATGACCTCCTCTGTTCCATATCCCTTGGAGATGCTTCCTTCAGTCTAGCATGGTTATGAACATATTTCTTTAAGACTCCCATGAACCTCTCAAAGGGGAACATATTGTGCAGAAATAGACCGAGAATGGCAATCTCTTCCACTAGATGAACCAGAGATGCGTCATAATATTGAAGAAGGATGGTGGGAACACCAATTCAAAACTAACAAGACATTGTACCACATCCTTCGTAACCTTGGCGAATATCTGGATTGATTACCTTACGAGATATTGCATTGAGGAATGCACACAGCTTCACAATGGGTACTCGAACATTTTACGTAGAAGCCCCTCAATGCAATCGGAAGCAAGCTGCGTCATAATCACGTGATACCATGAGACTTCAGGTTTTGGAACTTTTTCTCTGCCATATTTATTATCCCCTTTATATTAGATGAGAAGCCCGACGGCACCTTGATACTGTAAAGGACTTCAAAAAAGATTTCCTTCTCTGCTTTGGTAAGAGCATAACTGGCACAACTTAAGTGACGCCCTTTATCCGTCTTGTTATCTGTATGCATGTTCTTTGGGTCTTTCATAATTTGTTGGTCCTCCCGTGCTTCAGGTGTATCTTTTGTCTTCCCATACATGCCTAGGAATCCTAGCAGGTTCACGCAGAGATTCTTCGTCACGTGCATCACGTCGATTGAAGATCGGACACGCAGGACTTTCCAATATGGCAGCTCCCAAAATATAGATTTCTTCTTCCACATGGGTGCGTGTCCTGTAGCGACGTCGTTCGGAACTGATTGACCGCCGGGACCCTTTCCAAAGATTACTTCTATGTCCTTGACCATACCAAATACATCATCACCACTGGGAGTTCAGGCTTCTTCGGTGATCGCCTCACCTTTGAAATGCTTGCCTTTCTCTTCTTACGGATGATTGGTCGAATAAATCGTCGATTCGCTAGGTACACAACCTTCTTGCATTTATGCAAATATGTACCTTCGGTCTTATCTAAACAGTGGGTGCATGCCTTATATCCTTTGTTTGTCTGTCCTGAAAGGTTACTAAGAGCAGGCCAATCATTGATGGTTACGAATAACAACCCTCGTAGATTAAATGGCTCTTGTTTGTTCTCATCCCACGCACGTACACCTGGTTTGCCCCACAACTGTAAGAGTTCTTCAACTAATGGCCTAAGGTACACATCAATGTCGTTGCCCGGTTGCTTCGGGCCTTGGATGAGCACTGGCATCATAATGAACTTACGCTTCATGCACAACCAAGGAGGCAGGTTGTAGATACATAGAGTCACAGGCCAGTCTTTGCAGCTCTGCTCCCAAAAGGATTCATGCCATCCGATTTAGACCAAACCATAAGTTCCTTGCGTCACCGCAAAGTGCGGGAAGTCTCTCGATTTTTCTCCACTGTGACCCATCGAGGTGTCTCAACTCCCGTCTTTCTTACGGTCTTCTTTGTGCCATCGCAACAACCTGGCATGCTCTTTGTGTACGAACATGCGTTTCAACCTTGGTATTATAGGAGCATACCACATAACCTTAGCAGAACCCTCTTAGGAGGGGCTCTCCCTCAACATCACCAGGGTCATCTCGTCGATCTTATACATAACGCATTGCATACCGGCATTTATCTAAATTCTCATACTCCTTACATGTAGAGGATGCGATCATTAATGCATGCATGTATCTTTTGCACATCTAATCCCAGAGGACGAGAGTCTTCTTTGCTTCAGAGGTACTATCGGGAAGTTCGTTATGTTTTGGAAACTTGGCTTCATTATTTTCAGCATCTTTTCAAATGAGGAGTCGGTTAGACCACACTCGCCTTCCATCGCAACAATTCCAGTGTAATCGAGCTTTGTGCTGCCATCTTCACAATTTGGGTACAACAATTTCTTGTGATCTTCTAACATGCCCTCTAACTTCAACTTCTCATTTTCATTTCACGCCTCGCTTTGCATCGAAATGACCCTACCAAGTTCATCGGCCGGCTCATCGATGCCCGTTCTTCACCTTTTTCCTCCATTGTCTTCCATTGCGATCATCAGATTCAGAAACATATGATGATAGTTGTTATCATCATCTTCTTCTTCACCATCTTCCATCATAACCCCTCTTTCCCGTGCTTGGTCCAGCAATTATAGTTGGGCATGAAACCTTTCATAATCGTGGCGCGAATGATTTTCGAGGAAGAGTACTCCTTGTTGTTCCGACATTGAACACATGGACAACGATAAATCCATTCTCTTTGTTTGCCGTAGCCACATCGATAAATTTATCCACGCCTTTGATATACCCTACCCGCCGGTCACCGTACATCCATTCCGACCGTTCATCGCATCATATAAGTAAGTTTATCAAAAACAGGACATCATAAATAGTGAAATAACCAATTCACCGACACATGAATTGTATCAATGACCTAGAAAAGATAAGATTGCTAACCTCGATCGAGGAAATAAGCTCAAGCGTCTCGGACACCTTCTATATTTTTGTTCTATGAGAAATTCAGCGGGATTTTCACTCAAACATTTCAACAAACACCTTCAATGCATGCATGAGAAAAACTAGCACACACCCTCACAGCTTACACCATTCGAAAAACAGAGTGGAGGCAGAGGAGGGGGTCGGGTTACATTTATAGAGGCGGGGGTCTTTAGTCGGTTGGAGCCAGCAACCGGGACTAAAGTCAGCATGCCACGTGGCCAAACCTTTAGTCCGTTGGTGGCTCCAACCGGACGCATGCCCTTACCAACCGGGACCCATGCCCCTGGCCCGTGCCGCTCCAACGACAGCGGTTAAAGATAGTCGATTGCTTTGGCGCAACCGGGACTAATGCTCCCAGGGGTGGCGAACGGATGGCCCTTTTTCCTCTAGTGCCGCAAAAAATTTGCAAGAAGAAAAAGAAATAGTATAACATTTAAGACAACGTGTTTTTTCGCAAGAATAAACTGCCGTCAATTGTTAGAAAAAATACACTTATCAATCAACTTGAATTCCATGATCCCTAGCTTGGTGGATAAATTATTACCACCGGAGGTTTACTACTACATGTATTTATAAAATATGTCCCTTGGAATTTTGATAATTGGTGTTATCTCTCATTTCAGCCCATTCATTGAATATTCACATGCTGAAATTAAGATATCGCCACAGGAGAACAACTTTGTTGGTTTGCATGATAGGCTTGTTACCATCACAAGACCCTTGCTCATTTGCGAGTGATATATTTGATAGAAACAAGTTATCTGAGGACCACCTAATTTTGAGTTCCCATTTCCATATGCAGGTAAATTAATTACAAATTTTCAATGTTACCACATTCCTACATGCCTTCTTATATCGGGTCCCTTCTCATAGCACCTTGCACCTGTCTGAGGAATGTTCGTGTTCTGCATTAACATTATTTAGTCTTGGAAGAATTCATGTTCTGCGTTAACATGATTTTCTTTCTAAAAAAGTCATGACTAAATGCTAGGATATATACTGCACCAGTCGGGTACCTTCTCATAGTTCATTTCTTGCACCAGTCTATGAGGAATTCATGTTCTGCATTAACATGATTTAGTCTTTGTGGAATCCATGTTCTGCATTAACATGATTTTATTTCTAAAAATTCATAACTAAATGCTAGGATATAGCGACTTGTACAGATAGAGATATTGTCAAACACCCAATTATGGGTTTCTATTGTATCACTAATGATACTGAACAATCATTGGCAACCGCCCAATTATGGGTTTCTCATATAATCAAGGCATGTGCTGTTGTGTACAATTTGTTATATATCACTGAACTTTGTTGAGTAGAAGGGTTTTACAATTGTTGAGTACTATTTTGATTGCTTCAAAGCAACTTTTCCGGCCCAGATGGGGTTTTATTCCTCTTTTCGAAAAAAAAGGAAATTAGTGCTAACCGCATGTAGAAGTATATACTATTATTTAGCCTACTATTGTTGGGTATTTTCAACTGATGTTTATATCATTGCTGCCAATGAGATGTTTGTGATATCGTTATTGATGTGACTTGGTTGGCGCAGTGGTCTCATTTGAAAGAATGTTTAGTCCAAAATTGGTGTGTTCTCATGTTTCTAATTAGGTCAAATCTACAGACACTGGTAGAAAAGGGCCCATGCGTCCCGGTTGGTAAGGGCCATTAGTCCCGGTTGCCCAATCGGGACGGGGCAATCGGGACTAAAGCTCCAACCATTAGTCCCGGTTGCCCCACCAACCGGGACAAATGGGGGCACACGTGGCGGCATCAGAGCGCGAACCGGGACTAATAACTTCCTTGGCCGCTGAGATTTAGCCCATTTCTCCGCCGCAGAGAATTCATTTTGGCACATTTTGTTGTCATGAAGATTTTCGCCACTTTTGTGCCGCGCAGAGAATTCATTTAGGTTGTTTTATTGTTTATTTAGTGTTTTGCACTTATCAATGAAGGAACCTTATATTACACAAGATCATCATGACAACATTACATTCAATACACAGATCGAGTTCATGCACTACATACAAGAGTTGCTATTCGATGCTACCGGCCAATTTCTTGAAAGTTGCTATTTTTACAATTTCTATTGTCTATACACAGCCGAGTAGTATTCCCTTGTGTGTTTAGGACTTACGCATCCAAGAATCCCGCCAATTCCTCCTGTATTGCTCAGATGTCGATCCTTTGGCGTAAGACCGTCCGTAGACGTTCGATCTGATTTAAAAAGGAGTCACCTATATGAATATGAAACTAAACACAATTTGATTGTAATTAAAACTATAGAAATTGTTTACGACGTGGAGTTGCTCTAAATTCCTGCCCTTCTCATCGCACGTCTGCGGATGAACTCGCATACATAGTATCCACATAGATTGTTACGGTCCTGCGTCAGCACTTTACGACAACGAGTTCAATCAAAATAATAATCAAGCATGATAATAACTGTATCAAAACTAGAATCAAAGAGATGCGCGGATATAGCTAGTGGTGCTTACATCTAGTGGTTGAAATGTAAGCTCCTCTTTCCAAACACCCTAGCCTTCTTGGTGAACCGTTTCCAAGCGTAGAAAAGCGAATAAAATAAGTTATTAAGTACTTGATATCATAAAATTCACGAGCGTTGCCGATATAGTGTCGTAATGATTAGAATTACCATTGGAGAAGTATCGCATGTCCTTCCACGTCTCAAGGGGTTTATGTTTCGAGTCCATGACTAGTACCGCCTTTGTCAAGTTGAATGATTAACAGAATATAGTGGTACTGCGAATGCAGAACTAATCAATTATATACTTAACATCGAGTAAGCGAAATAGAAAGTGTATACAAGACAATAACACTCCTCGGAAGTTGTAAGGAAATAGTATTTCCTTTGGTTTCTTGAAACCTTAACGCGTACTATATTATCCTCCGTATCACGGGGCTTATTTTGAGATTAGCTTCATGAACCCAATATGGGTCAATGAAGCCAATGTCATAGATTTGTCCTCTGCTGCATTCGAGAATCTTCATTACGCATATTAAAGTATGATTATATACATGCAATAAACAAAATATTATAGATGGAGACTAAATTAATTACGTAATTAGTACTTACAGACAATAGGCACTCATGATCGATTTGTCCAAGGCGTCTTGATTGAATAATTGAAATAGTTCATCAAATTCAATGGATATCATGTCATCGTTTTCTTTCCCATGATGCTTTTTTGTAACCCTCGGCACTATCCGCTTAGCCCGGCCCTTGTGGCATGCATGTACCAGTTATGCAATCTTCGCATTTTGTTGGAAGATTGTTTACCTCCTCAGTTTGACGAGAGGTTTTCCGTCGGTATTGGTATGCTACTTCACTCACGGGAAGAACTCTAAGCGGGATAAGTCTGGCAATACTCATACCTTGAGCAGCGACAACTTCTCCGACAGTGCAACTACCTACGGATCATACCGCTCTTCGCCCCATATTTGCTCGACCCCACATTGGTTTGAGAAATCACCTTGAGAGGGGCGCAAGTCTGTTTTGCTTGTTCTCCGAGCTGGGCAACAGATTTCCGCTTGCATCGATCTTGCTCTTGAGGCTTTTGTGCTGCATGTGACTTGAGAATAGAACGCTCATAGTCCGATGACAGCTTTGGCTCGGGTTGATGAAGAGTCTTTAGCATTTTCAACACTTTGGCTTTTTCTTCTTTGGTCTTTGGAACTCTGGCTCTTTTCCGCCTTCACTTAGCTTAAAAACGCTGTCGTTTCCGCATCAACGATCGCCGCGGTCTCCTCTTCAGTACAGTCATAAGCTCTCTTGGGAGGAACCGTTGGTACTTTTGGAAGAGGCTCTTGTTTACGTTTCGGCGATCGCTTACGACGCACAGTAGCGGTACGCTTACGCTTTTTATCCTGAGGCGCCGCGATGGCTCCCGCGGCGATGGCTGCACCGAGATTGGTGAGGCGGCGGAGCGGGTGAGGCGACGAAGACGGCTGCCAAGCGGCGACCTCACTGGAGACGGTGAGGCGGCGCGAAGATGGCCTTGGCGTGTGATTTGAAGCACGATACAATCCTTCGCCATAGAATGGTGACGTTTTTGCGTCACCCAGACATCACATCCCTTCACCAGGTAGTGAAGATCCAAAACCTCAAAGGTGGGCATGATTTCATCCACGCCGACAACAACAGAGCCCTCGAACCGGACGATCGTGGTAAGTTGGTGTGGGTCCAATTGGTAAGGCATAGCCGACCGCCACCTTCATTGATATGTTCACAACTTTGACATGTAGCTCGCAGCGGTGTCATCTACGTGATATCATCCACTGGTAGCCAACAGGAGCCATCGTCGGCATCATCGGCATCGCCATTGTCATCACCGGGACCTCGGTGGAAGCCACATCGCTTTTTCGATTATTCGATAGGCGGTAGCATCGAATGCGGTGTCTTTCGAGATGGCGCCGGTAGTACTTTGCTCTTTAAGTGAGTTAATTTCATCTTGTTGTTGCTTTAATCGTTCTTCAATTAAACGCATTCGCTCTTTCGACTTTTCGCTTCAACCGCCGCCTGTTACTCCTCCGACGGCTTCTATCAGGATATTTCTTCCTCTCTTGAAACCCAGTCCTCCATGATTGGGAGCCTATTGTGCCTCGTGTTCGTCCATCATGTTCCTTATTTCCAAGGGCGAGTGTGAGCTCATCATTCTCTCTATCGGAATGAAGTCCCCATCTTTAACAGCCTTTACCTTTTCTCATCCTCTCGATTGGCAAGGGGTCTTCTTCTTTATGTCGTATGGTATATATACACCTCCTTCCGAGTCCAACGTGCCCCCATGCCCGTAAAACCAATTCCTTGCACGTTCTACCCAATCGTCTGCCTCTGGGTGATATTTTTATCACACAGTTCTGCTCAAGTTTCTCCCACTTAGGAATGCCACAGAGCCACCTTGCCCCATAGTATGGTGATACTTCTTGTTAGCGACATTCACTTATTCGTTTGAGACATTTTCTTAGCTTTTTCGATTTCTTGTATTCCACAAACTCATCCCGAATGGTTTTATCTTCTCAAACTGAATTTTCTTGAAATCGAGTCTTGTTTTTCACGACATAGTCAAGGTGCAATCTTTTCTTCCAGTTGGTGAAACATCGGGCCATCTTCTTCAAAGCCCACTCCCGACCTTAGCCTCCATGGCTCTCCCATGTTGTAAGGCGTCCTCAACTAGATCCTCCGCATTTGGATCCAGCTCTATCTTGATAGTTTGAAATTAACCATGAGCCTCTTCCACAAGAAATCTTTGGCGTGGTTAGGGACAAATAAACATGTTCCTCTTCATCCGCATTAGCAGGCCTATTCCAATTTCTAATGGTGATCGATTAAGTCCCTAACGATTACTCCGCATTGTGCCACAAATTTGGTTGCGACAACCCGGGAGTCGCTTGCCGTCTGCCGACATCTTGATCCTGAACCTCTCATGGTCTTGCAACTTTTTGGTTGGGCCTCGCCGCTCTTTTCAAGAGATTCCTTCGATCCGAGGGCTAAAAGAAGAAAGATCGCCACATTATTTCTATATAGATAGCAGATGATTAATTAATGAATTGATTTATATTACATGCACCTTGCCGGAGAGGTCGTCTTCTCGACACAAGGCATCGCCTTCTCCTCATGGAAGGCAACACCTTCAACCTCAAACAAGTTGTCTACTCCAAAAAGAGGATCACCCTCACCGAGTTGTTCGAAACGTTGATACGTCTAAATTATCTTCCCACGGATCACACCTTGGATCAACTCTTCCTTTTCTTCGTCTCGGCGTGTGGGTCCATATTTTACGCATAGGTGGAAAACGAATAAGTCAAAGCTAAAGGAGAAACTTAAGTACGGTGTTGAGAGATATAAACCCTAATTCAGAAACCCTAATATATACATACACAATAATAAAAATGAAGAGAAAGGAAACCGTAGTAGATAGGCACATCGTCGAACCCACATGCACCTAAGTTGCTTGAAAATGTGAATCGATGCAGGGCTACCCATGGATCGACCATGGGGCGAAGACCAATAATACCAAAGTAATTAATAAACCTAATAATACCTAACTAATAATAAACCTAATAATCGAAACACCGAAAAGAAAGGGAAACAATCAACACATGGCATCGATGCAATGCTCAAGCAAGTATGATGATATGACAAGTTAATTTGCATTGGAATGTAACCCTAAGATGCTCGATGATTTAATCGGGTTAGGGGTGAAAACCCTAACTCGAGAAACTCCTAACATATGAGAGGGGTGCATTTGTTCTTCTAATTATACTTGTCATTTAAGTTGTTTAACAATGCATGATTATATGTTAAATAGATAGGTTTCATTTTTCGAACAATTTGATATATTATTTGTATTTTTCGACTTATAAACAATAAGTTATTGATTTTACAATATTAAATCATTTTCGGAATTAAAAACAAAAGGCAAATAGTTTTTAGACCGGGCGACCCGGCCGGAGATCGGCAGATGGGCCCTAGTGCCAACTCAGCCTCCACGCAGCAAAAGGGTGCCCCACCCGGCATAGTCACATCGCGGTGAGCAGCATGCGGTGGCCGGCGATGTTGCTAGAGGGCTCGAGAGGGGGCGTGCATGGGTTTGTTCGAAAGAGGGCGTCGAGGCGAACCTAACTAGTAGGGCACCGCCCGGATTTGGTCACCGGAATAGGGCACGCGACGACATGCAGCGGCGGCGGATGGCGGACGGCGAGAGAAGGACAGAGCGCTAGGGGAGGAAAGAAGGGGTCCCAGAGAGTCACAAGCTCACCCTCGACGCGTGTGTAGCCTTGGCGGGGATGGAGGAGATCGGCAGCAACGGTGATGGCAAGGCGGAGCTCGTCGGTGATGGGGAAGACGCGGTCGATTCCAAGGGCGGTTCCTTCGACGAGGAGGATAAGCAATGACGTAGCGTGGAGGCGGCATGCGGCGTGGCAAGCTGACGGCGTCCGGCGGTTGTCTCATGGCGTCGGCGATCTCTGCTGGGTGAGTGAGAGGAACGGGAAGAAGGAGAAGGCATGGTTAACTAGTAGGGGACCTTTAGTCGGTTGGTGGCTCCAACCGGGACTAAAGGGCATACGTCGGTTGAGCCACCAACCGACCTATACTCCAATATTTTCAAGCCCAAGCGTTGGCGTTAGGAGGGTCTTTAGTCCGGTTGGTGGCTCCAACCGGACATATTCCCGTGATTTCAAATTTTTCGTATTTTCTCTCCGCCTTTATTTTTATTTTGGGGTTTAAATTTGTATTGTTTTTAAAATGATAATTAATTTGGAATTTAGAAAAACTTTAAACATAAAAAGTGTTTGGATTTGAATAAATAATTCAAAAACATTTTCTATTTTAAAAAATAATTAATGTAACCATTTAAAATATGAACCATTTTCAATTAAAAATGAATTAACTTATATTTTTTTAATATCAATTTGGAATTTAGAAAACTTTAAACATAAAAAGTGTTTGGATTTAAATAAATAATTCAAAAACATATTCTATTTTAAAAATAATTAATGTAACCTTTAAAATGAATTAACTTATATTTTGAATATTAATTTGAATTTAGAAAAATTTTTAAACATAAAAAGTGTTTGGATTTAAATAAATAATTCAAAAACATTTTGTGTTTTAAAAATAATTAATGTAACCATTTAAAATATGAACCATTTTCAATTAAAAATGAATTAACTTATATTTTTTTAATATCAATTTGGAATTTAGAAAACTTTAAACATAAAAAGTGTTTGGATTTAAATAAATAATTCAAAAACATTTTATGTTTTAAAAAATAATTAATGTAACCATTTAAAATATGAACCATTTACAATTAAAAATGAATTAACTTATATTTTTTAATATCAATTTGGAATTTAGAAAAACTTTAAACATAAGAAGTGTATGGATTTGAATAAATAATTCAAAAACATATTCTATTTTTAAAAAATAATTAATGTAACCTTTTAAAATGAATTAACTTATATTTTTGAATATTAATTTGGAATTTAGAAAAAATTTAAACATAAAAAGTGTTAGGATTTAAATAAGTAATTCAAAAACATTTTCTGTTTTAAAAAATAATTAATGTATCCATTTAAAATATGAACCATTTACAATTAATTATGGTGGTTACTTCACAAAACGACCCGTTTATTGCGCTCGGAAACGGCATTTTGGTGGTTAGTTCACAAAACGACTCGTTTATTGCGCTCGGAAAATGGAAAAGGGCTTTTCCGTGCGACAAAAAGGAAAACTTCCTCCTGCAACATTGTTCTCCATACCAATGTCCACACACACATGCATAATATGGGCACAACATCACAAACTATGCCGTGATTCAGCACATAACATCGGTCATTTGGACCGAAAGCCATGAAACCTCGAACATGATAGGTCATTTTGTGAAGGGTTTTTTGAAACATGATCAATATACCAAGTCTGGTATTTTTTCTTTCAACTATGTAACATAATATGACATCACGCGAAGGATTTTCATTGTTCGGATTTTTTTTGAATTTATTATGCCCGTTTTGAATTATCTGAATTTCTAACTATGGTCGAACCGGTGTGCATGAAGATAGGGGACGGGCATCGTTAGAACTTGCATTGGATCTCTGAAGAAACCACATATTGCGAGTCTAAAAATGATTTTTCAAAAATCACAGGCGATAGATCATGTACTGTAGTACAAACCGACCCACTTCCTGCCGATTCGGAGACATTTGTCCTTTTACCCGGATGGACGAAAAGGTTTGAGATGTACCGGTTGGGAGATAGTCCATGTAAGGTGGTCTAGTATTTTAGGAAAATGGGACGGTAGCATTGTGAAACGGCATTTTGGTGGTTACTTCACAAAACGACCCGTTTATTGCGCTCGGAAAATGGAAAAGGGCTTTTCCGTGCGACAAAAAGGAAAACTTCCTCCTGCAACATTGTTCTCCATACCAATGTCCACACACATGCATAATATGGGCACAACATCACAAACTATGCCGTGATTCAGCACATAACATCGGTCATTTGGACCGAAAGCCATGAAACTTCGAACATGATAGGTCATTTTGTGAAGGGTTTTTCGAAACATGATCAATATACCAAGTCTGGTATTTTTCCTTTCAACTATGTAACATAACATGACACCACGCGAAGGATTTTCATTGTTCGGATTTTTTTGAATTTATTATGCCCGTTTTGAATTATCTGAATTTCTAACTATGGTCGAACCGGTGCATGAAGATAGGGGCGGCATCGTTAGAACTTGCATTGGATCTCTGAAGAAACCACATATTGCGAGTCTAAAATGATTTTTTCAAAAATCACGGGCGATAGATCATGTACTGTAGTACAAACCGACCCACTTCCGCCGATTCGCAGACATTTGTCCTTTTACCCGGATTGACGAAAAGGTTTGAGATGTACGTTGGGAGATAGTCCATGTAAGGTGGTCTAGTATTTTAGGAAAATGGGACGGTAGCATTGAAAACGGCATTTTGGTGGTTACTTCACAAAGCGACCCGTTTTGCGCTCGGAAAATGGAAAAGGGCTTTTCCGCGACAAAAAGGAAAACTTCCTCCTGCAACATTGTTCTCCATACCAATGTCCACACACATGCATAATATGGGCACAACATCACAAACTATGCCGTGATTCAAGACATAACATCGGTCATTTGGACCGAAAGCCATGAAACCTCGAACATGATAGGTCATTTTGTGAAGGTTTTTCAAACATGATCAATATACCAAGTCTGTATTTTCCTTTCAACTATATAACATAACATGACACCACGAAGGATTTTCATTGTTCGGATTTTTTGAATTTATTATGCCCGCTTTGAATTATCGAATTTCTAACTATGGTCGAACCGGTGCATGAAGATAGGGACGCATCGTTAGAACTTGCATTGGATCTCAAGAAACCACATATTGCGAGTCTAAAATGATTTTTTCAAAAATCACAGGCGATAGATCATGTACTGTAGTACAAACCGGACCCACTTCCTACCGATTGGCAGACATTTGTCCTTTTACCCGGATGGACGAAAAGGTTTGAGATGTACCGTTGGGAGATAGTCCATGTAAGGTGGTCTAGTATTTTAGGAAAATGGACCGGTAGCATTGTGAAACGGCATTTTGGTGGTTACTTCACAAACGACCCGCTTTTGTGTGCTCTCGGAAAATGGAAAAGGGCTTTTCCGTATGCATAAAAAGGAAAACTTCCTCCTGCAACATTGTTCTCCATACCAATGTCCACATACATGCATAATATGGGCACAACATCAAAAACTATGCCGTGATTCAACACATAACATCGGTCATTTGGACCGAAAGCCATGAAACCTCGAACATGATAGGTCATTTTGTGAAGGGTTTTTCGAAACATGATCAATATACCAAGTCTGGTATTTTTCCTTTCAACTATGTAACATAACATGACACCACGCGAAGGATTTTCATTGTTCGGATTATTTTGAATTTATTATGCCCGCTTTGAATTATCCAATTTCTAACTATGGTCGAACCGTGTGCATGAAGATAGGGACGGCATCGTTAGAACTTGCATTGGATCTCTGAAGAAACCACATATTGCGAGTCTAAAATGATTTTTCAAAAATCACGGCGATAGATCATGTACTGTAGTACAAACCGACCCACTTCCTACCGATTCGGCAGACATTTGTCCTTTTACCCGGATGGACGAAAAGGTTTGAGATGTACCGTTGGGAGATAGTCCATGTAAGGTGGTCTAGTATTTTAGAAAATGGACCGGTAGCATTGTGAAACGGCATTTTGGTGGTTACTTCACAAAACGACCGCTTTGCGCTCGGAAAATGGAAAAGGGCTTTTCCGTGCGGCAAAAAGGAAAACTTCCTCCTGCAACATTGTTCTCCATACCAATGTCCACACACATGCATAATATGGGCACAACATCACAAACTATGCCATGATTCAGCACATAACATCGGTCATTTGGACCGAAAGCCATGAAACCTCGAACATGATAGGTCATTTTGTGAAGGGTTTTTCGAAACATGATCAATATATCAAGTCTGGTATTTTTCCTTTCAACTATGTAACATAACATGACACCACGCGAAGGATTTTCATTATTCGGATTTTTTTTGAATTTATTATGCCCGTTTTGAATTATCTGAATTTCTAACTATGGTCGAACCGGTGTGCATGAAGATAGGGGACGGGCATCGTTAGAACTTGTATTGGATCTCTGAAGAAACCACATATTGCGAGTCTAAAAATGATTTTTTCAAAAAATCACGGGCGATAGATCATGTACCTGTAGTACAAACCGGACCCACTTCCTACCGATTCGGCAGACATTTGTCCTTTTTACCCGGGATGGACGAAAAGGTTTGAGATGTACCGGTTGGGAGATAGTCCATGTAAGGTGGTCTAGTATTTTAGGAAAATGGGACGGTAGCATTGTGAAACGGCATTTTGGTGGTTACATCACAAAACGACCCGTTTTTTGTGCTCGGAAAATGGAAAAGGGTTTTTTCGAAATAATAGGGGTGAGTGTCGACATTATGTCGTGCGGCTTGTACCTTGTCCCGGACGGTGTCACCAACCGGGACTAAATATGAACCTTTAGTCCCGGTTGGAGACACCAACCGGGACTAAAGATGAGTCAGCACTAATAATAGGGGTGAGTGTCGACATTATGTCGTGAGTGTCGACATTATGCCGAGCTGCTTGTACTATAAATATGCATCCTTGTGAGTCCAGTCCTCCAGCCAGTTTGAGGCATCTCCAAGATGGTTTTAGAGAGCAGGGACACCACTACGGCCAGGAGATGCCGACGAGCCCAGTCCTCCGCATCTCCGAGAAACTAGTCATAGAGGCACTCCTAATATGTGAAATTAGTTAGCTCGAGGCGTATTGATCTAGTTAGTGAAGTTACAAGCTGCAAGATGGTTTTCGAGAGCAGGACACCATCGCGACCAGTTTGTGGAGATGCCAACGAGCAGTCCTCCGGCATCTCCGAGAACTGGTCATAGAGGCACTCTAATATGTGAAATTAGTTAGCTCCGAGGCGATTGATCTAGTTAGTGAAGTTACAAGCTGCAAGATGGTTTTCGAGAGCAGGGACACCATCGCGGCCAGTTGTGGAGATGCCGACGAGCCCAGGTCCTCGGCATCTCCGAAACTGGTCATAGAGGCACTCCTAATATGTGAAATTAGTTAGCTCGAGGCGTATTGATCTAGTTAGTGAAGTTACAAGCTGCAAGATGGTTTTCGAGCAGGACACCATGCGGCCAGTTCGAGGAGATGCCGACGGAGCCTGTCCTCCCGCATCTCCGAGAAACTGGTCATAGAGGCACTCGGTCCAGCCACAAAATGGGACTAACACTCAAGACATTTATTAATATTAAAATCGAGACTACAAAACCAGGACTAAAGGCCACAAACCGCGAAAGATATCCTTCGGTCAAGCCACAAACCGCGAAAGACATGAACTAGAGTTACATAATATGAGCATGAACTTCTTGGCATATGTCATTCCTTATGACCGCTTCAGACGTAACCATGGAGCATCTTCTTTACTTAACGGAATGCTTGGGTCAGTTTTCACTGTGAAGGGCGGAATTTCATCAAAATTATTATAATCTTCTGACATGTCTGTCTTGTCCTCGATTCCCACGATGTTTCTTTTCCCTGAAAGAACTATGTGACGCTTTGGCTCATCATATGATGTATTCGTTTGCATATTTTTTCTTTTTTTCGGTCTGGAGGACATGTCCTTCACAGAGAAAACCTGAGACACATCATTGGCTAGGACGAATGGTTCATCTCTATAACCAAGATTGTTGAGATCCACTGTTGTCATTCCGTACAACTGGTCTATCTTTACCCCTTCCCCATTCAGGTTGACCCATTTGCAGCGAAACAAAGGGACCTTAAAAGAGACTCCATAGTCTAGTTCCCATATCTCCTCTATGTAACCATAATATGTGTCCTTTTGTCCATTCTCGTCTATTGCATCAAAGCGGACACCACTATTTTGGTTGGTGCTCTTTTATCTTGGGCGATCGTGTAGAATGTATTCCCATTTATTTCGCACTTTGGAAATTCAATACAAGAGAAGATGGTGACGCGCCAACAAGTATAGCTGATCTCCAACAGTGGTGTCATTCAAGAGATGTGTCCGCATCCAACCACCGAAAGACTTCATGTGTTCATCTCAGAATCCATGATTCAGGCTTCCCCGGGTTTTTGGAGCGTACAATATTCTTGTGTTCCTCGATATACGGAGCTGCCAAGGTGGAATTATGTAGAACTGTGTAGTGTGCTTTAGTGAAAGAATCCCCTTCCCTACATATCATTGCTTTCTTCCCAGCGTGCCTTTTCCACTTAGTCTTCCCTCATGCCGCGAGTCAGAAACACCAATCGGCTTAAGGTCAGGAATAAAGTCAACACAAAACTCAATGACCTCCTCTGTTCCATATCCCTTGGAGATGCTTCCTTCTGGTCTAGCATGGTTATGAACATATTTCTTTAAGACTCCCATGAACCTCTCAAAGGGGAACATATTGTGCAGAAATACCGGACCGAGAATGGCAATCTCTTCCACTAGATGAACCAGGAGATGCGTCATATTATTGAAGAAGGATGGTGGGAACACCAATTCAAAACTAACAAGACATTGTACCACATCCTTCAGAACCTTGGCGTAATATCTGGATTGATTACCTTCGAGATATTGCATTGAGGAATGCACAGCTTCACAATGGGTACTCGAACATTTTCCGTAGAAGCCCCTCAATGCAATCGGAAGCAATCGTCATAATCACGTGACAGTCATGAGACTTCAGGTTTTGGAACTTTTTCTCTACCATATTTATTATCCCCTTTATATTAGATGAGAAGCCCGACGGCACCTTGATACTGTAAAGGACTTCAAAAAAGATTTCCTTCTCTGCTTTGGTAAGAGCATAGCTGGCACGACTTAAGTGACGCCCTTTATCCGTCTTGTTATCTGTATGCATGTTCTTTGGGTCTTTCATAATTTGTTGGTCCTCCCGTGCTTCAGGTGTATCTTTTGTCTTCCCATACATGCCTAGGAATCCTAGCAGGTTCACGCAGAGATTCTTCGTCACGTGCATCACGTCGATTGAAGAGCGGACACGCAGGACTTTCCAATATGGCAGCTCCCAAAATATAGATTTCTTCTTCCACATGGGTGCGTGTCCTGCGGCGTCGTTCGGGCCGATTGACATTGACCGGGACCCTTTCCAAAGATTACTTCTATGTCCTTGACCATACCAAATACATCATCACCAGCTGGGAGTTCAGGCTTCTTCCAGTGATCTGCCTCACCTTTGAAATGCTTGCCTTTCTTTCTTACGGGATGATTGGTCAGAATAAATCGTCGATTCGCTAGGTACACAACCTTCTTGCATTTATGCAAATATGTACCTTCGGTCTTATCTAAACAGTGGGTGCATGCCTTATATCCTTTGTTTGTCTGTCCTGAAAGGTTACTAAGAGCAGGCCAATCATTGATGGTTATGAATAACAACCCTCGTAGATTAAATGGCTCCTGTTTGTTCTCATCCCACGCACGTACACCTGGTTTGCCCCACAACTGTAAGAGTTCTTCAACTAATGGCCTAAGGTACACATCAATGTCGTTGCCCGGTTGCTTCGGGCCTTGGATGAGCACTGGCATCATAATGAACTTACGCTTCATGCACAACCAAGGAGGCAGGTTGTAGATACATAGAGTCACGGGCCAGGTGCTGTGACTGCAGCTCTGCTCCCCAAAAGGATTCATGCCATCCGTACTTAGACCAAACCATAAGTTCCTTGCGTCACCTGCAAAGTCTGGGAAGTCTCTCTCGATTTTTCTCCACTGTGACCCATCGGCAGGGTGTCTCAACGTCCCGTCTTTCTTACGGTCTTCTTTGTGCCATCGCAACAACCTGGCATGCTCTTTGTTTCTGAACATGCGTTTCAACCTTGGTATTATAGGAGCATACCACATAACCTTAGCAGGAACCCTCTTCCGGAGGGCTCTCCTCAACATCAGCCAGGTCATCTCGTGCGATCTTATACCGCAACGCTGTTACACCGGACATTTATCTAAATTCTCATACTCCTTATCATGATAGAGTATGCAGTCATTAATGCATGCATGTATCTTTTGCACATCTAATCCCGGAGACAGAGAGTCTTCTTTGCTTCATAGGTACTCTCGGGAAGTTCGTTATGTTTGGAAACTTGGCTTCATTATTTTCAGCATCTTTTCAAATGAGGAGTCGGTTAGACCACACTCGCCTTCCATCGCAACAATTCCGGTGTGGTACCGAGCTTTGTGCTGCCATCTTCACAATTTGGGTACAACAATTTCTTGTGATCTTCTAACATGCCCTCTAACTTCAACTTCTCATTTTCATTTCACAGTCGCTTTGCATCGAAATGACCCTACCAAGTTCATCACCGGCTCATCGATGCCCGTTCTTCACCTTTTTCCTCTCCATTGTATTCCATTGCGGTATCACTGTATTCATGAAACATATGATGATAGTTGTTATCATTATCTTCTTGTTCACCATCTTCCATCATAACCCTTTTTCCCTGTGCTTGGTCCAACAATTATAGTTGGGCATGAAACCTTTCATAATCAGGTGGCCGCGAATGATTTTCGAGGAAGAGTACTCCTTGTTGTTCGAAATTGAACACATGGACAACGATAAATCCATTCTCTTTGTTTGCGTAGCCACATTGATAAATTTATCCACGCCTTTGATATACCCGGCTACCCGCCGGTCACCGTACATCCATTTCCGACCGTTCATCTGCATCATATAAGTAAGTTTATCAAAAAAAAGGACATCATAAATAGTGAAATAACCAATTCACACCGACACATGAATTGTATCAATGACCTAGAAAAGATAAGATTGCTAACCTCGATCGAGGGAAATAAAGAGGAGAAAGCTCAAGTGCGTCTCGGACACCTTCTATATTTTTGTTCTATGAGAAATTCAACGGGATTTTTCACTCAAACATTTCAACAAACACCTTCAATGCATGCATGAGAAAAAACTAGCACACCCTCACACCTTACACCATTCGAAAAAACAGAGTGGAGGCAGAGGGGGCTGGGGCGTTGCATTTATAGAGGGCAAGGGGTCTTTAGTCCCGGTTGAAGCCAGCAACCGGGACTAAAGATGCGTGCCAGGCCACGTGGCTGTGGCCAAACCTTTAGTCCCGGTTGGTGGCTCCAACCGGGACGCATGCCCCCTTACCAACCGGGACCCATGCCCCCTGGCCCCGTGCCCGCTCCAACCGGGACGCGTGCCAGCATTAGTCCCGGTTGGTGGCGCAACCGGGACTAATGCTCCGAGGGGTCGCGAGATGGATTAAAAGACTTCGATTGCATCCGTAAAAAAAGAGTTGCATTGCATGGGCAACCTAAGCTTATTTTTTTAGTTTCTCACAGAACTATCTTTGAGCATTGTTTGCACCAATGTATCCGTGCATGATCTTGTACTATATATTAGTGCAGTTCTATTTGTCAACAATTTGCAATGGAGAAATCGAACCAAATCTAACCTTAGTTTGATTTTCTCTAGTGAATTTTATAGATCGTAATTTGGCTTTGCGTCTGACTCACTTCAGAAAACAGAAATTGTATGCATCGCAATCCTCTGCGGTCGTATTTTCTATTTTCAAGAACCCTCTTTGGTCTCATGATTCCACTCTGTTCCAATTTGACTAGTGTAGCCTTCTTAGAAGAGTTAGTTCCATGCAATTCCACGAGGTTGTTTCACAAAACGACTGGTTTTATTAATGTCATGGCTGGCTACAGGATATATGGCTCAATCAATTCAGTTACAGAAAAGTCTTATCTTACTAATGTTGGATGCTCACTGCCCCCTGGAGCAGTGACATGTGGTGCTAACTTAGAACGGCCATACTGGTAAAAGAGGCGTCGGGTATGCAGGGTGCGTCGTAAAAAGGGTCATGTTGATTCAGAGTTTTTCATGGCTAACTTTTAGGTCTCGTCTAAGCTGGGCCCACTCAGTCGAGGTGTTTTTTTTTTTGAAATGGGGAATAGTCCGGGCCTCTGCATCAAATGATGCACACAACCTGATTTATTGCATAATTTCATAGTCTCCAAACAGAGTATGATAGTATAAGAATATTACAATCATGGATCACTCAAAGTGGCTACAAAGATTAGCCATCGAAACACAAAAAACAAAGTTTGCTTAAGCAACATCTAGCCTTCTAGTGTGTCGCCACCCAGCCTGGCTGTAGAAAGCATACGCGAATGTTTCCAATCGGGTACACCCGGCATCCATATAGCCCCCCACTGGTCCTCTGAGAGGAGATAGGACCACGTTTGGATCCAGTGGATAGCTCTGCGGATAACCTACAAAAAGTTGATAGTACCGGACCTGTTAAAGATCAAGTCATTTCTAGAGTTCCAAATAGACCATAATAAAGCTGAAATTCCCACACGAATTTTAGCTTTATCATCTTTTCCCACCCCATTTAGCCAATTGTCAAACATAATTGTCACATTAGCAGGAGATGGTAAATTAAAAGTGAACTCTACAATCCTCCAAACAAGACGAGTAAAGGGACAAACAATAAATAAATGGTGTATTGATTCCGGTGAATCACAGAAACAACATTTCTTACAACCACTCCATTTACGCTTAGCTAAATTATCTTTCATTAAAAGTACCTTGTGGTATAAGAACCACATGAATATCTTAATCTTAAGTGGCACTTTAAGTTTCCAAAGCT
Organism: Avena longiglumis; assembly: GCA_030063025.1. Taxonomy (NCBI): domain Eukaryota; kingdom Viridiplantae; phylum Streptophyta; class Magnoliopsida; order Poales; family Poaceae; genus Avena; species Avena longiglumis. Next base: position 7,839,396 of record CP125976.1, read on the forward strand.
AACAGCGTGTAAATCTAGGGGGATTTGCACATTTGCCACACTTTTCTTTGCACTTTGCATATTTGCCATTTTCTGTGTCACTGACATGTGGTGGTCATGTGGCAAATATGCAAATTTCAGATAAAAAGTGTGGCAAATGTGAAAAAATCCCGTAAATCTAGTGCTATTATCTAGAAGGTCTTCGTACATAGACTTAACGGTGAATTCCCCCGAGGTTGTTAACTTCCAAACAAAAGAGTCTGTGCTCTCCGATAAGTTAACATTCATCAAACGTTGAACCAGATGCAACCATCTATTCCATCTATTGCCAGAAAGATTCCTCCTAAACTCAATATTCAGAAGATTATTTGCCAAAACTTGTCCAACCGTCACATTTTTACAGCGAACAATAGCAAATAGAGAAGGATATTGTTCAGCTAGAGACTTATCTCCTAGCCAAATGTCTTCCCAAAACCTTGTTTTGAGACCACCCCCCACACAAAAGGATCCTGTAGAGAAAAACTCATCTTTAACCCCCATCCGTCCCTTCCAAAAGGGAGAATCAGTTGGTTTTGCAGTAACTTGGGAAAGTGTTTTATTCCTAAGATACTTATTGCATAAAATCTCTTGCCACATGCCTTCCTCATTCAGAAGTTTAAATAACCACTTGCTTAATAAGCATTTGTTTTTAAGTTCAAGCACTGCGACGCCTAGACCACCTTGGTCTTTTAGACGGCAGATGATATTCCATTTGGTTAACCGATATTTCTTTTTATGATCATCGCTCTGCCAGAAGAAACGAGATCTAAAGTAGTCTAGTCTTTTCCTAACCCCTTTAGGTATCTCAAGAAAAGATAGCATAAACATCGGTAGACTCGTGAGAACGTAGTTAATAAGGATAAGTCTATCCCCGTATGAGAGCAACTTTCCTTGCCAGCACTCAAGCTTTCCTTCAAAACGGTTTTCTACTGGCCTCCATTCAGAATTTAACAAGCGTCTGTAATGGATGGGGATACCTAAGTATCTAAAAGAAAGAGAACCACTTTCACAACCGAAAATTTGTTTGTATTGTTCTTCTTCCTCTTTTGCTTTTCCAAAACAGAAAATTTCGCTTTTATGGAAGTTTACTTTGAGACCAGACAATTGCTCAAATATGCATAATATCAGTTTCATGTTAACAACCTTCTCAAAGTTATGTTCCATGAATAATATAGTATCATCTGCATATTGTAAAATGGAGACCCCCTTCAACTAAATGAGGTACGAGTCCACCAATTTGGCCATCATCTTTTGCCCTTGCAATGAGAATAGCCAGCATGTCCGCCACAATATTAAAGAGAACTGGGAAGAGCGGATCTCCTTGTCTCAGTCCCTTCCTAGTCTGGAAGTAATGGCCAATATCGTTATTGACTCTTATTCCCACACTACCACCTTGAACAAAACGTGTGATAGTTTCACACCAAAATGCATTGAAACCTTTCATTCGCATCGCTTGCTGTAGAAAGGACCAATTCACCTTATCATAGGCCTTTTCAAAATCGATTTTAAAAAGCACCCCATCTAACTTTTTCCTATGAAGCTCATGAATTGTCTCATGAAGCACCACCACACCCTCTAAGATATTGCGTCCCGGCATAAAGGCAGTTTGAGTCGGTTTTATGACTTTGCTAGCGATAATAGTAACTCGGTTAGTTCCAACTTTTGTGAAAATTTTGAAACTCACGTTGAGTAAACAAATAGGTCTGTACTGTTGAATTTGAACAGCATTTTCTTTCTTTGGAAGTAAAGTTATGACCCAAAGTTCAATCTGTACAACGGGAGGTCGCCTCCACGTAATTGCACAAACATAGCCATGAGGTCGAACTTAATCACCTCCCAGAACATTTGATAAAACTCAGCAGGAAACCCGTCTGGTCCTGGAGCTTTATTGTGTTCCATCTAAAAGACGGCATCATGCACTTCTTTCTCAGTAAAAACCGACGTAAGAATTTCATTTTCCTCCGGCGATAATTGAGGAACATCGGTCATCCGTGACTCATCTAAAGAAAAGTTATTCGGAGACGGTTCTCCGAACAATTTCTTATAGTATTCAGTAATATACACCTTGAGATTTTTGTCTCCTACAATAGTCCCCTCGTCTTGTTCTAATTGGAATATTTTTTGCTTTCTATGTTTTCCATTTGCAATGAGAAATATTTTGTATTATTTCCTCCCTCTTGGATGTGCTTAACTTTGGCCTGTTGTAGCCATTTGGTTTCTTCCTCGCGTCTCAACTTCGACAACTCCTCATTGGTGTTCCTTAAAGCTTGCTTTTCGGAATCACACAATGGTATGCTTTCAGCCTTTATATCAAGTTCATCGATGATATGAGTAAGTCTCTCCTTTTCTTTTCTATATATACCACTACGATTCCGAGCCCATCCCCTCAGATAGTTTCGTAGATGTCTAATTTTATTTTGCCAACGGTCGATAGGAGTTGCACCTTTCGTCACGGAGTTCCATTCCCTCTTAATAATCTCAAAAAAGTCATCAATTCGTAACCATGACAACTCAAACGAGAATTTTGCTTTATTACCCAAGTGTGCTTGATCGCCGAAATCAATCAACAAAGGGGTATGATCCGATCCTGACCGTGTCAGAGCCCGGATTCTAAACCGAAACATTCAATTCTTTCTTTTTTTGAAGATGATATTATTTCTAAGGCTCATGGGATGGGGGTTTCGTTGGGAAATTCTCCTAGTAAGATTTCTATGTCGGTTAAATTAATTCAGGATACGGAAGAGGATAGACGTTTTACTATGATTCATAAGAATACGAAAATAATTGAGGACGACCCTCATGTTCTTTTTGTTTCAAAAGTTTTGGGACTTTGTGAAGACTTGACTGAAGAAGAAAATGAGGTTTTCGAAATGGGCTTGGAGAATCATACGGATTCTATTATCCAAGGTGTGAAAGACACACGTACCCGCAGGACAAAAGTCTATGATGTTAGGCGTAGTGCCAGATTTAAGACAAGAAAACGATACGTTTAAAAATGAGGGCAATGATTTGGAACAGCGAGGGGCTTCGGGACCCTTGTAAAATTTGGTTCATTCAAGAAACTATTCGAAAACAGAAATTAGATTACATTGCTTTGGTTGAAACCGGTAGATCCAACTTTTCAGTTCAGTTTTTAAAACATTTGTCCGGAGGGGCTGATTACATATGGTTTTGCCTACCTCCACACGGGAGATCAGGAGGCATTCTCATTGGTTTTAACTCTGCTGCACTCTTAGTAAAAAATGTTGACGCGGGAGATTTCACGGTAAGAGTCCAGCTCCGATCTAAGTCTGATGGTTTTGAGTGGGTCTTTGTTGCAGTATACGGCGCTGCCCAAGACAACAAGAAACCAGATTTTTTGGTTGAGCTTGTACGCATGTGTGAGAATGAACCCCTTCCTATGCTAGTTGGGGGAGATTTCAACATTTTACGAAGGCCAGAAGATAAAAGCAATGATAACTTTAATGGGAGATGGCCCTTTATGTTCAATGCAATCATTGAAAGCCTTAACTTGAAAGAGATCGCTCTCTCAGGAAGGCGGTTCACGTGGGCTAGTCGTCGGGACTCAGTCAAGGTGTGATTGTGTGACCCTGGATAAGTGTGTGGGGATTCATGTCGCCGAAAAAAAAACCACGAGCACTGTTTTAGACGTAGGCACAAGATGTAGTCCACACACGAGTTGTTTATTCTTGTTAATAATGTGAGAAAGAAAAGGTATCAATTTGGCTGTTGCATACTCTTGCAAATTGGAGCACTTTCTGTCCTTACTTCTTAGGCCAAACAAATTAGAGTTAGATTTTGTTTTAGAGCACATTGGAGCTTCTAGTTGGAATATTCTGATCCGGTGCTCTGGTTGCGTGGTTCACACACGGAAACGGAAGTTCATGGGCCAGACGGGTCCGATACCGTCTAGGGTTGGGGGCTTGCGCTAGGCTATATATACATGTGGTAACCCTCAAAGAAAAAGATGTGATTCTCGTAGCGCACATCTAGGTTAGAAGGGAAGAAGGAAGACACGGAGGGGATCATGCCTGGGTTGCCGGCTTCTCGCGAGAAGGAGGAAAAGGAGGAGGAGGATGTCCTGGACTTGACGTACCTGGAGCTGGAGTACGATGCCCTGCAGGAGTCCTTCGCCGACGAGCTGGTGGAGATCGAGGAGCGCATGGCCGGAGTTGTCATGGACCTCCCCCGTTTGAAGCTTGGTGAGGACGGGAAGATGATGGAGCTGGTGAGCCAGGAGCTGATCCGCGCCATCATGAAGAAGCCGCCTCATCCCAAGCCGCTCCCGGACTACAGCATCGAGACCCTCCGTCGAGACACGGGGATCACGGACGAGGTTGTGCTCGAGACCGTGGCGAGTGCGTACCGGGGCTTGCAGAGTGCGCGGGACATCCACAACGACATCATCCGGCAGTACCGCGCCCAGGGATACGCCTACGCCTCGCTTCCCCCTCCCATGAGGTATCAGTCCCCTGCTCCCGGGAACTGACAAGACATCCGTGATGGGAAGGATTAGCTAGCTCAATCAATTAATGTGTGATGAATCCAAGAATGCTAGCTGCTGGTCTGCGACCATCAAGTTACTGTTATTATGATAATGTACTCTGTGTTATTTCTAAACTGTATTGGCTTAGTGGACATGAGATAGATGTGCTTCGTAATTTGTTGTCAAAAAGATTGCTTCTCTTCCAGTAAAATCCGCACTGATTCGCACATGATAGCTATGCCCCCGGTACGCTGACTTGAAGGATACGTAGTACTACTATATATTGTCAACCGATACGTGTGATTGTGAAGCGTAGGCGGCCGCATTGAGCTAAGTGTAGGGCAATGAGGGCTGACTGCATCAAGGAAATCGAGTGAGTTAACAAGGTTGTGCCTACGTTAGATAAAACGCATGCATAGTTAACAAGGATATACAGTACTGATGAACTGAAGACTGACTCTGCAATGAGCAACCTGAGCATTTCCTTTCTTTGTGCATGATCCTCTAAACTTATTGTGGTCCTGTTTGTTGCAATGGAATTGTCAAAACAAATCTATAGCCTCTTTTTACTTTGCCCAGTGATTTTCTATTAAAATAATAAATTTGGCTTTGCATCTGACTTCACAAAACACAACATGTATGTGCTGAAGTCCTCTGTGATCACAGAGGAAATTGCAGGTTCCACCAGGTTTTGGTACTAGCGTTGCGTATTTCACCGGGTCGACGTTCTTTTTGCAGTGTTCACCAGTTTTCCGTCTAATAAGTTGCACATTGGTCTAAATAAGCTATTAGTCTTCCGTTAACAGGCAATCTGACACTGGGCCTCACACAACTGCATTATTTTGACATGATGCATCCGTATTGGTGGCCAGATGATGCCATTTACAATTATGAAAATATAACGGTTCATCTCTATTACTAATAAGAGCGAAGAGATCTATAAATCTACGCAGAACTACTGGTTCGCATCATGTGATTGAATGTATTGGATTGCCATGAGATTTTATTGACCAATTATCTATTTCTTTGTTTTTCAATATGATTATTTTGAGTTGTTATGAACACATATAACGATGTAGCGGCGGCGGTCCCGCGGTGGCTGGTAGTCCCCCACGGGACGGTTCCTGTACTCCTCTAGCTGTGGAGGAAGGCCGGCAGGCGGGAGCGCTGGCTGCTAGAACCGGAGTAGGTCGCCTCATGGTCGTTCCTGCCCTTCTTGAGCCATCCTCGTGTCTTCATCATTGGCGACGGCTACTGCTAGGGTTGCGATGGCGAGAGGTGGAGAGTGTGACACCGACGGACGTATGGTTAAATAGCCTCTTCACACACGAACACGCGCAGGTTCCCACTCCTTCGCTATCAATGTCGGCGTGAGAACGCAGGCGGCGTCCCGTCGCTATTGATGGTGCAGGCTATTGCCGGCCAGTCTTCCGCCCGTGCCTCTGAATCGGTGTCGCGCTTGCGTCTGAATCTGTGCCGCTACACGCGTCTGAATCCCTACAGCGCAGTGTCTGACGGGTGGACCAGTGGATATGCGGGCAGGACACGCCCTCGATCCGTTCAGGCCGACGCAACAGTTGCCCAAATTTAGGTACACTGATGGATCAAGCCGGGCGCGTCTGTCCAGCTGGGTCATGTCGCTGAGACGCCGCGCACGTCTCGTACAGACGGATTTGCACGCGCTCAGACGGGTTGGATCAAGCCGGTGAAGATGACCTTATTCTCAAATTGTGCCTAAGCTATCTGGCCAATTATCGTGACATAGGACCTCTTTCGTATGCGTATTTTCTAAGTATAACACTACTTAATTGTTAATCTCAGCCTTTAAATTTAGGATCAAAGGAGAATATAAATTTAGCCTAGATGGATCAACTTTGCGCCTCAAAAGACACTTTTATATTTTTTTTATAATTGACAATAGATTGTCAAAAATAATCTGTCATTTATACGGATACATCGTGTCAAAATAATTCAGTTGTGTGAGGCCCAGTGTCAAAATAATTCAGTTGTGTGAGGTCGTTCCGCGCCTTGCAGAGTGCGGTGGACACCCAGAACGACATCATCCGGCAGTACCGCGCCCAGGGATACGCCTACGCCTCGCTTCCCCCTCCCAAGAGCCAGAGCCAGAGGGATCAGCCCCCTGCTTCTGGGAACTAACAAGACGTCCGTGATGGAAAGGATTAGCTCGTGCCTATTATTATCAATGTATGATGATGAATCGAATAAATTAAGCTGTATTTTTTATTTTTTATTCTAGTGTGTACTCTGTGTTATTTTGAAAATCTGTATTGGCATGATGTGTGCTTCGTTTGCTGTCAAAGAGATTTGCTTCTCTTCGAGTTAAATTACCAAGTAGTAGTATTGTCCTTTTTGATTGATTTTTATTGTGCGTGGAATTTTCTTTCCACTTTATGCTGGTCGATCTTGATAGCTAGCTTCTGCTCAAAGTTTTGACAATCTTGTACTGTCTCATTGTTACAATCTGCACCGTTTCGCACATGATAGCTATGCCCCTGGTACGGTGACTTGAAGGGTAGGTAATACTCCCTCCTAGAAACAAGTGACTTGTCTTTGTCTAGGTTCGCATGTATGTATATACTAAAACGCGTCTAGATACATAAGAATCTAGATAAATGCAAGTCACGGATATAATAAAAATTGAACCGTTACCTGTTACCTGTGACTGAAGTGTAGGCGGCTCATTGAGCTAAACAGGGCACTAAGGACTAACGAGACGTCCCTGATGGAAAGGATTGGCTCATGCCTACTATCAATCAATGTGTGATGAATTGAAGAAAGCTGCTGGTGTGCGATCGTCAAGTTACTATTTTATACTAGTGGTGAAACTGTATTGGCTTAATGGACATGTGTGCTTCGTTTGTTGTCAAAGAGATTGCTTCTCTTCAAGTAATATTTGATTGCTTTTTATTGGCCGTGGAATTTGCCTTCCACTTTATGTTGGTGGATATATTACATCTTGTTGCTTCCTGCAGTAACCGGTCATTGTTTATGCTGTTGATCAATTTTGCTCTGGTTTTAACCTCAAAGTTCTGTCAGTTTTGTACCTCATTGTTTGGACCCAATTATGGACCTTGAATACACAATCTGGCACTGATTCGATATGAATCACATGATAGCATTATCCCTGTGTTGGGTAGAACAATCTATACCTCTTTGAGCCCACCCCTTCAATTAGTTTTCTTACCATTACTTCAAAATTCAAGAAGGGAGGTGGTGGAAAGACTAAAGTAGCATGGTCAGCTTCATCGCTAAGCTATTGCATCAGCACCTCGACCCAATGTTGGGTTTCTAATATTATTGAGGCATGTGCTGTTATGTACAGTTTGTCACTAAACCTCTTGTTGAGTAGAAGGTTTTTTGTGCCCATACTTGTGCTTCGCTTCTTGTACAATCTAGCTTCCTAGGAAATTAGTGCTAACCTCACATATAACTACTGATGAGATGTTTACACTATTACTAGTGATGAGATGTTTGTGATCTGGTTATTGAGGTGACTTGGTTGATGCAGTGGTCACTTGAAGGAAAGACAAGGATGCTTTTCTACTGTTTAATGTTCAGTCCAAAACATATCCTGTCGAATTGGCCGTGGAATTTGCCTTCCAATTTATGTTGGTGGATATATTACATCTTGTTGCTTCCTGTCGTGCAGTAACTGGTCATTGTTTATGTTGTTGATCAATTCTTCTCTGGTTTGAAACAGATTGATAGAGCTAGCTTCTCCTCATAGTTCTGTCAGTTTTGTACCTCATTGTTTGGACCCAATTATGGACCTTGAATACACAATCTGACACTGATTCGATATGAATCACATGATTGCATTATCCCTGCAATGGTGATAAAAGGTTGTTCCTGCAAAACTCAGAAAGCTTGTTGGGTAGAACAATCTATACCTCTTTGAGCCTACCCCATCAATTACTTTTTCTTACTATTACTTCAAAATTCGAGAGAAGGGGTGGTGGAAACACTAATGTAGCATGGTGAGCTTCAATGCTAAGCTATTGTATCAACACCGAAATTGAGCAATCATTGGCAACCACCCAGTGTTGGGTTTCTCATATTATTGATATGCGCTGTTATGTATAGTTTGTCACTAAACCTCTTGTAGAATAGAAGGTTTTTTGTGCTAATAAAAGGATCGGTAACATAATGAAACCACTGATACGTGTTATTCTGAAGCTTAGACAGCGCATTGAGCTAAATAGCGCACTGATCTTGGCCATGCGCAATTTCTAATGAACAGCTGACCTCAGTTTAGCATACAGCAAGGTCATGATCTTGGCCATGTGCATCGGTACCTCACTACAGGACGCGCGCGCTATGCCGAGGGCAAAAAGCCGTCGGTTTAGGCCAAAATACCCTCGGCGTATGGTACGCCGACGGCTGCCCTCGGCGTAGCCTCCTCGGCAAAAATCTCCCTCGGCGGAGCACGCTCAAATCGTCGGCGTATCGAAATGCCGAGGGCTTTGCCGTCGGCATAGCCTGTCGGCCGGTTGCAAAAATATATTTTTTAAAAAAATTATTTATTTATTTATTTATTTTCTCAATTTTTTTATTGTTTGACTCTTTAATCTCCCACTTTGAACATTTTTAACACTAATTACACTTAATATTTGATTAAATTTCAGTCTTAGTCAAACTTTTTGGCCGGTCACCCATTCTAATACTACTTCAGCTCCAGCAAGCTTAACTTTCTCGTTCCTTCAAAATCCGTTTCCACAAAGTAATTCATACATTGTTGTCAATACTATGATATCAATCCTATTAACTCTTATATCAGCATGTCACATGTTTGTATTTTTCAAAATTTCAAACAATTATTTAAGTAAACATTAATGAATAAGTAAAAATATTATTGAATTCAAATAAAAATATAATAATTTTACTTTTTTTGTATTTTTCTATTTAATATGGAATAATTAATATCTTTAAATTTGTAAATCGGAATTCAACAAATAATATGTCTAAATTGATCAAAAAAATGAGAGGAATCCAAATATGATATCCATATCAACTAATCACAAACCCTCCGTTTTTGAATTAGCTATTTTGTGGTTGCTTTAGAAAATCCCCTTTTTGCGCTCGGATAATGAAAAATGGCTTTTTGGTGCGATGAAAAGGAAAAAATGCATTGGATCTTTGATACAATAGAATATTGTGGACCTAAAATGATTTTTGTAAAAAACATGAGCATCGGATCATGTACCTGTAGTTCATATCTGACCCACTTCCAGCCGATTCGGCAGGAATTTGTCTTTTTCACCAGAGATGGACGGAAATGTTTCGGATCTCCCTATTGAGACATTGTCCATATAAGGTGGTATAGTATTTTTTGTAAAATGTGGTGGTAGCATTTTGAATTAGCCATTTGGTGGTTGCTTCACAAAACCGTCCGTTTTTTGTGCTCGGAAAATAGGAAATGGCTTTTTGGTGCGACGAAAAGGAAAACTTCCTCCTGCAACATTGTTCGCCATCCCATGATGCATGTGTATGCACAATATGGGCATATTATCACAAACTATGCCTTGATTTCTAGCCATAACATTGGTCATTTTACCCGAAAGCCAGGAAACCTCGAATGAGATAGGTCATTTTGTGAAGGTTTTTTGAGACATAATCAATATATCAAGTTTGATATTTTTCCTTATAACTATGTCACATAATATGACACCACGCGAAGGTTTCGCATTGTTTCGATCGTTTTTGAATTTTTTTATGCCCGTTTTAAACTATCGTCAAATTTTGTCAAACGGCGGGCATGAAGATTCTTAGCTCGGGGCCGAGCCTCGCTAAAATTTTATTGGATCTTTGATAAAATAGCATATTGTGAACCTAAAAATGATTTTTATAAAAAAACATGAGCATCGGATCATGTACATGTAGTTCATATCTGACTCACTTCCTACCGATTCGGCAGGAATTTGTCTTTTTCACCAGAGGTGGACGAAAAGGTTTCGGATCCTCCTTTTGGGACATTGTACATATAAGGTGGTATATTATTTTTATAAAATGTGATGGTAGCATTTTGAATTAGCCATTTGGTGGTTGCTTCACAAAACTGTCCTTTTTTTGTGCTCAGAAAATGGGAAATGGCCTTTTGGTACGACGAACAGGAAAACTTCCTCCTGCAACATTGTTCGCCATCCCAAGATGCATGTGTATGCACAATATGTGCATATTATCACAAACTATGCCTTGATTCTAGCCATAACATTGATCATTTGACCCGAAAGTCAAGAAACCTCGAATGAGATAGGTCATTTTATGAAGGTTTTTTTGAGACATAATCAATATATCAAGTTTGATATTTTTCCTTATAACTATGTCACATAATATGACACCACGTGAAGGTTTCGCATTATTTCGATCGTTTTTTAATTTTTTATGCCCGTTTTAAACTATCGTCAAATTTTGTCAAACGGCGGGCATGAAGCTCGGGGCCGAGCTTCACTAAACTTGCATTGGATCTTTGATAAAATAGCATATTGTGAACCTAAAAATGATTTTTATAAAAAAAACATGAGCATCAGATCATGTACCTGTAGTTCATATCTGACTCACTTCCTACCGATTCAGCAGTAATTTGTCTTTTTCACCAGAGGTGGACGGAAAGTTTTCGGATCCCCCTGTTGGGACATTGTCCATATAAGGTGGTATATTATTTTTGTAAAATGTGGTGGTAGCATTTTGAATTAGCCATTTGGTGGTTGCTTCACAAAACCGTCCGTTTTTTGTGTCCGGAAAATGGGAAATGGCTTTTTGGTGCGATGAAAAGGAAAACTTCCTCCTGCAACATTGTTCGCCATACCATGATGCATGTGTATGCACAATATGGGTATATTATCATAAACTATGCCTTGATTCTAGCCATAACATTGGTCATTTGATCCGAAAGTCAAGAAACCTCGAATGAGATAGGTCATTTTGTGAAGGTTTTTTTGAGACATAATCAATATATCAAGTTTGATAATTTTCCTTATAACTATGTCACATAATATGACACCACGCGGAGGTTTCACATTGTTTCGATCGTTTTTGAATTTTTTTATGCCCATTTTAAACTATTGTCAAACTTTGTCGAACGTCGGGCATGAAGATTCTTAGTTCGGGGTCGAGGCTCACTAAACTTGCATTGGATCTTTGATAAAATAGCATATTGTGAACCTAAAAATTATTTTTTTTTAAACATGAGCATCGGATCATGTACCTCTAGTTCATATCTGACTCACTTCCTACCGATTCGGCAGGAATTTGTGTTTTTCACCAGAGGTGGACGGAAAGGTTTTGGATCCCCCTGTTGGGACATTGTCCATGTAAGGTGGTATAGTATTTTTATAAAATATGGTGGTAGCATTTTGAATTAGCCATTTGGTGGTTGTTTCACAAAACCGTCCGTTTTTTGTGCTCGGAAAATGGGAAATGGCTTTTTGGTGCGTCGAAAAGGAAAACTTCCTCCTGCAACATTGTTTGCCATCCCATGATGCATGTGTATGCACAATATGGGCACATTATCATAAACTATGCCTTGATTCTAGCCATAACATTGGTCATTTGACCCGAAAGCCAAGAAACCTCGAATGAGATAGGTCATTTTATGAAGGTTTCTTTGAGACATAATCAATATACCAAGTTTGATATTTTTTCTTCTAACTATGTCACATAATATAACACCACGCGAAGGTTTCGCATTGTTTCGATCGTTTTTGAATTTTGTATGCCCGTTTTAAACTATATGTAATGTTTTATGTTTTACTTAATTTTTATTTACAAATGTGTAATATTTGCATGTAGATAGATAGGTCTTATTTTTTTGCAAATTTTGATATATTATTTGTATTTTTATGAATTAGAATGATTTAGTTATGATTTTTCAAAGTTTAATGAGGTAAAATAAAAAAATAGCTACGCCGAGGGAAGCCGTCGGTGCAGCATAGGATATGCCGAGGACAATTCTACGCCGACGACTGTTTGGTGGGACTGGCCTGGACGATGGCTACGCCGACGGCCCCGATGTTTGGCCGTCGGCGTAGCGACCGACCGTCGGCGTAGCTTCCCATTCCTGTAGTGCCTGTAGGGAAGAGAGACCGTTCCCCATTTCCTTCCTCTCCCGTGTTCCTCACCCTCTTGAGGTGAGAGTTTGGGCGGAGCTCCTCGTCGGGGTACTGATATTTTCCTAGTTGCCAGTTACATAGCACTATCCTAGTTGCTAGTTTATTCATGGAGCAGTACGTTTTTATATCTGCTACTATGTTTGTAGGAGCAGTAGTAACTGTTTACATAGCATTTTCCTAGCTAGTTGCTAGTCATTACTGGAGCAGTATGTCTGTAGGTGCTACTTTGTTTCCAGGAGCACTAGTTGCCAGTTTTGTAGTTCTGTTCCTTCTTCAGCATGTTTCTTGCTGCAACAATGACTTCCTGGAATACTAGCTTGCTAATTATACGGCTTGTTTTTTCTTGGATGCTAGTTTCTAACTTGGTACAGTAGATTTCTAGCTTCTACTATGTTCCTGGAGCAATAGATGTAGCAAATTTGGGTAAAATAGGTGTAAGAATTTCAGAAACAATAAGTAGGTTCTAACTTCTATTTTTCTCCTGGAGCACTAGATGAATTTTTTTTTATCCTACTAATATGATATGGGGAGGATTAACTAGATGTAACAAATTCAGTGCCTTCTGTGTCAGTTTTCCATTGTTATTATTGTCATTAGATGGCACTAGAAAAACCCAGTAGTTCATCAATATTCCTTTTTTAATCATGTACACCACACAGATGTAACTAGTCACAACGGTACTCCTTCCAAAGTTTTGAAGGATCTGCTTTTTTTTCACTTGACCTGATGCAGTATACATGCATTATACTAAATGTAGCAGGTAGTACTTACTTTTCATAGTTTGCAAAGTAACTTCTGCTCTTTTAGCTACTCATTTTCTTCTGTGTTCTAAAAGTAGATGGAACCAACGAACCCCACTGTACTTACATCACATGTAACTTACCAGAATGTATGTTCTTCCTCTGGTTTGAAACAGATTGATAGCTAGCTTCTGCTCAAAGTTCTGTCAGTTTTGTACCTCAACATTTGGACCCAATTATGGACCATGAATACAATCTGGCACTGATTCGATATTAATAACATGATAGCATTATCCCTGCAATGGTGGTAAAAGGTTATTCTTGCAAAAATTAGAAACCTTGTTGGGTAGAACAATCTAGCTTTCTAGGAAATTAGTGCTAAACTCACACATAAGTGTATACTATTTATCTTATAGTGTAGCTAGGTGTTTACACTATTACTACTGATGAGATGTTTGTGTTCTGTTATCGAGGTGACTTGGTTGATGTAGTGGTCACTTGAAGGAAAGACAAGGATGCTTCTCTACTGTTTAATGTTCAGTCCAAAACATATCCTGTTGAATTGGCTGTAGAATTTGCCTTCCACTTTATGATGGTGGATATATATACACCATGTTGCTTCCAAAACATACTTTGAATTTGCCTTCCACTTTATGATGGCGCCCACCGTGGGACAAGAGGCGCTTCAGGCTCTTCACCGGGCAAGGACCAAGATCTTCGTGGGAATCGGCGAAACCGTGGCCATCGGTCGCGTTCTCTTCTCCGGCAACGTTCCGATCGTCCCTCCCGACGAGTTCTGGATCCCGGCGAAGATGAACCCTACGCGGTGTTCGATCGTTCCTATCGGAAACATCCACCTCTTCATCGGCGAAACCGACTCGGGCACTAGTTCCCTGCGAGTCGGAGGAGCATCAAGGCCCGCACGGACCGCCTACGGGCAGGATACGTTCGCGGAAGGATCGATGTCGGATCTCTCTTCGGAGTTTGCCGGCAAAGATTGGAAAAATTCAAGGCCTACCCAAACCGCCCGTGTGCAGGATATAAAGGTAGAAGATCACTACAAATCCATCGGCTTCGCCCGTGCATCTGGAAAGCAGAGATCCAAGTTCGTCGGCGTGGTCACCATCTTCGATCTGGCACGCCGTGTTCAGAGGGAAGGCGAAAACCCCCGCGATTACCTGGCCAGGTGGCTTCGTATACGAGCCGATTTGGCCCACTACCCCGATGACAACGCTTTGTATCAATTCGTGGAAGGATTGGACCGTGGCACGCTTCTCTGACATTCTTTAAGACGGCAACAGGCAACAGAGCGCTTTACCCTCGAAGAGATGGTAAGCACCGTCAACAATTATGCGGAAGCTGACGTAGCAGCCTAGATGGTGCTTGCGCTCAGGGATGGAGAACCTCCGATTCAGCAACCGCCACCACCGCCTCCCGCCGCCATCGTCGTAGCAGCACCACCACCCCCAGTCAACGTCGAGGCCATTGCACCTCCACCGCCCGTCATCGAGGAAGTCCTGGCACCCTCCGACTCTGTCATTGTCGCGCTCTATGCTGATTTCAGTGCAGACTCAGAGGAGATAGATTTCAGTCTAGAAGAACTAGACTCCGCTATGCAGGAGATGAAGGAGGAGTACTCGCGCGACGAGCAAGCCAACAATGCCGTCACGTCTCGAGGGTGTTCTTCACCATTGGGATGGCGATGGATGAAGACCAACCCGGACGAGCTCCGCCTACAGCGCTGGACAAGGGGAAGGGGCCACTTATTGCTGCTGACGATGATCGCGCAAAGGTCATGCCTCCTCCGCCTAACCCAGTGCAGCAGCCGCAGGAACTCGGCATCGGCCCGAGCAACAAAAACACCGCAAACTTGCCACCTCCAGCATCTATGTCTGCAGCAGCCCAAGTTACTCCAGCTAATAGAGTGATGTACGGCAATCTCCTCGTCGAACCACTGATCGTTGCTCATATCCTGAACGTGGCCCAGCTTGACGAGAAGCGCCAGCAGCTGCTGGAGGAAGCGCAAGCCATCGCGGAGCAAGGCGCTAAGCTAGATCGAGATCTGGTCAACGCGCAGAAGTCCATGGAAAAATCTAGAGCAATGGAGGCCGAGTACAAGACTTTGCTGCAACATCAGAAGGCTAAGAAAGCTCCGGCTCACGTCATCAACGATCCTGGTGTACGGCTCAACCTAGGATGGGCTCCCTCGAAGCCGGCACAAGCCAAGACATACATTGACAGTGAAGGCAAGCAGGTGATGCCCACCCCACTCCTTAACCTCGTCGTCACCAAGACCCTTCTGGAGGAGGATAGATCGCCCGAGGCAGTGGAACAGGTCTATGACCTAGTGGCCAAGGCGGTGAAGCAGCAGGAAAATGCCACCTCTCAGAGGCTCGAGTCCGATCCAGCGCTTTGCCGGTCTAGTTAGTACAATACGCCAAGGGACAGATCTCTTCTTGATGTCGGGTCCCAGACGGGTTCATCAGAACGAAGACAGAGGGACGCGCGCAACAGGAAGGATGCCATCCCCATATCCTCCGACCACGGAGAAAAGGCCCGACCTCGCCGCCCGTCTCCACTGCCCCGATCTCCCCGACATCGCGACGATTACAAGGCTCACCATCGAACGGATATGCCCCCACCAAAGCAGTGTGGCATCGTCATCCGCGACAACGCGGAGCAGACCCGTCATGACGGAGAGCGCAACCAAGGACACAGGAGCAGGTCGCACCATGATCCTCCACGTTCGACAAGCAATCGTGACAGGCGCGAGGAGTCGCAGGAGGGTAACAACAAGAAGGCTAACCCACCGCCACCTCCGCCTCCATCACCATCAAGCAGTCACCATGGCGGAAGGGGCTCGCGTCGTTCACGCAGCCCCTCCCCTGTTGACAAGAAGAAGAACCCGGAGCCATATGATGCACGCTCGCGGATCGATAAGATCCACGAGGCCCGGGAAGGACCATTCCTGGGACCATGTTGCTTTGGACCTGCAATACGGTCCGCAACTTACCCCAAAGGTTTCCGGATCGACAAGACCATCAAGCCCTATGACGGCACCACCAACCCAGCCACATGGTTGCAGGACTACGGCAGCTCGTCGAGTTCCTCCGTGAGAATAGGGACATCTTCACCTGGCAACCTGCCGACATGAAAGGTGTACCTAGGGAACTTGCCGAGCACAGCTTAAACATTGATCCAAAATGCAAACCAGTGAAACAACCTTTACGACGCTTCGGAGATGAGAAGAGACGCGCCATTGGCAAAGAGATAGCTAGGTTACTTAAAGCTGGGTTTATCCGAGAAGTCCTTCACACCCGATGGGTGGCCAATCCTGTACTTGTCCCCAAAAAGGGAACCAACGAATTAAGAATGTGCGTTGATTATACCGGCTTGAACAAAGCATGTGTGGCATCCCGCAAAACCACTACTAGAAAATCGCGTTGTTTTTGTGCATTGCATCATCATTACATCATCATGCATATTAATTTTACCTGAAACTATGTTGCGAAAGACTATGGTTTTCCGAAACTAGCCCTCCTTCTATTTCAAATTAAACCCCCGGATGTTCCGGATATTTTGTTTGTCT
Source organism: Avena longiglumis (assembly GCA_030063025.1). Taxonomy (NCBI): domain Eukaryota; kingdom Viridiplantae; phylum Streptophyta; class Magnoliopsida; order Poales; family Poaceae; genus Avena; species Avena longiglumis. The sequence goes on from CP125976.1 coordinate 7,856,358, forward strand.
AAAACTAATTACAAAAGCTATTTGAAAATAAATAAAATATTAAATTATTTTTAATAGGGGCAGTCGAGCGGGCCGATTGACCCGAACGACCACCCCCCAGGAAATTAAATCGGTCCACCTAACCCGCCCTTCTAAATCCTACAGCTACCCACCTATCTACCCACACCCCCCCTCCACATCACCCCACCCAATAGCAACCTGCCACCTCACCCTCTCCCCTCCCCCTAGCCTACCAGGAACTGCCACCTCAGCAGCCCCCACTCCCTCACAGGCAGCACACACACGCAACCACACGCCAGCGCGCCTGCCCCCCGGATCCCACCTCCCTGCCCGTGGGCCCCGTTTCCCCGTGGCCCACCTGTCATTCCCCTACCAACCCACACATCCCACCCCACGCGCCAGGCCACCCCACCCCGTGGGCCACCACCTGCCCTGGGACCCACCCCCACCGACGCGCTCACCTCCCTCTCCCCAACCCACCTGCCCTGTCTCCTTCCTCCTCCCTCCTCGCTTTCCTCCACCGCGCCATGAGCACCCCGCCGCCCCCGCCTTGGCCCACCTCGCACTCTCCTCTCCCCCGAGTCCCCTTCCCCGCCGGTGCTCCCTCCGCTCAGCCAGAGCCGCCCGAGCCTCTCCGCCCAGCCCCGGCCGAGCCTCGCCTCCGTGCCTCCATGCGCCGCCTCCCCACCTCCTCTGGCCCCGCCTCCACCAACCTCCTCCTGCAGCGCGTCATCCGCCCGCCGCCCGGCTCGCTCCATCTCCGCCTGAGCCTCCCTCGCTGGCCACCGTCGACTCATGCCACCTCCTCCCGAGCTCGCTGCGTCGCCCCATCCTCGCCTCGCCTCCGCCGACCCCAAGCCTCTCCACTGAGCGCCATGGAGCTTCCCGCCCTCTCCGAGCCCGGGCGTCGGCCACCAGTTCCCCTGGCTCCGCCCGCCCTCTCGCTGTCGCCCTCTTCCAGCAGAATCCCTCGGTCGCCTCTCTCTGCCGCACCTGCAAGCCGCGTAGCCTCGGGCGCCCATCCCCTCGTCCTTCTGTCCGCAGCGGTGCCAGCGCGCCCCTCTTCCCTGCTGCGAAGGGATCCCCCTGAGCAGAGCCCGAAGCCTCCACCCCGCATGTGCCCCGGTGCCCGTGTCTCCTCTCAAGATGGTGCTAGTGGTGTTCCCAGATGGTGTTACACGTGCTGCTATGGATGGGAAGCAATGGAGGTGATGGATTGGGGTTACAACGGTGAAGGTCATATGAGCTAGGAAGATGGTGGTGCCACCCAAACAATACCAAAACCGCGCGAGATATCTATTCCCTTGTTCTGTCAAGATCTTCCGAAGATGATTCAACAAAAGTCCGATGCGACGAGATCTTCCCGTTGACAAGGCCACCGACAAGATCTTCGACATGCGTCGCCATACTCAAAGCTCACTTCGCGGACCCGGCGGTCACACATGCGACAAGACCTCCGTCTCGGAACCACCAAGCACTTCCTCGCGGACGTCGAGACCCCGATGCGTCAAGTACTGCATCCCGGACCCCAATTTCTGCACCCCGAACGCCAAGACCGACCCGATACACGGGCCCGACAAGACCTTCGCGACGACAAGAACGACAGCAACCAGGGCGAATCCGGCGCGCCCGGACGCCGAACCAGGGTCCCCTCCGTGAATGCGCCAAGATCTACCCCGTTACCGAGAACGATCCCGGAGTCCGAGAACGTTTCCGTCGAACCCTGGACCCTGAGACCGACCCCGAACCCCGAAACCCCAAGATCTGCCGAACCCTAATGTGTGCCCCTTTCCGAAAACCCTATTTTACAATATAATACAACTTGTTGCATATAAATTGTTCATGCATGCATCCTTGTCTGTGGTTTGGGGGCCTTATGCCGATTCACCTCTAATTAAATATGGGGCCCATATGCGGGCAAATCTAGCCTTATATTGGCCTCATTTAAACTTGTGTAGCGAACCGGTGCTATCTTTTGCCACGTTCAAACAACATTTAAAATGCGGGGTAGCTAAACAACATGAACCAACTAAATATTGTCGGGGCCCCAGTTCCGCTTAATATGACCTAATTGCATCGCATCTTTGCCATGCCATGCATCATACATGCACCATGCCGATCTTCTGTCGTTGTATTAAATATTGCATCCAGTGTTTATTCTAGTGTTTGCTTCTTCGCGGATAAGACCGTTGAGTTGATGTGAGCTTCGCCCCGACCTTCGGTTGAACCTTCGGCAATGCTTTTCAGGCGAGCATCTCCCCCTTTTCTACCTATCTTCCTTTTATAGTATTTATTCCCTCCTGTTGATCTATTGCTATCTGTGTTGCGATGCTTTAGTTTCCGTACCTGTGAAATACCGTGCAACCCTATATTGCCTTGGACACATCCTATTACCTGTTGTTTGGTAGATAGTTGGACTTGCGCGTCGTAGTCGCTTGCTCAAGTGCTGTTGCGTGTTGTCCAGTGCCACAGTTGTTGATGTATTGCCGCATGTTGATGTTGGAGATGATCATAGTTTACTTATCATACACTTTAATTCCTGTTTAACAACTAAAATTGAAGTAAGCAGAGGCATCGGTGGATGATAGAAAATATTTGGTTTCCGAACGCCCACTTGTGTCCCGTAGGACCCCGAGTACTTGATACCTGTTCCTTGATTTATCGCGCTATCCACATCCGGGAGGTATATGGGACCCCCCTGAGCCAGAGCTTGATTCAGTCTTATTTCTTGGGGCCACAAACTAGTTTGAGGTTTTATTTACCATCCTGTACTTATGCCATGCTACTTATGTATTTAAATTGTGCGACAGATAGCACACTGTACTGTTTAGGATCGGGACACGATTCCGCGGTGTCGACAAGCCCAGTTTTGGGTTCCCAGTCGTTCACAGCCGTCTACCCAAACCTTGAGTCTGTCTCGGAGCTTGCTTACTTCGTTGCGGGTGTACTCCAAGGGGTGGCCCCCTGAAATATTTCTGAATCCTGTGAGTCTTCAGTCGTGAAAGCCTCGTTGGGTTTTAATTTGATTTGGTTTTTCCGAGGTTGATCGAGCGTGTGTTGCTATTGGTGCACCCCGGCCGGGTAAAACTTTCTGAAAGCCGTGTCCGCGGTTATGGACGATTTGGAGCACAGTATCTCGACCATAGACAAGCATAACTAAAGTTTATTGCTATAAATTTGACTTTATAATGACTAGTAATCAGCTTCACTCTAATGGAATGGCTAAATAATACTGCCCACAATTGCTTGTTTGGAGCGTCGCTGCGACCTTGGTACCTGACTAGTAAGTATTGCAACTACAACGGAATGGCTAAATAAAAGTACCAACAACTGCTGGGTTTTTGGGTTATCTCATGCTAATTGTATCTGATTAGTAAGTGTTACTACTATAACGGAATGGTTAACTAAAATGGCCCACTGCTTATTTTATCAGGACGATTCTCTAAATCTGACTAGTAAAGTGCCGCAACTATAACTGAATAAGTAAAACTGCCAACTGTGTGAGTTCCTCGGTTGACTTCCTCGTTGGTCTCGAGGGGGAAACGCCAGGATGGGTTTGTTTGATGGTAGCATCAGGTTGGTTCCGGATAGGTCCTTCTTACCCCTCTCTGATTGCCGACAGTTGTATCGAGTCTCTATAGGTTGTTTAGTGCATGCTGCCGCTGCCGCTTCAGTCCACCATACCTGTGTAGGCGAGGACCGCCGAATTCTAGTCTCGCTGCATCGGCCTCGATCGACGCTCCTCTTTTTCCTTTGCCCTTTGTCGGCACCCTTTGTTTAAGCAGGTTTTGAGATCGACGCCGTTAGCAGGGTTACCCTTCCGGCTTGGCCTGGGCAGGGTTATGGACGCCATTGGTTATTCTTCAGGGCTCTTAGCCCCATTTGCATCTTGTCCGTAGCTGGACGCTCTATCGTTTTCAAGGTGATTTGGATCTTTGTATATTATATCTGTATTCTTGACTCATGGAGTCGTGTTGTATATATATCTGTTCTATGGGTCCCATCGAGGACTGTTGTGTAATGTTATTACTTCGTTTTCCACCCGCACGAAAGTGCCTGGTGGGCACCTTTGAATCGTTTCTATGCGGGTTTGGCGGGTTTCGCTAAAACTTGCATAGGTCCGATTCTGAGGGTGTTACAGCATGTCCCAAAGATCCGTTTGCTTTGCCTCGCATTGAAAAAGTCATTGACTCGATGGCTGGCTTGGAGCTTTTGTGTTTTCTTGATGCATACTCAGGATACCACCAGATCAAGATGAGGAAGTCAGACCAATTGGCCACTTCGTTCACTACACCATACGGCACGTTTTGCTATGTTATGATGCCCTTTGGGCTGAAAAATGCAGGTGCTACGTACCAGCGGACAATGCAACATTGCCTCCATGACCAAATTGGTCGGAACGTTCACGCCTATGTGGACGATATTGCGGTGATGTCGAAAAAATCAAGCGACTTAATCCCGACTTAAAAGAAACCTTCGATAATCTCCGAAAATACAACATGATGCTTAACCCTAAGAAGTGCGTCTTCGGGGTTCCAGCAGGCAAACTGTTGGGTTTCATCGTTTCCCAACGCGGAATCGAGGTCAACCTGGAAAAAATCAAGGCCATCCTAAACATAAACCGTCTGACATGCCTAAAGGACATTCAACGACTAATAGGTTGTGTTGCAGCAGTTAGTCGGTTCGTCAGCCGACTTGGAGAGAAGGCCCTGCCACTGTACAAGTTGCTGAAGAAGGCGGACAAATTCACATGGACAGACGAAGCAGATGCAGCATTGAAGCATCTCAAGGAGATTCTTTCCTCGGCGCCCATCCTTGCAGCACCCGAGCCTGGAGAACCCCTGTTAGTCTACATGGCGGCAACCAACCGGGTAATCAGCATCGTCGCCGTGGTAGAGCGGAAGGAACCAGGCTATGAGCACGGAGTTCAACGACCAGTTTACAATGTAAGCGAGGTCTTGATGGAGTCCAAGCAGCGTTACCCGCACTACCAGAAGATAGCTTATAGAGTATTCCTTGCTTCTCGGAAGCTGAGGCATTACTTTCAGGAGCACCCAATAACAGTGGTGAGCAAGACTCCACTGTCCGACATTATCAACAACAGTGACGCTACGGGAAGGGTCGCGAAGTGGGGCATTGAACTTGCCGCCTTCGAGATCACCTACAAGAGGCGAGACGCTATCAAGTCACAAGCCTTGGCGGATTTTATTGCAGATTGGACGGAGGCGCCAGGTACTACTCCATTGCCGGAACCAGAATACTGGGTGATGCACTTTGACGGATCAAAACTGCTCAACGGCTCGGGGGATGGTGTATTGCTACAGTCACCAACAGGAGACAAGCTACACTACGTTCTGCAGATCCACTTCGAGGCTACAAATAACATGGCGGAGTATGGGGCACTCATTCACGGACTACGTGTAGCCAAAGATATTAGCATCAAGCGCATAGTTTGCTGTGGAGATTCTGACTTGGTTGCCCAGCAGGTGGCTAGCTCCTGGAATGCGCGGAACCCTATGATGGCGGCATATCGAGACGAAGTGGACGAGATAGCCAAGAGCTTCTTGGGATACGAAGTCAAGTATGTACCTAGGGAGCAAAACGAGGCGGTTGATCAGCTGTCTAAGCTTGGATCAGGGCGCAAGCGAATTCTGCCAAGAGTTTTCCTAGAGCATCTGCGCACACCATCTGTGAAGGGAGCCGACATCGACAACCCGGATAGAGATGACTCTTTTGTCAACATGGTGACTAAGGTCCCTCCGGCTTGGACAAGACCGTTCATGGAATATCTCGAACATGGAACATTGCCCGACGACGAAGTCGAAAGACGGCAAATAGTATGACGAGCAAAGGGTTATACCATAATCAATGGGCAACTCTACAAAAGGAGCACTACTGGTGTATACCTAAAGTGTGTTTCCCAGCTAGAAGGTATGGAAATCCTACGCGAAATCCACCTCGGAGATTGCAGACATCACACCGCTCCTCGATCGTTGGTCGTGAAAGCCTTCCGACAAGGATTCTACTGGCTGACCGCGAAGGCGGACGCCAACAAGCTGGTTGAGACATGCATGGGATGCCAGTATTATGCCCGACAACCGCATGTTCCTGCTGAAGAACTGCGAACAATACCAATAACTTGGCAGTTTGCAGTCTGGGGGCTAGACATGGTGGGACCGTTACAAACGGCACCCTGTGGGTTTACACATCTGCTTGTAGTAGTGGATAAATTCATAAAATGAATAGAAGATAAACCCATTAGAAAGCTTGATGGGGAAACTGCCCTCAGGTTTGTCCGGGATCTAGTGGTGATATTTGGTCTCCCACATAGCATCATCACCGACAACGGCAGCAATCTATCACTCGGAGAAGTGGAAGCTTATTGTTGGGAGAAAGGCATCCGACTTGACCTTGCCTCTGTGGCGCAGCCACAGTCCAATGGTCAAGTCGAGCGAGCCAATGGATTAATTCTACAGGGAATCAAGCCACGTCTTGAGGCACCGCTACATAGAGCAGCTGGAGCCTGGGCGGAAGAATTTCCATCTGTGCTGTGGAGTTTACGAACTACACCCAACAGATCCACTGGCTACACCCCTTACTTCATGGTATATGGAGCAGAAGCCATCCTACCTTTCGATATACTCCATGATGCGCCAAGAGTTGTCGCCTACTACGAAGATGACTTTGAAGAATCCAGACGCCTAGATGTGTACCTTCTCGAGGAGGAGCGCGTTTTGGCATGCCAAAGGTCCGCCATCTACCAGCAGAAGCTACGCAGCTACCATAGTCGCCGCGTCCGGCATCGCTCATTTAAAGAGGGGGATTTGGTGCTCCGCCTTAAGAAGAAGAAGTCACACAAGTTATCCCCGCCATGGGAAGGACCGTTCATCATAAGCAAGGCGCTACTCAATGGGTCCTATTACCTCATTGACAATCGTGAACTGAAGGATAGACCCAACGAGGATCATAAGCGTAAGCGATGTGACCCGGATGATGACTACCCGGAGCTTGATCGGCCATGGAACATAGCACAACTATGTCCTTTTTACACTTAGCATTTTCTTTATCTAATTGTGTATCTCTTATATGATCAATGAAATAAAGCTCTCTGGTTCACTCATATTTCTGAGTCTTTTACCTCCTTTAGTGTTCATTTTTGGATCATATAAAACCTTTATGCACAAGCCTTGCATTTGCACTTGTGAAAATTCCGCCTACGGGCGTTATCTTAAGTTTTCTGGTCTACACATTCTTTGTCGTTCCTATGTGGATTCTGGAGTAGTGACTTTTGGCACTTATTGTCGGCGATTTTGTGCTTAGGTTATTGACGGTTCCATTGGGCATCATCACCTGAGCGCATGGTTCCGACAATGAGTCTTCCGACTCAGGAAAGGTCAAGCATAAGAACCAAAGTAATGGATAAGCCAGCACTTGCTTAAAAAATATACATACTGGAAACTGATTCTTAAGTAGCAGGACATGCAACATTGTTTTCCGCCTTAAGTTACATACATAGTTTTTCCACATACGCACCAAAGGTGAAACAAATATTACAAAGTTGTTTTTCATTCTTTTTGCGCAGGTGACTTGGACACATCTTCGTCAGCAGCAGGGGATCCACCCTCGAAGGGTGTTAAGTGACTCTGAGGAGCTGTGGTTGCCGCCATCAATGGTGTTCATCGGCACGAAGACGTCGACATCCACCAACTCGGCAAATCTAGTGTCATAACCCGCGAGCGATGACAGGATGGCTTCATTATTAATCTCTTTACCATCATCGTCGGCGTTGGGATTGCCAGAGGTCACCGTGTCGATGTCGCCATCCTCATAGTGTGCCTTCACCATCGAAAGCGCCATCCTTGCGCCAGCCCGTGCACAAGAAGCTTTCCAGCTCGTGATACGCTCGGGGGCTCGGCGCAAAATCTTCGAGTACTTCACCGTAGAGTCAGATGACTTGATATTTATCTAGAGGGGCTTGGCGATATCCTTGGCTTGCGTGATGGCAGTGTTGATAAATTTGCCGGCAAGAACCATGCATTCCTTGGCCGGAGGAGGTGAACGGGTCAAACCTAGAGGAGCTGAAAATTCCGACAAAGAGTGCATGAGTTCAAACAATTCAAAGTATCCGGACTACAGAAAATCCAAGACGGAGAAAACTTACTGAAGATGCTGGCCTCAGCTTGCCAGAGGATATCCGCCAAGGATTCTTTCTCTAGTTGGAGGAGCTTATACGCCTCGCTATGACGTTGATTTTGCTCATCGGCAGCTTGCTTCTGATCTTTTAAGATCGCAAGCTCCTCCTTCAAGCGATTGATTTCCGCGGAGGCGGAGTCCTGCAGGGCCTTCATGGAATCCTCATGCATTTTCAGCATGTCTTTCCTCTCCTCCTTAAGGATTTTGTTCTCGATGTCCAGCTGCTGGATGTGCTTGGACTGCTCGACAATATCCTTGGCCTTGGCAACATGTTCTGCAAAGTCGGAGAAAGCAAAGTACACAGTGAGTACTCGGAGAATGAAGGCACAAAATCAAGACGGAATGTGCAAAAAGAAAACAGACTCTTGTTTTTGATGATCTGTTCCTTCAAGAAAGCAGTTTTACCCTTTTCGGCTTCAAGATCTGCACGCATCTTCTGTTACTTATCATTGGCCATGCCCCTCCGAGCATTCTCGTTCTATGGAAAAAAGAATAAAGTTAAAACGTTGCTTAGTCTGCTTGGAGCATCTAGCCGGAAATCTTCCACCTAGACGCTCGGGGGCTATAGCGAGAGTTTTTAACTTAGCAAACATGCTTAGCTTTTCTTTGAGCATCTAGTCAGAACTAATTCATTTTTCGATTAGAGGCTTGGGGGCTACATTACTGAAATTTATAAACACTGCGTATGCTACTCTTAAAGCATCTAGTCGAAACATTTTATTCCATCTAAATGCTTGGGGGCTACAGTGAGAAGTTTTCTAGCTTAGTCACTCTTAGAGCATCTAGACGCAAAAGCCTATGGTTTTCCATCTACATCCTTGGGGGCTACAGTGGGATACTCATATGAAATGCAAAAAGGCAAATAAAACTTACCAGTGCAATAATCTTGAGATTAGTAGCGCTCTCGGCCAGCAGCTTGCCAAAGGAAATGCTGTTCCCTCGCAAGATGTCCGCTTGTCGGAGGAGCTCCACAAGACCGCATGTCGGAGATGTCGGTACTCCTTCAGGAACCAGAGTTGTGTTACTCGGCGTGAGCGCCGGGTAGACTATCTTTGGGAACTCAAAGGGTTTCTGGGGAGCAAGGGCGCCGCCTTCGGCAGAAGTACCAGATTCCACCACCGCCTTGCCACCACCGATGGCATCCTTAGCCGGGTCTTCAGCCATTTGATGGGCGGTACTCTCCTGTGTCGCCTGCTCGCCGACAACAGCAAGCTCATTAGAGGCGCCAGAGTCCACTTCTATGGCGGAAGGGCCTGATGCCTCCTTAGCCTGAGAGCTTGTCAAGGCAGGCAAGGGCTTGATGGCGGGAGTGGCAGGGGCGATGGCGGGAGAGGCTTCACGATGCAGCATATCCTTGATATTCCGAGAAGCCCCCGATGTTTTGGAGGTCTTCTTGAGGCTGGTCGTGGCTTTCTTCCAGAGACATGCAAAATGCATAAGTACAGGATCAAGACAGATAAATAGACAATGTCAGAAGAAAATAAGCTTACACAAGTGGGGGTGATTTAGCAAAAGGGATCCTAATGGCTTTTCTTTTCTCCGCCTCTAGGGCGGCGGTAGTCTTTTTGGAGGCTCCACCCTCCGTCTTCTTCTTCTTGCCTCCGTCGGCAACGTCAGAGGTGGAGCTCTTCCACTTTCGCGCCAACGGGACCTCGTCGTCGGACACGACCGTGACTTCCTTCATCTTTGGATCATAGATTTGGGCAGCCAGGTTGCCCTCATCTAGATCGCTAAGCTGTTAAGTAAGAAATCACCGTGTTAGATAAGATGGTATTTGCAAGACGGAAAAACTGGAGCATATGTCGTAGAAGGAAAATAAATACCTACCTTTGGGCACTTGCCGTCTACGAACATGTCGTAGGTGATGGTGAAGCCACTCTTCTTATCCTTTACCTTGACGATGTTCTTGAGGCGGAGCTTGACGGATTCGCTCGAGAAGTTGTCCACGGAGATGAGGAGACTATCCCTTATGTCGCTGGTATACTCGTGCATGTACTTCGCGCGGTGCTGCATATGTTGGATTCGCCTGATGAACCAGCACATGGCTAGGTCCAAGCCGGTCAAACCCGTCTCTATAAACCATTCGATCCACCTTATAGCGCGAGAAGCGTCGAGGTCGGAGGGAATGGAGGCCTGGGATCTCCATGTGGAAACTTTAGCGGCGGCTTCGTCCACGAAGTCCGGGTACGTTACTTCTCGGCCGGCCAGAGAAATATCTAGGCCATAAAAGTACGTCTGTTGCCAATTCTTGCAGGACTCGTGGCCGACGATGTCGAGGAACCGCCGGCCAGGTCGAATCTTGAAGCTTATGGTGCCGCAGTTCCTAAGCTCTTCCTTGTTGTGTCCGGCTTCACGTTTGACGGTGAAGAAGTACACGAAAAGGTCTAACCTAGGCCTTATCCCTAGGTATCCCTCGCAAAGTGCCGCGTAGTTGCTAAGCACTAAGATGCTATTGGGGGAAAGGTTCTGGGGTTGGACCCTATAGTGGTTCAAGACGGAGAGAAAGAAATTGGAGATGGGCAGGGAGACGTCGCGTACCAGTTGAGCCTTTAGGTACACCTTTTCTCCGGCTTGGGTTTTTTCGAGAGTTCTCGCAGAGAGCTCGAGGAGACACGCGGCTGGAGGAAGAAGATGATGCGAGGAGAATGAGGTAAAAAGTGGAAAAATCCACCACGGTTACTATTTATCACCTCCAGCATCAAGATTCGTGCAGCTTAATCGGACGGTTGCCGCGTAGACGACGTGTTCGCGAACGTGCGCGGAAATTTCACCACGTCCCTAACCGTCACTGCCAACGGTTCGTATTGCTCGCGCGGGAAAATCAGACAGGATTGCGTTCTCTGTATGTGTGAGTTACGAGGCGTCGCTGAACTAAGCCAACGTCGTCCTAGCTGACATAGGCAGATGAGCCGTCGCATCGAAGATTTCGGCATGGACGGATCCAATCCGACTACGGAAAAGTACGATGGAAGATTCAGCATTTCTCCGACTTACAAGTTGAAGACGGAGAAAGCCTTGCAGGGTTCTTTGGGAGGACTACAAGATGTTGCTTGACGATTTGCCGACATCCATCTAGACGGAGCATTCCACATGAAGAGGCAAGACGGCGCAAGATCTCGGAGTTCTCCGGGGGCTACTGTTGGGGATATGCTACATGAGTATCCCTATAGCATGTCTCTTATCCGGCTAACCCGGGTGGCCCACAGTTGGTAGCATGGCCTATGGCCTGCTGGGCGGCCCAGTTAGATGGATCCAGAAGGGAGGCCCATGCCGGATAAAGGAAGGCTACGGTTGGAGTCACCGACGTACCCGGAGCCTTGGAGTGCAAGATACACAAGACTAGTAATAGACGGTGTAGGACTCTGTAACCTGTCCGGCTAGGACTTTTCCATGTAACACTAGGACCTGGCGACTATATAAGTCGGGCCTATGGGAGCCTTTAGGGCATCGATTCATACAACCTCGCACAGCGAACCAATCCCTGTAACTCGGTGTATTGCCATTATAGTGATTTATAGCAGGAGTAGGATTCCGCCACCGTTGTGGGATCTGAACCTGGGTAAGCTATGTTACCTCGTACCCGTCAACCGTCCGCCTTACCCCACGTCTCTAAACACGCACTGTGAGGACCCCTCTATAGCGTACTCGTCGGCAATACCACGACACAGTTATTATGTTCTTTATGATTGCTAGTGTATAAACATATTGATAACTTAAATATTGGCTGATCGATTTTGTTGTGGTTTGCAACAGATTGACAGCTTCTGCTCAAAGTATGTCAAGTTTGTACATTTGATTTTTTTGGATCTAATTATTGATCTTGAATACAATTTGCACTGATTCGATATGAATCACATGATAGCTAGCTATGTCCCTCGAACGATGACAAAAGGATAGGTAATGTAATGAAAATAGTATCATACGTGTGGTTGTGAAGCTTAAGCAGCGCATTGAGCTAAATAGTGCACTGAGAAATAACTGCATCAGTGCTACCTATTGAGTTCATAAGGTTGTGCTTGCTTTAGATAACAGGTACATTTTCAAGTAAATTCTAGAGAAAATAGAGTTTGTACATGTTGCTATAGATCGACTAATAGAACCTTGCCTGACATGGAGTATGCATGATGGAAGTTTTTTTTCTGTGGACAAGGAACCAAAGGTGGCAGCTTGATGACAATTACAAGGTAATTCACTATTCACAATAAATTCAGTTCACCCATGAACTGCATGTATTTTTTTTGCAGAAAACAGAAACTATGTTGGTATCGAACAATCTATACCTCTTTGAGCCTACCCCTTAAATTATTTTTCTTACTATTACTTCAAAATTTGAGAAGAGAAGTAGTGGAAAGACTCCAGTAACATGGTGGCTAGCAATGAATGCAAGCTATGCATCAGCACTGATATTGAACAATCATTGGCAACTACCCAATTATGGGTTTCTCATAATATTGAAGCATGTGGTTTTGTATACGATTTGTTATATCACCGAACTTTGTTGAGTAGAAGGTTTTTACAGCCGATGAATACTATTTTGATGGCTTGGAACTAACTTTGCCGGATCAGATGGGGTTTTATTCCCTTTTTTGAAAAAAAAGGAATCAGTGCTAACCTCATGCAGAGGTATATACTCTAATGGTGCTGGGTGTTTTCAGCTGATTTTTATATCATTGCTGCTAATGAGATGTTTGTGATATCGTTATTGAGGTGACTTGGTTGGTGCAGTAGTCTCACTTGAAAGAATGATCAGCTGATGTTTCTAATTACGCCACATCTGGCTACACTAATGAATTAAAATACTTGTATTGCATCCGTAAAAAAAGGACTTGCATTGGATGGGCAACCTGAGCTTTTTTAGTTTCTTTTAGAACTTTCTTTGATCGCTATTTGCGCCAATGTATCTGTGCATGATCTTGTACTCTTGTTGTGGTCCTGTTTGTCGGCAATTTGCAATGGAGAAGTCACAATCAAATGTAAACTTAGTTTGATTTTGTTTAGTGATTTTTTAGAGGAAAAAGTCTATTTTAAACCCTGAATTCATAGAGGTTCGGCAGTTTAAACCCTGAAGTCGAAATCCTTGTTGTTTGTACCCTGAACTATTTAATCCCAGTCTAAATTAAACCTTGAAACTGTTTGACCAAGTTGACCAACGCCATGTAGTCATTTTTTTACAAAACAAACCCTATATAATTATCTATTTCAATTAAGTGGTCACGTGCACTATCGCTCTCTTCTCGGCATTGTGTTGAGAATGTTGCATGCTCCCGTGCAGATGCCGCCGCTTGTATCCGTGGACCACCGTCTTGCTCGTTGCTGGCCGCCACTCCAGTCCAGTCCTGCGCCCCGCGGGTGCAGCTTGATCTGGCTGCAAGTCTAATGTCTGCATCGTATGCTGCTGTGTGCATTTCAGCATGTGGTCGCAGTTTATGCTCCGACTCACAAGTCTGCATCCTGTGCATCTGGCAATTACAAGAGGACAACAACTATTGAGGGACTGAGACTATGTTTGAGAATGGATAATTGCTAGCTTGCTACTTGCGCATTGCAAATTGCACTTTGCTGTCTGGTTTGCTGCTTGCACTGTAATGCCGTTGCTTGTTAGCATACTAGTGCTTGTGGTTGCGAGCCTGGCTAAATGGGCTCAGGCCACGGGGTGGCTGCCTGCTAGCTCAGGCACCGGGCGGTGCAAGATCTTAGGCCACGGGACGGCGGTGCAAGCTCATGCTAAGGCGCGTGCAGGGACCAGATGCACATGGTATTCGCGGAGGAGCTGCGCCGGCGTCACGGCGACACCGCGTCATGGGCTGGAGCCGACCGCGCGCGCGGAGGGAAGCCTTGGCAGCCAGCTTCGCCAGGCTGGACGGCGCCCTCCTGCCCCTCTCCGTCCTGCTGTCCCTTGCGCTCCCCCGGTTTCCTTTTTTTCTCAGATGGGAAAGAGACGGATTGGGAGTGATGAATATGACGGGCTTATAGCTCCTATGCGACGTCTTTACGTGGAATTGGAAGGAAAGCGACATCGTTGAAAAGAATAGCTCGCATGCGACGGATGTGAGGCAACTAATATCCCAGGGCCACACGGGCCTTAAATCGGTCGTAAGGACACATTTAACTTTGTTCCAATATTAGGGTTAAGCCAAACCGGTTGGTTGGGACAGCCAGTCAAACCAACCGCTTCCGACCGAGAGCGCGCGTAACACTGACTGTAGCTTCCCCGACGGTGGCGGCGGACCTCACCCATCGTTCTCGGCGGCGGCAGCGGCAATTAATTTAGGCGGCGGCGCTGCTCGTTCGACGAAGGTGGTGAGTGCCATTTGAAAGCTAATTCCTCCCATTCTTCTCAATTCGAGATCTGAGCGTGCCCATTGATGCTAGATTGTGGAGGGTGTGCTGAGCAGGCGAGGGGAACGATATGGAGCATGGAGAGGGACTTCTAATCGGTATATCCCGTATCTCCGCACTTAATTTCTCTAAGGTTGAGCTCTGTTCGCTTCCGCTAGCTCACAGTGCCCGCCAAAAACAGGGGAGACGATGTTGCGCGCCAAATCTTCGAATTTCGCATCAATTTCTTTCCCTCTAGGGCTGTTTTAGTTGATGGCAGCACGCAGATCATTGAGAGAGACACGGTTGTTAAATGGGAGGTGGAATTAGAACATGTTGATCCCCAAGAGCTAATAAACATGGGAGAGGAGGCAGTAAGGAAAATGGTGGAAAAAATTGGGGATAGTGTGGTTTGGGGGCCAGAGCAAGAAGTTTCTTTGTTACGATTTGATGATTGCAAATGTGACTATGTTAGGGTTGAGACAGGGGAATATATAGTTGATGAAATCGATGAGCGAAACGGTTGGACAAGCAAAACTGTTCTGTTTTTTAGCAGAGCTCATTGATCTGAAACCTGATTCGAGGGTTGGATATGTGGCCTCGAAGCTGGCTGCTCAGATGGTCGAGGATGATTGGGCTGCACAAAGGCAAGTAATGCCTATACTTACTGAGTTGGAAGTGTTAATAGTGGAGGATGATGATGCTAATGCACAAGGGGAGGCTGCAGATGGTAATGCACAAAGGATTGTAACTGTT
This sequence comes from Avena longiglumis, assembly GCA_030063025.1. Classification (NCBI taxonomy): domain Eukaryota; kingdom Viridiplantae; phylum Streptophyta; class Magnoliopsida; order Poales; family Poaceae; genus Avena; species Avena longiglumis. The sequence continues at coordinate 7,871,625 of CP125976.1, forward strand.
GATTGGAATTCAGTTGAGATACATGACCGCACTGATTTGGTCATTGCACCAATAGATGACATTGAAATGGCAAAGCTTTTGGCATTCCTATAGATGACAGAGACACGGAGAAGAAGAGGGATGAAGCTGCAAATGATGGTGACAACCATTTAAGAGATAAAGAGGCAGATATAGATCTAGAGTTTTTGGAAAATGCTGCAGTTCATGTAGATGATGCACATGATGATGAGCTAATAACAGTTTATGACAAAGAGGACCCGATTATTGAAGTTGGGAGATTGTTTCCAAGCATGGATGAATTCAGGATGTGTTTGGGACATATGCATCAAACGTGAGTTTGCTACCAAGACTATGTGGATCGATAAAAGAAGTTCTATGCAAAATGCATAGGTTATGATGGTGGTGCCAAGCCTTGCAAGTGGTATATATCTGCTAGACGCCAACCTGATGGAAGGACAATAAGAGTGAATCAAATTCCAAAACCTCATACTTGCATTACAAGTTCTCAAACAGTTACAAAGATGACATCACAATTATGGGTTGCGTAAAAGATCAAGCCCATTTTAGCCACAACACCAAACAAAGACCGCAAAGAGACTGAAAATAGACTTGGAAAAGCGACCCCATTAAGCTGAATTATACTACAGGTGGAAGGCAAAGCAAAGGGCAATGAAAGAGCTATATGGTGATTGGGCAAATACCTTTCGAATGCTTTATAACTTCAAAGGTATAGAGAAGAGGTCACTGGCGGTGTTGTGGAGATAGATACGAGGTAACGGTGATGGGAAAGTATTCTTCTCTAAATTCTTCATGGCTTTAAAGCCTTGCATCGATGGCTTCAAAGCAGGTTGTCCCATATTTGAGTATAGACTCATCTTTCTTGATGGAAAGTGGAATGGTCAACTAGCAGCATGCAATGCTTTAGATGGACACAATTGGATGTTCCTCGTAGCTATTGGCATGTTTGATCTGAGATGAGGCATCATGGACATGGTTCATGATGCAGTTGAAAAGATGCATAGGGCCAGTCTCTCCATTGGCAGTGCACACAGATGCATGTAAAGGTTTAGAAAATGCAGTGAAGATTGTTTTCCCTCATGCTGAGCAGAGGGAGTGCTTCGGCCATATGTGGATGAATTTGATCAAAAAATTCAGAGGAGATGATTTTGGACGCATGTGGCCAGTAGCAAGATCTTACACCAGGCAGACACATTCATATCACCTTGAGAAGATTAAGGCGGCATGCTCTGAGGAGGATAGGGTCAAGTTTTGTACATGGTTGGAAACCTACCATTCTCTTTTATGGTACAGGTCTGGTTTTAACACTGCCATCAAATGTGATCATATCAACAATAATTTGGCAGAAAGTTTCAACAACAAAGTGAAGGAGTTAAAAGACTTGCCTGTCCATGACATGGTTGACCAGATCAGGATCATGATCATGAGGTTGTGGGAATTGAGAAGAAGGCTTGGTGATGTTCTTCAAGGAGATAAGCTTCGATGTTGTGCGATGGGTGGTCAACAGAGCGAAATCTTGCACATTTGCGTGTTGAGAAATCCTCATTGTGGGGTGCTGAAGTCAGAGATACAAAGACTGGCAGGAGGCATGTTGTTGACACTCAATTGCATGAATGCACATGCCTTGAGTGGCAACACACTGGGAAGCCTTGTGAGCATGCCATACTTTTCTTGGCCTCCAAACACAAGCTAAATATGCACCCATATTTGCATGAGTATTATTCTGTAGCAAAATTCAAGGCTGCATATGGAACACCAATTCCAACACTTACAGATCGATCTCAGTGGCTGAAGTGGACATTCAGTTCCTTGTGTCCTCCTTTGATGAAAAGAAAGGTTGGCAGCCCAAGCGAGTAGATTCAAGGCTTGGTTTGAGAAAGGTGGGAGCAGCAAGAAGGAAAGAAAGATGAAAAGAAAGATGCCAAGCCAAAAGGGCCCAAAAAGGTAACAAGAATAGATGCAAACTGTGAAGAACTTGGACACCGAGCTGGCTCTACCAAGTGCGTATACACCTGAAAAGCCAAAGTATGTTCATCCAAAATCTATCCCATTTCTTGTTGATGATTTTCTCCCCACTAACTTGCTTGTTTTTAGGAGGAAGCGTGGAGAAAAGGCCCACCTCTTGTTGTTGACGAATCTGGCCGTGAAAAGGGCAAGAATCAATGGCCAAAGAAAGAAGAGAACTAACGGATCATGTTTGGTGCTTTCTTTGAGGTGCAATCTGAACTTGTTTTGGAGGATGATGTGCAACTGTTGAGGCTTTAGGGCACACCGCTTCGATTTGGAAGCCTGGTGCAAAATGAGGGGCAAAATGAGCCTGTTGTTGAGGCTCTAGTGCAAAATGAGCCTGTTTTTGAGGCTCTGGTGCAAAATGAGCCTGTTGTTGAGGCTCGGTGCAAAATGAGCCTGTTGAGGCTCGTGCAAAATGAGCATGTTGTTGAGGCTCGGTGCAAAATGAGCCTGTTGTTGAGGCTCTGGTGCAACCGACCAAGTTGTTGAGGCTGGATCATGATCATGAGGTTGTTGAGGAGGTGCAGGAGGTGAAGGAGACTCTTGGACGTGTGGGGAGGCAGGATGGTAATGGTAAGAAAAATAAGAGCATAAACCTATTGTGTGGTGTGAAACTTGTGAAGGAGAAGAAAAGCGAGGGGTAAGAAGAGCCAAAAGAAATAGACATTTGTTATTGTAAACATTTGTTATTGTTGTAAACATTTGACACTTGTTGTTGTAATAATTTGGCACTTGTTGTTGTAAACATTTGTTATTATAATAATTTGTCACTTGTTGATAATTTGGACAAAATTCAAATATGATGGTAAATTTGAATTTCAACATATGTAGCTATGTCACTTTTCTATGTTTGTATGAGCTTCCAACGTTTTTCTCATATGTACAATACAACTCATCCTCACCGATCCCTTTTGTGAAGTACAACTCACCCTCACCCAAAATGGGGTAGAAATGGGCTCCAAAGCTAGGTAAACCACCCCATTTCTAAGCAAGTTTTTTCGACCATTTCTAAAACCAAGTTAGATATTTTTCCTCAGAACTATGTCACATAACATGACACCATGCGAAGGTTTTGTATTTTTTGATTTTTTGAATTAGTTATGCACATTTGAATGTCGGTCAAACTTGAAGGGTTTTCATAAATATTCTTAGCTAGGGGCTGAGGCTAGCAAAACTACCATTGGATCTCTGATGAAATAGCATGTTGTGAACCTAAAATTATTTTTACAAAAATCATCAGCATGGAATCATGTACTTGTAGTTCATATCTTACCACTTCCAGTAGATTCGGCAGATTTGTCTTTTTCACTGTGGATGGAATAAAAGGTTTGAGATACTCAAGTTGGGAAATTGTACATTCTAGGTGGTCTAGTATTTTTGAAAAATAGGATGTTACCATTTTGAAACTTCAATTTGGTGGTTGCTTCACAAATCCCCTCTTTCTAAGACTCGTAAAATAGAAAATGATTTTTATGTGCGTCGAAAAGGAAAACTTTGTGCTACAACATTGTTAGTCATCCCATTATAGACATGCATGCCAAATATGGGCACATTATCACAAACTATGCCTTGATTCTAGCCATATCATTGGTCATTTGACCCGAAAGCCAGAAAACCTCGGAGGAGATAGGTCATTTTGTGAAGGGTTTTTTGAAATATGATCAATAGACCAAGTTTTATATTTTTCCTCACAACTATGTGACATAACATGACACCATGCGAAGGTTTTGTATTTTTTTGATTTTTTTTGAATTAGTTATGCACATTTGAATGTTTGGTCAAACTTGTGAAACCCCGTTGACTGCATCCTAAACCCCGCTAACCCTAAGGCCGAATGAGGACCGTAGATCTAACCCTAGCGACATTTGTGCCGTCCGATTCATGGTGGCTCGGGCGATCCGTGGAAGGGCTTGTTCGCAACCCGATTGGTTGGCGTCTCTTAGAAGGATTTCGTGGCTAGCTCTTGGCGATCCGTGGGATGGATGATTCGAATCTGATTGGCTTCATCGTTTTGACGGCAACAGTGGCATGCGAGGGCGCTGGGCGGGGCGGGCTGCACCATGCGGGCATGCAGCTGCCCCTAGCGTCGCAGTCTAGCTATTTTACGTCCAACAACGCTGCAGCGTATTTACTCCCTCCGTCGCATTAAATAAGTTTACGTGTAACAACTTTGTGGATAGCCTTAGGCTGGTCATAGTGCTAAGTAACTAAGACTAGTAACTTGCACATGTTACTAGTTGATGTTACTACCTTCATAGTGGGTGATAACATATGTATGGTGTCATGCAAGAGCTAATTAATTAGGTTGTAGACTCATATGATCTTGGTTATGTGTGATGTTATGGTAACTAGCTAAGTTACTACCTCTCTCTCTTTCTTCATTAATTGTCATGCCATGTCACCAATTTGCCTAATTGGCATTGCATGTACATGCATGTTACTACCTAAGGGCATCCACTATGTGCAAAAAACCACATCTTAAGTCCTATGTGGCAATGCTTGTAGTCTACTTTATACATAGTGGAAGAAATAAGAGTTGTCCATAAGCTTGTAGGTGACCTTAAGCTTATGGGTTGTCCACAAGCAATAGAAAATAATTTACTCTCTCTTCCCTCTCATGCATGAGTATGTAGGATGAGACATGTGGGTCCCAGCTTATAGCTAAAGTTCACCTTATACATAGTGGAAGATTTTACAAGGAAGATGGGTCCCACCTTATGGCTAAAGTTTACCTTATACATAGGTGCTGCCATTACTCCCACTATGACTAGTCTTAGGGCAGTCTTATGGACTACTTTTTGGCTTGTGGATAGCCTTATGGACTACATAGTGGATGCCTAAGTGCATTGGAAAGGTAGAAGTACATTTTTTGTGGACAAATTTTGAAGCCAAACGTACACTTATTTGAGGACAGAGGGAGTATGCATGTCACTATGACCAGCAGAAAAAATATCAAAATCTAAAATATGTAATAAATATAACGATAAGCGTTGGCACACTCGAGACCGTTGGACCGAGCGCAGGCGAGGGGGCGCTGGGCGGGCTGCACCATGCATGCAGCATGCAATGCAGGGTCGGGGGCGGCGGTGCAGGGGTTACAGTACGTCGCATCGTAGCTATTTTTTTTCTCTCTTTCGCATTGATCACGCCCGCTTCCCACACGCAACGCAGCGCACGCGTCTCGTCTCGGCGTCTGGGCGGGCTGCACCATGCATGCAGCAGCTGCCTCTAGCGTCATGATCTAGCTATTTTACGTAATACAGCTGCCTCTAGCTGCCTCTGCCTTAAATAAGTGTACGTCGAACAACTTTCTTCAGTCAAATTTACTTCCATCTGGTTCATGCTCCATACAAAAAGTCAATATTACTCCCACCGATTTTTCTTGCGTGTGCCAATGAACAACGACCTTGGACGTTTTTTTCTCTTTCGAATGCACATGCTTGCATGCGGGCCCCCTTGCATGCAGGGGCGGGGGCGTCGCATCCTAGCTATTTTTTCTCTCTTTCGCATTGATCACGCCCGCCCGCTGCCCCGCTTCCCGTCTCTTTCGCATTGATCATGCATGCAGGACGCGTCGCCTCGGCGTCTGCGCCAACGCGACGCTGGATTCCCACGCCGCCCTTCACGCTCCGCCCTCAATAAATAGGCAAAACGCCTTTGCCTCCTCATCTCATCTTCCCATCTCTTCAACCTCGAGCCCGTCCCTTTGCCTCCTCCCAGCCGCCCCCAAACACTCCGACCATGGCGACCTCCCCCTTCCGCCTCCCTTCCGACGAAGAACTCAGCGACGAGGACAACCACCCGGACCACAAGCAGTGGTGGGAGCAGCCCACGCGCCGCCCCCGCCCCAAGCGTGGCAAGAAGGAGAAGTCCCCGCCCTGCCCCTGGGCAGACCAGGGCCCCATCGTCCACAACCCCGTCCCCAACCTCCCCGGCGGCGGCGACCTCCCCTCCGAAGCCTACTGGGCTAAGGCGGCGAAGGAGGAGGCAAGGGAGGAGGCTCGCATGGCCAAGTGGGAGGAGAAGGCGGCCCAGCGCGCCTTGAAGAAAAGGCGCAGACAGTGGGAGGAGGAGCAACGGGAGGCCAATGGCCGGGCCTTCCGGGAGGAGCAATGGAAGCGGGAACAGCGGGAGAGGCGGGCGGCGTGGGATGCGGCCCGGAATGCGGCTGCACCGGCACCGCCTCCACCGCCGATGGAGGGGGTTAGGGTTTAGGGGCTAGCCCAGGGTTTAGGCGGGGCGCCTATTCCGCCCCTTCCCCTATATTATTGTACTTTTTTATTTTTATTGTAATGTTATCTATCTAATATAAGTAATGTTATCCCAATATTATCGGCCCCCAATATTATCTATCCCTTGTTTCATTGCAATCTGTGTTTTATTTTTATTGTATTGTCATTTGTCAAAACACCCAAAACAACAAGTGTATAAAACAAAAGACACAAAAACAAGTTCATATAATATTTATATATTTACAAGTGTATAAAACAAAAGACACAAAAACAAGTTCATATAATACTCGTGCAATATTTATATATTTACAAGTGTATAAAACAAAAGACACAAAAACAAGTTCATACAACACATGGTTCATTTTCAAATAAGACATTTACATATTTACATAAGTTAAAGGAGCGCCCAAGTTATGTTAGTTAAATGGATATCTTTGGACTTCATTTATATATGTACTTTTGCAAAAAAAAAGATTGCAACCTGAGCACGAGTATCTGCAGATTCACACGTTCCTATTTAGATTGTAACGCGAGTACTTTTTTTTTGCCCAATCAACATATAGTTACTATTGGGCCTGGATACTCCATTTTGGCATGGCTAGGTTATATTTGGGCCTGGCCTTTTTCAATCCTCGTCAATTGTTTTTTTACTTTTCAACCCCTCCCCCTCCCCTGCACACGGGCGCCCCCTGCACACTGATAAAAGGAACACTGACGAAACTGACGAAACTGAAGAAACACTGCTTTCGAAAACAGAGCAGCTCAAAATTAGCCCGAATTTGTGTTGCATTTTATTCAAGCCAAAGACATAGACCATTACATCCATTACAAAGCATCACTCGAACACTGACTGCGCTGTCTAATGACTAACAATGAGGAGATAAACTAATCCGAGAGAAATTACACAAAAATAAAAAAAACCGGCCATCAGATTGTCCTGCTTCTTCAATTCGATGATTTGCCTTAGCTGCTTGTTCATCTTCTTTAGCTCGGCCTTCACTTCCGCATCCACCGTAGTACCAGCGGAAATGGGGTTGCCACATCCCAATTGCTCCACCACGGACGGGTTTTCGAGCTCCGGATGCTACCTCCACCCCAATTCGCCGATGTACTCATCAAGCCACTCAAAATGCCCACATTTTGGCAGTTCCTGAAATCGCAGATGAACCCTAAATCCCAAATTCGATGAAATGCATGAAATTTCCAAAGAAAGCGAGAAATTGGCGCCGGAACACTCAGATCTCACCTTTCCTCGGGCTTGCTCTCACACTTCACAAATTCCCGACCAATGTTGCCGTTCTTGTCGGTTGGATGTGACAAGCCGCCAGGGGCGCGCACGGGGCACCGGGCACATCTCATCGGCACCGCACCATACCGAGGCCATGAGCGGTGGGAGGAAGCGAGCTCGACATCCTCGCCGTTGCCGCACTTGCTCGTCGGAGAAGAAAGCGAAGGGATGAGATCTTTGGAACGATGGCGGGAGTGCTCGGGACGGATCGGGGCCAACGGCTCTCTTCAACCACGTGGTGGGTCCCACGATATGAGGTGGACATCGTGAGTTCCGCCGTGACGTGGAGCTGTGGGTCCCATCTGTTTCACTGATTCGAACTCGTTGACGGTCTCGTGGGGTTAAGTGGAAGTGTCGCACGGGAGCTATTTGCCGCTTCAGAAGTGTCGCGTGCGAGCTATTCTTTTCAACGATGTCGTGTTCCTTCCAATTCCATGTAAAGACGTCGCATAGGAGCTATAAGCCCTGAATATGACATGGGGGGCCCAACCAGTCAGTGAAGCAATGTGAATTCCCAGCCAGGATTTTTTTCCAGATGCGCACCAAACAGCTTCGGGGTTTGATTTAGACCGAAATTGAATAGTTGAAGGTACAAACGACTGGGATTTCGATTTTAGGGTTTAAACCGCCGAAGCTCTATGAATTCAGGGTTGAAATAGCCTTTTTCCTTTTTTAGATCATAATTTGGCTTTGCATCTGACTTGACCAGAAAACAAAACAAGATTGTATCCATTGCAATCTTATGTGATGACATTTTGTTTTTTCGAGAATGCTCTGTGGCCACATGATACCACCCTGTTCCGATTTGGCTAGTGCTATCATCTGCATTACTCAGGAGAGTTAGTACCATGTAATTCCACGAGGTCTTACAAAACAACTGCTTTAACCCCTTTAACCCCTTGAGCTTGAAAATTGGGTATTTAGTAATCCCGTCAACTCTACAGAACAGTTTAAAATGATATCCGGATGAGGTTTTATTGATGCTGCAGCTGGCTGTTTGCAGGACATGTGGCTCAATAGATTCAGTTACAAAATCGTCTTATCTTACTAACATTGAATGCTCACTGCCCCCACGTCAAGGGGTCAGCGCCTGGACGTTGGGCGACATCGCTGTGTGGCGGACCCAGAAACTTACGGAAGCCTGGGCGAACTAGTTTAAGTTGTGATTTTTTGACACAATCGCTATAGAAACCTATAAAACGCAAATTTTGTGCCATCAGCACTGAAGGGATGGTAGGTCCGCCCATGGTTGCGTGAGTGCTTGAGGAGGAGACGGCGCATGTGGTGCTGACTATAAGTTTATCACACTCGTTTCTATAAAGATGGAAGAGCACACTTGTTTGAACAGTCACTTGGATCACATACTTGGTGCATACATAAGATTGATTCATTTTATAGATCATTGGATGACCGAATCTTTTGCAACATGCATGTTGCTTAGGTCACTTTCTCCCAGCTTCAAAGGATACATTTGGACCTGCATCATAAGGGGTGATGCAGAGTGGATGGATTTCTGTGAGTTCATAGAACGTTTTAGAAACTTAAAGGTTGAACCCATTGAGGGAGAACTCATATATGACAAAGGTTTATATGATATACAAAAGTTTATAAATGTTATAATCTTGCAAATACTTGTTGCAGTATCGAAGTATCTGATACTTATTATGTTTTATGAAAACAGGTCCTTCTGCATGAGAGTTGCTTGCGAGAGAGGAGGTGACGTTGTGTGTTGATGGCGAGCATGATAATGATGGCCAATGCCACTCTCTCTCAAGATTTATCATTTAGTTTATAGTTTTTGAATAATTATTGTAATCGGTGGAATATGAACCTTTTATAGTGTGTCTTATATTTTGTGAGATGGTTATTCATACAAGTTTCTAACAAGTCAGTTGTTCTGCTTTTATGAATGATTTCTATTATTTTCATATGTTATTTTCAATTATGTTTGAATTATTCAAATTAAGAAACTAATTGATAATGCATGAATATTTGTAAAATGCCTAATCGACATAATGAAATGCATCTGGCAATAAACCAAATAGTACTTAGTGGCATTAGTAATAAACCATTGATTGGAAATGGCAAACACTCACCAAGAATAAAGCCGTCTAGAATTCGTGGAAGCTTTTTGGGGTTATGTCATAAAACCAAAGTTTTAATGAACAAGTCCTTGGAAAATTGTAAGACAAATTTCATGACAAGAACCAAATAAGAGGCAAAGCTAGTATTGCTAAAAGTTTGGTGCATTCTTGAGAAAGTGCATTTCTCGACAATGGTGTTAATGAAAGTAAGAGGATGATGAAGGTCTACGACCATGCATCGGAATGATGAGAAGCGTAAGTGGAATATGTTCCAGGACGCGACTCTTCATGTTATAAGAAAAGAGAATCAATGATTTGATCATTGAAGTTTTCAGTTATGCTTTTATATAAAGTAGTAGGATTCACAAACATGCCCTACACCCGGTGTGGAGATAAATGTGAATTGATTGTCACATTATTGGAACAAGACATACCTACGAACTACAAGGAAATTGATGGTGAACTGAAGTTATAAGAAATCCTGAAATTAAAACTTCACTTGAGATTAGAAAGTAAAATTGTTACTGAATCTCGTCAACTAAAATAATTACTTAATATTTTTGAAGGACCGTAAGGTTATAATAAATAAGTGGGAGTCTTAAAAGACAAAGTGCGATTCGTCAAGAAGAGTCTTGAGCGAATTCAAACGAATTTGATTCAGTATGCTAAATGTCTAATGGATTTTAGAATCTTGTAAAAGAAAGTATCAAATTGATATTTGATCAAGAGATTTCAAATTGTTCAAAATGTCGAGAATGTATATGCAAAGTGCATAAAGTTGAGTGGGAGCTAGGGAATCTTCCTGGATTAATATGTGGATGAAATATTTGTTTTGTAGGAAGTATTGTAAATTTTAAACTCACACATGTGGTTGACATATTTTGAGTGAGAGCTTAACAAAGATTCATGAGTTTGAGTGACACACATTATGAATAAGGACCAAAAGCCAGTAAATAAATAAATATTTATTTATGGGAGAATACGAATATTGAAATCTTTGAGATTAAGATATGTCCTATGGAATTATGTTGAAATGAATTCCTAAAAGGATCATGAATGGTTCAGAATATGAATTGATTTAGGAAGAGTCCTAAATAATTGAAAAGGTTAGGAAAAATCATAAAATATGAAGGTCTATGATTTAATAAAGAATAGGATGTTCAGACATCCACTCTGTTATGACATAGGATTCTAAATTGAAATCATGAAAAATACTTAACATAATTTGATCCATGTTCTTATTTGGAAGAACAAGTTCGAAAATGATTAGTGAATCATTGAACGATGAATTAGGATTGTCCACAATATCTAGAGAGATCTGTAGACATGTTTTCAGATCTATAAAGACACCATACTTGAAGTATAAAGTGTTATATTGGAAAGGTTATATGTTGAATTTAAGATGATCGAAAATATCTGCATTAAAGGTTACCTTAGGAACAGTTGAAGCGTGGTGGCAAAGCATTTGAAATTGCATAGGGTGCATTTTGAATTTTAAATCTACATTTATAACATAGTATATGAATACTACCATGTGTTGTATAAATGTTGAAGCTTTGAGAAGCATTTTTTATAACCGAGTGTGTTCCAATACTTAGTGCCTATGAGAAAGTACTCGAGACCTATCTAAAGTCACTATCGGTATTTGGAACTTGAAAACCCCATTCTGTTGCCAAAACATTGTACATGCACAAGAAATTATCATGGAGATGATAAAAGGTATTAGTGTCATGTAGGATAACATTAATAAGTTGCAAAGGATACACAAGGAATGAAATGTTCATTTCTTAGACTTAGAACTCTTCCATGAGCAAGCATAATCAGAAGCACCAAGGAGTCTGGTATCGATTATTGGATAACAAGTGCAGCTAGTTTATTTGTACTCTAGTGCAAATGGGAGACTGAAGGGCATATTCCTTAGAGACAAATGTTAATGGAATATTTCATAAAGTTTATGACTAAGTTTTATATCATGATATAACTGTATTTATTAGGAAACATCAATATACGTGTGATATACAAAACAACCAATAGTTCCCAGTGAAAATCTAGTCACTGATTCATTGGTCAACGCATGATCGAAGGATTTCTAATCATGTTGGTGCCTCAGCCCCTAATTGACAATGGAGTCATTTCATTGGAGAATGAGATGGTAAACATACCCTATCTATATAATCGTATCACGATCATGTCACGGAGTTCAGGTTACGATGGTTAGGAAACATAGTGACTCTTTTCTTAGACCATGAGACCATATCAAATCACAATCTCCCGAGGTTACTTTGATAGCACTTAACGTCGCTCGGTGGAACGGTGATCATAAGGGTGTCATTGGGTATCCAGAGGAACATGTTGAGGAGACCGCGTCAAGAGCGGGATTTCTCCATCCACGTGATGGAAGATACTCTAGGCCCACTCGGATATGTTATATCCATAAGCTGCGCAGCGTGTGACTAGGTGACATGGATATCACTTATCGGATCGAGTAAAGAAGGTATTGTCGGTAATGAGGTTGAACACTGACATGGAGATGTTATTTGATCAAAGTCTCGGACAATACAGTATCGCAAAGACAAAAGGAATAAGACGTAGTGTTTATGGTTCAACGACATTTTTTTAGTACACAGGTGATCATTTTGGGCATCCAGGTCCCGTTGTTGATCATTGGTCAGAGAGGAGTCTTGGTCATGTCTCTAGTATTCTTGAACTGTTGGGTAGCACGCTTAAGGGCTTGATGAAGCTTGAAGATCCTTAATGACTAGTTTGAATCACTAAAGAAGTAAGAAGAGAGAGATCAGAAAAGTTCTAGGGATATCTGAAGGTGTTCGGAGAAAGGATATGGAAAAGGACCGGAAAAGGGTTTTTTGGTAAATGGTTATTTAAATATGTTTGTTATATATTAATTATGAATTAATATATTGTATATAAATATTTGAATAAAGATTTATAAAAGGCGTCTTATAAGTTAGGCAAAATCCCGGAGGGATTTAAAAAAACAGATGAAAAAGGAAACAAAGGGAGCTGTTTTTGAAACATCCCACGTGGGCTGCAGTTAGTGTGCGCCACACGTGGGCGGCCAGAACTGCACGCTGCGTGCGCCACCTGCTTCCATGCTGCTGGGCCAAGGTCGTCGGCCCACCCGGGTTGCTGCACTAGCGCTGCTGGGCAGCTACTGGCGGGATGCCATGGGCTGGTGCCGGCCCACCCGAGCCTCGCGAGCTGTCCGCCGCCGCTATGCATGTCGGCCCACCCGGGGCCCTCCGCCTCCATCGCCTCTGCTAGCTAGGCAACGCACGGGTGGGAAGGCGGCCCATTCGGTCGGCGGCTGTCTGCCCCCTTTTTCCTTTATTTGTTTAGTCTCACATGGGAACCCTATGGTGGAGGGACCCTCTCCCTCTGCCTATATAAAGGGATGCCCATAGGAGGACTAAAACACACCATTTTCCATATGAAAATAAATAAAAAGTCTGTGTTGTTTATCTCTTTTGTCTGTCTCTCTTGCGACAATGGCCCCCTTGTCAGGGTTGTGCGAGCAAGGAGTTCTTCACTGCGCAGCGCCGTCGCGTTACGGGATTCGGAGCCGAGAGATCTACTTCTGTAATCTCGGCTGGATCAGTGAGAAACAGGGATCGTCATCAAGAATCGTACGTGTGTGACTCCCTCTGGCGGCACCATTCTTTCGGTGCTAGGAGTTTTCGGGGAGCTGAGGGACATCGTGACCTCGAGGTCCGCGTCAGGGCGTCTTCGTCATCCACGTTCCTCATGGTACGTTAACCACGCTCGGTCTTCAAAGGTATGAATATTGTATCCCCTCTTGTCACTGCATTACTAGTAGATAGATCCTGGCATTAGGGTTTTGATCGTAGGAAAAAATTTGTTTTCTGCCCTCGAACCACAACAAAAATCGTTATCCCCTGGACAATTTTAGAGATCACACGATCCCAATTCACTATACAACCCCCGATCATCATGGCTGGCAACATAGCTTCAAAGGTAGACAACTTCAATCACACCATCCATGTGACTCATGCTCAATCTTTCGATCTCTTGTGTTATGAAGCTATGTTTGTATATGCTAGGCTTGCCAACTCAAACGTGTATGTATTGCAGTGTAACCTTTCTTACACCCACTATATGGGAACCTAGATATGTATATCCCCCGATCGTCATGTCCGGCTTTATAACGAATAACTTTCTTAGTGGTGCACACACAAGGGGAACACTATCATTGGAATTAATTTAGGGATTATCTTATCTAATATGCTACCGTTGAGTATCTAATACTAGCACATAATAAGATGTAAAACAGGTATCAACATCACATGTATATTTGTGATATGATATGGTCCTTCTTGCGCCTTAATCTTCGTCGAGCGCTTCGGCATGATCTTCATCGTGTTACTGGCATGATCTCCATCGTGCTACACCGTTTTGACACCAAGTCCACGACGCCACCATTAGGTTGTCTATTGGAATGATGACTATTAGTACACAACTTAGTAACATAAAAGTAAACTACTTTACCTTCTTAACGACCATGACTATATCAAATCACATGCCCCTCCTGCAAAATAAAGTTAGATGCCTCTACTTTATCTATTGCAAGTTTTACATGGTTGTTAGGGCTTTCACAATAGAACCGATTTAATCTACGAACTTTCCATCCAAAACATGGATCCATACCGTTGTCTCTACTACACCCCTTTTGGGGCCCTCCATTATAAATGCAATATAAACTATTGTAAAATAGACAGACACCCGCTAGCCATTTATATGGAACAAGCCGTATATCGAGCGTGGAACCAGTCTCACGTGAGATTACGCGTAAGGTCGGTCTGGTCCGCTTCATCAAACAATACCGTAATATAAACAAGTACATGTGGGAAGGTAACAACTATAGCATCAATGCCCGTGCAATACATGTGTGTACTGGTCGTACATCACAACTACGCATAGATCGTCTTTGATACAACTATTGGGGTTCCGATACAGAAAACAAAAAAAATCCTATGTCGGATTGCCCTAGTGCCCAAGGTCTATCTATTAGTAATGCAGTAATGTCCTAGAGGTTTCGGATACATACCATTATAGTCCAAAAGAGGTTAATGTTCCGAGAGGAACATAGTTGAAATAGTCGTGCTCGTAGTCGACCTTAAGGACGCGAAGCTCCTCGCAGGTCACCCCTTGCTCCATCACCGTGCATTAGTCTGGCTCACGACATCTAAAGTGCCTCAAGTGTTGTACCTCATGGATTCGTACATATATGGTGTACGACAAGACCTCTATCTCCCTTGATCCCTGTCGGGACTGCAGAAGTAGATCGTTGGCTTGGAATCCCCACAGCACAGCGGCGTGCTGCAGGTGAGCCATCTCTTGCGCGAACAATCCTGGATCGTGCCAACGCATGGACACAACTAGAAAGAGAGAGATTGGAGAGGAGGAGAGCTCCCAACTCTTGGGATTTTTTTGTGGTGGTGTGTTCCTCCAAGGAGGACAGGGGGCCTCTTTATATAGGGGAGGGAAGGGGCAGGATTGCCCCTCTCCCAAGCCAACCAGGCGGCAACCAAGGGTGGAGAGGCGGCGACCAAGGGAGGGGCAGCCCTAGGGCTCCCCTAAACCCTAAACCTAGCCGAAGGCCAAGGGAGGGGCAGCCCTAGGCGCCCATAAAACACTAGGCGCATTGGCTTGGTTCCTTTCTCTTGGTTTTTCCCTCTTGGGCCCTTTTCCCAAGGAAACTTAGCCCATTAGTGCAATAACCTTTCAAATTAGACTTTAATATTATATTTAATATTAATTACATTAATTAATATGTAAATGCATATTAAAAAATCCGATTTGACCCAAAACACCTTCCGGTTCCCTATTTATATCCTTCGAATAACTTTGGAACTTCCCGGAACAATTCCGGTACCCTCACGAAACCTTTCCGGTTTCCTTTCTTTCTCTGAACAAAACTTCAGATCTCTGTCCGTAGAACAATTCCGTCTTTCTCTTTCTCTACTATGATTCCAACTTACAGATGATCTCCATCTCATCGTACCCTTAAGTGGATCCCCTCATGGCTCGGGTATGGCACAAACATGATCTCTATCAATGATCAACAATGGGTCCGGGATGCCCATGATGATCCTTGTGCATTCTAGATGACGATGTCGTTTGAACAGTAAACGTCGAGTTCATTTCCCTTTGTTTTTTATACTACTTGTCCGAGATCCGATCATTAAGGTATCACCATACCTTGTTCAATCTCGTTACCGACAAGTACTAATGAGGGTTCGACTCGTCAATGCCCATTGTTATGGACTTAGGTTTTGGAGAAGATGGGGATGCTGGAGATCGCGATACGGTTAACAGACACGCAACAAGGGGACATGAGGTTTAGCCAGGTTCAGGCCACCGAAGGGAAAACCCTACTCCTTCTTGTATGTTCTTGATTACGGTGGAACCAAAGATTACAGGGGGTGCGCAGATGCAATCTGGTGTGAGGTGTGTGTACGAGGTGTTCAGGTCCTTCTCGTCGTGCCCTCCTGGCCTTTATATAGGTAGGCCAGGTCCCAGGGATAGGTCGAGACGGTTACAGATTAGGGTTGAACCCTTTGAAATTCTATCTACATCTCAACTTGTTCTCCAAGGATCTGAATTTGCAGTAGCAAACCTTCGCCTGGGCCTTCCTTGGGCTGGACTGGGTATTCTAACATTATGCACCCGTAGGGTATATCCATGTCAGTAGCCGCCGAGTGTCCAGTCTTCGACTGGATACTCTATAATCTTTCGGGTGCTTTGCATTTGGACCTATCTTTAGGAATAAACATGTTAATTCATAGGGATTGTTGATGCGTGTGCCTGGCTCACCCGACGGATCAGGGCCAGTTAACTGCCATAGGACAAAATAGCACGATCTTCATCAGACTCGAGTCCCTGGACTCAAATCTGGAACAAATACTGGTGTAATTAGACTCAGGCTGTTGAGGTATTATAGGAGTCCAATCCCAGTGATTTGTAAGTGATGTACCCAACGCGTCTGTCGGGATTTTCATCGTGCCTGTTGACACGAAAATTTACTGGCAGAGCGCAGTCTGTTGTGTTATAAGACCATCAGATGATATCTGTAGGGCTTATCTTTGCGTTGTAGACACATCATCTGAAGTTTTATCACCGCGGGGGTGTTTCGAGTGGCCAAGGAGACTGTCTCTCACTTAACGTTAATTTGGGCAAAGTTGTCAAAGAGATTTTTGTCGTACTTGATCTGAAGGACCTCACTCGAATAGTTCATAGGGTGCGCGACCAGCGCTCCCTATGGGAGTAGCCGCCGAGTGTCTGTTCAAGTCGTAGACTCGATAAGAGACTTTAATTCAGTTCAATATTATTTGCTTACATTATCTGTCCGAAGGACGCATTTTTTGAATGCGCGATTAGCGCTCCCTATGGGAGTATCCCTCGAGTCCATAGTCGAATCGCAGACTCGACGTAGGACTAGAAGATTTCTTTGAGGTAATTTTGTCGTTGTAACTTCTCAGGTGCGCGGCCAGCGCTCCTGATATGAGTAGCCGTCGAGTAGTTGGTTGAGTCGTAGACTCGAGTAAGTACTTTATGGTCAGTCAAAATCTTCGAGCCATTGATATCTTCACATTGATGATGTCATTGCTGACAATTGGTGAGCTCAACCATCTGTGGCAGCAAAGACGATGCGATGGGACGACCATGGGTCCCATCGCGTGTAATCTTGGCAAAAGTTATGGCAACTCCTCGATTTCTGTGCGTAGTGGACGGCGTGCGTGCGACGGTTTAGTTTGGTGTTAACACGTGGACGGTGATATCCGATGCACGCGTTATGGCTTCTCAATCGATGGTTCTGCTGGATCGTCTTTGCCCCTTTTATACAGTGGGGAAAATAGTGAAAATTCACCCTTCGCCATTTGCCTCTGCTTCATCGCCATTGCCACCATTTCTTGAGTTCCTTGCTCTACTCGTACACTGCACGTCCTCCGCGTATTTCCCTATACTTTCCTTTGTTCGCATCGCCGCACTCGCTGCTCCATCATGGGCAAGTCCAAGAAGGCGTCATCCGCTACAGCGGGTTCGAGTGCCACCGGCGCCGGGAAGAAAGCTGCTGCTCCGAGTCGTACCACCGACGGTGGGTGGCGGTGCAGGGAGATGCGCGAGTCGGACTTGCGCAAATTGCGTGAGGCTGGCTTGATCGCCAAGGAGAATAGTGATGCAATCCTCCCCGATCAAGAGGTACTCCCGCGCCCACCCGAAGGGTTTCGGGTAATATTTTTTGCCTTTATCGTGTGCGGTCTTTCTCTCCCCGCCCACGAATTTCTTCGTGGGATCCTTTTTTCTATTTGATTAAGCTTCACCATCTGTCTCCCAATTCTATCATCCACATCGCTTGTTTCATCACCCTCTGCGAGTGCTGGCTCGGTATCGAGCCTCACTTTGGCCTCTTCCGGAGACTCTAGTCCGTGAAGAGGCAATCTGGCACCGGTGGTGTTTATCCACTAGGTGGTTGCGGAATCTCCATCTGCTCCACTATCCAGTTCTTCTCTTTCTCCTTTGCGAGTCCATCTAGTAGTGGCGCAGGAAGTGGTTCTACATCCGTGACGTCAAGCTAGACGGTCAGCATTATGGGGTCACCCCTTTCGACTCCACCTAGAAGATCATCCGAAAGAGGTCGTGGAGGAACGACATCTTGGAGGGTGAATCTGCAGAGGTGGAGAAGCTCTACAAGCGGGTAGAAGCTCTGCAGCTGGTGGCAGGCAAGGAGGTTAACGGTGTCGACATCATCCACACCTTCCTCAAGCGTCGGGTGCAGCCACTCCAAGCGAGGGCACATCCGATGTTCCCGTACGTCGTCCCCAGCGACCCGACAAGGATCTTGCCTGAGGAGATGTCTTCGGGTGACCTTGATAAGGCGCTTCGGCCTCTACTGAAATACAAGGCCGACGAGGACCTCCCGGGGAAGTCTTTGACTGCCCCTTTTAGCGCCAAGAAAGTAGTCCCCCAGGTGAAATTTATAGTTGCACGTGACGTGTTCAAGTTCTTGCAGTTTGTTTTGATTGCTTATCTTGTTTCTTCATCTTGTCTTTGATTTGCAGGGCTACAAGGTAGCGGGGATGGTGCCCCCTCTTCCTGATAAGTACACTGATGCGACGGACAACGTGGAGGCAGAGTCTGACTCCGAGATCCCCCTGGCGCAATCTCCTTCCCTAGAATCCCCCGAGCCCAGCGAAGGGCAGACCCAAAAGAGGTCCCGGAGTGAAACTTCGGATGGGGCGACGCCGCCAACACCGAAGGGTCTATCCTTCCTCGAGATGCACGGCGGGGTTAAGGGTGCGACCTCCGCCCCTATCGCAGTTGTGCCTATTCGGGCAATGGCCCCACAACCGTCGGCCAAGAAGAAGAATAAGCAGGAGAAGGAGGCACCTGTCTTCGACCTGTCAGACATACTATCGTAAGTTGTTCCGACTGAACCTTGTAGTTGTGTTGATATGCTAAGTATTAGCCTGTTGTTGACTTGGTTCCTTTTAAGTGCTAGCAGTAATCACTCGGAGGAGTCCCTCGAGGAGGGGACCGAAGAGATGATCGGGGAATCGAAGCCGACGTCGTCGTTTCCCAAGATGGTGTCCACCTCCGCTGACGAGGATTCGAGCTCCGCGAGGCGGGAGGCTCGTGCTCTCGTTATGCGGAAGATGATCATAAGACCTTCGGAGTTCACACCAGACCACGTAAGTGTTGCTCTTTTATTGCGTAGGGGGAGCCTCGATCCCTTTACTCATCAGACTTACTGGCTTCTTCACAACCTTTTGTCCGCGACGCCAACGGCCTTATCCAACAACATATGTCGCTGGAGGGTGAACTCAAGCAGCTCTGAGGTGCGTAGTTGTATTCTTGGTTGTTGTTCAAGTGCGTCAAGTTTGTTCTTGTATTCATATACTACTACCGAATGCTGTAGACGAGAAAAATGCTGCTCTCCGTAGGCAGAACGCTCTCGAAAAGAGCCTCGGTCAGGCGGAGAAGAAGGCAACGGATGCTGCAGAGGCCCTTGAGTGTGAACGGAAGGAGGACGAAGACCGCGAGTAGCAGCTTGCAGCTGCCACGGCATCTCGAGAGAAGGCTTTCATGGAGAAGTTCATGGCTGCGGCCAAGGCGATATCTAGTAAGCCACCATGGTCTCCTTTTTGTGTGTTTCGTGTCTTGGGTGCGTCTTCTTGTTCCTCACTTGAATGTTTTCTACCGCTTTTCATGCCAGATGCTTCTGGCATCGCGTTTGATTGCAGTGCGCTGGAGCACAGGGATATCCTGGCAGATGTTGCCTTAGCGACCGAGGATCGCTGCTCCTCTGCCGTGGGCTCTCTTGAAAAGGCCAAGCAGGTGCTTGCGCGCTTGTACAAGGAGGCCAACCCCAAGGGCATTGCCCTCGTGGACGTTGACTCGCTGGCAGAAGGGAGTCAACCCTGCTATGGGGTTGGCGATGGCGATGGCATCCGGAGCTCAGCTGGATCTGGCACAGGTCACATCCAAGATGCCGACGACGGCGGATGGCACCCAGGTAGCATTTGCCACCTTCGCCTCCCGCTGCAAGCATTTCGGCCCTAAGCTCATTGATCTTCTGGCTGACTATGCGCTGGAGCAGCAGCAAGCGGCCAAGAGTAGGCAGTCTAGATCCGAAGCTGCTCCGGGTGTTGGTGCTTAGGGCCTTTCTGCTTAGTAGCTAGTCTAGTCTTCTTTCTTTGCTGCATATGTAACGTCTTTTGGATGAACAAGCTTCACTTTGCCATGTAATGGACTTATATATATATATATATATATATATATATATATATATATAAATATATCTATGAATCTGTCTTTAAACGTTTGTCGAAAATGTTTGTGATATTCATGTTTGCCTGTGCACCCTTAGGGTCCTTCGAGTGCAGATCCACTGATCACACCTTCTCCTGCGCCTGGTTCTCGCCTGTCGTTGAGCGAGTCATCGCAGCTGCCATTTCTGCGTGACTGTGTCCGAAGCTTGGAGAAGGATGTCCTCAGCATCTGTGGTCACGCAGACGTGTGGAAATCCAAAGCCGAACGAGCCATTGCCAGGGAAGAGTTTCTGCTGGAGGAATTGCGGCAAATGAGCGAGCAACTTCAATGTAAGTCATCTTGACCCTTTGTTTCTTCAAGTGTGGTTGTATCGCAGCTCACCCACTGTGTTTATACAGTTGTGAATCTTCTTCCAAAGGAAGATAAGGAGTGTGTCGCAATTCGAATGAATTGCTTGATGCAACAAGATTTAGAGACTGGTAGCTTCTTCTGTATGGACCGTGATCGAGTGATCTTCCTTGCAACGGTGCAAGATCACATCCATCAAGTACTTCGAGTGCTGAAGTGGGCAAGATCGTCGCTCGCAGCAATTTGGGCTACCATGTTTCCTTTAGATTCTGCACCTGCTAGCTTCTTAGGATTGCTCGGGAAGTTTCGAGATGCAGGTCACGTGAGAGAGCTGATGCGTCACCAACTAATTGCGGGTGTGAAGGCAGGCTTATCTCTTGTTCGACTGCATCATCGCGATGTTAATCTTGCGGAGATAGCAGCTGGGCCACCTCCTCCCCCAGATGGCATGGCATGGGATATGTGTCCACATTACGCAGCTGTGGCGCAGTATGCCGAAGAAATTGTAGATGTGTTTGAGGAGCGTAAAAACGTTCTCCTCTAGCGTAGTTGATTCCTATAAACGAAAAACGAAATATAAAGTCTGTATTTTTTTGAGTGGGCTAGTAATGCCCTTATAAAAGTTGTATGTATTGGCACGTAGTGCTTTGATTGTTAGAATATGCATGTCCCTTTCGTTAGCCTGACGTGGTTAGCTCCTCAGGTTATAAGCGTTGTTATCAATCGACGAAGTCATAAGGTGAGGTGCAGCCCCCGAGTATGTTTGAGCGATAAATAGTATAAAGGAGAAAGATGTGGGCCAAGGAACTTAGCTTTTATTCATCGTAATGTTGGGGTACAGTGTTTGGCTTAGTAGCCTGGCTGAATAGACTTATTGAAAGTAAAATGCAACTGGGGGTAGAAGCGTCGCAATTTTATGACGTTCCAGGGGTTGGAGTATTAGAATCCTGAATCGACGTCTTTGAGGCGGTAGGCGCCACCTGGAATAACTTCAGTGACAATGTAGGGTCCTTCCCGGGGCCTCTTGTGCCCTTCCTGCTTGAGTCGCATTACGAGGTCTCCTTCGGCAAAGGACCTTGGGCGTAGCCAGCGGTTATGGTAGTTGAGGAGGCTTTGCTGATATACCGTCGAGCGTGCCGTGGCGATGTCACGTGCTGCGGAGATGTCGCATGCCTCATCCAGCGTGTCGACGGAGTCCTCGAGTGCGACCGATGATTCGGCTTTGCAGTAAGCAACGACCCGCGGGACCTTGTAGCATACCTTGGAAGGTAGCATAGCTTCGGCTCTGTGCACCATGAAGAAGGGCGTGTAGCCAGTTGAGCCATTCGGCGTTATGCGCAGGCTCCAGAGAACGAAGGGTAGCTCGTCCGCCCAGGATCCCACAAGCCTTTCGAGTGGGCGTAGCAGACGCTTCTTGATGCTATGTCCGATGAGGCCATTGGCCTTTTCGACCTGTCCATTGGTCTGCGGATGCGCCACAGAGGTGTATGAAAAGTTGATTCCGAGGTTTTCGCAGAACCCTCGGAACTCCTTCGAGATGAAGTTCGAGCTGTTGTCCGTTACGATGCTATGTGGTACTCCGAACCTATAGACAATGGATTCAAAAAATTCACAGCGGTAGAACCGCTTTGGTTAGTAACAGGCATGGCGTCGATCCACTATGATAATTTGCCGACTTTGGCCAGGCAGAAGACGTAGCCTCCTGGCGAGGACTTTGGCAATTTGCCGATCATGTCGAGGCTCCATTGGGCGAAGGGCCACACCAGTGGTATGGGCCGCAGTTCGGACCCACGTGCGTGCGGATTTTCCGCGTACCTCTGACAGGCGTTGCACCTCTGCACTATCTCTTTGGCGTCTTGTATTGCGGTTGGCCGGTAGAGGCCAGCTCGTAGAGCCTTGGCGACTAGAGCGCGACTTCCTACATGGTGGACGCATATACCCTCATGGATGTCTAGGAGGATGCTTTTGGCATCACTGTTGGCGACACACCATTGCAGCACACCCGAAATGATGCGCTTGTATAGCTCACCATTGATGATGGTGAAGGCCTTTGACCGGCGAGATATGCGCCGGGAATCTGTCGGGTCCTCAGGCAGCTGCTTGCTTATTAGGTAACGGAGGTACAGTTGGGTCCATGTCTCCTCAATCGCCATGACCTACATAAGGCTCACCAGCTCGACCTTCGTGTCGAGCTTTTTAGGCTCCTCTTGTCCTTCGGGTGGCGCAGCCCCCGAGTGCTCTGAAGCTTCAACTGTGCCCTTTGGGAATTTCCGCTTGATAGAGGGTACGCATATTTACTTGAGGAAGACACCTGTTGGCACTGGGGCACTTGTGGAGCCTATGTTGGCGAGCTTGTCGGCCTCTTCGTTTCTTTCTCAACCCACGTGCCGAAGTTCGCAGCCGTCAAAGTCTCCTTCGAGTGAGTTGTAGAGTGCACAATATGCGATCATGTTGGCGCTTAGAGGGTCGCACTCGGTCATCGTCTGCTGGACGAAGAGATTGGAGTCGCCGTAGATGACGAGGCGTGTGGCGTCGCACACCTTGGCCATCCTCATGCCATGTACGAGTGCCTTATACTCGGTCTCATTGTTGGATGCACGGAATTTCATCCAAAGGACATACCTCATCTTGTCGCCTTGAGGGGACGTCAATATGACGCCGGCTCCTACTCCAGCATCGCGCTTCGAGCCGTCAAAGTGCATCATCCAGGATTGCGACATGCCCGGAGTATCCGGTAGCTGGAGCTCCATCTAGTGGACGAGGAAATCAGGGAGGACCTGAGACTTGATGGCGGTGCATCGCTCGTAGACGATGTATCGATGAGACAACTCGATGCCCCGCAGGTCCACTCGCCTGTAGCTTCGGGGTTGTTCAGGATATTCGACAGCGGGGCGTTGTTGACGACCACGATCTGGTGCTCCTGGAAGTAGTGGCTCAGCCGACGCATCAAAATGAATAAACTGTAGGCAAGCTTCTGGTAGTGCGGGTACCTCTTCTTTGTCGGGGTCAGTACCTCGTTGAGGCAGTAGATTGGGCATTGGACCCCGTGGGTATTGCCATCTTTAGGTCGTTCGACCACGAGTGTGGTGCTGGCCACTTGGTGCGTGGCTGCTATGTATAGCAGAAAAGTCTCTCTCTCCTTTGGTGTCACCGGGACAGGTGATGTGGAGAGCAGACGTTCGAGGTCCTCAAATGCGTCGTCTGCTTCGGCCGTCCACTCGAATTTGTCAGCCTTGCGCAGCAGCTGATAGAAAGAGAGAGCCTTTTTGCCCATGCGGCTGATGAACCTGCTAAGCGTCGCAATTCGCCCAGCGAGCTGCTAGATCCCTTTGAGGTTCTTGGGCTTCTCCATGGCTAGTATACCCCTGATTATATTTGGGTTTACCTTGATGCCATGCTACGAGATGAAGTACCCGAGTAACTGGCCAGACGGGACACCGAAATCACACTTGTTGGGGTTCAACTTGATCTTGTAGCGATCAAGGTTATCGAATGTCTCGTGGAGTTTATCGATGAGTGTCTTGGCGTCCTTTGTCTTGATCACTATGTTGTCGACATAGACCTGAACATTGTGACCAATCTGGCTCTTTAGACATGATTGCATGCATCTCTAGTAGGTGGCACCTGCGTTCTTTAGCCCAAAAGGCATGGTGTTGTAGCAGTATACCCTGAATGGCGTGATGAACGCCGTTTTCTCCTAATCTTCGGCCTTCAGCCGAATTTGGTTGTAGCCTGAGTAGGCGTCAAGGAAGGAGAGCTTCTCACATCCTGCAGTGGAGTCGATGATTTGTTCGATCCGTGGGAGAGGAAAATGGTCCTTGGGGCAATGCTTGTTAAGCAATGCGAAGTCCACACACATCCACAGGATGTCCGTGTCCTTCTTGGGGACCAGCACGGGATTGGCCAACCACTCGCTATCCTTGATCTCCCTGATGAAGTCGGCGTCGAGGAGTCTCTTGACTTCGACACCAATGGCTTTACCTCTTGGCTCTAATAGTCGACGCATCGACTGCTTGACTGGCTTTGCATCTAGAAACACATTGAGTGCATGCTCGGTGAATTTTTTGGGAACTCCCGGCATGTCTGGAGGTCACCAGGAAAAAAATTCCCAGTGCTCATGGAGGAATTCAACGTGCGCGCTTTCCTATGCGGGGTTTAGGTCGTTGGCGACCAATGCCATCTTGGAGGCATCCATCGGGTGGACCTGCACCTTCTTAGTATATACTGTGGTTTCAAATGACATGTTAGGTGCCTAGTGACTGGGGGTGTGTAACACCCTCAGAATCGGCCCTATGCAAGTTTTAGCGAAACTCGCCAAACCCGCATAAAAACGATTCAAAGGTGCCCACCAGGCACTTTCGTGCGGGTGGAAAACGAAGTAATAACATTACACAACAGTCCTCGATGGGACCCTGAGCAGATATATATATCTGGCGACTCAATGAGTCAAGAATACAGATATAATATACAAGATCCAAATCACCTTGAAAAGCGATAGAGCGTCCTACGGACAAGATGCAAATGGGGCTAAGAGCCACGAAGAATAACCAATGGCGTCCATAACCTGCCCAAGCCGGAAGGGTAACCCTGCTAACGACGTCGATCTCAAAACCTGCTTAAACAAAAGGGGTGCCGACAAAGGGCAAAGGAAAAAGAGGAGCGTCAGTACTGAGGCCAGTACACGGCGAGGCTAGAATTCGGCGGTCCTCGCCTACATAGGTATGGTGGACTGAAGCGGCAGCGGCAGCATGCACTAAACAACCTATAGAGACTCGATACAACTGGCGGCAATCAGAGAGGGGTAAGATAGACCTATCCGGATCCAACCTGAAGCTAACACCAAACAAACCCATCCTGGTGTTTCCCCCTCGAGACCAAACGAGGAAGTCAACCGAGGAACTCACACAGTTGGCAGTTTTATTTATTCAGTTATCGTTGCAGTAATTACTAGTCAGGTTTAGATAATCACGATAAAAGAAGCGATGGGCCCTTTTAGTTAATCATTCCGTTATAGTTGCAACAATTACTAATCGATTCAGATAGCATGAGATAAACCCAAAACCCAGCAGTTGTTGGTACTTTTATTCAGCCATTCCGTTGTGGTTGCAATACTTACTAGTCAGGTACAATGGTCGCAAGCGACAATTCAATCAAGCACTTGTGGGCAGCATTATTAGCCATTCCATTATAGTGAAGCTGATTACTAGTCATTATAAAGTCAAATTTATAGCAATAAACTTTAGTTATGCTTGTCTATGATCGAGATACTGTGCTCCAAGTCGTCCATATCCGCGGACACGGCTTTCAGAAAGTTTTACCCGGCCGGGGTGCACCAATAGCAACACACGCTCGATCAACCTCGGAAAAACCAAATCAAAACCCAACGAGGCTTTCACGACTGAACAATCACAGGATTCAGAAATATTTCAGGGGGCCACCCCTTAAGTAGATCCCGCAACGAAGCTAGCTGACTCCGAGACGGCCTCAAGGTTTGGGTGGACGGCGGTAAACGACTGGGAACCCGAAAGTGTGGCTGGGCTTGTCGATACCGCGTAAACGTGTCCCGATCCTAAACAGTACAGTGTGCTCCTCGCACAAACGTAAATACATAAGTAGCATGGCATAAGTACAGGATAGTAAATAAAACCTCAAACTAGTTTGTGGCCCCAAGAAATAAGACTGAATCAAGCTCTGGCTCAGGGGGGTCCCATATACCTCCCGGATGTGGATAGCGCGATAAATCAAGGAACAGGTATCAAGTACTCGGGGTCTTACGGGACACAAGTGGGCGTTCGGAAACCAAATATTTTCTATCACCCACCGATGCCTCTGCTTATTTCAATTTTAGTTGTTAAACAGAAATTAAAGTGAACGATAAGTAAAACTATGATCATCTCCATCATCAACATGCGGCAATACATCAACAACTGTGGCATTTGACGACACGCAACAGCACTTGAGCCAGCGACTACGACGCGCAAGTCCAACTATCTACCAAACAACAGGTAATAGGATGTGTCCAAGGCAATATAAGGCTGCAAGGGATATCACGGGTACGAAACACTAGAGCATCGCACACAGATAGCAATAGATCAACAGGAGGGAATAAATACTATAAAAGTAAGATAGGTAGAAAGGGGGAGATGCTGCTTTGAAAACATTGCCGAAGGTTCAACCGAGGATCGGGGCGAAGCTCACATCAACTCAGCGGCCCAATTCCGCGAAAAAGCAAAACACTAGAAGAAACACCGGATGTACTATTTAATTCAACGGCAGAAGATCGGCATGATGCATGTATGATGTATGGCATGGCAAAGATGCGATGCAATTAGGTCATATTAAGCGGAACCGGGGTCCCGACAATTGATTATATTGTTCAAGTTATTTAAAAACCCCGCAAGTTAAATGTTGTTTCACATGGCCAAAATATAGCACCGGTTCGCTACATCAATTTAAATGATGCCGATATGAGACTAGATTTCCCCGCATATGGGCCCCATATTTAATTATTAGGTGAATCGGCATAAGGCCCCCAAACCACATGAATGTATGCATGCAAGACAATTATTATGCGACAAGTTGTATTATGTTATAAAAATAGGGTTTTCGAGAAGGGGTTCACACATTGAGGGTCTCGACGATCTTGAGGTTCTGGGGTCGGGGTCGGTCTCGGGGTTCAGGGTTCGACGAACTTGGGGTTCCGGGGTTCGGGGTTGGTCTCGGGGTCCAGGGTTCGACGGGTCGGTCTTGGCGGAAACATTCTCGAACAAGGGGGCAGATCTTGTCGCATCCGGGTTCTCGGCGGACTCGTTCTCGAACATCGGAGGTAGTCCTTGTCGCGTCCGGAAAGCAGGACTTGGGTCGCTGTCGGGGGCGCATCGGATTCTCCCGGACGCTGTCGTTCTTGTTGCATGCGGATCTTGTCGCATTCGCGGTCCTCGGTTCATGTTGTCGGTCATGGCGTTCGGGACGGGGTACTTGTCGTATCGGTGGCGGTCTTGGCGTTCCGGGGACCTTCGAGTCGGGGATCTTGAACGTGTCGGCTTTTCTCCAGATTATGCATCGCCGCTCCGTGTGGAAGGTCTCGAGGGTCCGGTGACGGAGATCTTGACGGCCCGAGAGGAGAACTTGGTGCCCGCTCAAAGGTCGTGGAGGATCTTGTCGGTGTCGAACTTGGGGTTCTCGCCTCAACCATCGATGGCCTACTTGGATCAGCGTCTCAGTACCTCGGGATTATCTGGGTCACTGCCGGTCTTGTTGTCAGGGGCACACCACTTATCCGCCAACCACGACGTAACATACAACCACCACCAAGATAGCCGGGTGCTGCAACAACAACTGAGAAACATTGGCGACGAGGCAGACGCGCTGGGAAGCAGCGAACCGGGCACCGACGTCGACGGAGATGGGCACTGCAGCGGAGGGTTCGCGTGACGGTCTTGGGGCGGGCGAGACGCGAGGAGGGGCCGCAGCGCTGGTGAAGGCCGGAGGGGCTCGGAGAGGGAGGCCGACGCGCGTGAGCGGTGAGGCGGCGCCCGGGTCGCGGAGGTGGAGGTCGCCGCGGCCGCGCAGGTGAGCGGCACGGGCTGGAGGCGAGGTGGCGCGTGAGGCGGGCTGCGCGGCGGGAGGCTGCTGAGACAGGCGAGGAGGAGGTGACGGCGAGCGGAGGTGCGGAGGCGAGCTGGGCGGCGAGTCCGGCGCAAGGGAGGCCTGGGAGGAGCTGGGCGTGGGCGGCTCGGGCGAGAGGCTGGTCCGGGCGGGCGCTTCGGGAGGAGGCAGCGGGCGGGAGAGGGGCGGCGGGAGCCTGGCGCGGAGGCTCGAGGCGGGGTGGCAAGCAGGAGGAGGCTCGGGAGGCGGTGAGCGGCTGGAGGCGGAGCGAGGTGAGGTGCTGGAGGCGGGCTGGCCGGAGGGCTTATGGGTACGCCTTGGGGCGGAGCTTGCAGGGGAGGGCGAGCCGAGGCGGTGAGGGGCTGGCGTGCGCGCGTGGGGTGTGCTGTGTGAAGTGTGTGTGGGGCAGGTTGGTGGGGGTGGTGAGAGAGGGAGAGAGAGGAGAGAGAGAGGGGGTGGAGGAGGTGGCAGGGTCTGGTTGGTGGGGAGTTTGGGGAGGGTGAGGTGGCAGCGTATGAGTGGCCAGGGTGATGTGGAGGCTGGGTTGGGGTAGATAGATGTGTAGATTTAGGATTTGGAAGGGCGGGTGTAGTTGGACCGTTTTAATTCCTGGGGCGGTCGTTCGGGTCAATCGGCCCGTTCGACTGCCCCGCCCAAAATAATTTAATATTTTTATTTGATTGCGACGAACTTTGTAAATAGTTTTGGACAAACAAAATATCCGGCAGCATCCGGGGTTTTGCGTTTGAATTAAGACGGCCGTTTAGAAAACATGAACCGGTTTATCCGCAAATAATTTTATGCAAGCAAATGCAAGATGATGACGATGCTCAAATGCAATGTGGCATGATGACATGAGCATGCGGTCATGATGATGCAATGCACAAAAACAACGCGATTTTCTAGTAGTGGTTTTGCGGGATGCCACAATTCGACACCACTAACAAAGGATCTCGCCCTCGAGATCCGCCTCATGGTACCGGGAAGAAGGTCGGCGATCTGCGTCTTCTCGCTTCGTGTAGATCCTCGCGACACCACTAACAAGAGGTCGTTGTCCGTGATCGTCGAGAGAACACTCCGGGAACAACAGGGCGAAGGTAGAGGTATCAACAAATAAAGCCACCCCTAACTTCCGTGGACGGAGTAAAATCGCTGGATCCACTGATTCGAGGTACAAGAGCGAATGATAAGAGTAGTCGGATGGTGATCAGTCCATCGCGCACCCAAACCATTACTCTGCACACGAATAGGCGGATTATGCAACCAACTCTCGGAATCAGACTGAAGATCTCGACAAGCGAGGTTCGGAAACAAAGGAGTGATGCAGACTCTGCATCGGATCTGGCGTAGATGATGTTGTCGCGTCGGAAAACACCGGAAGGCACAAACAAAGAACAAAGAATGGTACCACAGACGAAGGATTCCTCGGCAGCATGAAAACCGGATGGTAGAGCACCGTTATCAAAGAAGGAAGCGAAACCCTGAAGGTACGACGGAAACCCAACCACGAGAATTCCTGGACTCGAAGAAAGAGAAGAGAGCGGACTCAAAACACGTAGAGGTAAGAGAGGAATAGCAAAGGGGTAAGGAGTAAAATCAGACCTATTCAGAACTATCCAACCGATTTTGCAAAATAGTTTTGACACTCTACTTCGGCCGTTAGCTAGGTTATCATACAGGCTAGACTTGTGGGGTATCGCAACTGCTGAGCTCTGATACCACTCTGTAACACCCTCAGAATCGTCCCTATGCAAGTTTTAGCGAAACTCGCCAAACCCGCATAGAAACGATTCAAAGGTGCCCACCAGGCACTTTCGTGCGGGTGGAAAACGAAGTAATAACATTACACAACAGTCCTCGATGGGACCCACAGAACAGATATATATATACAGCGACTCAATGAGTCAAGAATACAGATATAATATACAAGATCCAAATCACCTTGAAAACGATAGAGCGTCCAGCTACGGACAAGATGCAAATGGGGCTAAGAGCCCTGAAGAATAACCAATTGCGTCCATAACCCTGCCCAGGCCAAGCCGGAAGGGTAACCCTGCTAACGACGTCGATCTCAAAACCTGCTTAAACAAAAGGGGTGCCGACAAAGGGCAAAGGAAAAAGAGGAGCGTCGATGCCAAGACGATACCACGAGGCTAGAATTGGCGGTCCTCGCCTACATAGGTATGGTGGACTAAAGCGGCAGCAGCATGCACTAAACAACCTATAGAGACTCGATACAAGCGGCGATCGAGAGAGGGTAAGATAGACCTATCCGGATCCAACCGAAGCTAACACCAAACAAACCCATCACGTGTTTCTCGAGACCAAACGAGGAAGTCAACCGAGGAACTCACGCAAGGGGCAGTTTTATTTATTCGCTTATAGTTGCGGCACTTTACTAGTCGGTTTAGATAATCGTCACGATAAAAGAAGCAAAGGCCCTTTTAGTTAATCATTCCGTTATAGTTGCAACAATTACTAATCAGATTCAGATAGCATGAGATAAACCCAAAACCCCGAAGTTGTTGGTAATTTTATCCAGACATTCCGCTGTTGTTGCAATACTTACTAGTCAGGTACAAGGGTCGCAAGCGACAATTCAATCAAGCACTTGTGGGCAGCATTATTAGCCATTCCATTATAGTGAAGCTGATTACTAGTCATTATAAAGTCAAATTTATAGCAATAAACTTTAGTTATGCTTGTCTATGATCGAGATACTTTGCTCCAAGTCGTCCATATCCGCGACACGGCTTTAGAAAGTTTTACCCGCCGGGTGCACCAATAGCAACACACGCCGATCAACCTCGAAAACCAAAACAAAACCCAACGAGGCTTTCACGATTGAACAATCACAGGATTCAGAAATATTTCAGGGGCCACCCTTAAGTAGATCCCGCAACGGTTAGCCGACCAGACGGCCCTCAAGGTTTGGGTGGACGGCGTAAACGATCGGGAACCCGAAGTGTGGCTGGGCTTGTCGATACCGCGTAAACGTGTCCCGATCCTAAATAAGACAAAGGTGCTCCTCGCAAACGTAAATACATAAGTAGCATGGCATAAGTACAGGATAGTAAATAAAACCTCAAACTAGTTTGTGGCCCCAAGAAATAAGATGAATCAAGCTCGCTCGGGGGTCCCATATACCTCCCGGATGTGGATAGCGCGATAAATCAAGGAACGGGTATCAAGTACTCGGGGTCTTACGGACACAAGTGCTCGAAACCAAATATTTTCTATCACCCACCGATGCCTCTGCTTATTTCAATTTTAGTTGTTAAACAGAAATTAAAGTGAACGATAAGTAAAACTATGATCATCTCCATCATCAACATGCGGCAATACATCAACAACTGTGGCATTTGACGACACGCAACAGCACTTGAGCCAGCGACTACGACGCGCAAGTCCAACTATCTACCAAACAACAGGTAATAGGATGTGTCCAAGGCAATATAAGGCTGCAAGGGATATCACGGGTACGAAACACTAGAGCATCGCACACAGATAGCAATAGATCAACAGGAGGGAATAAATACTATAAAAGTAAGATAGGTAGAAAGGGGGAGATGCTCGCCTGAAAACATTGCCGAAGGTTCAACCGAGGATCGGGGCGAAGCTCACATCAACTCAGCGGCCCAATTCCGCGAAGAAGCAAAACACTAGAAGAAACACCGGATGTACTATTTAATTCAACGGCAGAAGATCGGCATGATGCATGTATGATGTATGGCATGGCAAAGATGCGATGCAATTAGGTCATATTAAGCGGAACCGGGGTCCCGACAATTGATTATATTGTTCAAGTTATTTAAAAACCCCGCAAGTTAAATGTTGTTTAACATGGCCAAAATATAGCACCGGTTCGCTACATCAATTTAAATGAGGCCGATATGAGACTAGATTTGCCCGCATATGGGCCCCATATTTAATTATTAGGTGAATCGGCATAAGGCCCCCAAACCACATGAATGTATGCATGCAAGACAATTATTATGCGACAAGTTGTATTATGTTATAAAAATAGGGTTTTCGAGAAGGGGTTCACACATTGAGGGTCTCGACGATCTTGAGGTTCTGGGGTCGGGGTCGGTCTCTGGGTTCAGGGTTCGACGAACTTGGGGTTCCGGGGTTCGGGGTTGGTCTCGGGGTCCAGGGTTCAACGGGTCGGTCTTGGCGGAAACATTCTCGAACAAGGGGGCAGATCTTGTCGCATCCGGGTTCTCGGCGGACTCGTTCTCGAACATCGGAGGTAGTCCTTGTCGCGTCCGGAAAGCAAGACTTGGGTCGCTGTCGGGGGCGCATCGGATTCTCCCGGTCGCTGTCGTTCTTGTTGCATGCGGATCTTGTCGCATTCGCGGTCCTCGGTTCATGTTGTCGGTCATGGCTCGACGGGTACGTGTCGTATCGGTGGCGGTCTTGGCGTTCCGGGGACCTTCGAGTCGGGGATCTTGGAACGTGTCGGCTTTTCTCCAGATTATGCATCGCCGCTCCGTGTGGAAGGTCTCGAGGGTCCGGTGACGGAGATCTTGACGGCCCGAGAGGAGAACTTGGTGCCCGCTCAAAGGTCGAGGAGGATCTTGTCGGTGTCGAACTTGGGGTTCTCGCCAACCATCGATGGCCTACTTGGATCAGCGTCTCAAGACCTCTCGGGATTATCGGGTCACCGCCGATCTTGTTGTCAGGGGCACACCACGTATCCGCCAACCACGACGGAACATACAACCACCACCAAGATAGCCGGGTGCTGCAACAAAAACTGAGAAACATTGGCGACGAGGCGACGCTACTGGAAGCAGGCGAATCGGGCACCGACGACGGAGATGGGCACTGGCGGAGGGTTCGCGCAGCGGACGGTCTTGGGGCGGGGCGAGACGCGAGGAGGGGCCAGACGGCGCGTTGGTGAAGGCCGGAGGGGCCGGAGGTAGGCCGACGCGCGGTGAGCGGGCGGTGAGGGCGGCGCCCGGGTCGCGAGGTGGAGGTCGCCGCGCCGGCGCAGTGAGGCGCGGCACGGGCTGGAGGCAGGTGGGCGTGGAGGCGGGCTGCGCCAAGGGGAGGCTGCTGAGACGGGCGAGGAGGAGGTGACGGGCAGCGGAGGTGCGGAGGCGGCCTGGGCGGCCGAGTCCGCGGGCGCTGGGAGGCCTGGAGGAGCTGGGCGGAGCTGGGGCGAGGCCAAGGGTCCGGGAGGCGGGCGCTGGGAGGAGGCGACCAGGCGGGAGAGGGGCCGCGACGGGAGCCTGGGCGCGGAGGCTCGAGGCGGGGTCGAGCGAGGAGGAGGCCTGGGAGAGGCGGTGAGCGGCCTGAGGCGGAGGTGAGGTCATGAGGCGCCACTGGGGCCGGAGGGGCTTATGGGTACGCCGCGGCGGGGGCGGAGCTTGCAGGGGAGGGCGAGCCGAGGCGGTGAGGGGCTGGCGTGCGCGCGTGGGGTGTGCTGTGTGAAGTGTGTGTGGGGCAGGTTGGTGGGGGTGGTGAGAGAGGGAGAGAGAGGAGAGAGAGAGGGGGTGGAGGAGGTGGTGGTCTGGGGAGTTTGGGGAGGGTGAGGTGGCAGTATGAGTGGCTGTGGGTGATGTGGAGGCTGGGTTGGGGAGATAGATGGGTAGGTTTAGGATTTGGAAGGGCGGGTGTAGTTGGACCGCTTTAATTCCTGGGCGGTCGGGTCAATCAATCGCCCGCTCGATCGCCGCCCAAAATAATTTAATATTTTATTTGATTGCATTTAACTTTGTAAATAGTTTTGGACAAACAAAATATCCGCAGCATCCGGGTTTTATGCTTGAATTAAGACGGCTTAGAAAACATGAACCGTTCGCAAAATAATTTTATGCAAGCAAATGCAAGATGATGACGATGCTCGAATGCAATGTGGCATGATGACATGAGCATGCGGTCATGATGATGCAATGCACAAAACAACGCGATTTTCTAGTAGTGGTTTTGCGGGATGCCACAATTCGACACCACTAACAAAGGATCTCGCCCTCGAGATCCGCCTCATGGTACCGGAAGAAGGTCGGCGACCGCCTTCTCGCCCGTGTAGATCCTCGCGACACCACTAACAAGAGGTCGTTGTCCGTGATCCGAGAGAACACTCGAACAACAGGCGAAGGTAGAGGTATCAACAAATAAAGCCACCCTAACTTCCGTGGACGGAGTAAAATCGCTGGATCCACCGATTCGAGGTACAAGAGCGAATGATAAGAGTAGTGGATGGTGATCAGTCCATCGCGCACCCAAACCATTACTCGCACACGAATAGGCGGATTATGCAACCAACTCTCGAATCGATCAAGATCTCGACAAGCGAGGTTCGAACAAAGGAGGCTGCAGATCAGATCGGATCTGGCGTAGATGATGTTGTCGCGTCGGAAAACACCGGAAGGCACAAACAAAGAACAAAGAATGGTACCACAGACGAAGGATTCCTCGGCAGCATGAAAACCGGATGGTAGAGCACCGTTATCAAAGAAGGAAGCGAAACCCTGAAGGTACGACGGAAACCCAACCACGAGAATTCCTGGACTCGAAGAAAGAGAAGAGAGCGGACTCAAAACACGTAGAGGTAAGAGAGGAATAGCAAAGGGGTAAGGAGTAAAATCAGACCTATTCAGAACTTTCCAACCGATTTTGCAAAATAGTTTTGACACTCTACTTCGGCCGTTAGCTAGGTTATCATACAGGCTAGACTTGTGGGGTATCGCAACGCTGAGCTCGATACCACTCAGAACACTCGAATCGTCCCTATGCAAGTTTTAGCGAAACTCGCCAAACCCGCATAGAAACGATTCAAAGGTGCCCACCAGGCACTTTCGTGCGGGTGGAAACGAAGTAATAACATTACACAACAGTCATCGATGGGACCACAGAACAGATATATATATATACACGACTCAATGAGTCAAGAATAGATATAATATACAAGATCCAAATCACCTTGAAAACGATAGAGCCCAGCTACGGACAAGATACAAATGGGGCTAAGAGCTCAAGAATAACCAATTGCCCATAACCCTGCCTGTGCCAAGCCGGAAGGGTAACCTGCTAACGACGCCGATCTCAAAACCTGCTTAAACAAAAGGTGCCGACAAAGGGCAAAGGAAAAGAGGAGCGTCGATCGAGGCCAAGACACGGCGAGGCTAGAATTCCCGGTCCTCGCCTACATAGGTATGGTGGACTAAAGCGCGGCAAGCATGCACTAAACAACCTATAGAGACTCGATACAACTGGCGACAGTCAGAGAGGGGTAAGATAGACCTATCCGGATCCAACCTGAAGCTAACACCAAACAAACCCATCCTGGTGTTTCCCCCTCGAGACCAAACTAGGAAGTCAACCGAGGAACTCACGCAGTGGTGGTGGCGCTCCGTGAGCTATGGCTCCTAGTCCGATGTGAACCCTGGATTCACCGCCTGGTGTTGCATCTGGGTGAATCCCTCGTCAAGCTTCTGGAACTCTCGGCAGTCCTTGAGCATGTGGCTTGCCTTCTACTTACCATCTTGTTTGTCGATGCAGAAGTGGATGGTGCAGGGACCTGATAGCTTGTCATATGCCGAAGGCTCATCGTCGCGGTTGTGACATTGCCACGTTTGGGTGGGTCACCCACCGTCGCGGTAGTTGCTTCTGTGGTATCCGCTGTTGCGGTTGCCATCGTCGCGGTGATTAGCGTAGCCAGCCATGACCATGTCGACTTCCTCGCGATCGTCGTAGACGCGCGATCTTCTTTTGCTGCGACGATCGCATCTGCGACCGAAGTCATCTTCGTCATTCGAATGCGTTCGGTTGACAGACTCTTCTCCATCTGCCCAATGATGGGCGATGTCCATCAGGTGATCAAGGGTTTTAGGTTTGACGCGCCCGAGCTCTTCCTTCAATTCGTGGCGCTTAACACCGTCCTTGAAGGCGTCGATTGCCCTCTCCTCGGAGATGTTTGCAGTGGAGTTCTTGATGGTAGACCAGCATAGTATGTACGAGCGGATGGACTCGTTGTTCCGCTGGGTGCAGGCCCGTAGCTCTTCGATTGAGGCTGGCCCCTTGCTGGTGCCCTTGAAGTTGCGGATGATGTTGTATGCCAGTTCTTCCCAGCGTCAGATGGAGCCGGAGGGGAGGCCGCTGAGCCAGGCCCTAGTTGCACATGTCAGCTATAGCTGAAGGCATTGTAGGGCGATGTTCTTGTTCCCGCAGTGGAGCTTGACTGACGACAGATGATCGTTGAGCCAGGTTTTTGGCTCCTGCACGCCATCGAACTTCGGGTTGTCCGA
Source organism: Avena longiglumis (assembly GCA_030063025.1). Lineage (NCBI taxonomy): Eukaryota > Viridiplantae > Streptophyta > Magnoliopsida > Poales > Poaceae > Avena > Avena longiglumis. The sequence continues at coordinate 7,908,277 of CP125976.1, forward strand.
GGGGAGCTTGAAGTTCCTCGGCATCCGTGATTACCGAATGGATCTGCTAAAGCATCGGGCTCCGCATAGTTCTCTGTCGTCCTCCTCGGACTCGGTTGAGCATGCGTTCTTAGAGCGTGATTTGTCAATCTTGCACTGTGTGAGCTCACTATGACCATCGTAGTTGCTGCCGCGGCACCATGGGCTCCGACGACGCCGAGGCAGATCATGCTCTTCTTACTCGGATGAGGGTGTGCGGCTTCGAGTAAACTTGACCGCGGCCTTTTTCTTCGGCTCCGCAGGAGTTTCATCGTGGAGCGCATCTCAAACGAGTCCGAGGCCTGCGAGCGCAGACTTGTGGATCGCGTTCTTCAGGTCTCTCGGCGGTGGCGGATTACACGCGAGATAGGTGGTGGCTGACATGATCGCAACCTGCGGCATTTTTGGCATGATGACGTTGCCTTGTGAGTCCATCATCATGAAGGACATGTCGAGTGCCTTGGTGACCTCGCGCGTGCGGCGGGGTCCATGTGCTCCAAGTGAGAGCGGTATTTGCCACCACCATTTCACTTCGAGGTAGAGCCGCCAGCAGAGAGCACAGCTCGCCGCATGCTTGATTCGTCGGCTTCTCGCATGCGTTGTTCGAGATCAGCTTGCATCTTGGCTTGTCGATTGTGCTCCTCGACGAGGAGGAAGTGGTAGCCCATCAACATGTCACGTGGTGTGTCGATTGGCAGAGGGTTGCCTCGTATAGCCTCGCGCACCCTTTCCCATTGGGTGCTGCTGAGATTGATCTGCGCGCGACTAGTGCCATTGGCGTTGGTGGGTCCCTAATTCCCGCCGGGATTGGGTGGTAGTTATCCGTCTCCTCCGTTCTCAGCTTGGGGGTTGGGAGGGGGGATTCGGTGGCAGTTCGGTTCCGTCGTTGATGGCACATGTAGCGCCCGTGGGGGGATCGCTGCTTCCGCAGCTTTCAGATCTGGAACCGTAGGTTCCTTCATCCGAAGGGGGCTCGCATAGATCGGAGTTGCAGTTGCTGCTGTCATCTGAATCGCTTGCTAGCGACGCCGTGCATAGGGTGTCAATTGGTGGTACCCACGAGGTGGGTCTGATGGATGGGAGTAGCACCCGCTCTAGGAGGCGAAGGGTGCCAGTCTGGCCCACCTGGAAGCAGAAGCTCCTGAATAGCATCTCGAATCTGTCGCCTATGGAATCGAAATCCTTGCGGGTGGCCGGCGAGTGGGCGGTGAAGTCGAAGGCGCCGAAGAGGAGGTGGTTCTCCGTTACCGAGTGAAAGGATACGGATGTCGCCTAGAGGGGGGTGAATAGGCGATTAAAACTTTTCCTAGAGTGGCTCAACAAAGGTGGAATAAAACTAGTGTTTACTTTGTTAAGCACAACCTAGAACAACTAAGGTTCACCTATGTGCACCAAAAACTTATGCTAAGCAATACAAGCAACAAAGTGATAGCAAGATATATATTACTTCAAGCACGAAGGCTATCACAATGTAAAGTGCAAAATTAAAGAGCTCGGGTATAGAGATTATCGAGGCACGCGGGGACACCGATATTTTACCGAGTTCCTCCCAACATGGAGTACGTCTCATTTGGAGAGGGGGTGGTATCAAACCACCAACGCTACAAAAGGCCTCCCTTATTCTCCGGTGAATCTCACCCCAACGGGATCGATCCACACTTCCACTATCGGTGCACTTGTCGGTGGCAAACCTCTCACAAGGTTGGGGCACTTCTCCACAACTTAATTGGAGGCTCCCAACAAATGCCACAAAAGGCCACAATGCCACCAAGGCCACAAACCGTCTAGGGTTCCAAGAACCCAAGAGGGACAAGCTCCAATGAGCACCTCAAACCAAATCCTCCGAGGAGAACTCAAATCGATGCACCAAATGCAAATGGGATGAACACCACAAAGATGCTCAAATCCCTCACTCTCAAGTTCCAACAAAGCTACTAAATCTATTGGGGGAAACAAGAGAGGAGGAATCAAAGAGAGACACAAAATCCCCCAAAATCTAGATCCCCAAAGATACACTCACAAAGAGATGTTTTGGTTTGGTCAAAACATAGATCTAGATCACCTCCAACAACGCCTCAAATATATGCAAGAATCAATGGAGGGGTGTGTAGAAATCAAGCTCAAATAGTAAAGCAAATGGGGCAAAGCTTGGACAAGAGGAGGAGGAAGAAGTAACCCAAAATGAAAATGGACAAAAGACTTAAATAGGGTTAGACAAAATATGGCCGTTGGGGTATTTTTCTGGACGGTCCGGTAGTATCGGATTAGTCCGGTACTACCGGACCGAGCTTCAGAAAAAATCGAGGCAGCTGCAAGTGCGCATGCGGTCAGCAGCAAGCAAGCAGCAGCAGGCGGTGAGGCCAAAGCAGTGGCAGCAGCAGCGCAGCTAGGCGGGCCAGCGGGAAAGCGCAGCAGTAGCAGCTGCGAATGCGGCAAAGAATTAATCGCATGCGGCAAGAAGAAGAATGAAGCCGTGAAGCAGCGCAGCATGCAAAGATGGCAAGGGCGAGCGAAAGTGCTGCAGCAAGAAAGGCCCATCACGGCACAGATCGCGTGAGCGGCGGCGTGGTCAACGCGCCAGCGAGGTGGGCAGTGCGCGAGGCAGGCGCAGCGAGCGAGCAGCCGCGGGGCCAAAAAAACTAGATCTAGATCTGGGCGAATCTGGGAAAGAAACTAGGCCGGCCGGTACTTTTGACTGGAAGCTCCGATTGACCCGATTCCAATTGCGTTGGATAGAGGACAACAAGGTTTTCCCAATAAAAAGTGGAAATATTGATTATCACCAAGTGAGAAAGTACCAAGTAGAGTAATGTGATATACCTCACTTGGTGAGAAACCGAAAAGCCGCATAAATCAAAATCGCAACAAGATACATATGGGAGATCCGATTTTGATGAAGAAGAGCTTGTTATGGATATTACCACAAGCTCTATATCCTCACATGGATAAGACCAAATAACAACCAAATACGATGATGCAAGTATGCAAAGGTTCTCTCTCCGAACGATGTGACCGAATTACTCATACGAGAGCCCCTCTTGATAGTACGGTTATCTATCCTAAACCCGGTCTCCTACACACAACAAGAGACCGGCAAAAGGAAAACCTATCAGGATTATACCTTTGCCTTGAGCATTCCACTTGAGTCAATGTAGACGGTCTTGCCCTTCTCAAGACCGGCAAATCAAAATTTGTTTTCTGCCCTCGAACCACAACAAAAATCGTTATCCCCTGGACAATTTTAGCGATCACACGATCCCAATTCACTATACAACCCCCGATCATCATGGCTGGCCACATAGCTTCAGAGGTAGTCAACGTCAATCACACCATCCATGTGACTCATGCTCGATCTTTCGATCTCTTGTGTTATGAGGCTATGTTTGTATATGCTAGGCTCGCCAACTCAAACGTGTATGTATTGCAGTGTAACCTTTCTTACACCCACTATATGGGAACCTAGATATGTATATCCACCGATCGTCATGTCCGGCTTTATAACGAATAACTTTCTTAGTGGTGCACACACAAGGGGAACACTATCATTGGAATTAATTTAGGGATCATCTTATCTAATATGCTACCGTTGAGTATCTAATACTAGCACACAATAAGATGTAAAACATGTATCAACATCACATGTATATTTGTGATATGATATGGTCCTTCTTGCGCCTTAATCTTCGTCGAGCGCTTCGGCATGATCTTCATCGTGTCACTGGCATGATCTCCATCGTGCTACGCCGTTTTGACGCCAAGTCCACGACGCCACCATTAGGTTGTCTATTGGAATGATGACTATTAGTACACAACTTAGTAACATAAAAGTAAACTACTTTACCTTCTTAACGACCATGACCATATCAAATCACATGCCCCTCCTGAAAAATAAAGTTAGATGCATCTACTTTATCTATTGCAAGTTTTACATGGTTGTTAGGGCTTTCACAATAGAACTGTTTTTAATCTACGAACTTTCCAACCAAAACATGGATCCATACCGTTGTCTCTATTACACCCTTTTGGGGCCCTCCATTATAAATGCAATATAAACTATTGTAAAATAGACAGACACCCGCTAGCCACTTATATGGAACAAGTCGTATATCGAGCGTGGAACCAGTCTCACGTGAGATTACGCGTAAGGTCGGTCTGGTCCGCTTCATCAAACAATAACATAATATAAACAAGTACATGTGGGAAGGTAACAACTATAGCATCAATGCCCGTGCAACACATGTGTGTACTGGTCGTACATCACAACTACGCATAGATCGTCTTTGATACAACTATTGGGGTTCCGATACAGAAAACAAAAAATCCTATGTCGGATTGCCCTAGTGCCCAAGATCTATCTATTAGTAATGGAGTAATGTCCTAGAGGTTTCGGATACATACCATTGTAGTCCAAAAGAGGTTAATGTTCCGAGAGGAACATAGTTGAAATAGTCGTGCTCGTAGTCGACCTTAAGGACGCGAAGCTCCTCGCAGGTCACCCCTTGCTCCATCACCGCGCAGCAGTCTGGCTCACGACATCTAAAGTGCCTCAAGTGTTGTACCTCATGGATTCGTACACATACGGTGTACGACAAGACCTCTATCTCCCTTGATCCCTGTCGGGACTACAGAAGTAGATCTTTGGCTTGGAATCCCCACAGACACAAGGCGTCTGCAGTGAGCCATCTCTTGCGAACAATCTGGACTGCCAACAAGATGGAGACAACTAGAAAGAGAGAGATTGGAGAGGAGGAGAGCTCCCAACTCTTGGGATTTTGTTGTGTTGGTGTGTTCCTCCAAGGAGTACAGGGGGCCTCTTTATATAGGGGAGGGAAGGGGCAGGCTTGCCCCTCTCCCAAGCCAACCAGGCGGCAGCCAAGGGTGGAGAGGCGGCGACCAAGGGAGGGGCAGACCTAGGGCTCCCCCGAACCCTAAACCTAGCCGAAGGCCAAGGGAGGGGCAGCCCTAGGCGCCCATAAAACACTAGGCGCATTGGCTTGGTTCCTTTCTCTTGGTTTTTCCCTCCTGGGCCCTTTTCCCAAGGAAACTTAGCCCATTAGTGCAATAACCTTTCAAATTAGACTTTAATATTAATTACATTAATTAATATGTAAATGCATATTAAAAAATCCGATTTGACCCAAAAAACCTTCTGGTTCCCCTTTTATATCCTTCGAATAACTTTGGAACTTCCCGGAACAATTCCGGTACCCTCACGAAACCTTTCCGGTTTCCTTTCTTTCTCCGAACAAAACTTCAGATCTCTCTCCGCAGAACAATTCCGGCTTTCTCTTTCTATACTATGATTCCAACTTACAGATGATCTCCATCTCATCGTACCCTTAAGTGGATCCCCTCATGGCTCGGGTATGGTACAAACATGATCTCTATCAATGATCAACAATGGGTCCGGGATGCCCATAATGATCCTTGTGCATTCTAGATGACGATGTCGTTTGAACAGTAAACGTCGAGTCCATTTCCCTTTGTTTTTTATACTACTTGTCCGAGATCCGATCATTAAGGTATCACCATACCTTGTTCAATCTCGTTACCGACAAGTACTAATGAGGGTTCGACTCGTCAATGCCCATTGTTATGGACTTAGGTTTTGGAGAAGATGGGGATGCTGGAGATCGCGATACGGTTAACAGACACGCAACAAGGGGACATGAGGTTTAGCCAGGTTCAGGCCACCGAAGGGAAAACCCTACTCCTTCTTGTATGTTCTTGATTACGGCGGAACCAAAGATTACAGGGGGTGCGCAGATGCAATCTGGTGTGAGGTGTGTGTACGAGGTGTTCAGGTCCTTCTCGCCGTGCCCTCCTGGCCTTTATATAGGTAGGCCAGGTCCCGGGGATAGGTCGAGACGGTTACAGATTAGGGTTGAACCCTTTGAAATTCTATCTACATCTCGACTTGTTCTCCAAGGATCCGAATTTGCAGTAGCAAACCTTCGTCTGGGCCTTCCTTGGGCTGGACTGGGTATATACATGTCAGTAGCCGCCGAGTGTTCAGTCTTGGACTGGATACTCTATAATCTTTCGGGTGCTTTGCATTTGGACCTATCTTTAGGAATAAACATGTTAATTCATAGGGATTGTTGATGCGTGTGCCTGGCTCACCCGACGGATCAGGGCCAGTTAACTGCCATAGGACAAAATATCACGATCTTCATCAGACTCGAGTCCCTGGACTCGAATCTGGAACAAATACTGGTGTAATTAGACTCAGGCTGTTGAGGTCTTATAGGAGTCGAATCCCAGTGATTTGTAAGTGATGTACCCAACGCGTCTGTCGGGATATTCATCGTGCATGTTGACACGAAAATTTACTGGTAGAGCGCAGTCCGTTGTGTTATCAGACCATCAGATGATATCTGTAGGGCTTATCTTTGCGTTGTAGACGCATCATCTGAAGTTTTATCACCGCGGGGGTGTTTCGAGTGGCCAAGGAGACTGTCTCTCACTTAACGTTAATTTGGGCAAAGTTGCCAAAGAGATTTTTGTCATACTTGATCTGAAGGACCTCACTCGAATAGTTCATAGGGTGCGCGACCAGCGCTCCCTATGGGAGTAGCCCCCGAGTGTCTGTTCGAGTCATAGACTCGATAAGAGACTTTAATTCAGTTCAATCTTATTTGCTTCCACTATCTGTCCGAAGGACGCATTTTTCGAATGGGCGATCAGCGCTCCCTATGGGAGTATCCTTCGAGTCCATAGTCGAATCGCAGACTCGACGTAGGACTAGAAGATTTCTTTGAGGTAATTTTGTCGTTGTAACTTCTCAGGTGCGCGGCCAGCGCTCCTGATAGGAGTAGCCCCCGAGTAGTTGGTTGAGTCGTAGACTCGAGTAAGTACTTTATGGTCAGTCAAAATCTTCGAGCCATTGATAGCTTCACATTGATGATGTCATTGCTGACGATTGGTGAGCTCAACCATCTGTGGCAGCAAAGACGATGCGATGGGACGACCATGGGTCCCATCGCGTGTAATCTTGGCAAAAGTTATGGCAACTCCTCGATTTCTGTGCGTACTTGACGGCGTGCGTGCGACGGTTCAGTTTGGTGTTAACACGTGGACGGTGAGATCCGATGCACGCGTTATGGCTTCTCAATCGATGGTTCTGCTAGATCGTCATTGCCCCTTTTATACAGTGGGGAAAATAGTGAAAATTTACCCTTCTCCATTTGCCTCTGCTTCGTCGCCATTGCCACCATTTCTTGAGTTCCTTGCTCTCATCGCACACTACACGTCCTCCGCGTATTTCCCTCTACTTTCCTTTGTTCGCATCGCCGCACTCGCTGCTCCATCATGGGCAAGTCCAAGAAGGCGTCATCCGCTGCAGCGCGTTCGAGCGCCGCCGGCGCCGGGAAGAAAGCCACTGCTCCAAGTCGTACCACCGACGGTGGGTGGCGGTGCAGGGAGATGCGCGAGTCGGACTTGCGCAAATTGCATGAGGCCGGCTTGATCTCCAACGATAATAGTGATGCCATTCTCCCCGATCAAGAGGTACTCCCGCGCCCACCCGAAGGGTTTCGGGTAATGTTTTTTGCCTTTATCGTGTGCGGTCTTTCTCTCCCCGCCCACGAATTTCTTCGTGGGATCCTTTCTTCTATGGGATTAAGCTTCACCATCTGTCTCCCAATTCTATCCTCCACATCGCTTGTTTCATCACCCTCTATGAGTGCTGGCTCGGTATCGAGCCTCACTTTGGCCTCTTTCGGAGACTCTAGTCCGTGAAGAGGCAATCTGGCACCGGTGGTGTTTATCCACTAGGTGGCTGCGGAATCTCCATCTGCTCCACTATCCAGTTCTTCTCTTTCTCCTTTGCGAGTCCATCCAGTAGTGGCGCAGGAAGTGGTTCTACATCCGTGACGTCAAGCTAGACGGTCAGCATTATGGGGTCGCCCCTTTCGACTCCACCCAGAAGATCATCCGAAAGAGGTCGTGGAGGAACGACATCTTGGAGGGTGAATCTGCAGAGGTGGAGAAGCTCTACAAGCGGGTAGAAGCTCTGCAGCTGGTGGCAGGCAAGGAGGTCAATGGTGTCGACATCATCCACACCTTCCTCAAGCGTCGGGTGCAGCCGCTCCAAGCGAGGGCACATCCGATGTTCCCGTACGCCGGCCCCAGCGACCCGACAAGGATCTTGCCTGAGGAGATGTCTTCGGGTGACCTTGATAAGGCGGTTCGGCCTCTACTAAAATACAAGGCCGACGAGGACCTCCCGGGGAAGTCCTTGACTGCCCCTTTCAGCGCCAAGAAAGTAGTCCCCCAGGTGAAATTTATAGTTGCACGTGACGTTGTTCAAGTTCTTGCAGTTTGTTTTGATTGCTTATCTTGTTTCTTCATCTTGTCTTTGATTTGCAGGGCTACAAGGTAGCGGGGATGGTGCCCCCTCTTCCTGATAAGTACACTGATGCGACGGACAACGTGGAGGCAGAGTCTGACTCCGAGATCCCCCTGGCGCAATATCCTTCCCTAGAATCCCCCGAGCACAGCGAAGGGCAGACCCGAAAGAGGTCCCGGAGTGAAACTTCGGATGGGGCGACGCCGCCAACGCCGAAGGGTCTATCCTTCCTCGAGATGCACGGCGGGGTTAAGGGTGCGACCTCCGCCCCTATCGCAGTTGTGCCTATTCGGGCAATGGCCCCACAACCGTCGGACAAGAAGAAGAAGAAGCAGGAGAAGGAGGCACCTGTCTTCGACCTGTCAGACATACCATCGTAAGTTGTTCCGACTGAACCTTGTAGTTGTGTTGATATGCTAAGTATTAGCCTGTTGTTGACTTGGTTCCTTTTTAAGTGCTAGCAGTAATCACTCGGAGGAGTCCCTCGAGGAGGGGACCGAAGAGATGATCGGGGAATCGAAGCCGACGTCTTCGTTTCCCAAGATGGTGTCCAACTCCGCTGACGAGGATTAGAGCTCCGCGAGGCGGGAGGCTCGTGCTCTCGTTATGCGGAATATGATCATAAGACCTTCAGAGTTCACACCAGACCACGTAAGTGTTGCTCTTTTATTGCGTAGGGGGAGCCTCGATCCCTTTACTCATCAGACTTACTGGCTTCTTCACAACCTTTTGTCCGCGACGCCAACGGCCTTATCCAACAACATATGTCACTGGAGGGTGAACTCAAGCAGCTCCGAGGTGCGTAGGTGTATTCTTGGTTGTTGTTCAAGTGCGTCAAGTTTGTTCTTGTATTCATATACTACTACCGAATGCTGTAGACGAGAAAAATGCTGCTCTCCGTAGGCTGAACGCTCTCGAAAAGAGCCTCGGTCAGGCGGAGAAGAAGGCAACGGATGCTGCAGAGGCCCTTGAGTGTGAACGGAAGGAGACCGAAGACCGCGAGCAGCAGCTTGCAGCTGCCACGGCATCTCGAGAGAAGGCTTTCATGGAGAAGTTCATGGCTGCGGCCAAGGCGATATCTAGTAAGCCACCATGGTCTCCTTTTTGTGTGTTTCGAGTCTTGGGTGCGTCTTCTTGTTCCTCACTCGAATGTTTTCTACCGCTTTTCATGCTAGATGCTTCTAGCATCGCGTTTGATTGCAGTGCGCTGGAGCACAGGGATATCCTGGCAGATGTTGCCTTAGCGACCGAGGATCGCTGCTCCTCTACCGTGGGCTCTCTTGACAAGGCCAAGAAGGTGCTTGCGCGCTTCTACAAGGAGGCCAACCCCAAGGGCATTGCCCTCGTGGATGTTGACTCGCTGGCAGAAGGGAGTCAACGCTGCTATGGGGTTGGCGATGGCGATGGCGTCCGGCACTCAGCTGGATCTGGCACAGGTCACATCTAAGATGCCGACGACGGCGGATGGCACCCAGGTAGCATTTGCCACCTTCGCCTCCCGCTGCAAGCATTTCGGCCCTAAGCTCATTGATCTTCTGGCTGACTATACGCTGGAGCAGCAGCAAGCGGCCAAGAGTAGGCAGTCTAGATCCGAAGCTGCTCCGGGTGTTGGTGCTTAGGGCCTTTCTGCTTAGTAGCTAGTCTAGCCTTCTTTCTTTGCTGCATATGTAACGTCTTTTGGATGAACAAGCTTCACTTTTCCATGTAATGGCCTTATTTATTTATATCTATATATATATATATATGAATCTGTCTTTAAACTGTTTGTCGAAAATGTTTGTGATATTCATGTTTTCCCGTGCACCCTTAGGGTCCTTCGAGTGCGGCTCCACTGATCACACCTTCTCATGCGCCTGGTTCTCGCCTGTCGTTGAGCGAGTCATCGCAGCTGCCATTTCTGCGTGACTGTGTCCGAAGCTTGGAGAAGGATGTCCTCAGCATCTGTAGTCACGCGGACGTGTGGAAATCGAAAGCCGAACGAGCCATTTCCAGGGAAGTGTTTCTGCTGGAGGAATTGCGGCAAATGAGCGAGCAACTTCAATGTAAGTCATCTTGACCCTTTGTTTCTTCAAGTGTGGTTGTATCGCAGCTCACCCACTGTGTTTATACAGTTGTGAATCTTCTTCCAAAGGAAGATAAGGAGTGTGTCGCAATTCGAATGAATTGCTTGATGCAACAAGATTTAGAGACTGGTAGCTTCTTCTATATGGACCGTGATCGAGTGATCTTCCTTGCAACGGTGCAAGATCACATCCATCAAGTACTTCGAGTGCTGAAGTGGGCAAGATCGTCGCTTGCAGCAATTTGGGCTACCATGTTTCCTTTAGATTCTGCACCTGCTAGCTTCTTAGGCTTGCTCGGGAAGTTTCGAGATGCAGGTCACGTGAGAGAGCTGATGCGTCACCAACTAATTGCGGGTGTGAAGGCAGGCTTATCTCTTGTTCGACTGCATCGTTGCGATGTTAATCTTGCGGAGATAACAGTTGGGCCACCTCCTCCCCCAGATGGCATGGCGTGGGATATGTGTCCACATTACGCAGCCGTGGCGCAGTATGCCGAAGAAATTGTAGATGTGTTTGAGGAGCGTACAAACGTTCTCCTCTAGCGTAGTTGATTCCTGTAAACGAAAAACGAAATATAAAGTCTGTATTTTTTTGAGTGGGCTAGTAATGCCCTTATAAAAGTTGTATGTATTGGCACGTAGTGCTTTGATTGTTAGAATATGCATGTCCCTTTCATTAGCCTGACGTGGTTAGCTCCTCAGGTTATATGCGTTGTTATCAATCGACGAAGTCATAAGGTGAGGTGCAGCCCCCGAGTATGTTTGAGCGATAAATAGTATGAAGGATAAAGATGTGGGCCAAGGAACTTAGCTTTTATTCATCGTAATGTTGGGGTACAGTGTTTGGCTTAGTAGCCTGGCTGAATAGCCTTATTGAAAGTAAAATGCAACTGGGGGTAGAAGCGTCGCAATTTTACGAAGTTCCAGGGGTTGGAGTATTAGACTCCTGAATCGACGTCTTTGAGGCGGTAGGCGCCACCTGGAATAACTTCAGCGACGATGTAGGGTCCTTCCCGGGGCTTCTTGTGCCCTTCCTGCTTGAGTCGCAAGACGAGGTCTCCTTCGGCAAAGGACCTTGGGCGCAGCCGGCGGTTATGGTAGTTGAGGAGGCTTTGCTGATACACCGTCGAGCGTGCCGTGGCGATGTCACGTGCTGCGGAGATGTCGCATGCCTCATCCAGCGTGTCGACGGAGTCCTCGAGTGCGACCGATGATTCGGCTTTGCAGTAAGCAACGACCCGCGGGACCTTGTAGCATACCTTGGCAGGTAGCATAGGTTCGGCTCCGTGCACCATGAAGAAGGGCGTGTAGCCAGTTGAGCCATTCGGCGTTATGCGCAGGCTCCAGAGAACGAAGGGTAGCTCGTCCGCCCAGGCTCCCACAAGCCTTTCGAGTGGGCGTAGCAGACGCTTCTTGATGCTGTGTCCGATGAGGCCGTTGGCCTTTTCGACCTGTCAATTGGTCTGCGGATGCGCCACAGAGGCGTATGAAAAGTTGATTCTGAGGTTTTCGCAGAACCCTTTGAACTCCTTCGAGATGAAGTTCGAGCTGTTGTCCGTTATGATGCTATGCTGTAGACAATGGATTCAAAAACTTCACATCTGTAGAACCACTTTGGTTAGTAACAAGCATGGCCTCGATCCACTATGATAATTTGCCGATTGTGGCCAGGCAGAAGACGTAGCCTCCTGGTGAGGACTTTGGCAGTTTGCCGATCATGTCGAGGCCCCATTGGGCGAAGGGCCACGCCAGTGGTATGGGCCGCAGTTCGGACCCACGTGCGTGCGGATTTTCCGCGTACCTCTGACAGGCGTTGCACCTCTGCACTATCTCTTTGGCGTCTTGTATTGCGGTTGGCCGGTAGAAGCCAACTCGTAGAGCCTTGGCGACTAGAGCGCGACTGCCTACATGGTGGACGCATATACCCTCATGGATGTCTAGGAGGATGCTTTTGGCATCACTGTTGGCGACACATCATTGGAGCACACCCAAAATGATGCGCTTGTATAGCACACCATTGATGATGGTGAAGGCCTTTGACCGGCGAGATATGCGCCGGGAATCTGTCGGGTCCTCAGGCAGCTACTTGCTTATCAGGTAACGGAGGTACGGTTGGGTCCATGTCTCCTCAATCGCCATGACCTACATAAGGCTCACCAGCTCGACCTTCGTGTCGAGCTTTTCAGGCTCCTCTTGTCCTTCGGGTGGCGCAGCCCCCGAGTGCTCTGAAGCTTCAAGTGTGCCCTTTGGGAATTTCCGCTTGATAGAGGGTATGCATATTTGCTCGAGGAAGACACCTGGTGGCACTGGGGCACAGGTGGATCCTATGTTGGCGAGCTTGTCGGCCTCTTCGTTTCTTTCTCAACCCACATGCCGAAGTTCGCAGCCGTAAAAGTCTCCTTCGAGTGAGTTGTAGAGTGCACGATATGCGATCATGTTGGCGCTTAGAGGGTCGCACTCGTTCATCATCTGCTGGACGAAGAGATTGGAGTCGCCGTATATGACGAGGCGTGTGGCGTCGCACACCTTGGCCATCCTCATGCCATGTATGAGTGCCTTATACTCGATCTCATTGTTGGATGCACGGAATTTCATCCAAAGGACATACCTCATCTTGTCGCCTTGAGGGGATGTCAGTATGACGCCGGCTCCTACTCCAGCCTCGCGCTTCGAGCCATCAAAGTGCATCATCCAGGATTGCGACATGCCCGGAGTATCCAGTAGCTGGAGCTCCATCTAGTGGACGAGGAAATCAGGGAGGACCTGAGACTTGATGGCGGTGCATCGCTCGTAGATGATGTATCGATGAGACAACTCGATGCCCCGCAGGTCCACTCGACTGTAGCTTCGGGGTTGTTCAGGATATTCGACAGCGGGGCGTTATTGACGACCACGATCTGGTGCTCCTGGAAGTAGTGGCTCATCCTACGCATCAAAATGAATACACCGTAGGCAAGCTTCTGGTAGTGCGGGTACCTCTTCTTTGTCGGGGTCAGTACCTCGTTGAGGCAGTAGATTGGGCATTGGACCCCGTTGGTATTGCCATCTTTAGGTTGTTCAACCACGAGTGTGGTGCTGGCCACTTGGTGCGTGGCTGCTATGTATAGCAGCAAAGGCTCTCTCTCCTTTGGTGTCACCAGGACAGGTGATGTGGAGAGCAGATGTTCTAGGTCCTGAAATGCGTCGTCTGCTTCGGCCGTCCACTCAAATTTGTCAGCCTTGCGCAGCAGCTGATAGAAAGAGAGAGCCTTTTTGCCCATGCGGCTGATGAACCTGCTAAGCGTCGCAATTCGCCCAACGAGCTGCTGGATCCCTTTGAGGTTCTTAGGCTTCTCCATGGCTAGTATACCCCTGATTATATTTGGGTTTACCTTGATGCCATGCTGCGAGATGAAGTACCCGAGTAACTGGCCAGACGGGACACCGAAATCACACTTGTCGGGGTTCAGCTTGATCTTGTAGCGATCAAGGTTATCGAACATCTCGTGGAGTTCATCGATGAGTGTCTTGGCATCCTTTGTCTTGATCACTATGTTGTCGACATAGACCTGAACATTGTGACCAATCTGGCTCTTTAGACATGATTGCATGCATATCTGGTAGGTGGCACCTGCGTTCTTTAGCCCAAAAGGCATGTTTTTGTAGCAGTATACCCTGAATGGCGTGATGAACGCCGTTTTCTCCTAATCTTCGGCCTTCAGCCGAATTTGTTTGTAGCCTGAGTAGGCGTCAAGGAAGGAGAGCTTCTCACATCCTGTAGTGGAGTCGATGATTTGATCGATCCGTGGGAGAGGAAAATGGTCCTTTGGGCAATGCTTGTTAAGCAATGCGAAGTCCACACACATCCACAGGATGTCCGTGTCCTTCTTGGGGACCAGCACGGGATTGGCCAACCACTCGCTATCCTTGATCTCCCTGATGAAGTCGGCGTCGAGGAGTCTCTTGACTTCGACACCAATGGCTTCAGCTCTTGGCTCTAACAGTCGATGCATCGACTGCTTGACTGGCTTCGCATCTAGAAACACATTGAGTGCATGCTCGGTGAATTTCCTGGGAACTCCCGACATGTCCGCAGGTCACCAGGAAAAATTTTCCCAGTTCTCATGGAGGAATTCAACGAGCGCGCTTTCCTATGCGGGGTTTAGGTTGTGGTACACGAAACAGTGCCTCTTCTTGTTCATGTTCTTGAGGTAGTGGCATAGCTGGGTTTCCGCCTCCTCCATCTCAAAGCTTTCCTTGATATCAGCGATTGCTTCGTAATGAATGTAGGGGCGCCTCGTCATATTCTTTATCTTGCTCCTCAAGAGTACTTTTTCTGCTATGGCCTTAGCGGGACTGGATCTGTAGTGGATATATTCCTCATCTGTGTATCTGATCTCGACCAAGAGATCAGACCCGGATTTTTCTTCCACCGCTTCTTCCACGACAGGAGTGGGCTGGGTGGGTTCAATTTTTTCAGGGATCTTGAACTCTTCCGCCTCTGTGGATAAAGTAGATCCAGATTTTTCTTCCGCCATGGTCATCACCTCAAGGGTGGGTTGGGCGGGTTCAGCGAAACTAAGATAAATATCGATCTCGCCGATAGACACAATCGTGTAGGTCGTCACGGGTTTGCTAGCCAGAATCCAAGTCTCGTCAAGTAGAACGAAAGGTACATCACTGGCGTACACCACGTGGCCCATGGCGATTGTTTCGCCGATTCCCGCACAAATAGATTCCTCCTGGAACGAAGCTCTAAAAGTCACCTGCTCCACGGTGGGTGCCAACTATCGTCGGATTCTCGACAAGAACGCCATATGGTGTCCTATTGGCATTGAGAAGATGGGGTGTGAGACGTCGGATGTTCCAGGAACGGTGAGCACAAGTTTACCCAGGTTCAGATCCGACTGCGATGATCGGATCCTACTCCTGCTAGCAACCTAGTAATATATCAGCGTGAGCCGGATGTTACAGCGGATTACAAGAGAGGTTCTTTTGTGCGAGTTGTGATTGTGGTTATGCCCTAAAGGCTCCCATAGGGCTGGTTTATATAGTCACTAGGACCTAGTGTACGGGAGAGACCTATCCGGCTATGTTACAGAGTCGGTAACTAGGTACAACTTGGACTACAAGTAATACTACAGGCCTAAGTCAGTAACTCTTCCGGGCCTTATCGTAGCCGGAACTGGCTCATTCTCTTTCTCTAACTGGGCCACCCGTGAAGCAAAGCTCTAACCTGTTGGTGGGCCACCCTAGTCAGCGAGTCCTGTGGGTATACCCGGAAAGTATATCCCCAACACAGCAGTCTGGCTCATGATATCTAAAGTGCCTCAAGTGTTGCACCTCGTGGATTCATACACATATGATGTACGATAAGACCTCTGGCTCCCTTGATCCCTGCCGGGACTACGAAAGTAGATCTTCGTCTTGGAATCCCCGCAGCGCAACGGTGTGCTGCAGGTGCATCGTCTCTTGTGTGACTAGTCCTGGACCGTGTCAATGCGTGGACACAACTAGAGAGAGAGATTGGATAGGACGAGGAGGAGAGCACCCAACTCATGGGATTCTCTTATGTTGGTGTGTTCCTCCAAGGGGAAGAGGGGGGATCTTTATATAGGGGATGAAGGGGCAGGCTTGCCCCTCTCCTAAGCCAACCAGGCAGCAACCAAGGGGGAGAGGCGGCTGCCAAGGGAGGGGGCAAACCTAGGGCACCCCCAAACCCTAACCCTAGCCGACGGCAAAGGTATGGGCAGCCCTAGGCACCCATAAAACCCTAGGCGTATTGGCTTGGTCCCTCTCTCTTGGTTTTTCCCTCATGGGCCCTTTTCCCAAGGAAACTTGGACCATTAGTGCAATAACCTTTCAAATTAGACTTTAATATTAATTACATTAATTAATATGTAAATGCATATTAAAAAATCCGATTCGACCCGAAACACCTTTCGGTTCCCCTTTTATATCCTCCGAACAACTTTGGAACTTCCCGGAACAATTCCGGTACCCTCACGAAACTTTTCTGGTTTCCTTTCTTTCTCCGAACAACTTCAGATCTCTCTCCACAGAACAATACTGGCTTTGTCTTTCTCTACTATGATTCCAACTCACGGATGATCTCTAGCCCATAGTACCCTTAAGTGGATCCCCTCAGGGCTCGGGATTGGCACAAACATGATCTCTATCAACGATCAACAACGGGACCGGGATGCTCATGATGATCCTTGTGCATTCCAGATGACGATGTCGTTTGGACAGTAAACGTCGAGTACATTTCCCTTTGTTTTTTATACTACTTGTCCGAGATTTGATCATTAAGGTATCACCATACCTTGTTCAATCTTGTTACCAACAAGTAGTGTTTCACTTGTTACCGCGATATTACATCATCGTGACCTAGTCACATGTTGCAACATTATGGATGTAATCTCACCAAATCGGCACTAACTGTATCTTACCCATCATAGGTGAACAAATCCCGGTCTTGATTCATAGGCCTCAACCTGTACCTCTGGAATACCCAACATACACCTTTATAATCACCATTTGAGTGAGTGGCGTTTGATGTAGTTAAAGCAGCCTCAGGAGACAAAGATTAATATGATCTCACGGTCTAAGGAGAAGGAGACTACGTTTTTGACTATTGCAACGATGAACTTTGTGACTTGATTATGTTGCAATCTTTGAGGAATGTCTATCACATCATTCACCATGATATGATCTCGTTGTCAACTAGCTCTATCACTCATGATCAGGAAACCTTGATCATCCATTGCCCAACGAACTAGTATTAATAGAGGCTACTAGGGACTTATGTTTCATATCACACCTATATCAATGTTTCCACTTGATATAGTTATAGCACAATATGAAACTATTACGAACTTTATTGGAATATGACAATAATAAACCTTTTATTATTTGTCTTTAGAGCATATTCCCTTTAGGTACAAGGCTTATTAGCTAAACCATGTGGGACTAAACAAGAGGCAAAGAGGGGAGAGGGGAAGTGGCCGCCGACCATCACTAGTGGAAAAAGGGCTATCCGTTCGTGACCCCTCAGAGCATTTGTCCCGGTTGCACCACCAACTGGGACTAATGCTGGCAGGCCTCCCGGTTGGAGCGGGCACGGGGCCAGGGGGCATGCGTCTCGGTTGGTAAGGGGGAATACGTCCCGGTTGGAGCCACTAACCGGGACTAAAGATTTGGCCACAGCCACGTGGCGTGGCACGCACCTTTAGTCCCGGTTGCTGGCTCCTACCGGGACTAAAGACCCCCTGCCCTCTATAAATGCAACGCCCCAGCCCCCTCTGCCTCCACTCTGTTTTTTCGAATGGTGGAAGGTGTGAGGGGGTGTGCTAGTTTTTTCTCATGCATGCATTGAAGGTGTTTGTTGAAATGTTTGAGTGAATAATCCCGTTGAATTTCTCATAGAACAAAAATATAGAAGGTGTCCGAGACGCACTTGAGATTTCTCCTCTTTATTTCCCTCGATCGAGGTTAGCAATCTTATCTTTTCTAGGTCATTGATACAATTCATGTGTCGGTGTGAATTGGTTATTTCACTATTTATGATGTCCTGTTTTTGATAAACTTACTTATATGATGCGGATGAACGGTCGGAATGGATGTATGACGGCGCAGTAGCGTGGTATATCAAAGGCGTGGATAAATTTATCGATGTGGCTACGACACAAAGATAATGGATTTATACGTTGTCCATGTGTTCAATGTCGGAACAACAAGGAGTACTCTTCCTCGAAAATCATTCGCGCCACTGATTATGAAAGGTTTCATGCCCAACTAGAATTGCTGGACCAAGCACGGGAAAGAGGGGTTATGATGGAAGATGGTGAAGAAGAAGATGATGATAACAACTATCATCATATGTTTCTGAATACGTGATACCGCAATGGAAGACAATGGAGAGGAAAGAGGTGAAGAATGGGCATCGATGAGCCACCGATGAACTTGGTAGGGTCATTTCGATGCAAAGCGAGATCGTGAAACATAAAATGAGAAGTTGAAGTTAGAGGGCATGTTAGAAGATCACAAGAAATTGTTGTACCCAAATTGTGAAGATGGCACAAAGCTCGGTACCACACTGGAATTGTTGCGATGGAAGGCGAGTGTGGTCTAACTAACTCCTCATTTGAAAAGATGCTGAAAATAATGAAGTCAAGTTTCCAAAACATAACGAACTTCCCGAGAGTACCTAAGCAAAGAAGACTCTCCTCCGGGATTAGATGTGCAAAAGATACATGCATTCATTAATTATCGCATCCTCTACCGCGTAAGGAGTATGAGAATTTAGATAAATGCCCGTATGCAATGCTGCGTTGCGGTATAAGATCGACGAGATGACCACGGTGATGTTGAGGAGAGCCCCTCCGGAAGAGGGTTCCTGCTAAGGTTATGTGGTATGCTCCTATAATACCAAGGTTGAAACGCATGTTCGAAACAAAGAGCATGCCAGTTGTTGCGATGGCACAAAGAAGACCGTAAGAAAGACGGAAGTTGAGACACCTCACGATGGGTCACAAAGTGGAGAAAAATCGAGAGAGACTTCCCACTTTGCGGTGACGCGAGGAACTTATGGTTTGGTCTAAGTACGGATGGCATGAATCCTTTTGGGGAGCGAGCTGCACACAGACTGGCCCGTGACTCTATGTATCTACAACCTGCCTCCTTAGTTGTGCATGAAGCATAAGTTCATTATGATGCCAGTGCTCATCCAAGACCCGAAGCAACCAGGCAACGACATTGATGTGTACCTTAGGCCATTAGTTGAAGAACTCTTACAGTTGTGGGGCAAACAAGGTGTACGTGCGTGGGATGAGAACAAATAGGAGCCATTTGATCTACGAGGGTTGTTATTCGTAACCATCAATGATTGGCCTACTCTTAGTAACCTTTCAGGACAGACAAACAAGGGATATAAGGCATGCACCCACTGTTTAGATAAGACCGAATGTACATATTTGCATAAATGCAAGAAGGTTGTGTACCTGGCGAATCGACGATTTCTTCCGACCAATTATCCCGTAAGAAAGAAAGGCAAGCATTTCAAAGGTGAGGCAGATCACCGGAAGAATCCTGAACTCCCTGCTGGTGATGATGTATTTGGTATGGTCAAGGACATAGAAGTAATCTTTGGAAAGGGTCCCGGCGGTCAATCAGTTCCGAACGACGTCGCTACAGGACACGCACCCATGTGGAAGAAGAAATCTATATTTTGGGAGCTGCCATATTGGAAAGTCCTGCGTGTCCGCTCTTCAATCGACGTGATGCACGTGACGAAGAATCTCTGCGTGAACCTGCTAGGATTCCTACGCGTGTATGGGAAGACAAAAGATACACCTGAAGCACGGGAGGACCAACAAATTATGAAAGACCCAAAGAACATGCATACACATAACAAGGCGGATAAAGGGCGTCACTTAAGTCGTACAGCTATGCTCTTACCAAAGGTAGAAGGAAATCTTTTGAAGTCCTTTACAAGATCAAGGTGCCGGGCTTCTCATCTAATATAAAGGGGATAATAAATATGGCAGAGAAAAAGTTCCAAAACCTGAAGTCTCATGACTGTCACGTGATTATGACGCAGTTGCTTCCGATTGCATTGAGGGGGCTTCTACCGGAAAATGTTTGAGTACCCATTGTGAAGCTGTGTGCATTCCTCAATGCAATATCTTAGAAGGTAATCAATCAAGATATTCTGCCAAGGTTGCAGAAGGTTGTGGTACAATGTCTTGTTAGTTTTGAATTGGTGTTCCCACCATCCTTCTTCAATATTATGACGCATCTCCTGGTTCATCTAGTGGAAGAGATTGCCATTCTCGGTCCGGTATTTCTGCACAATATGTTCCCCTTTGAGAGGTTCATGGGAGTCTTAAAGAAATATGTTCATAACCGTAGACTGAAGGAAGCATCTCCAAGGGATATGGAATGAGGAGGTCATTGAGTTTTGTGTTGACTTTATTCCCGACCTTAAGCCGATTGGTGTTTCGACTCGTGGCATGAGGGAAGACTAAGTGGAAAAGAAAAGCAATGATATGTAGGACGGGATTCTTTCACTAAAGCACACTACGCTTCTACATAATTCCACCTTGGCAGCTCCATATATCGAGGAACACAAGAATATTGTACGCCCAAAACCCGGGAAGCTGAATCATGGATTACAGATGAACACATGAAGTCTTTCGGTGGTTGGATGCGACACATCTCTTGAATGACACCACGTTGGAGATCAGCTATACTTGTTGGCCGCGTCACCATCTTCTACTGTATTGAATTTCCAAGGGTACGAAATAAATGGGAATACATTCTACACGATCGCCCAAGATAAAAAGAGCACCAACCAAAATAGTGGTGTCCTCTTTGATGCAATAGACTAGAATGGACAAAAGGACACATATTATGGTTACATAGAGGAGATATGGGAACTAGACTATGGAGTCTCTTTTAAGGTCCCTTTGTTTCGCTGCAAATGGGTCAACCTGAATGGGAAGGGTAAACATAGACCAGTTGTGCGGAATGACAACAAGGATCTCAACAATCTTGGTTATAGAGATGAACCATTCCCCTAGCCAATGATGTGTCTCAGGTTTTCTATGTGAAGGACATGTACTCCGCATCAAAAAAGAAAAAATATGCAAACGATTACATCATATGATGAGCCAAAGCCACATAGTTCTTTCAGGAAAAGAAACATCGTGGGAATCGAGGACAAGATGTACATGTCAAGATTATAATAAGTTTGATGAAATTCCGCCTTCACAAAGGAAAACTGACCCAAGCATTACGTTAAGTAAATAAGATGCTCCATGGTTACGTCAAGCGGTCATAAGGAATGACATATGCCAAGAAGTTCATGCTCATATTATGTAACTCTAGTTCATGTCTTTCGCGGTTTGTGGCTTGACCAAGGATATCTTTTCATGTTTGTGGCCTTTAGTCCCGGTTTTGTAGTCTCAGTTTTAATATTAATAAATGTCTTGAGTGTTAGTCCTGCTTTTGTGGCTGGACCGGAGTGCCTCTATGACCAGTTTCTTGAGATGCCGAGGACTGGGCTCCGTCGGCATCTCCTAAACTGGTCGTAGTGGTGTCCCCGCCTCAAAACCATCTTGCAGCTTGTAAATTCTCTAACTAGATCAATACGCCTGAGCTAACTAATTTCACATATTAGGAGTGCCTCTATGACCAGTTTCTCGGAGATGCCGAGGACCTGGCCGGCATCTCCTCAAACTGGCCGCAGTGGTGTCCCCGCTCGAAAACCATCTTGCAGCTTCTAACTTCACTAACTAGATCAATACGCCTGAGCTAACTAATTTCACATATTAGGAGTGCCTCTATGACCAGTTTCGGAGATGCCGAGGACTGGCCCGCAGCATCTCCTCAAACTGGCCACATGGTGTCCCCGCTCGAAAACCATCTTGCAGCTTGTAACTTCACTAACTAGATCAATACGCCTGAGCTAACTAATTTCACATATTAGAGTGTTTATGACCAGTTTTCGGAGATGCCGGAGGACTGGGCTCCGGCATCTCCTAAATCGGCCGTAGTGGTGTCCTCGCCTCTAAAACCATGTTGGAGATGCCTCAAATCGGCCGGAGGACTGACTCACAAGGATGCCTATTTATAGTACAAGCAGCTCAAAGATAATGTCGACACTCACGACATAATGTCGACACTCACGACATAATGTCGACACTCACCCCTATTATTAGTGTCGACTCATTTTAGTCGGTTGGTGTCTCCAACCGGGACTAAAGGTTCATCTTTAGTCCCGGTTGGAGACACCATCCGGGACAAGGTACAAGCCGCACGACATAATATCGACACTCACCCCTATTATTAGTGTTGCCTAGCCCACTCTGCCGCAATCCCTTCAGTCGCGGTTAGTTTCTCCAACCGGGACTAAAGATGAACCCTCTTTTTATATAGGCATTTCCCTCTATTTATTAGGTAACACTCAAGACATTTATTAATATTAAAAACCGGGACAAACCGGGACTAGCTAACACTCAGGACTAAAGCCGCCCCCTTTAGTCATAATCATGCCTAGTCCTATAGTACGCAGCTTCAGGGTCTTCATCGTCATCGTCACCTGCCACTCCGGGGATCCTCAGCCCATCCATGGCATATACCAGTGGCTATTCCAGCCTCGGATTCACGGCGGGCGGGAGAGGGGTCTCCTGGAATACGATGCCGCTACCGCCGGGAAAGTGTGGTTCACCGGTGGCGGGCCATCACCCTCGTACCTGGCGAGCTCCCTTTCCCGCCTATTAGCGAAGAAGGCATTCCAGGTGTCGTAGTTGTCGGGATCCCACCGGGGATCCATCCGCTGCTCCGGCGTGAGCTCGTGGTAGAAGTGGTTTGTGATGGCCGCCTGGCGTGTGGAACCTTGAGGGACAGGAGAGACAGAACCCTCCACTCAAAGATCCAGCGGCGGGCGGCCGATAGCCCGGACAAGGGTAGTTGAGGCGCACAGCCTCGGTCTCCTCGAGGTCAAGGGCCCAAGAGGTTGTCCATTGTTCTAAGAGAGGAACGTGGATGTGTGATATCCATGACACGATCATCCTAAATATAGAGGGAAAGGGCGGAAAACTTGGCGTGAAGCTTTGGGTAATGGCGGAATATCTTTAGTCCCTTAGTGACTACATCCGGACTAAAAGCTCTAGTAGAAAGGAAAGGGCGGAAAACTTGGCGGGAAGAGGTGGGAAATGGCGAAATATTTTAGTCCCGTTTGTGACTACATCCGGACTAAATGTAAATCCTTCATGTTCGACCATAGTTAGAAATTCAGATAATTCAAAACGGGCATAATAAATTCAAAAAAACCGAACAATGAAAATCTTTCGCAGGTGTCATATTTTGTTACATAGTTGAAAGGAAAATACCAGACTTGGTATATTGATCATGTTTCAAAAACCTTCACAAAATGACCTATCATGTTCGAGGTTTCATGGCTTTCGTACAAATGACCGATGTTATGTGCTGAATCACGGCATAGTTTGTGATGTTGTGCCCATATTATGCATGTGTGTGGACATTGGTATGGAGAACAATGTTGCAGAGGAAGTTTTCCTTTTGTCGCACGAAAAGCCCTTTTCCATTTTCCGAGCGCAAAAAGGATCGCTTTGTGAAGTAACCACCAAAATGCCGCTTCGTAATGCTACCGTCCCATTTTCCTAAAATACTAGACCACCTTACATGGACTATCTCCCAACCGGTACATCTCAAACCTTTTCGTCCATCCCGGTAAAAGGACAAATGTCTGCCGAATGTGAGGAAGTGGGTCCGTTTGTACTACGGTACATGATCTATTGTCCGTGATTTTTTGAAAAAATCATGTTTAGACTCGCAATATGTGGTTTCTTCAGAGATCCAATGCAAGTTCTAACGATGCTCGCCCCTATCTTCATGCACACCGGTTCGACCATAGTTAGAAATTCAGATAATTCAAAACGGGCATAATAAATTCAAAAAACCGAACAATGAAAATCCTTCGTGGTGTCATATTTTGTTACATAGTTGAAAGGAAAATACCAGACTTGGTATATTGATCATGTTTCAAAAACCTTCACAAAATGACCTATCATGTTCGAGGTTTCATGGCTTTCGGTCCAAATGACCGATGTTATGTCTGAATCACGGCATAGTTTATGATGTTGTGTCCATATTATGCATGTGTGGACATTGGTATGGAGAACAATGTTGCAGGAGGAAGTTTTCTTTTTGTCGCATCAAAAAGCCCTTTTCCATTTTCCGAGCGAAAAAACGGGTTTGTGAAGTAACCACCAAAATGCCGCTTTAATGCTACCGTCCCATTTTCCTAAAATACTAGACCACCTTACATGGACTATCTCCCAACCGGTACATCTCAAACCTTTTCGTACATCCCGGGTAAAAAGGACAAATGTCTGCCGAATTGGTAGGAAGTGGGTCCGGTTTGTACTACAGGTACATGATCTATCGCCCGTGATTTTTTGAAAAAATCATTTTTAGACTCGCAATATGTGGTTTCTTCAGAGATCCAATGCAAGTTCTAACGATGCTCGTCCCCTATCTTCATGCACACCGGTTCGACCATAGTTAGAAATTCAGATAATTCAAAACGGGCATAATAAATTCAAACAAAAACCAAACAATGAAAATCCTTCGCGTGGTGTCATATTTTGTTACATAGTTGAAAGGAAAAATAGTTTTGAATTATTTATTCAAATCCAAACACTTTTTATGTTTAAAGTTTTTCTAAATTCCAAATTAATATTCAAAAATATAAGTTAATTCATTTTAAAAGGTTACATTAATTATTTTTTAAAAAAAGAAAATGGTTTTGGATTATTTATTCAAATCCATACACTTCTTATGTTTAAAGTTTTTCTAAATTCCAAATTGATATTAAAAAAATATAAGTTAATTCATTTTTAATTGTAAATGGTTCATATTTTAAATGGTTACATTAATTATTTTTTAAAATAGAAAATGGTTTTGAATTATTTATTCAAATCCAAACACTTTTTATGTTTAAAGTTTTTCTAAATTCCAAATTAATATTCAAAAATATAAGTTAATTCATTTTAAAAGGTTACATTAATTATTTTTTAAAAATAGAAAATGGTTTTGGATTATTTATTCAAATACATACACTTCTTATGTTTAAAGTTTTTATAAATTCCAAATTGATATTAAAAAAATATAAGTTAATTCATTTTTAATTGTAAATGGTTCATAATTTAAATGGTTACATTAATTATTTTTTAAAACAGAAAATGGTTTTGAATTATTTATTCAAATCCAAACACTTTTTATATTTAAAGTATTTCTAAAGTCCAAATTAATTATCATTTAAAAAACAATACAAATTTAAACCCCAAAATAAAAAATAAGGCGGGAACAGAGAGAAAATACCTGAATTTTTTTGAAAACAGGGGAATATGTCCCGGTTGGAGCCACCAACCGGGACTAAAGGTCCTTCCTTTATAGCGCGCCTCTTCTTCTTCCCTTTCCCTTCTCCATTCTCTGCTTCACCGACGCCACTTTACGCCGCAAGTCCGCCGAGATCGCCGGCCCGCGCCAGACTCGCTGTTCGCTGCGCTCGCGACCGCCGCCTCCGTCCATGCGCCGCCGCCGCACCACCCGCCACCGACCTCGACCACCTCGGCCGGGCCGATCCGCTAACCTCGACCTCCCGCGCTCTTCTCACTAACGCCACGTCAGGTGAGCAAGCGAACCTTCGATGCCTCCTTCCCCTCTCGCCGTAGTTCATGCTCGCGTTAGATCCCGCTCGCCGCGGCCCGTCGGCCACCACCTGCCCGCAACCAATGTAGGGGCGGCGCCCGCCAATTTTGAGTCCGCCGATGCGCTGATTCCAAGACGCCAAGTCCCGACCCCGCTTGCTCTCCTCCGCTACCATCGCTGCCTCGACGTGTTCTCCGACGAGCCCAACGTGGCGTAGGTGGCATCCGGCGTCCTGGTCCCACCAACCTCTAGGGCTAGCTCCTTCTCTGGTGACAAATGACCCTGTTTCCCCTTTGCTTGCGTGGCTGCTGAGGTGGCTCCGGGCCCCCCCGTCAGCCACTATGGCTAGTTGTTACTATGGTGCAAAAGGTTTAAACATTTGATTTAATAATTTCAGAATTTGAATAAAACTTGTAAATTCAATAAATTTTAATCTGTAATTCAGAAAAATACAAATAATATACCAAAATGTTCAGAAAAATGAGAACTATCTATCTATGCTATAATCATGCATTGTTCAACAACTTAAATGAAAAGTTTAATTAGAACACCCTAGTAACCCTAGCAGGTGATTCTGGAGTTCCTTGAGTTAGGGTTTGCGCCCCTCGGAACCCCGATTAACTTGTCGAGCATGCTTTAAGGTTACATTCCAATGCACATTAACTTGTCATATCATTATCATTGCTTGAGCATTGCATCGATGCCATGTGTTGATTGTTTCCGAACTAGGTTTTACACCCCTCGGAACTCCGGAATATTGATTTTAGTTGATTTTAGCTAGAGTTACCTATCTACTACACGGTTTCCTTTTTGTAGCTAGGTTTAGGGTTTAGGGTTTCTCTTCATTTTTATTATTGTGTATGTATATATTAGGGTTTCTCTGAATTAGGGTTTGTATCTCTCAACACCGTACCTAACTTTCTCCTTTAGCCGGTTTGACTTGTTCGTTTTTCCACCTATGCAGAAAATATGGACCCACACGTCAGAGACGAAGAAAAGGAAGAGTTGATCCAAGGTGTGATCCGTGGGGAAGAAAATTTAGACGTATCAACGTTTCTGAACAACTCCGGTAAGGGTGATCCTCTTTTTACCGGAATATACGACTTGTTTGAGGTTGAAGGTGTTGCCTTCCGCGAGGGAGAAGGTGATGCCTTGTGTAATCGAGAAAACGACCGCTCCGGCGAGGTGCATGTAATATAATCAATTAATTAATTAATCATCTGCTATCTATATAGAAATAGTAACGACGAACTTTCTTCTTTTAGCCCTCCGGATCGAAGGAATCTACTGAAAAGAGCACACGAGGCCCAACCAAAAAGTTGGAAGACCATGAGAGGTTTAGGATCGAAGATGTCGCTGAAGACGGCAAACCGACGGCTCCCGAAGTTGTCGCAAACAAATTTGTGGCACAATGCGGAGTAATCGTTAGGGAGTTAATCCCGATCACCATTAGAAATTGGAATAGGCCTGCTAATGCGGATGAAGAGGGAACATGTTTATATGTCCCTGACCTCGCCAAAGATTTACTGTGGAAGAGGCTCATGGTTAATTTCAAACTACCGAAGATAGAGCTGGATCCAAATGCGGAGGAACCAGTTGAGGACGCCTTAGAACATGGGAGAGCCATGGAGGCTAAGGTCAGGGAGTGGGCTTTGAAGAAGATAGCCCAGTGTTTCACCAACTGGAAGAAAAGATTGCACCTTGACTATGTCGTGAAAGGGAAGACTCCGGATTTCAAGAAGACTCAGTTTCAGAAGATAAAACCATTCTGGGCTGAGTTTGTGGAATACAAGACATCGGAAAAAGCTAAGGAAATGTCTGCAAAGAATAAGCTGAATGCTGCTAACAAGAAGTATCACCATACTATGGGGCAAGGTGGCTCTGGTGGCATTCCTAAGTGGGAGAAACTTGAGGAAGAACTGTATAAAAAATATCACCCCGTAGACAAACGATTGGGTAGAACGTGCAAGGAATTGGTTTTACGGGCATGGGGCACGTTGGACTCGGAAGGAGGTGTATATATAACATACGACATAAAGAAGACCCTTGCCAATCGAGAGGATGAGAAAAGCGTAAAAGGTTAAAGATGGGGACTTCATTCCCGATAGAGAGAATGATGAGCTCACACTCGCCCTTGGAAATAAGGAACATGATGGACGAACACGAGGCACAAGAGGCTCCCAACCATGGAGGACTGGGTTTCCCGAAGAGAGGAAGAAATATCCTGATAGAAGCCGTCAGAGGAGAAAGGTGTGGCATCCCGCAAAACCACTACTAGAAAATCGCGTTGATTTGTGCATTGCATCGTCATCGTCATGTGTTGTTTGTCTAAAACTATTTTCGCAAAGCCCGTTTTGTTTTATAAAACGCCCCATCTTTAATCAAATATCAACCCCGGGTCTCCGGATGATTTTTGTTTGTCTGCTGTCGGTTTGCAAACGGTGTTTGTAAAACAAATAAAAATATTTATTATTTTAGCGGGGGCAGTCGAACGGGCCGTTTCGACCCGAACGACCACCCCCAGGAATTTACAAACGGTCCACCCCTTAATCCTAAAGCTACCAGTTAATCTACCCAAACCCTCCACATCACCCCACCCAATCCCCACCTGCCACATCGCCCTGTCCACCACCCCACCCCACCAGATGCCGCCACTTGGCTCACCACCTAACCCCTACTCTCTTCCTTCACCTCACACTCACTCCTGCCTCCACCACACGACGCACACACGCATCGATCCCCACGCCGCCTGACCCACCCGACCCCCAAGGCCCACCCCTCGCCTCCTCTCACGCCTCCCCACCAGCCCTTTCTTCCTCCCCACCGCCACCCGCCTGCCCCGATCCTGCCCTCCTTCTGCCAGGCTGAGCCCCTCGCCTCAAGATCGGCCCGCCTCGCCCCGCCCGACTGCCGCCCATGAACCCCTCCGCGCGCCTGCCCCCGAGCCTGCGCCTCCCGAGCTGCCAACCCGCCCCGCCTGCCCCTGCCTCGACCGCGCCCCGCCTCCACCTCTCTGGTCTCCCGCCTCAGCTCCGCCTCGCCGCCGAACTCACCACTCTGCCGCCGCGACTCCGCCCGCCCGCCGCTCGTTTCCCCACACGCCAGCCCGCCCATGCCCTTCCCTAAGCCGCCTGGCAGCTCGCCGGACCCCGCCTGCCCCGACGCTCCTTCTTCCCCTCCCTCCGCCGACGAGCCTCGCTGGCCGCTGGCCGCGGCCCCTGGGGCCGCCCGACGCTTCTGCCCGCGCCCGCTGCTCCGCCAGAGCCCACGCCGTCCGACCGCCGCCGCTTCCCCATCGCTGCTCAAGCCCGGAAGCCGCCCCGCCGCCGCCAGTGCCGCCGAAGCTGGCCGAGCTCGCGCATGAGCCCTCTCCCGTGGACCTCCTATTCTTCACCCGCTGCCCCTGCCGGCCCGCGCCTCCCTCGCCGCCTTCCCGACCTCCCGCCGTAGCCCTCCGCCAAGCTCGCTGCGCCCGCCCCGCCCGACCGCCGCTTAGTCTTCCCCGAAGGCCGCTGGATCCCTGCAGCCGCTGCCCCAAGCCCAGCCGTCGCGGAGCACCAACCCGGCGGGCCTCGACCGCCTTACCGCTCGCGACACCGCCATGTTCCTCCGCACATCGCCACCGCTCGATTTTCACCTTGGCCCGGTGTGCCTGCTTGCACCGCAAGTGTAAGGGTACGCCAAGACCGACCAACCGCTTCTAGTTGGTTTTGGCTTTGGCTACTTCTGCCCCGTGTTTTACATCGATGAAAGACGGACGACTAATACTCGCAAGGGAACGCCAAAACGTCCACATGAAATCCGGCCCAAGACCGCCACATGGAAAACCCAAAGAAACCAAGCCCGTTGCTCCCGAGGCGAAGATCGATCCAGATCCGTGTCGCGCCAAGATCTCCGAAACCCCGCACCGAACAAGTTCGCCATCGAAAATTGAAGCCGCACCTTCAAGATCTTCTCACATAAGCAAGTCCTCCATCCCGGATGCCGAGGTCACCGGCTACGTAACCACAAGATCTACTTCATGGCACCGGTATTCAAGCCTGCTGATCGAGAACGCTTCCGCCGAGACCGACCCGTCAAACCTCTGGACCTCGACCTCAACCCCGGAACCCCAAGTTCGCCGAGACCCCTCTAATGTGTGACCCTTTTCGAGCCTTATTTTATAAATGAAATAAAACCGCTGTATATTAACTTGTCATTCTTGCATGCATGCTTGTCATGTGGTTTGGGGCCTTATGCCGATTCACCTTATAATTAAATATGGGGCCCATATGGCAAATCTAGTCTCATATCGGCTTTAAAACATGAAGTGAACCGATAACTATCTTGCCATGTTAATACAACATTAAATTGTGGGGTAGCTAAACAACTTGAACCATCTAATTAATTGTCGGGACCCCGATTCCGCTTAATCTGGCCTAATTGCATCGCACCTTGCCATGTCATCCATCATACATGCATCATGCCGATCTTCATTGCTGTTAAATATTGCATCCGTGTTTCTTCTAGTGTGTTTTGCTTCTTCATGATAAGGCCGTTGAGTTGATGTGAGCTTCGCCGATTCGTTGAACCTTCTCGGCATGTTTTTTTCAAAGCAGCATCTCCCTTTCTACCTATCTTACTTTTATAGTATTTATTCCTCCTGTTGATCTATTGCTATCCGTGTTATGATGCTCTAGTTTTTGCATTGATATCCCCGCGGCCTTATATTGCCTTGGACACATCCTATTATCCGTTGATTGGTAGATAGTTGGACGTAGCCGTCGCCGCTCAAGTGTTGTTGCGTGTCAAGCGCCATACAGTTGATGTATTGCCGCATGTTGTTGTTGGAGATGATCATAGTTTTACTTATCGCTCACTTTAATTCCTGCTTAACAACTAAAATTGAAGTAAGTGAGGCATCGGGTGATAGATAATATTTGGTTCCAACGCCCACTTGTGTCCCGTGAGGACCCCTAGTACTTGATACTGCTCCTGATTTATCGCTATCCACATCCGGGAGGTATATGGGACCCCCGAGCCGAGCTTGATTCAGTCTTCTTTCTTGGGGCCACAAACTAGTTTGAGGTTTTATTTACGATCCTGTACTTATGCCATGCTACTTATGTATTTAACCAGCATGATAGCACTGTGCACTGTTTAGGATCGGGACACGATTCCGCTGGTGTCGAAGCCTGGGCTTTGGGTTCCCTGATGTCACTGTCAGATACCCAAACCTTGAGTCCGTCTCTGAGCTTGCTTACTTGCTATGGGAGACTCCAAGGTGGCCTCCCTGAAATATTTCAATCGTGATTGTTCACCGTGAAAGCCTGCTTGGGTTTTGTTTTGGTTTTTCCGAGGTTGATCGAGCGTGTTGCTATTGGTGCACCGCCGGGTAAAACTTTCTCAAAGCCGTGTCCATTTATGGACGACTTGGAGCACAAGATTCGACCATAGAAAAGCATAACTAAAGTTTATTGCTATAAATTTGACTTTATAATGACTAGTAATCAGCTTCACTATAATGGAATGGCTAAATAATACCGCCCAACCGCTTGCTGGAGTGTCGCTATGCACCATTGTACCTGACTAGTAAGTATTGCAACTACAACGGAATGGCTACCTAAAAGTACCAACAACTGCTGGGTTTTGGGGTTATATCATGCTAATTGTATCTGACTAGTAAGTGTTGTAACTATAATGGAATGGTTAAATAAAAGTGCCCACTGCTTATTTTATCAGG
The DNA here is from genome assembly GCA_030063025.1 of Avena longiglumis. Classification (NCBI taxonomy): domain Eukaryota; kingdom Viridiplantae; phylum Streptophyta; class Magnoliopsida; order Poales; family Poaceae; genus Avena; species Avena longiglumis. The sequence goes on from CP125976.1 coordinate 7,939,648, forward strand.
ATGTTTATCTATACTTGACTAGTAATTGCTGCAACGATAACCGAATGAGTAAAACTGCCAACGGTGTGAGTTCCTGGTTGACTTCCTCGCTTGGTCTCGAGGGGAACGCCAGATGGGTTTGTTTGATGGTAGAATCAGTTGATCCGCAAGATAGGTCCTTCTACCCCTCTCGTGACCGCCCGCCATTGTATCGAGTCTCTATAGGTTATTTAGTGCATGCCGCCACGCCGCCTCAGTCCACCATACCTATGTAGGCGAGGACTGAATTAGCTCGCCTGCAATCGCCTCGATCGACGCCTCCTTCTTTTTCCTTGCCCCTTTGTCGGCACCCCTTTGTTTAAGCAGGTTTTGAGGTCGACGTCATTAGGTGGTTACCTTCCGGCTTGCTCGCAGGGTTATGGACACCATTGGTTATTCAGGGCTCTTAGCCCCATTTGCATCTTGTCCGTAGTCGACGCCCATCTTTTCAAGGTGATTTGGATCTTTGTATATTATATCAGTATTCTTGACTCATTGAGTCGTCATATATATATCTATTCGTGGGTCCCATCGAGGACTGTTGTGTAATGTTATTTCGCTTTCCACCCGCACTAAAGTGCTCGGTAGGCACTTTGAATCGCTTTGCGGTTTGGCTGGGTTTCGCTAAAACTTGCATAGGTCCGATTCGAGGTGTTACAAAAGGACAGGGCGGTATGAAAGTTGAAGCGTATAGTCGGCGGAGAGAATGCGCTTAATTGAAGAACGATTAAAGCAACAACAAGATGAAATTAACGCACTTAAAGAGCAGTACTACTGCCCATCTCAGCGACACCGCATTCGATGCTACCGCCTATCGAATAATCAAAAAGCAAAGGTGGTTTCCACCGAGGTCCCGGTGATGACGATGATGCACCGACGATGGCTCCTCGCTTTCTACCCAAAGGATGATATCAGAGATGACACATCGAGCTACATGTCAAAGTTGTGAACATATCAATCAATGAAGGTATGGCTATGCCTTACCAATTGGACCCACACCACCCACACTGCCGTCTATAGAGGGCTACGCTGTTGTCGGGGTGGATGAAATCATGCCCACCTTTGAAGTTTTGGATCTTCACTACCATGCATGTGAAGGGGATGTGACTGTACTGGGAGACGCAAAAAACGTCACCATTATATGGCCGAAGGAATGTATCGTGCTTCGAAATCACACGCCAAGACCATCTTCGCCGCCTCGGCCCTGCCAAGGAGGCCAAGGCAGCAGCGCTCGTCGCCTCACCCGGCTTCAATCGCCTCACCAATCTCCACAGCCATTATCGGCTGAGCCACCGCTGGCGCCCAGGGATAAAAAGCGTGAAGCGTCCGCCATCTTGGCGTCATGGTAAGCGATCACGAACGTAAACAAGAGCCTCTTCCAAAAGTACCAAAGGTTCCTCCCAAGAGAGCTTATGACTTCAAGAGGAGATGCGGTGATCATTGATGCGAAACGTAGTTTTCGCTAATCGAGGCGGCCGAAGAGCCGAGTTCCCCGACCAAAGAAGAAAAGGCCAAAGTGTTGAAAATGCTAAAGACTCTTCATCAACCCGAGCCAAAGCTGTCATCAGACTATGAGAGTTCTATTCTCAAGTCACATGCAGCACAAAAAGTCTCGAAGAGCAGTACTGATGCAAGCGAGAAATCTGTTGCCCAACTCGGAGAACAAGCAAAACAGACTTGGGCCCCTCTCAAGGTGATTTCCCAAACCAATGTGGGGTCGAGCAAATATAGGGCCGAAGAGCAGTATGATCCTGTTGCCTGTCAAAACCCACCGGCGAGCAGCGACGAGCAACACGAAGAGGCGGAGGCTCCTAATTTGGTGGGCCTGGTCCTCGTGCAACGACCGCAAAACTCCGACACGCCTGGCTTGGTTCAGGCGTGCCACGACTCTATACCTGGTCAGAAGGTGATGGATTGTTTGATCAGTTTCTGCATGGTAAACAAGTATCGTAAAATTCGAGCCGTGTGGCTCCCGGGTTTCCACAATGAATCGGCTCGAGCCGATTGTCCCATGGTTCACATTAGCTCTATGATAACATGGGGTTTTGCTTCATCATTACAAGTTAAATCGATCTACGATGGTTGATGTTTTCACCACGTAATTGGAACGTCCTACACGAATTTGATCACGTAGATACAAAAGATAATAGAAAACTAACCTAGAGAAGGCCTAACAACCGTAAAAGTCAATTCCGGAACAACTCCTCTCGAATTGGCAAACCATATCCTCACGTACTCTTGGATCGATTTCAACCGTTTGCAAGGCGACTACGTGGATATCAAACTAAACCTTGGAAAACAAGGCATAACTATAACGAGATCAAATCAACAGAATAAAGATCAAGCAAGATGCTACCTTACACCCGGAAAAGGTGCAAAGGTAGCGAGGTAACTAGAGGTAGCATAACTAAACAATCATAGCGAAAAGTACCGATGCTAGCCTCAACAAAACTATGATAATAGTATTACTGCGCCATCAACAAGGCTTGATGACGAGTAACACCAAATAGCATAGTAGAGATCGCCTAGATCGCAAGATGCGATCTAGGCAGCATGTCACTACCGAAAGAAACCCTAGAAACAAGGGGTGGCGATCTTGGCGAGATTGTGTTTGTTGTGAACGTGATTGTCCTCCTTTTCTCAATAACCTTAGGTACATATTTATAGTCGGAGACTTTCTATCTTTGGAATAACTCTACAACTCTATCTCTTACCTAAACCGAACGTAACCTACTACAATATACAGATACACGGGCAATTTAGCCCAAATCCACGACAAGGCGATTCAACAACACGTTGCATATATCTTCCAAGCCCATCTTGATTCTGCCCATCTCCTCATTTGGCCAAAATATGGCGATAACACATGCCCCCGGTTTTGTAATAATAATTCCAAAACCACTGCTGTTGATGTTTTCTTCCCCTCTCCCTTTTTTTTTACATCGGGTTCTACGTTGCGCAGCGTAATCGTCATACCACCCCTCATCATAATGCCCTGTCTTCTCAACTTCTCCGCGATTGCATGATTTGACAATTTTGGCACGCGATTGGGAAACTATGGCGTATGGCATTGAACCACCTCCCACTATTCCTTATTTAAATTCATCAGCATTCGCAGCCCCATCTTCCTCCAAAGAGCCAAAAACCCTCTTCCTCCGCCGAAAAACCTCTTCCTCCGCCATGGCCTCGCCTTCTTCCGCCTTACCTCCCAATCTTCCAACACGATTAGCGGCCGAGCCGACGGAGCACCCGCCAACGGCGTCAGATGAGACTCTCGCCCACAATGGTGGGGCGAGAGGATTGAACTTCGCCGCGGTCGGAGGACGACGAGTCCACCGACGGCGGGGCTCAGCCTCGTCGACGGGAACTGAGGCGGAGAGCACCGACGACGCTCGGTCCGACAGCGTCAATCTCCGACGAGGAGGAGGAAACGGAGGACACCTCCTCCGGCAGTACCCGGCGAAGCGCTGCCACGGGTCCAGCGAGGACACCAAGACGACGACGACGACGAGGAGGCCTCGCTAGCATCTTCAAGACGTGCGGAAGACGACGCCGGCTACCGACGACAAATAACAAGCCGACGGCGAAGACAGCAAGCATTTATTACACGCCTCTAGATTAGGAACTAGTAGTAGTAGTACTAGTAGTAGATTTCCTTTGTAAGCAATCAGCCCCATTGTAAACAATCGTCTTTTGAATGAACAAAGATTGCTTTTTTCAACTCGAAGATTGCTTTTCCAACTCAATTTTGCCGATAGTCAAAATAGGTCGATGTTCCAGAAGCCGATAGTAATGTATCGGCTTTCACCACACTACGCTCATACAGTCAACCAAATCAAAGCTCAAAGAGCCGATGGTAAAACATCGGCTTTCCCAAAAACGTTGACAAGGTCAAATTTGGTCGCATACTTAGACAAAGCTGAGCGGCCACTTCCCAGTTTCAAACGGTAGCTCATGACCCTCTTCAACAAAAGGGCGACCCAGATCTCCAATTGCTCACCGACAAGATCGAGCTCACAGCGACAAGAACCCCCGATCCCCAACTGCATAGATCCATCTCCGCCGGTAAACTAGATGGCGGAATCATCCAACACTAACCCAGCGGGTCTCCGGTCCGAAGGTACGCCTACTCCTCGTAGTCTAACACGGTGCTAGAATTAATGGCAAACACCAATTAATGCTTTATTCCACCATTAAATTTTTAGGTTTCGTATATTCGCCGCCGCATCCTTCTCTCCCAAATTCTCTCTGCCTTGGTCCTCACGTAATCTAGTCCTGCCCATCGATCTCTTGCAAAAAGCAGAATCCCCTTCGTAAGCCAAGACCTAGATTTGAACTCTTGGGCCGATCTATGCGCCGGCCTAATCCCTCGAACATTGGGTCTCTTGGTTCAAATAGGTAGCTAGAGCTTACCAATCCTAATGGGAAACCACGGAATAGTTGATGCCTTGCATTTGTCATTGTCTCCCCTTGAGAAACATGAAAATCTTTTTAAAACCATCGGCTTCGGTCCGACGCCTCAATCGCTTCATGTTCGGTATTCATGTCACCAACTCGTTAGACGTGGTGATGATTATCGTCCGGATGTTACATCACCCAGCCCCTCTTTTAAATGACCAAGGTCCCCTACAAGCTGTCTTCCAAAACAGATCGACGTAACTCGGGTGCCTACCTCAACGCATATATGAAAACTAAAGGCCCACACAGAAAGAACATAGCCTTTCTCAACTTCCTCGCTGGAACATTTCATATTCTGTGGCCCTTCCTTGCTCCAACCAAGAATTATCTCTCCTTAGCTCACGAGCTTGCCAAAGGCACTCAACTTGGCATCGCAAACTGTTCCTTGGAGAGGTCTATCGATATCTCCAGTTGATGTCTCACAAACTGTTCTCCGGCATAGCAAAACAGGAGGTCCTTGGTGGTTCATTCAGCTATGGGCTCACCAGATTTTCAAAACCACGCCCCAAACTTCCCCTTTGGCAGTTGCACCTTTCCAGACGCCAAAGGAAGCAGATCCGATGCACCAGCTATGGACAAGCTTTGTATAGACTGCTGTGTAGTAAACTGATTCCTCGAAGCAGCTAAGTGGTTCAACACTTTCTTTCAAGGCTCG